>CM046950.1:128350852-128988953 GCA_025698515.1 Gossypium sturtianum
CTCCAAGGCTGCCGAAAATTGAGAGAGCCATTGTTAGGGTTCTTCAAAATTTTCAAGCTTGCTAATCAAGAAAGACAAAGCCCGGATCAAAACCGAGGCAAGAGCAAATTGGTGGACTAAATTGCACGTTTCTATACTTTTGAGTATCGAGGTAAGTCTATGCAAAAACAATGCAATCATACTTACAATTTGTTGGTGCTAGCTAGTGCATAGCATGGTTGAGAATGGATGTGATAGATTTTGTGAATGGATGAATGATTGAGTAAATAGATATGTGAATGTGTAGTGATAATGCTAAAAGATGGGCTAAGTGCGATACCATTCTAATACATATCGACGATGAGCTGGCTATGTACGATGCTATCGTTAGGTATATTGTCTAGTGGGCTATGTACGAAACCACTACGATTACCTTTATGGTAGGCTAAGTGCGATACTGCCTTATTAATTGATTATGGTGGGCTAAGTGCGAAACCACTGAGACATTAGCTGTGTGGATGTATTATCGAGAAATAATGATGTGTTGTATATTGTGTAAATGTGATATTGAATGCAGGGGTGCATGTCAAATGTTATGAGTAAGTGACTCATGATGTGTTGGGAATGTGGTAAGGGATAGAAAGAGTAAGCATAGTTGTACATTATATGTTAGTATAATGCTAATTGTTGTTTAGCTTATACTATGGTGCTTAATTGTTTATGTGTAAACTTACTAAGCTCAAAGCTTACTCCCTTTCTTTTCCCTTGTCTTATAGAGTAAAAGTGTTGAATCGAGATACGAGGATCAATTGGAAGATCGCCCACACTATCAGCACACTCTGGTACATTAGACTCAATGTTTTGTATATGGCATGTATAGGGGCTAGACAAGTTAGTGAATTTTGTTGTATATGGCTATGTTGTGTTGGCCTTTAGATGAATAATCTATTTTGTATAATGCCATAGTTGTTGGCACTTTATAATATGAAAAGATGTAGTTATCTATGTGAGATTGTAAGATTTTGAGTTGATTATGGATGTGTTGAATGAGTGCATGTTGTGTATGCTAGAAGGGTGAAAAGAACTTGGGAAATAGCTTTGTTCTTGTTTATGTGGGTAGACACACGGGCGTGTGTCTAGGCCATGTGTGACACATGGTCAGCCCATGGGCGTGTGACTTGGCCGTGTGTCCCCTGCATGTTAGTATTTTAAATCAGAATAGACCACGGACTAGTCACAGGGGCGTGTGCCTAGATTTTGTGTGTTAACCAGTGTTGGCCACAGGCTAGCCACACGGGCGTGTGTCTAGACTCTAGGCCGTGTTAAGGTAGTCAGTGTGCACCACGGCGGAGAGCACGGGCGTGTGCCCTAACCCTGGGGCATTGGCAAAATGCTTGAGTTTTCATGCACGGGTAGTGACCATGGGCGTGTGTAATCTCCACGGGTGTGCCAAATCTTACACGGGCGTGTGAGCCCTGTATAGATGGAAAAGTTATAAGATCGTAAGAGTTTTCAATATGGACTCGAGAGCCCTCGTGTGTTTGAGAGAGGCCTCGTAAGTCGAGATTGAGGTCGTTGTGATGGCCAAAGAGAGGGGTAATGTTGTGCCTAAGTGGCGATCTTGAGGGTTTTAATAAGGTAACGCCTCGTGCCTGGTTCCGGCGTTGAATACGGGTAAGGGGTGTTACATTTCTAGACTCCATACATTATACGTTTAGTTTAAGAATCGACTAAATTGTAGCTCTGATACCACTAAATATAACATCCCTAACCCGTATCCATCGTCGGATTAGGGTTACAGAATATTACCATACAATCAGGAAACATTTATTATCATAATGTTAAATAAATTAAACATATTATAAACCATTTAATCACATGCATTTTGTCCCTAATTCGAGCCTTTGAGGCCCTAAAAAGAACTTTAAAGCAATTCGAGACTAATTTGAAACAAAATAGAAGTTTCAGGAAAAAGTTGCAAAATTTGGAAAATAGGGGTCAGATGGCCGTGTAACTTTCGAGCAAGAGAAATAAGATCGTTTCCCAGCTCGTGTCCTCACCCCTGTAACTCACTGAGTTGCCTCACACGCCCGTGCGATAGGCCGTGTGTTAGGCCATGTAATTCACTTGCTTGGAACACTAAGAATTCTTGAATGACACACGGCCGTGTCGTCAGGCCGTGTGAAAGCAAAATTTACCTAAAATCAAGCCATTTTATACCCAATTCAAGACCAGCACTCGAAACATTTAAGACCATTTTATACCTAAAATGCAGGACCTCAGCCATCGGTAGGACATTCATGATCAGCGCCCGAAACATGAAATCCCTAATGACATGTTATTTGTGTCCTAAGAATTCTTAAGGTTGAATCGGGACTTGTCTTCCGTCAATTCATCATACCATTTATACATTTGTATTTTAATTCATTCATATTAAAACAACATAGTAAAAATTCAATTTAAACAACATTAAAATGATTACAGTTCATACGAACTTACCTCGATCACCAGGGCATAGAAGTAAAGTCGAACTAATCCAAAGCTTTAGCTTTTCCTCGATTTAGATCTGATTGTAGTTTATCTTGATCTAAATAATTTATTTCATTCAATTAAGTACTTCTAAGATTGAATTTAATCCATAACTCATACTTATGCAAAACTACGAATTTACCCCTAATACTTTGACTTTTTTCAATTTAGTCCTTAAACCCATAACTTTGAATTTAACCATTTTAACCCAAATTCAATTTAACCCATGTTTCAAGGGACTTTAAAACAAATCATATTTATCAACAACTCACAATAAAACCTATAGATTTACCGCTTTAACAATTTAATCCCTAATTCCAAAATTCATCAAAAATTACTTAACAAAACTTGTTTATTTTACAAAAAAGGTTAATAGTCTATCAACTAACATAAAAAACATAAAAAAAAATCCATGGCATGTCCCTCAACTTTTAACAGCTTTGCAAATTAACCCCTGGGCTAGCTAGATTAAGCTAAAATGGACTCAAAAACATAAAAATCATTAAAAACGATACGGAAATCACTTACCATGCAAGCATCTAAGTTGGTCAAACCATAGAACCCTAAAATGACTGTTCTTTCCTTCAATTTTTAGTTGAAAAGATGATTAAAGACGATGAAGCCAATTTTGTTTTACTTAATTTAGGTTTTATTTGTTCAAATACCATTTTAACCTTTAAAAACTCTCACAATTTCAATGAAACCATATCCATGCACATCCACTAGTTCATTAAATGGTCTATTTACCATTCAAGTCCTTTAGTTTAAGATTTCATAGCCATTAGACCACTTTATCTAATAGAACTAAACTTTTATACTTTTTTACAATTTAGTCCTTTTCACATAATTAACTATGTAAACTTCAAAATTTCTTAACAAAATTTTAATAAGACCTTAATATAACCCCATAAATATTAAAATAATAATTCACTCGTTAGAATTATAGTCCCAAAACCACTAAAAATGGGCTATTACATGTGACATGTCTACTGATATAAGTTGTCTTTTCGTATTACAATCCGATCATGTAATACTGCTTAGTATTAGTTAAACATAAGACAATCCATGGGTTAATATTTGCTTCTATTTTTCTTTACATGCAAAAACCACCTGATGACAATATATAAAAGGTATTAATGTGATTCATGATTAATTTTATTAATCGATCTGTTCAAAAAAGTTACAAGTGTACATAGACAAAAATACTACACTTAGGGCACTAAATCCAACATGCATAACATAGCATACATGAGACTTCCTACTGTTGAAGAGTAAGGAACCTTTCTTATATATTATCTTTCTCTCGCTATCTTAGGGCAGTCCTCCAAAGAAAGATTTAATCCCAAAACAAAAGGTTCTGAACCTTTCTTTGACTCATTGCAAAATGTTCTAATATCTTATCTATTTATGAAGCTTATGATAAAACTACCACTTTATTCTTCCATCCCTTAGGATTCAAATTTCTCGAACATAGTTAACTTCACCTAAATCCTTCGTGCTAAATTGTTGGGTTTACTACAGTTTAACCTATGACAATGTCCCTATATCATTCCAAATGAGTAGAAGGTTCAACAATGTTTTTCTCAAATCCAAAAGTTTTTTATAGCTTGATAAAACATATGATTCCATGAGTGGGATGCTTGCTTAAGCCCATATATGGATCTTAGCAACTTGTAAACTTTATACTTGTTTCCATTAGTTATAGATTTAGTGGATTACACCATGTAGATGCTTTCTTTAAATATAGCCATTCAAAATCACTATCTTGACATCCATTTCCAGATTTTATAATTAAGAGTTGGTGCAATAGATAAAAGAATTCAGATTGACTTTAGCGTGGCTATCATAGATAAGGTTTCCTCATAATCGATCCCTTCTTTCTATATATAGCTTATTTCTACAAGTATGACCTTGCAGGTTTGAAGCTTTCTTTTCGCATTTGTTTTCCCTCTTGTAGATCTATTTACACTCAATAGGTTTTATCTCTTCTAGTAAGTATAAATTCTCACACTAAGTTGGATTTCATAGAATCCATCTCACCTTTCATAGCTACTTACCAGAGCATAAAATGAACACTTTGCATTGCTTCGCCACATATGAGTGGGTCATGATCTTCGAGTTTGATAGTTTCTATGTCAAAAACACTTTTGCCACTTACAAAGAAATCTTGCCTTTTAGAGACCCTCCGACTACGACGAGGCTCCTTATGCTGTTAACAATTTATTTGTCTACTATTTTGAATAGAATTTAGAATTGTAACCAAATGGTTTTCATTATTTCCTGAAAGTTCCTCAAGTAACAATCTATTATAAGGTTTATATTCATTCATGCTACTTTCATCAAGGAAAGGGGCATGACTCAACACCATAATGATTTGAACATTCGAGTTATAAAATAAACCTCTATTTGTTCCTTTTATATAACCTACATACATGTACAATTATGTCCTTGAATCTAACATCTTTGCATCCTTATTTAGTACATGGGTTGGGCATCCCCAAATTCTAAAGTGATTTAGACTTGGCTTCTTTCTATGCCACAATTCATACGGAGTTTTAGGTGTGACCTTAGTTGGTACATCATTTAGAATATAACAAAGCCGTTTGCAATGCATATCTACAAAAGGATATTAGTAGTTTTGATGAACTTAACATCGAACGAACAATACTAAAAAAAGTTTTGTTCATTCTCTCAGTCATGCCATTTTGTTGTAGAGTAACTAAGATGATTAACTAAGATAATATCCTTTTCCATATAAGGTATCCTAAGAACTCTTCCAATAAGTATTCCCACCTCGATCAGTCGAAGTGTCTTTATGGATAAACCAAACTATTTCTCCACTTCTACACGAAACTCTTGAAATTTATCAAAGGTTTAACTCTTACGGTTCATTAGGTACAGATACCCATATCTGGAATAATCATCTATAAAGGTCACAAAATAATTGTAAACACCTCTTGCCCTAACATTCCTGGGACCACATACATTAGTGTGCATGAATTTTAAAGGTAAAACAACCTTTGTACCTTTTGCATTAAAAGATTGTTTGGTCATCTTACCTTTCAAGAAAGATTAATATTGTGGAAGAAACACCTCTTTAAGTGAACTTAAACTTTCGTCTTTCACAAATCTAGTGATTCTTTCTTGGTTACTATGACCAAGTCTTAAATACCATAAGTATGCCTTATTAAAGTGAGAATTTTAAGTTTCTCATTCATAAGTTCAATTTCAAGCAGTGAGTACATCTTTGGTTTGGTAAATTAGAGATTATTTTGCATCCTTCCATTACAAATAAGAAAAATGATTCTTATGATTTACAATCCCTTTATTGAAAGCCATGAAAAATCCTTCTTAAAATAAACATGAAATAGAAATTAAATTTCTCCTAAAAGTAGGTACATAAAAAAATGTCTTTTAAAACAATATTCCTAAAATTATTAAAATACATATGCACTTTTGTAACATCTTAAGCCGCCACACTCCTATTTTTGGCTTGCAAAGAGAGTTCATTATTTCGAAGGCTTCTCATTTTCTTGAACCCTTGAAAAGAAATACAAACATATTTAGTGGCTTTAGAATCAATGACTCGATGGTCTATTGAATCCTCCACTAAACAAGTTTCTAAAACAAAGAGTTCCATACCTTTGCCTTTAGAGGCTTGGAAGTCCTTTCTTCTTGCAGAAGAAACATTTCGACTTAGATAAGTCATTAGGCTCCCTAGGCTTCTTCTTTTCCACTTTTGATAGACCTAAAGTCATAGCCTTTTTCTTAGCTTGCTTTCCCATCCCATCAGAGGAAGATGCAACTGCTAAGTTTTCTTTTGCTTTTTGGACTTGTTAACCTCTATTCAACATCAACTCATAGTATTGAAGTTCCCTCATGAGTTGTGTAAAATACAACTATTTGTTTATTAATTTGTAAATGACCTAGAAGCCAATAAAATCCTTAGACAAGCTTTTGAACACTATCTCAATTTTAGTTTTCACATCTAGTTGATCTTTCATAATTCGGTGTAGCGGATTAAACTAGTTTTTGCATTTAAGGAGCTTGAATACAAGCAATTTTGTTATGTTTTAGTTAAGTTTTCTTAGTTTTATTTGCATTCAATAAAATGTGAAATTTGAGTCTCTTATTGACTTTAGGGTCAAATGAGGCCTAAGAGTGAGCTAACGAACTTTGTGAGTGTGCAGGAGACCATTAGAAGACGTACTAAATGAATACTTGTCACTATGTCGCAACACGGATGATTCAATGTCGCAACATAGGGAACAAAATGGAGAAAGCTCAAGTCTACCTTCAATGTCGCTATAACACCCCTTACCCGTATTCAACGACGGAACAGGGTTTGAGGCATTACCGGACTTATAACACAAGCATTCACACAATTTTGAATCATAAATTTGTGTCCAAATTAAAACCATTCATATTCGATCACAAAGTCCCTTATACGAGACTACGAGGCCCAAAACATGCTTTGGAAGTGGTTCGGGACTAAATCAAGAACTTTAGAAATTTTACAAAACATAGAAATTTTTTCATGTTAGAGGGGTCACACGCCTGTGTGGTTCAAGAGACACGCCCGTGTGACCCTAAGACATGCCCGTGCTACAGGCTGTGTTGAAATTAGGGTTCTTTTTTACTTGTGCCACACAGCGGTGCCACACGGCCGTGTGCTAGGTCGTGTAGCACACACAGCTGAGACACACGCCCGTGTCTCTGCTCGTGTGCTCAATTCTAGACATTCTATTTCTCAAAATTAAGGTACAAGGTACACACGACCGGCACACATGCCCGAGGGACACACGCCCGTGTGTCTACCCGTGTGGACAAAATAAAGGCTATTTACCAAGCCATTTGCCACCCTTATTCACACATACACTTACACCAATTCAAAAGCACAAAACATAACATACTTAGGCGACCAAAACATCCACAATTATGACCAACACATGCCAACACAATATCAACATCTATCATACTCACAACAGTTATTAAGCCACAATTAACTGCTTTCAAGATACCTAATTGTATACCACTTTATCATCTTTTCAATAGGCCACATTGCCAAACATTTTACATTCATGTCATAAATCACATTTTCATCATTCACCAAGCATACCCTGACCATATCACCAAAGACATTGGCACATATATATACATACTTAGGCTTACAACCATGATAGCCCAAATAAGCCAATCTACATGGAAAGATATCAAAACAAGCCTTTGACAATCACAAGCCAACACATTGGCTACAATCACAATGACACATATACAAAATGTCTAAGTCCCGATACATGCCACATACTAAAAATTATAAGCTCATCATACCCAAAATCATCGTTTAATAGTGTAATTCAAACTCCGATGATCTCCGATCTCGAGCTAGCTTGATGACACTATAAGATAAGGGAAAGAAAGGGGGTAAGCTATAAAGCTTAGTAAGTTCATATGCAAATAATAAAAAACATTATTCATACATCTGACATACAAGTAACTTAACATATATTAACATAAATGTCATTATAACTTCATAAACACAACTCACTCAATCACATTCTTACAAATAACTTATCATATGAATAACATAACATATTTCAATAAAAATGTCATTAAACTTCATGAGCATAACTTACTCAATCATATTCTTACCAATAGCTCATCATATATTGAATCTATTTCCTTTGAGTTTTTTGTACATACATGTACCAACTTGTAACATAATCACATACTTTCTCATCTTTGACATACCCGTTGAACCACTTGGAATACTACCGGATACACGGAAAGGTTTGCACATAAGTGCCACATATGTAGCCAATGCAACCACAATTCTCATAACACATGTAGGCTCGCTCTCGAGCTATCCTCGGGCCTGCTCACACAAGCTGCAAGTTGAGACGTAGCTACGCGGTGCTGCTCACACAAGCTGTCAAGTATCCGCAACATATACCTGTATACCCAGCCACCGGTAGGACATACAGGACCAGCACCCGGATCACATAAATCACATAATTACATGGGTTCCTAGTGACATGTCACTTGTATCCTAATCTATTCCTAATGTTAAACCTGGATTTCGCGTTTGTCAAAACTTTATCGAATACGTCCAAAGAGTCAATCACAATTCACAGAATATTAAAGCATTTAAGACATAAATATAACAATGCATTATTTACATACGAACTTACCTCGATAAAAAATAGCGAAAATGGACCTAACCGTCAAACACTTTGGTTTTCCCCCGATCTAGACCCGAACTTCGTTTTTCTTGATCTATAATACCAAATTCATCTCATTTAATCATCACATTATTCAATTCAGCACAAAAGTTACATTATGGCAAAAATACATTTTTGCCCCTAAACTTTTGACACTTTACACATTAGTCCTTAGGCTCGTAAAATGAATTTCATTCAATTTCTTAAAAACCCAAGCCTAGCCGGACCATTTTCATACTCATAAAAGCCCACATTTCTCATTATTCACTTTTTTCTACCGATTTTATAACTTTTACAAATAGGTCCTTTTTGACATTTTTATCGAAAATCACTTAGTAAAAGTCGTTTAACAAACAACAAACAAGCATATTCCACCATCAAACATCAAAATACATTCATGTTCAACATGGGTAAAATTTTAAACTTCACCTTTCTTTCAAATTAGTCCTTGAAATAGCTAAATCAAGCTACAACTATCTCAAAACTACAAAAATCGTTAAAAACGGGACAAGAACGGACTTACAATCGAGCTTGGAAGCTTGGAAAACCCTAGCTATGGTTTCTACTTGTGAAATTCGACCATGGGGGATGAAACTAGAAAGATGAACATCTTTTATTTGTTAAATTTTGTCTTTATTAACCAAATGACTAAAATGCCCTTAATGAAAAACTTCAAAATTTCACCTAACCATGTCCATTTTTGTCCATACTAAAGTATAATGGTCTAATTACCATTTAAAGACCCCTAATTTAAGATTTCATAGCAATTAGGCACCTCTAGCTTCTAGAACACACATTTTGCCCCCTTTTTTGCAATTTAGTCCCTTTAACTAAATTGAGTGCCCAAACGTCAAAATTTTCAAGAGAAATTTTCACGAAATCATCTCATAAAAATTTAGATCATAAAAATAAAATAAACATAAATTTTTCTTCGTCAGATTTGTGGTCCCGAAACCACTTTCCGACTAGACCCAAAATTGGGCTGTTACAACTCTCCCCACTTTTAGGGATTTTCGTCCCCGAAAATCTTACCAGAAAAGAGGTTTGGGTATTGTTTTCTCATAGTTTCCTCTATCTCATGATGATTCCATAGAATCTTTTCTAAGGCTATGATTTTGTTCATTAACTCTTTAATCTCACGTGTCATAATTCGGATCGGTTCTTCGTTATCTAACATGTCAACTAAATCTCAACATTTGTCTGAGAAATTTTACGTGGAGGATCAGACCGGTATCATCGTAACATAAACACATGAAACACATATAGATATTCTCAAGTTTTGACGGTATTTCAAATCAATGAGTCACTGGCCTAAATTTCTCGATAATCTCATACGGTCCGATAAATCGTAGACTCAACTTTCCTTTACGACCAAATTGAAAAACTTTCTTCCATGGAAAATTTTTCAGAAGCACTTTGCCACCATTCTGAAACTCTATTTATTTCCACTGAAAATTCACATAAAATCTCTGACAACCAGAGGCTGCCTTAAACCTATATCGGATCTCTTTTACATTTCCTTCTGTTTCACGGATCATATCAATTCCATGTAGCTTTTCTTATCAAACTTAATCCTATAAAATGTAGTTTCACATTTGTAACTATACAGAATCTCATATAGTTCCCTTTTAATACTTAGATGAAAACTATTGAGACATGCAGTTTTGACTAACTGCCATTACTTCTTTTCTGTTTGCCTTCAAATTCTAAAATACAGTATCAAAACATATCTTCAAGAATCTGAATAACACACTCAAACTGACCATCAGTCGGAGAGCAAAATACGATATCAAAGATTTGTAATTGCTTACCCAAAACTTCTTATCATTTATTCTGGAATCAAGAAGTGAACCGTAAACTGTAGATTCCAAACGAATATATTAAAGACTGACATTCCAAATAGCTTGAAAATTTCAAGAACTTATATCTCATTTCTGTTCCAACATCATCACTAGCTGTAACAATTCTATAGGTAGTTGATGTTCAGTTTTAACCTGTTAACAAATCAAACATCTGGATATAAAGTTAGAAATCTCACGTTTCATACCCAACCATCATTACATTTGTCTCAAATCGCTGTACATTTTATTTTTCCCTAAAGGAACAAACAAGCTACCTCTGTGAGCTTTGTGCAAAAATTTTTCGCATAAGTTCTAGATTATTAGATACACAATTTCTACCTCGGAATAATAAATAGTCATCAAGTCTAACCTAAAATTTAGAATCAGAAGTCGACTCACACTGTACTCGTTTAGCTTGCAATTCCTTATCACATTTCTAAGCTTCTTAAATTTGCAATAAAAACATCGATTTAGCTTTTAACTCTCGTTCACAAGGTAAACAAAATCTTCCACTCAAGCCTCTGCAACTATATTTACTTTTCCCAAAGGTTAATCAATAACTACTCATAATCTTTCAATAGTTTGTGGCATCTCTGCTATCTCGGATTCAGATCTCTCTCTGTGACATTAGATATTTTAAACCCTTGGATTCATAAATCATGTGACATATTTTACCCAAAAAAAAATGTCACTAGATTCTCAATGCAAACACAATAGCGGCCCACTCTAAGTCGCGGGTCGGATAATTCTTTTAATATGACTTTAACCGTCTGGAAGCATAAAATACTACTTTATATTCTTGTACTAAAACATATCCCAATCTGTTCAATAACGCATTACTGAAAACCACCAATTCTTTACGATTGATCAACCACACATGCAGGGCTTGATTAACAATACATTCATTTGTTTAAAACTTTGCTAACATGTATCAGGCCATTCAAACTACACAAGTGCGATAACTTCATTAATCAGAACAACTTTAAATCATAATAATGTCTTTCAATTAGAAATAATCTAATTGACATATGTTTCTGTATCATGTCTCCTAGAACATGAATTCTTCATTCAAACCGTTCATCTATTTACTCATGAATGTACGAAATTTATTTCCATGTCTGAAGATAAACATTAAATGTATATAACTCAAAATACTTTTCAATTAAATAACCGCTCTATTCGAAACAATTGAGTCAATCTCAACTATCAAACAATAATATTTTAAAGTAATCTCTTCTTCATGTTGTTAGAGCAACTCAAACATACAATCCTTCATAATTCCTTCAACATGCTAGTCAAAGATCTTTACAGACTGCATTAGCTCAACAAAACATAATATCTCGATTTAACTCATTGACCTTAATCAAGCTTACCTGAGAAAAAGGAAACCATTATACAAGTTTGAGCTTTGAGCTTCCACCATCTATACTTTTTCCGACGTCAATCCCTTTCACGGAAACTAGAAAAACTTGAGATCAGCATTACCATGGTCCCATGATCAAACTAGAAATTATAACCGTAATGAATATAATTATTTTCGATCACTGAATACCTTTACAGATGAGCCATGTTGGATAAATTAAACAGTAAGAACGATAAGAAAATCGAGATAACGAAATCCAAGATGTGAGACCATACTAGATTTCTGAGAACTCAACCCATATTGAATAATAAAGATCTTAATGATTCATCGGAGAAAAAAAAAATAGGAGAAAAACACTATTTATACGCACAGGAATTAGTTGTGATAGAGACAATATATTTACCATATATATATATATATAAACAACAACCAGTATAAACAGAATAATAGCCTCATATAAATTTCACCATCAACTTTTATACCAAACGTGATAGAATAGAATCCCAAAGAAAGATAAAAAAATGCCGATCATAAAGCAACCAGGCCAACAGTGCTTTCGTCTAACATTATAGTTAGCTAGCATTCTCATACGATAGAAATTTCATCTGAAAACGAACAGTTACATATACCTCTGAAAAAAAATGAACACAGAGAACACCCGGAAGAGATCGTCATAATCTATTCAACTATAACTACTGTACTCAGATATCTTTATAACTCAAATATTATTCCACTGATTATTACAGTCATCCCTACTTCCACATTATTCCATTTACTAACGAAAATCAATTCAGCAGAAGTTTCAGTTTGCACATTCTATAGACATCATACCTGAATGAGTCAATTAGTCGAAATTAACTACTTTTTAAAAGCGACAATATGTAATCCGAATGATCTTCTGAAGAACCTGATATCCTTTCTAGATTTGTCCTTACTCAATATCCCATTCTCAGTTCTGACCGCATTATTAATCATTTAGCCACTGAATTCTTTGGCTTCACACTTGCTAGTTTATTAAATCTAAATCTTGTGAATTTCCTTGTACCATACTATACTGGTAACGGGGTGAAGATTGTAAAGCCTCTAAATTTGACTATCATATGTACAAACATATAACATGATATTTATCATCAACGGAATATTTTGAACTTTTATCCATACCTTTATGAGTTTCAAATCATCATAAACATATCTTAACTCAGATACTTGAGTACCATTTCCAATACCATCAGAATTAGCTCAGTTGGGATCCATTTACTAATTGAAAACACAATTGAAATTGTCAGGAGTCGTCACACTATCTGAATTTATATATGGCATGTATAGCTAGACTCTTACACACGCTAGGTTAGTCCGAGAATCGACTAAATCGTAGCTCTGATACCACTAAATGTAACACCCCTTACCCGTATTCAATGCCGGAACAGGGCTCAAGGCATTACCGGACTTATAACACACACAAGTCTGAGTCATAAATTTGCGTCCAAATTAAAACCATTCATATTCGATCATAAAGTCCCTTATACGAGCCTACGAGGCCCAAAAAAAACTTTGGAAGTGGTTCGGGACTAAATCAAGAACTTTAGGAAATTTTAAAAATATTAGAAAATTTTTCTTGTTACAGGGGTCACACACCCGTGTAGTTCAAGGGACACGCCCGTGTGACCCTGAGACACGCCCGTGCTACAGGCTGTGTTCAAATTAGGGTGCTCTCCGACTTGTGCCATATGGCCGTGCAATAGGCCCGTGTGCTAGGTCGTGTAGCACACATGGCTGAGACACACGCCCATGTCTCTGCCCGTGTGCTCAATTCTAGACATTTTGTTTCTCAAAATTAAGGTGCATGGGACACACGGCCGGAATACATGCCCGTGGGGCAAACCGTGTATCACACACGGCCTAGACACACGCCCGTGTGGAAAAAATAAAGGCTATTTACCAAGCCATTTTCCACCCTTATTCACACATACACTTACACCAAATCAAAAGCACAAAACATAACATACTTAGGCGACCAAAGCATCTACAATTATGGCCAACACATGCCAACACAACATCAACATCTATCATACTCAAAATAGTTATTAAGCCACAATTGACTACTTTCAAGATACCTAATTGTATACCACTTTATCATCTTTTAAGTAGGCCACATTGCCAAACATTTTACATTCATGTCATAAATCACATTTCCATCATTCACCAAGCATACCATGACCATATCACGAAAGACATTGGGACATATATATACATACTTAGGCTTACAACCATGATAGCCCCCCCAAATAAGCCAATCTACATGGCCAAATATCAAAATAAGGCATTGACAATCACAAGCCAACACATTGGCTACAATCACAATGACACATATACAAAATGTTGAAGTCCCTATACATGCCACATACTCAAAATGATAAGCTCATCAATACCCAAAATAATCTTTTGATAGTGTGATGCGAACTCCGACGATCGCCGATCCTGAGCTAGCTTGATGACACTATAAGATAAGGGAAAGAAAGGGGGTAAGCTATAAAGCATAGTAAGTTCATATGCAAATAATACAAAACATTATTCATACATCTGACATACAAGTAACTTAACATATATTAACATAAGTGTCATTATAACATCATAAACACAACTTACTAAATCACATTCTTACCAATAACTCATCATATGAATAACATAACATATATCAATATAAATGTCATTAAACTTCATGAGCATAACTTACTCAATCATATTCTTACCAATAGCTCATTATATACCGAATGTATTTCCTTTGAGTTATTCGTACATACCTGTCCCAACTCGTAACATAATCACATACTTTCTTATCTTTGACATACCTGTTGAACCACTTGGAATATATCGGATACACGGAAAGATTTGCGCATAAGTTCCATATATGTAGCCAATACTACCATAATTCTCATAACACATATAGGCTCGCTCTCAAGCTATCCTCGAGCCTACTCACACAAGTTGTCAGTCGAGACGTAGCTACGCAGTGCTACTAAGACAAGCTGTCAGGTATCCGCAACATACGCCTGTATACCCAGCCACCAGTAGGACGTACAGGACCAGCACTTAGATCACATAAATCAAATAATTACATGGGTTCCTAGTGACATGACACTTATATCCCAATCAATTCCTAAGGTTCAACCGGGATTTATTATTTGTCGAAACTTTGTCGAATACATCCAAAGTGTAACACCCCTGACCCGTATCCGACGCCGGATTAGGGTTAAAGGCGCTACCGGACAGATCAGAAACTTACACAACATTTCATACATTACATTCATCATTAACGATCATAGTGTCCCTTAAATGAGTCAACGAGACCCAAAGCATGCATATAAATCGAGTTGGGACTAAACTGAAACACATATGAAATTTCATGAAAATTAAAAACTTTTCTAACTTTCAGGGGAGGCACACCCGTGGTAAGAGACCGTGTGCCCTACACGGCTTCTAGACACTCCCGTGTGTCCATTCATGTTAACATACTGACTATATCAACACGATTACTTGGCACGTCCGTGTGCCATGACCGTGTGCTACCAAACCATATCTTGACTTTTCCAACACGGCCAACAAGCACGCCCATGTGCCATGGCCGTGCTCTAGCTAGCTCTTGACGACTTATACACCACGGCCAGCTGACACGCCCATGTCGAGGCCGTGTGCTATTAAAGCTACATTCTGCTAATTCAACCACGGTCTTAGGCACGCCCGTGTGCCACAACCGTGTGGCATTATAGGCCATTTACAAGGCCAAAATGCCACCCATAAGGGTCAACCTACAAGCCATATTTTCCAACATATCTCATGCACATATAACAATAAAAAACATACCAAAATAATCATTCAAACCATGCATTCAATACCATTTCCAACCATGACCATTTCAAAGAATAAAACTCATATCATTACAAGCATATTTCATTCATTTACTCACTCAAACTTTGGCCGTTTCACATGCTTTCACCATACCAAAATATGCATCAAATATCACATTCATTTGAGCAAAGTCTTAATTAAAAAATAGCCAAATCACATGGCTAAGATCACATAACATCTTGTACTAAAATACTAGCCTATACATGCCATATCTAACTTTATACATTTTCAAAGAGTACCAAAATGATTTTAGTAGTGTGATGACGATCCGTGATGCTCCTCGAGCCTTGATGTAGCCTTGACGACCTATAAAACAGAGAAAACACACATAGAGTAAGCTTTCCAAAAGCCTAGTAAGTCAATTATACAATCAAACTTAGCATGGATTTCACATAACCATTTTAATAAGATGATCAATATGGTTCTCATGACAAAAATCACTTCATTCTTTCTCAAGCTCATATGCTTATCCATAACTTACCATATATACATATAGTTCATATAGTCAAGACTTTACATATCGTATTATAAATCACATATACATAACATCATGATATAATCACACGGATACTTACCTTATATACACAATTAGTGTATAAGCCACGTACCTGAAACGGATGTTCATTTATTAATTTTATCAAAGTTGGGATTTGCATTTCGTACCACAGACTTGCCTGTTGAACCGTAAAGAATCTAGCAGGATACTCAGAAAGCTCAGAATGGTCGTATAATGCCAACATCCCAGACGAGGTCTTACATGCACTCAGACATCGATGGCACTGTTCCAGACAGGGTCTTACACGAATTAATATGATGCCAATGTCCCAGACATGGTCTTACACGTAAAACTCATATCGATGCCAACGTCCCAAACGTGGTCTTACACGTAATCAGATATCGATGCCACTGTCCCGGATAGGGTCTTACTCGTATTCAGATATTGATGCTATTGTCCCAAACAGGGTCTTACTCGTATTCAGATATCGATGCCACTGTCCCTGACAGGGTCTTACTCGAATTCAGATATCGATGCCATTGTCCCAGACAGGGTCTTACTCGTATTCAGATATTGATGCCACTGTCCCAAACAGGGTTTTACACGAGTCTTAAATCAACGCCAACGTCCCAGACGTGGTCTTACATGATAAACAGAACAGATACCTATGTCATGACATAGTTAATCCTACCTATTCCTAGATTTGAACGAGACTTCTCGGACATTTTCATTATATCAATCTTATCTCGGAATTCATGTACAGATTGTATTGTAATCATATATATATAGCAACTGTCATAAGAATGTACATAATTCAACACGAATACGTTTATTTGCATAATGACTTACCTCGGATTCGATATGTCAGAATGAAAACGGCTACTCGGTTACTTTCACTTTCCCGCGATCAATGCTCGTTTTCCTTGGTTCTTGATCTAAACATTTTCAAAATTAACCCTTTTATTCACTAATTCATACATTTCAATCCATGGACACACATTTAGGACTATTTGCAAATTAACCCTCATATTTGTACACTTTATCATTTTAGTCCATTTTTCTCAAAACATCAAATTCACAAAATCCACACATACACATGCTTAGCCGAATGTATATACATCTCATACAAGTCCATATTTTCCATCAAATTTTCCATTTAGTCCCTCTAGTTATTATTTTCTCAATTTAGCCCTATTTAGCTAAATTTATCAAAAGTTCAAGAACAAAGTATGTTCATCTAACTCATATCTTTCATTTAACACCAAAAATCATCAAAAAGCTTGACATATCATCAATGGCATCTCACACAAACATTATCAATTCATCAAATTGGAACATGGGTTTGATAGCTCTCGAAGTAACGATTACAAAAACATAAAAATTATCAAAAACCGAAGCAAGACATACC
Organism: Gossypium sturtianum; assembly: GCA_025698515.1. Classification (NCBI taxonomy): domain Eukaryota; kingdom Viridiplantae; phylum Streptophyta; class Magnoliopsida; order Malvales; family Malvaceae; genus Gossypium; species Gossypium sturtianum. Next base: position 128,368,596 of record CM046950.1, read on the forward strand.
TTGATTTTTGCTTAATTGTTGCCGAAAATCATAATAGCTTAGTTATTTCTTCTTTCTTTTTTTTCGGTGAAAGATGAATAGTATATAGCTATGTCTCATGTTTTGTTTATTAACTATTATAATATTTTACCATTTACTAAAATAACCTTAATGAAATATTAATAATTTAGCATTCAATTATGGACATAATGGTCCATCCATCATCCACTATCTTGTAAAGTGGTTTAATAACCACTTAAGGCCATAACTTTTAAAAGCCACAACATATAGGTGTTTTAACAAATGGCATACCAGTTTCACATTTAATGCAATTCAATCCTTTTTGTCAAATTAAACACACAGACGGATAATTTAGCTTACGAAATTTCAACACATACTTATTCACATATCAACGGCACAAAAAATAATATTAAAATATTATTCAAACTCGGATTTGTGGTCTCAAAACCACTGTTCTGACAAGGGTATAAACCGAACTGTTACAATTCTCCCCCCTTAGGGATTTTCGTCCCCGATCTTACCGTTAAACAGATTCAGATATTGTTGTTTCATTGAATCTTCCGGTTCCCACGTTGCCTCTTCAATTTCGTCCCGATTTTATAGTACTTTTACTAATAGAATTTTCTTGTTTCTCAACTCTTTTGCTTCACGAGCTAAGATACGGATCGGTTCCTCTTCATATGACATATCAGATCAAATTTCAATTTCATACGGAGCAATAACATGTGATAGATCGGATTGATATCTACGGAGCATCGAGACATAAAATACGTTGTGTATCTTTTCTAGTTCAGAAGGCAACTTCAATCTATATGCAACAGGCCCAACACGTTCACTGATCTCATATGGTCCGATGAACCTCGGACTTAATTTGCCTTTACGTCCGAATCGAAGCACTTTCTTCCACGGATACACTTTCAGACATACTTTGTCGTCGATTTCAAATTCTATATCTTTTCGTTTCAAGTCTGCATAAGACTTTTGACGATCAGATGCTGCTTTCAAACAATCTCGGATCAATTTCACTTTCTGTTCTGAATCCTTTATCAAATCAATGCCATGTAGCTTATTTTCACTGAGCTCGGTCCAAAACAGAGGCGTACGACATTTACGTTCATACAAAGCTTCGTAAAGCGCAATTTTGATGCTTGACTGAAAACTGTTATTATATGCAAATTCAATCAAAGGTAGATATTGTTCCCATGTACCGTTAAACTCAAGTATACAGTATCTCAACATGTCTTCAAGAATCTGAATGGTCCGTTCAGACTGACCATCTGTTTGCGGATGAAAAGTTATACTAAAATGTAATTTCATGCCCAAAGCTTCTTACAATTTCTTCCGGAACCTCGATGTAAATCTCGGGTCTCTATCTGACACAATGGATAGTGGCACTCCATTCAATCTAGTAATCTCAGAAACATAAAGCTCAGCTAATCTATCAAGTGAATAATTGGACCTTACCGGAACAAAATGGGCAGGTTTCGTCAATCAGTCAACTCCGACCCAAATCGCATACTTCTTTCTCGGAGTCTGAGGCAAACCAGACGGAACCTGATGTTTAGCTTTCACTTGCTGACAGATTAAACATTTTGAAACAAAGTCAGAAATGTCTCGTTTCATACCTGACCACCAGTAATGTTGCTTCAAATCATGATACATTTTAGTACTCCCCATATGAATAGATAAACAAGTATTATGGGTTTCGCTCAAAATCAACTGACTCGACTCTGGATTTCTCGGAACACAGATACGATCTTGGAATCTCAAATAATCATCAATAATTTGAAATTCAGATTCAGAATTTGAATTACACAGAACCCATTTCGCTAACATTTCGTTGTAAATTTTCTGAGCATCACATATATCCTAAATAAAAAACGGTTTCACTCTTAGTTCAGCCATAACAGAACTACCATCAGATAAATCTAACTGAGCATTCAAAGCACGTAGTGTAAACAATGATTTTCTACTCAATGCATCAGCAACAATGTTTGCTTTACCCGGGTGATAATCTATTACAAGCTCGTAGTCTTTCAATAACTCTAACCATCTTCTCTGTCGCAGATTCAAATCTTTATTTTTCACAAATAGAACAGGAGCACCTCAAGGTGAAAAACTCGATTTTGCGAACCCTCTGTTGGTTAATTCTTGCAACTGTGACTTTTAACTCTTTCAATTCCGTTGGCGCCATTCTATACGGAGCTATCAAAATAGGTGTAGTACTCGGCAACAACTCAATACCAAATTCAACTTCACGTATCGGAGGCAAACCCGGTAATTCTTCCAGAAACACATCAGAAAACTCACATACAACAGGCACTGATTCCACTTTCTTTTTAGACACATTCGGATCAATAACATAAGAAAAATATTCCTCATATTCCTTTTTCACATAACTTTGAGCTTTCAAAATAGATATCACAGCAGGCAATCCATTCAAATCAATAGATTCAACTCGTACTATCTAATTATTCGAACATCTCAAATCAATAGTCTTGCTTTTACAGTTCACAATAGCATCATGCATAAACAACCAATCCATTCCCAGAATAATATCGAACTCATCAAATGGCAAAAGTATCAGATCAGCAGGGAAACAAATATCTCAAAACATTAACGGACAGTTATTGCATACTTTGTCAACCAGGACACTTTTACCTAAGGGGTTCGATACTTTTATAGCAAACTAAGTAGACTATACAGGCAAAGTCTTACTGAATACTAAATTCATGCATATATATACGAATGTGTAGAACCAGGGTCTATCAATGCAATCACAAAAGTATCATAAAGTGTAAAAGTACCCATTATAACATCTGGAGATGAAGCTTCCTCCCGAGCTCGGATAGTATACGCTCTGGCAGGCGCTCTAGCTTCTGATCTCACAACAGTATCTCTAGTAGTTCTCTTACTACCACTGACGTTTCTTGCATTTTGAGGAGATCTACCTCTCACTGAAATATTCTCAGATCTCGGGTTCTGAACAATCTCTTGTTCAACAGACTCTGGGCAGTCTCGGATGAAATGGTCTAATGATCCACATCTAAAACAAGCTCGATTATTCAATCTACAATTCCCCGAATGTCTTTTACCACAACGCTTACACTTAAGTCAGTCGGATCTGACATTTTCAACACTCATCATCTTCGGGCAATCTCGAATGAAGTGATTTTGTGATCCACATTTATAACAAACTCTATTGTTATACTTGCCCCAACATTTTCCCACATGTCATCTTCCACACTTTCCACACTCAGGTTTGTTGCTTTTAGTACTTCCATTATTTGATTCAATTGGAGCTTGAGTTTTCAGACCAACATTTGGTCTCACACGATCTCTACCTGTATGTCCAATTGAAACATCTAATCTATTGGTTGCATCTCTATATTTCTTCATCAAAGGTTGAGAAAAATTACTCATCGATCTTTTTCTTTCATTACGAGCTTCAGAATCAACTTTCTCGGTATTATCATCATTAGTATCCCTAAACTCTCCGACCTCATACTTACGAATTTCATCAACCGGAGGCTTGTTAGTCAAATTCATATTCGTAATCAAAAGCGTAGCAGAAGTCTGAGAGAGGTTAACCGGGGGCGGAGGTTGCAAAACAGTCGGGTTATTTCTCACAAATTGAGTGAACCACTCACTCATCAACTGGAAGAATGCTTGTTTAGCTTCTTCCCCTTGACCGCTAGTAGCCGGTCTCGATTCAGAAGGCGCTGTCCCTTGCGCGGGATCAGGCACACTACTTTCTACGTCGTCAGCTACGGCTCTTTCAGGATCCATTACTATACAGAAATCACATTTATACGTCAGGATTCATCACACTATCGTAATTCAGAAATATGGCATGTATAGCTAGACTCTGACACACTACGTTAGTCTGAGAATCGGCTAAACTGTAGCTCTAATACCAACCAAATGTAACACCCCTAACCCGTATCCGACACCAGATTATGGTTAAAAGCGCTACCGGACAGATCGAAAACTTACACAACATTTCATACATTACATTCATCATTAACGATCATAGTGTCCCTTAGATGAGTCATCGAGACCCAAAGCATGCATATAAATCGAGTTGGGACTAAACTGAAATAGATATTAAATTTCATGAAAATTAAAAACTTTTCTAACTTTCAGGGGAGGCACGCTCGTGGTAAGAGACCGTGTGCCCTCCACGGCTTCTAGACACTCTCGTGTGTCCATTCATGTTTACATACTGACTATATCAACACGGTTACTTGCCACGTCCGTGTGCCATGACCGTGTGCTACAAAACTATATACTGACTTTTCCAACACGGCCAACAAGCACGCCCGTGTGCCATGGCCGTGTGCTCTTAGCTAGCTACTGACTTATACACCATGGCCAGTTGACACGCCCATGTCGAGCCCGTGTGCTATTAAAGCTACACTCTGCCAATTCAACCACGGTCTTAGGCACGCCCGTGTGCCACAACCGTGTGGCATTATAGGCCATTTACAAGGCCAAAATGCCACCCATAAGGGTCAACCTACAAGCCATATTTTCCAATATATCTCATGCACATATAACCATCAAAAACATACCAAAATAATCATTCAAACCATGCATTCAATACCATTTCCAACCATGACCATTTCAAAGAATAAAACTCATATCATTACAAGTATAATTCATTCATTTGCTCACTCAAACCTTGGCCATTTCACATGCTTTCACCATACCAAAATATGCATCAAATATCACATTCATTTAAGCAAAGTCTTAATTCAAAAATAGCCAAATCACATGGCTAAGATCACATAACATCTTGTACTAAAATACTAGCCTATACATGCCATATCTAACTTTATACATTTTCAAAGAGTACCAAAATGAATTTAGTAGTGTGATGACGATCCGTGATGGTCCCGAGCCTTCAGTAGCTTTGACGACCTATAAAACAGAGAAAACACACATAGAGTAAGCTTTCCAAAAGCCTAGTAAGTCAATTATACAATCAAACTTAGCATGGATTTCACATAACCAATTTAGTAAGATGATCAATATGGTTCTCATGACAAAAATCACTTCATTCTTTCTCAAGTTCATATGCTTATCCATAACTTACCATATATACATATAGTTCATATAGTCAAGACTTTACATATCGTATTATAAATCCCTTATACATAACATCATGATATAATCACACGGATACTTACCTTATATACACAATTAGTGTATAAGCCACGTACCTGAAACGGATGCTCATTTATTAATTTTATCAAAGTTCAAATTTGCAATTCGTACCACAGACTTGCCTGTTGAACCTTAAAGAATCTAGCAGGATACTCAGAAAGCCCAGAATGGTCGTAAAATGCCAACGTCCCAGATGAGGTCTTACATGCACTCAGACATCGACGCCACTGTCCCAGACAGGGTCTTACACGAATCAATATGATGCCGATGTCCCAGACATGGTCTTACACATAAAACTCATATCAATGCCAACGTCCCAAACATGGTCTTACACGTAAAACTTATATCGATGCCAACATCCCAGACGTAGTCTTACACGTAATCAGATATTGATGCCACTGTCCCAGAGAGGGTCTTACTCATATTCAGATATTGATGCCACTGTCCCAGAAAGGGTCTTACTCATATTCAGATTGTAACATCCTAGATTAGGGGTTATGCGTTTGTGCATAATTCATGAGTTAGTAGGTTTTGGCAGTGTTTGGAAGTGTATTAAAGGTTTTTAGAACTCTAGGATGAAGGTGGAAGCTTTGGAAAATAATTGGATTTTAAGTTAAGAAGGGAAGTTGGGCTAAGGAAGCCTTAAGAAAATTTGTGTTGGATTTATGACACAAGGGTTGGCACAGTAAAGTGGCGACAAGGCGCCACTTAAGGCTTGGGCGGTGACGCCATAAGTCGGGAGGAAGGTAGGAGGTTCGAGCAACGTGGGAAGCAAATGGACATTTATTTTTGCGTCGATGAGGCGTGGCTAAGAAGGTCTTAAAAGGAATTCTGGGTGAAGCATGTCACAAAAAGCGCCTGGGTAAAGTGGCTTGGACGCTTGCGGGAAAGAGAGCTTCAGGAGGGCCCAAGTTTGAGTCTTGTGGGCAGCATAAGCGTGTTTTTATTTTTCCAAGTTGGCGCTAAGGGAGAAGAAGGTCTTAAAAGGAATTGTGGGAGTTTATGTCACAAAGGAGCTAGCGACAAAGATGCTAGTAGCGAGTCTTGACTCGATGGGTCCCATGTTCAAAACACAGGGGCGACAAATGGGTGTGTTATTTTATTTTTGCATGTGACGTCAAGGCAAGGGAGAAGAGATGGGCGACTTTGGGACTTTGGAAGGTAAGGATAAGCCTTGTGTTTCTTTTAAATATTTGGCTATAGATAGTGGATAAATAAGATTTTATTTTATTTATTTTAGGAGGTGATAAGCTTGGTTATTATTTATTGGAAATTCGGCTATAAGGTAAGATAAATGTTGGTTTATTCAATTTATTTTGAATAAAAGGTTGATTTATTTTATTTAGTTTAGATGAGTAGATAGAAGATAATTATGGTGATATTTTATTTGAATAAGTAAAGATTAATTCAAGTTATTTTGAATGAGCTGATAAAAGGATAATTGTAGATTTATTGTATTTATTTTGAATAGGTGATTAAGAGATAAAATAAGAGATTAAATTGGGATTTGATAGTGGAGATAGGTGTGCTTGAATTTGGGTAGTATAAATAGGGGATGATCAGCTCTTGGGATTTCTTTTCTTCATTCTCCTCTTTGACCGAAAGTTTTTAGTCAAAAGAGGTTCTCTTTTCCTCTCTTTTCTTTGAAGCAAAAACCGAATGTTGAAGTAGCCATATGTATCTTTTCTTCTTTGCTTTGTTCATTCGAAATCATCATCTTCCCCAAGAACTATTCTTTCTTCCATTACTTGACAAAAGTCGAAACCCCTCTACCCCTGTTCTTTATTGCCGAATCCTCTAAGCATAAATTCCCTCCACTTTGGCGTGATCTCTTTTCATCATTAAGGTGTCGAAACTCTTTCTTTTTGGGATCTAGAAGTCGTTTCTCTAAGGGTGCTGGGGTAGTGGTAAGTAAGTTCTCTCCTAGCAATCAGTTTTGAGTTTTCTTCATAAGCGTGCCGAAATCAAGAGTTTAGGCTCTAATTTCCAAGGTTGGCCGAATGACCCTTTATCATTCAAGACCTTAGCCGAATGTTTCATCTCCATTGAGAGCCATTGTCGAAATCTCTTAGCCACTTTTATACCTCTTTTCTTCCATCTACATCTACTTTTAAGAGATAACCGAATATTGAATCACCTTTTTAAGGGCTTAGCCAAATCTTCAGTGTCCATATTCTCTCTTCTCTGTCGTAAGTGATAGAAGCCGGAGGTGTCATTGTTTGAAGGTTGCTCCATTCGATTCTCTATAGTAAGTAAGAGTTCTCTCCTAACCGTTTTTCTATCTCTTTGGTATGCCGAAATCAAGGGTGGTCTTGATTTCTATGGATAGCCGAATATTCATAGTGCCTTACCATTGTGTCTTTTGTATATAGCCGACAAGAGGAGTATTAGAGGAGTTTTGGATCCAGGCGATTAAGGTAAGCAAGTATGGTATTCGGCCAAGGGTTATTTTTCTATTAATTTATGCTTAAGCCGATTTTGATGTGGTTTCACTTAGGGATTTCGACAGTTCAAGAGCAAGGAGTAGTTTTCGGGATTTGGTAAGCAAGGTAAGGAAGTATTGATTTTCAGCCATAGGCCATTTTATGAGCTTAGGTGATGATCGATTTCTGACTTTGGTTCTTAGGAGCAAATCGACGGGAATAAGAAGAGTTTCGGGATTCTAGATCGTGTTAGATTCGAGTAGTTTGGGATTTCGCTAAATGACAGTGTGTGATTAACCCACCATTTTCTGGGTATATGATATGTACGTGAAATGTGTATGTGTTATGAATGTGCTAACTAGTGAAGTGGAAATTGTGATAAGGATACCCTCAAGGGGTATGTCGATAATCCGGTAAGTAACAAACCTGATGATATGTGATTATTAATATGAATATGCGATAATATGCTTGATGAACATGCTCATGCATCATTACATTGTATCATTATTTTATGTGGCATGTGCAACGGTGGGATATGATATGAAAGAAGGTGCGGGTGTACTTGAGTCGTGGTTTGATGTTAGCCTTGAGCTACATCGTGGATTGACGTTGACTGAGGTCACGTTGTGGATTAATTGCGATTTAGTTCGCGTGGCTTGATGAGTGGCTATGTGCCTCATCGTGGTTGATATCAGCTATGTGCCATATCGTGGTTGACGAGTGACTATGTGTCCCATCGTGGTTTTGGTGTTAGCTACGGCTACATCGTGTATTGGCGCTGACTGAGGTCGCGTTGTGGACTATTGTGCTTAATTGCACGTGGACGATAGTGATTGCCTTGTAAGTGAAGTTGAGGGCTTCCGAAGGCACCCCCATTCACCCCGAATGGGCTGGTTGACATCTTGTCTCGGGCTGCGGGTGTGTAGCGGATGGACCGTAGGTTTGGGTTGGGCTTCATAATTGCATGATTTTGTATGTGAACATATGTGGAAATGGGCCAAGCCCAATATGATATGTGGATTAATGTGGAAATGGGCAAAGCCCAGTATATGAATGTGGATCAGTGTGGAAATGGGCTAAGCCCAGTATGTGGAAATTATGTGGTTAACTACTCTATTAGATGAATGTGATATGAATATGGGCCAAGCCCAGAATGTGATTACATGTGAATTTGATAATTGATATCTGATATATGAGTTAATATGTGGTTAACATGTGGGTGGAATTCAATGGACTAATTACACACTTTGAGTCCAGTATGACTCACCCAATTTTTATTAAACATCGCGGTGATCGTGATTTTTGGACCGGGTTGGAGTGGATACAAAGGTGGCCATGCGACGCGATTTCCATGCGAGAAAGATATTTTAATTAATTAAGTAGTTATATTTTCATTATTTTGATTAAGTGTTTATTGTAATAAGGCCCATTAAAGTGATTGAACATTTTTATTATGTTTAAGCTAGACGACCATTAAATTATTATTGGGAAGTGCTTTTAATTTTGGCAACTTATATTTTAAAAGCTTATAATAAAGTTTTAATTTGGATATTTTTATCAAGCTTATATTATTTAGAATTTTTAATTGGACATGGTTTTCAAATGACAAAATTTTTAATGTTTTTCCCAAAAGTGAAATCAGTCTTCAAACGTTTTTCCGCAGTGGCATTTCAAATTCGGTCGTAACGAATGGCCCGAGTTTGGGGTGTTACAGTTTGGTATCATAGCCCGGTTCAAAACTAGGCTTTGAGGGTTTTGGGTCCAAAAAAAATTTTTTTAAATGGGCTTTTTCGAAAATATGGGTTTTATGAATTATTTTTCAGGTTATTCTGGCATGGCACTTGTATCTCAGACCATGATCCACCAGGTAAGTACCCTTGACTCTTGAAGTGAAATGTGTATGTGAATGTTATAAGTATGAAGGAGCGTGAGATTAGTGAACTAGGATCTGTTGAACCCTAGGACTGGGCTACTCAAACACAAGTGCATAAGACTTAAGGACCATTAAACAAACATGTGAACTAAGTCGCGAGGAGTTAAGGTGTGGCAACCATAAATACGCATGTCTAGGATTGGTATTCAGATGAAGAGCTTGGTACTTAGCGGTCCTAGCAACTCACCTCCTCTCTACTCGAATCCTGCAGTGCGTAGCTACGGTTCACCTAACCAAGAGGACTTATTCACGGGCTAAACCCGATAATTAAAACTCGAAAGGGACTAGCCATGCAGTTTTATAAAAACTCTAGTTTTAAAATCCCTAAATTACCCTTTTTAATTGTAGTAAAAGATTATTGTGAAAATTTTTCCAAAATATCTCTGATTTACAAAATTACAAAAAAATGCCCTTGCATTGTAAATTACTAAAATACCCTTAGTTTTTAAGATTTTCAAAAATACCCTCGACTTTTGTTAAAATATTTCTACTTTACAAAGATGTCAAAAACTTCTGTTTTACAAATAATAAAATACTCCGATTTGGAAAATTTACGAAATTGCCCCTGACTTACAAAAAATTACCAAAATGACCCCGATTTTTGAAATTTTTGCAACACCTCTGATTCGGAAAGCAAATTTTCAAAATAACCCTGAGTTTCTGTAAATTTTGGAATAAAGCTTTGATTTATAAAGATTTTCAAATTTACCACAGTTTAGTACCAAAATACCCTTATAGGATGAATGACGCGAAATTACCCACAGGTTGGGAAAGGACTGAAATGGCCATAAAAGTGTAGTGAATGATGTTGTGAATGAATGTGACTTCATGTAGAAATGAATGTGTCTCTGCTTATGAATGTGAATGTGACTCCCTGAGTTAGAGTAGTGAACTTGACTAGAAACTTTGGTTGATCGAAAGAACTACTTCTGAACATCTCTTTTCATAAAACTGTTCGCGAATAATCAGTGGAACAAAATTTCTGATGCATAAAACTTTTTAATCAGATTAAATTGCGACGTTAGAAATGAGTTCTAGGTAATGTGAACTTTAAGACTGTGCCTAGAAGGTAAGATAGTTTTATTAAGATCGAGTCACGCGACATAAGCGTAGTCTTGCGGTGAGTTAAGATGTCACGATTATTCGTTAGTAAGTAATTTCGAGGACGAAATTATTTTTAAGGAGGGTATAAAGCTGTAACATCCTAGATTAGGGGTTATGCGTTCGTGCATAATTCATGAGTTAGTAGGTTTTGGCGGTGTTTGGAAGTGTATTAAGGGTTTTAGAACTCTAGGATGAAGGTGGAAGCTTTGGAAAATAATTGGATTTTAAGTTAAGAAGGGAAGTTGGGCTAAGGAAGCCTTAAGAAAATTTGTGTTGGATTTATGACACAAGGGTTGGCACAGTAAAGTGGCGAAAGGCGCCACTTAAGGCTTAGGCGGTGACGCCATAAGTCGGGAGGAAGGTAGGAGGTTCGAGCGTGGGAAGCAAATGGACATTTATTTTTGCGTCGATGATGGCGCGTGGCTAAGAAGGTCTTAAAAGGAATTCAGGCGAAGCATGTCACAAAAAGCGCTGGGTAAAGTGGCTTGGGCGCTTGCGGGAAAGGGAGCTTGGGAGGGCCCAAGTTCGAGTCTTGTGGGCGGCATAAGCGTGTTTTTATTTTTCCAAGTTGGTGCTAAGGGAGAAGAAGGTCTTAAAAGGAATTGTGGGGAGTTTATGTCACAAAGGAGCTAGCAGCAAAGTGGCTAGTAGCGTGTCTTGACTCAGCAGTCCCATGTTCAAACACAGGGGCGACAAATGGGTGTGTTATTTTATTTTTGCATGTGACGTCAATGCAAGGGAGAAGAGATGGACGACTTTGGGACTTTGGAAGGTAAGGATAAGCCTTGTGTTTCTTTTAAATATTTGGCTATAGATAGTGGATAAATAAGATTTTATTTTATTTATTTTAGGAGGTGATAAGCTTGGTAATTATTTATTGGAAATTCAGCTATAAGGTAAGATAAATGTTGGTTTATTCAATTTATTTTGAATAAAAGGTTGATTTATTTTATTTAGTTTAGATGAGTAGATAGAAGATAATTATGGTGATATTTTATTTGAATAAGTAAGGATTAATTCAAGTTATTTTGAATGAGCTAATAAAAGGATAATTGTAGATTTATTGTATTTATTTTGAATAGGTGATTAAGAGATAAAATAAGAGATTAAATTGGGATTTGATAGTGGAGATAGGTGTGCCGAATTTGGGTAGTATAAATAGGGGATGATCAGCTCTTGGGATTTCTTTTCTTCATTCTCCTCTTTGACCGAAAGTTTTTAGTCAAAAGAGGTTCTCTTTTCCTCTCTTTTCTTTGAAGCCAAAACCGAATGTTGAAGTAGCCATATGTATCTTTTCTTCTTTGCTTTGTTCATTCGAAATCATCATCTTCCCCAAGAACTATTCTTTCTTCCATTACTTGACAAAAGCCGAAACCCCTCTACCCCTGTTCTTTATTGCCGAATCCTCTAAGCATAAATTCCCTCCACTTTGGCGTGATCTCTTTTCATCATTAAGGTATCGAAACTCTTTCTTTTTGGGATCTAGAAGTCGTTTCTCTAAGGGTGCTGGCGTAGTGGTAAGTAAGTTCTCTCCTAGCAATCGGTTTTGAGTTTTCTTCATAAGCGTGCCGAAATCAAGAGTTTAGGCTCTAATTTCCAAGGTTGGCCGAATGACCCTTTATCATTCAAGACCTTAGCCGAATGTTTCATCTCCATTGAGAGCCATTGCCGAAATCTCTTAGCCACTTTGGTACCTCTTTTCTTCCATCTACATCTACTTTTAAGAGATAACCAAATATTGAATCACCTTTTTAAGGGCTTAGCCGAATCTTGATGGCCATATTCTCTCTTCTCTGTGCATAAAGTGATAGAAGCCGGAGGTGTCATTGTTTGAAGGTTGCTCCAATCGATTCTCTATAGTAAGTAAGAGTTCTCTCCTAACCGTTCTTCTATCTCTTTGGTATGCCAAAATCAAGGGTGGTCTTGATTTCTATGGATAGCCGAATATTCATAGTGCCTTACCATTGTGTCTTTTGTATATAGCCGACAAGAGGAGTATTAGAGGAGTTTTTGGATCCAGGCGATTAAGGTAAGCAAGTATGGTATTCGGCCAAGGGTTATTTTTCTATGAATTTATTCTTAAGTGATTTTGATGTGGTTTCACTTAGGGATTTCGACAGGTTCAAGAGCAAGGAGTAGTTTTGGGATTTGGTAAGCAAGGTAAGGAAGTATTGATATTCGGCCATAGGCCATTTTATGAGCTTAGGTGATGATCGATTTCTGACTTCGGTTCTTAGGAGCAAATCGACGGGAATAAGAAGAGTTTCGGGATTCTAGATCGTGTTAGATTCGAGTAGTTCGAGATTTCGCTAAATAGACATGTGTGTGATTAACCCACCATTTTCCGGGTATATGATATGTACGTGAAATGTGTATGTGTTATGAATGTGCTAACTAGTGTAGTGGAAATTGTGATAAGGATACCCTCAAGGGGTATGTCGATAATCCGGTAAGTAACAAACCTGATGATATGTGATTATTAATATGAATATGTGATAATATGCTTGATGAACATGCTCATGCATCATTACATTGTATCATTATTTTATGTGGCATGTGGATGGGTGGGATATGATATGAAAGAAGGTGCGGGTGTACTTGAGTGCGTGGTTTGATGTTAGCCTTGAGCTACATCGTGGATTGACGTTGGTGAGGTCACGTTGTGGATTAATTGCGATTTAGTTCGTGTGGCTTGATGAGTGGCTATGTGCCTCATCGTGGTTGATATCGTCTATGTGCCATATCGTGGTTGATGAGTGACTATGTGTCCCGTCGTGGTTTTGGTGTTAGCTACGGCTACATCGTGGATTAGCGCCGGATCGAGGTCGCGTTGTGGACTATTGTGCTTAATTGCACGTGGGCGGCAGATGATTGCCTTTGGAGTGAAAAGGAGAGGGTGATTTGATAATCCCCGGTGTGTGGTAGGTTGGAAAAGGGGGTGTGTAGCGGATGGACCCTAGGTTTGGGTTGGGCTTCATAATTGCATGATTTCGTATGTGAACATATGTGGAAATGGGCCAAGCCCAATATGATATGTGGATTAATGTGAAAATGGGCAAAGCCCGAGTATATGAATGTGGATCGGTGTGGAAATGGGCTAAGCCCGGTATGTGGAAATTATGTGGTTAACTACCCTATTAGATGAATGTGATATGAATATGGGCCAAGCCCGAATGTGATAACATGTGAATTTGATAATTGATATCGATATATGAGTTAATATGTGGTTAACATGTGGGTGGAATTCGATGGACTAATTACACACTTTGAGTGCAGTATGACTCACCAAATTTTTATTAAACATCGCAGGTGATCGTGATTTTGGACCGGGTTGGAGTGGATACAAAGGTGGCCATGCAGAAGCATATTTCCATGCAGAAAGATATTTTAATTAATTAAGTAGTTATATTTTCAGTATTTTGTTTATGTGTTTATTGTAATAAGGCCCATTAAAGTGATTGAACATTTTTATTATGTTTAAGCTAGACGACCATTAAATTATTATTGGGAAGTGCTTTTAATTTTGAAACTTATATTTTAAAAGCTTATAATAAAGTTTTAATTTGGATATTTTTATCAAGCTTATATTATTTAGAATTTTTAATTGGACATGGTTTTCAAATGACAAAATTTTTAATGTTTTGCCAAAAAGTGAAATCAGTCTTCAAACATTTTTCCGCAGTGGCATTTCAAATTCGGCCAAGTAACGAATGGGCGGGTTTGGGGTGTTACACAGAATCTCGATGCCACTGTCCCGCATGTAGTCGTACTCGTATTGAGATATTGATGCCACTTTCACTGCAGCGGTCTTACTCGTATTCGAATATCGATGCCACTTTGTCTCGCATGTGGTCTTACTCGTATTCGGATATTGATGTCACTTTGTCCCCGCATGCGGTCTTACAGGAGTCTTAAATCAACGCCAACGTCCCAGACGTGGTCTTACTTGATAAACAGAACAGATACCTATGTCATGACATAGCTAATCCTACCTATTCCTAGATTCGAACAGGACTTCTCGGACATTTTCATTATATCAATCTTATCTCGGAATTCATGTACAGATTGTATTGTAAGCATATATATATATATATAGCAACTGTCATAATAATGTACATAATTCAACACGAATACGTTTATTTGCATAATGACTTACCTCGGATTCGATATGTCAAAATAAAAACAGCTACTCGGTTACTTTCGCTTTCCCGCGATCAATGTTCGTTTTCCTTGGTTCTTGATCTAAACATTTTCAAAATTAACCCTTTTATTCACTAATTCAAATAATTCAATCCATGGACACATATTTAGGACTATTTGCAAATTAACCCTCATATTTGTACACTTTATCATTTTAGTCCATTTTTCTCAAAACATCAAATTCACAAAATCCACACATACACATGCTTAGCCGAATGTATATACATCTCATACAAGTCCATATTTTCCATCAAATTTGCCATTTAGTCCCTCTATTTACTATTTTCTCAATTTAGCCCTATTTAGCTAAATTAATCAAAAGTTCAAGAACAAAGTATGTTCATCTAACTCATATCTTTCATTTAACACCAAAAATTGTCAAAAAGCTTGACATATCATCAATGGCATCTCACACAAACATTATCAATTCATCAAATTGAAACATGGGTTCGATAGCTCTCGAAGCAATGATTACAAAAACGTAAAAATTATCAAAAACCGAAGCAAGACATACCTTGATTTTTGCTTAATTGTTGCCGAAAATCAAAAGAGCTTAGCTATTTCTTCTTTCTTTTATTTTCGATGAAAGATGAATAGTATATAGCTATGTCTCATGTTTTGTTTATTAACTATTATAATATTTTACCAATTATTAAAATAACCTTAATGAAATATTAATAATTTAGCATTCAATAATGGACATAATGGTCCATCCATCATCCACTATCTTCTAAAGTGGTTTAATAACCACTTAAGGCCATAACTTTTAAAAGCCACAACATATAGGTGTTTTAACAAATGGCATACCAGTTTCACATTTAATGCAATTCAGTCCTTTTGTCAAATTAAACACACAGACAGACAATTTAGCTTACGAAATTTCAACACATACTTATTCACATATCAACGGCACAGAAAATAATATTAAAATATTATTCAGACTTGGATTTGTGGTCCCAAAACCACTGTTCCGACTAGGGTATAAACCGGACTGTTACAATTCTCCCCCTTAGGGATTTTCGTCCCCGAAAATCTTACCGTTAAACAGATTCGGATATTGCTGTTTCATTGAATCTTCCGGTTCCCACGTTGCCTCTTCAATTCCGTGCCGATTTCATAGTACTTTCACTAACAGAATTTTCTTGTTTCTCAACTCTTTTACTTCACGAGCTAAGATACGGATCGGTTCCTCTTCATATGACATATCAGATCGAATTTCAATTTCAGACAGAGCAATAACATGTGACAGATCGGATCGATATCTACGGAGCATCGGGACATGAAATACGTTGTGTATCTTTTCTAGTTCAGAAGGCAACTTCAATCTATATGCAACAGGCCCAACACATTCACTGATCTCATATGGTCCGATGAACCTCGGACTTAATTTGCCTTTACGTCCGAATCGAAGCACTTTCTTCCACGGATACACTTTCAGAAATACTTTGTCGCCGATTTCAAATTCTATATCTTTTCATTTCAAGTCTGCATAAGACTTCTGACGATCAGATGCTGCTTTCAAACAATCTCCGATCAATTTCACTTTCTGTTCTGAATCCTTTATCAAATCAATGCCATGTAGCTTATTTTCACTGAGCTCGATCCAAAACAGAGGCGTACGACATTTACGTCCGTACAAAGCTTCGTAGAGCACGATTTTGATGCTTGATTGAAAACTGTTATTATATGAAAATTCAATCAAAGGTAGATACTATTCCCATGTACCGTTAAACTCAAGTATACAGCATCTCAACATGTCTTCAGGAATCTGAATGGTCCGTTCAGACTGACCATCTGTTTGCGGATGAAAAGTTATACTGAAATGTAATTTCGTGCCCAAAGCTTCTTACAATTTCTTCTGAAACCTCGATCTAAATCTCGGGTCTCTATCTGACACAATGGATAGTGGCACTCCGTGCAATCTAGCAATCTCAGAAACATAAAGCTCAGCTAATCTATCATGTGAATAATCGGACCTTACCGAAACAAAATGGGCAGGTTTCGTCAATCAGTCAACTCCGACCCAAATCGCATACTTCTTTCTAGGAGTCTGAGGCAAACCAGACGGAACCTGATGTTTAGCTTTCACTTGCTGACAGATTATACATTTCGAAACAAAGTCAAAAATGTCTCGTTTCATACCTGACCACCAGTAATGTTGCTTCAAATCATGATACATTTTAGTACTCCCCAGATGAACAGATAAACAAGTATTATGGGTTTCGCTCAAAATCAACTGAATCGACTCTGGATTTCTCAGAACACAGATACGATCTCGGAATCTCAAACAATCATCAATAATTTGAAATTCAGATTCAGAATTCGAATTACACAGAACCCGTTTTGCTAACATTTCGTTGTAAATTTTCTGAGCATCACATATCTCCTAAATAAAAAATGGTTTCGCTCTTAGTTCAGCCATCATAGAACTACCATCAGATAAATCTAACTGAGCATTCAAAGCACGTAGTGTAAACAATGATTTTCTACTCAATGCATCAGCAACAATGTTTGCTTTACCCGGGTGATAATCTATTACAAGCTCGTAGTCTTTTAATAACTCTAACCATCTTCTCTGTCGCAGATTCAAATCTTTCTTTTTCACAAATAGAACAAGAGCACCTCAAGGTGAAAAACTCGATTTTGTGAACCCTCTGTTGGTTAATTCTTGCAACTGTGACTTTTAACTTTTTCAATTCCGTTGGCGCCATTCTATACGGAGCTATCGAAATAGGTGTAGTACTCGGCAACAACTCAATACCAAATTCAACTTCACGTATCGGAGGCAAACCCAGTAATTCTTCCGAAAACACATCAGAAAACTCACATACAACAGGCACTGATTCCACTTTCTTTTCAGACACATTCGGATCAATAACATAAGCAAAATATGCCTCATATTCTTTTTTCACATAACTTTGAGCTTTCAAAACAGATATCGCAGCAGGCAATCCATTCAAATCATTAGATTCAACTCGTACTATCTCATTATTCGAACATCTCAAATCAATATTCTTGCTTTTACAGCTCACAACAGCATCATGCATAAACAACTAATCCATTCCCAGAATAATATCGAACTCATCAAATGGAAAAAGCATCAGATCAGCAGGGAAACAGATATCTCGAAACATTAACGGACAGTTATTGCATACTTTGTCAACCAGGACACTTTTACCTAAGGGGTTCGATACTTTTATAGCAAACTCAGTAGACTCTACAGGCAAAGTCTTACTGAATACTAAATTCATGCATATATATACGAATGTGTAGAACCAGGGTCTATCAATGCAATCACAAAAGTATCATAAAGTGTAAAAGTACCCATTATAACATCTGGAGATGAAGCTTCCTCCCGAGCTTGGATAGTATACGCTCTGGCAGGCGCTCTAGCTTCTGATCTCGCAATAGTATCTCTAGTAGTTCTCTGACTACCACTGACATTTCTTGCATTTTGAGGAGATCTACCTCTCACTGAAATATTCTCAGATCTCGGGTTCTGAACAATCTCTTATTCAACAGACTCTGGGCAGTCTTGGATGAAATGGTCTAATGATCCACATCTGAAACAAGCTCGATTATTCAATCTACAATTCCCTGAATGTCTTTTACCACAACGCTTACACTTAAGTCACTCGGATTTAACATTTTCAACACTCGTCATCTTCGTGCAATCTCGAATGAAGTGATTTCGTGATCCACATTTATAACAAACTCTATTGTTATACTTGCCCCAACATTTTCCCACATGTCGTCTTCCACACTTTCCACACTCAGGTTTGTTGCTTTTAGTACTTCCATTATTTGATTCAATTGGAGCTTGAGTTCTCAGACCAATATTTGGTCTCACACGATCTCTACCCGTATGTCCGATTGAAACATCTAATCTATTGCTTGCATCTCTATATTTCTTCATCAAAGGTTGAGAAAAAATTACTCATCGATCTTTTTCTTTCATTACGAGCTTCAAAATTGACTTTCTCGGTATTATCATTATTAGTATCCCTAAACTCTCCGACCTCATACTTACGAATTTCATCAATCGGAGGCTTGTTTGTCAATTTCAGATTCGTAATCGAAAGCATAGCAGATGTCTGAGGGAGGTTAATCGGGGGCGGAGGTTGCAAAATAGTCGGGTTTTTTCTCACAAATTGAGTGAACCACTCACTCATCAACTTGAAGAAAGCTTGTTTAGCTTCTTCCCCTTGACCACTAGTAGCCGGTCTCGATTCAGAAGGCGCTGTCCCTTGCGCGGGATCAGGCGCATTGCTTTCTACGTCGTCAGCTATGGCTCTTTTAGGATCCATTACTATACAGAAATCACATTTATACGTCAGGATTCATCACACCATCGCAATTCAAAAATATGGCATGTATAGCTAGACTCTGACACGCTACGTTAGTCTGAGAATCAGCTAAACCGTAGCTCTAATACCAACCAAATGTAACACCCCTAACCCATATCCGACGCCAGATTATGGTTAAAGGTGCTACCGGGCAGATCGGAAACTTACACAACATTTCATACATTACATTCATCATTAACGATCATAGTGTCCCTTAGATGAGTCATCGAGACCTAAAGCATGCATATAAATCAAGTTGGGACTAAACTGAAACACATATGAAATTTCATTAAAATTAAAAACTTTTCTAACTTTCAGGGGAGGCACGCCCGTGGTAAGAGACCGTGTGCCCTCCACGGCTTCTAGACACTCTCGTGTGTCCATTCATGTTTACATACTGAATATATCAACACGATTACTTGGCACGTCCGTGTGCCATGACCGTGTGCTACCAAACTATATACTGACTTTTCCAACATGGCCAACAAGCACGCTCGTGTGCCATGGCCGTGTGCTCTTAGCTAGCTATTGACTTATACACCACGGCAAGCTGACACGCCCATGTCGAGGCCGTGTGCTATTAAAGCTACATTCTGCCAATTCAACCACGGTCTTAGGCACGCCCGTGTGCCACAACCGTGTGGCATTATAGGCCTTTTACAAGGCCAAAATACCACCCATAAGGGTCAACCTACAAGCTATATTTTCCAACATATCTCATGCACATATAACAATAAAAAACATACCAAAATAATCATTTAAACCATGCATTCAATACCATTTCCAACCATGACCATTTCAAAGAATAAAACTCATATCATTACAAGCATAATTCATTCATTTGCTCACTCAAAGCTTGGCCATTTCACATGCTTTCACCATACCAAAATATGCATCAAATATCACATTCATTTAAGCAAAGTCTTAATTCAAAAATAGCCAAATCACATGGCTAAGATCACATAACATCTTGTACTAAAATACTAGCCTATACATGCCATATCTAACTTTATACATTTTCAAAGAGTACCAAAATGATTTTAGTAGTGTGATGACGATCCGTGACGGTCTCGAGCCTTCAGTAACTTTGACAACCTATAAAACAGAGAAAACACACATAGAGTAAGCTTTCCAAAAGCCTAGTAAGTCAATTATACAATCAAACTTAGCATGGATTTCATATAACCATTTTAATAAGATGATCAACATGGTTCTCATGACAAAAATCACTTCATTCTTTCTCAAGTTCATCTGCTTATCCATAACATACCATATATACATATAGTTCATATAGTCAAGACTTTACATATCGTATTATAAATCCCATATACATAACATCATGATATAATCACACGGATACTTACCTTATATACACAATTAGTGTATAAGCCACGTACCTGAAACAGATGTTCATTTATTAATTTTATCAAAGTTTGGATTTGCAATTCGTACCACAGACTTTCCTGTTGAACCGTAAAGAATCTTGCAGGATACTCAGGAAGCTCAGAATGGTCGTACAAGGCCAACATCCCAGACAAGGTCTTACATGCACTTAGACATCGATGCCACTGTCTCAGACAGGGTCTTACACGAATCAATATGATGCCGATGTCCCAGACATGGTCTTAAACGTAAAACGCATATCGATGCCAACATCCCAAACGTATTCTTACACGTAAAACTTATATCGATACCAATGTCCCAGACGTGGTCTTACACGTAATCAGATATCGATGCCACTATCCCAGACAGGGTCTTACTCGTATTCTGATATTGATGCCACTTTCCCAGGCAAGGTCTTACTCATATTCAGATATTGATGCCACTATCCTAGACAGGGTCTTACTCGTATTCAAATATCGATGCCACTGTCCCTGACAAAGTCTTACTCGTATTCAGATATCGATGCCACTGTCTCAGACAGGGTCTTACTCGTATTCAGATATTGATGCCACTATCCCAGACAGGGTCTTACACGAGTCTTAAATCAACGCCAACGTCCCAGACGTGGTCTTACATGATAAACAGAATAGATACCTATGTCATGACATAGCTAATCCTACCTATTCTTAGATTCGAACGGGACTTCTCGGACAATTTCATTATATCAATCTTATCTCAGAATTCATGTACAGATTGTATAGTAAGCATATATATATATATAGCAACTATCATAAGAATGTACATAATTCAACACGAATACGTTTATTTTCATAATGACTTACCTCGTATTCGATATATCAGAATAAAAACGGCTACTCAGTTACTTTCGCTTTCCCGCTATCAATGTTCGTTTTCCTTGGTTCTTGATCTAAACATTTTCAAAATTAACCCTTTTATTCACTAATTCAAACATTTCAATCCATGGACACACATTTAGGACTATTTGCAAATTAACCCTCATATTTGTACACTTTATCATTTTAGTCCATTTTTCTCAAAATATCAAATTCACAAAATCCACACATACACATGCTTAGCCGAATGTATATACATCTCATACAAGTCCATATTTTCCATCAAATTTGCCATTTAGTCCCTCTAGTTACTATTTTCTTAATTTAGCCCTATTTTGCTAAATTCATCAAAAGTTCAAGAACAAAGTATGTTCATCTAACTCATATCTTTCATTTAACACCAAAAATCATCAAAAAGCTTGACATATCATCAATGGCATCTCACACAAACATTATCAATTCATCAAATTGAAACATGGGTTTGATAGCTCTCGAAGCAACGATAACAAAAACGTAAAAATTATCAAAAACCGAAGCAAGACATACCTTTATTTTTCCTTAATTGTTGCCGAAAATCAAAAGAGCTTAGCTATTTCTTCTTTCTTTTATTTTCAGTGAAAGATGAATAGTATATAGCTATGTCTCATGTTTTGTTTATTAACTATTATAATATTTTACCATTTATTAAAATAACCTTAATGAAATATTAATAATTTAGCATTCAATTATGGACATAATGGTCCATCCATCATCCACTATCTTGTAAAGTGGTTTAATAACCACTTAAGGCCATAACTTTTAAAAGCCACAACATATAGGTGTTTTAACAAATGGCATACCAGTTTCACATTTAATGCAATTCAATCCTTTTGTCAAATTAAACACACAGACAGACAATTTAGGTTACGAAATTTCAACACATACTTATTCACGTATCAACGACACATAAAATAATATTAAAATATTATTAAGACTCAGATTTGTGGTCCCAAACCCACTGTTCCGACTAGGGTATAAACCGGACTGTTACACAAAGAGTCAATCACAATTCACAGAATATTAAAGCATTTAAGACATAAATATAACAATGCATTATTTACATACGAACTTACCTCGATACAAAAATAGGGGAAATGGACCTAACTGTCAAACACTTTGGTTTTCCCCCAATCTAGTCCGGAACTTCGTTTTTCTTGATCTATAATACCAAATTCATCTAATTTAATAATCACATTATTCAATTCAGCCCAAAAGTCACATTATGGAAAAATTACATTTTTGCCCCTAAACTTTTAACATTTTACACATTAGTCCCCAAGTCCCTAAGCCTAGCCGAACCATTCTCATACTCATAACAGCCCATATTTCTAATTTATTCACATTTTTCTACTGATTTTATAACTTTTACAAGTAGGTCCTTTTGGACATTTTTATTGAAAATCACTTAGCAAAAGTCGTTTAACAAACAACAAACATGCATATTCTACCATCAAACATCAAAATACATACATGTTCAACATGGGTAAAATTTTAAACTTCACTTTTCTTTCAAATTAGTCCTTGAAATAGCTAAATCAAGCTACAACTATTTCAAAAATACAAAAATTGTTAAAAACGGTACAAGACCGGACTTACAATCGAGCTTGGAAGCTTGGCAACCCTAGCTATGGTTTCTCCTTGTAATATCCAAAAAAAAAATTGAGTATCATCTTGTTACTTGTGTTAGCTCGAGTATGATTATTATTATGTGCTTAGTATAGTTTTATGAAGGCTTGGAATTATTAGCTAAACTAGAATGATTTTTAGTATTGAAAATATAGTGAAGTGGATTAGATGAACTTGACACTTAAGTTAATTTAAGTGTTAAATTCTAACACAAGAGGAGTTAGTGGCATAGTGGATAAGGCGCATGAAAGGTTGCTTGAGGGAAGTGGTTCGAGTAGCATGGAAGGCATATTAAGGATTTTATTTTTTTCTGCATCCTAGCATTAAGTGTCGGTCAACTGTTCATATGGATAAGATGGAAAATTTTCTTTTTATGGCAAGAAGACTTAAGGTTATGGTAAGCATGAAATAAGGGATAGAATTGCTAGATTTTGGGGATAAAATTTCTTCAACTTTGGGAATGTAGAGGATTTCAAGGCTTGGCTTAAGGGTGTTGTTTTGGAAACTCTCCTATGGCCATTAGTGCATGAATGTGGACGGCATGTGTGGCTAGGGGGTGGCCGAATGTTGATAGGAAGTTTGGAGTGGAATAGTTGGCCAACTTTAGCATTTTGTGCATCATTTGGCATTTTTCTCTTCCTCTCCAAAAACTCCCTCTTTGGCCGAATGTATCTTAGGCATTTTGGTGCAATTTTGCTTTTGATTTAGCTCTCATTTGTGTTTGAACCAAAATCTAATTTCTTCCTCTCATTTCCCTTTTGAAACCGAAACCACAATTTGCATTTTTGTGCACTTTTCTTTTCGGAAAATTAGGTGTTTGGCCGAACCTCTTTCTCCCATCTCTCTCTTTTCTTTGTTTTGATACTTGCTCAAAAACCACATTTCCTTTTTCACTTCCTCTTGGCCGAATCTTCCTCCTTCCTAAATCCCATCTCTTTCTTTTTTTTTTCAAAGTTAAAAACATCAATTACCATTCTATTTTCATTTTCTATTTTCTTCTTTCGTCCATTTTCAAATCATCCTTCTCCTATTTCACTTTCACTTTTATTTTTTCTTTCTTTTTACTCCACCATAGCCGAATCTTCTTTCTCTCTTTTGGTGTTATATTGGCTGAATATCATCAAGGGTAGATAATCTTTAGGTTTTCTTCAATCGGTTTTGGAAGATAGGTATGTGTTCATGGCCGTATTTTCGTTATTTCCTTCTCCTTTCTAAGTCGTTTTCTTGTGGACAAAGGCCGAATCCTTGGGCATTTGTTTGCAAGGTTCTAACCATTATTTAGGAACCGATTTTTCCTTTCGGCTCTTTGGGACGTTGGAAGCAATCGATCTAAGCCATTCCATTAGAAATCGAAGTTGGTAAGTCAAGTGGTAAGATTCATGTTGATTCATTATTCTTTTTGAGGATAAAGACTAAGGCTATTGGGATTAAGATGTGATGTTGGCCGAATGGATTTTTGCTTATAGTTTTGTGGTATGGCCGAATGTAGGACAAGGTGATCTAGTACGGTAGATCGGATCTTCGGAAGTTAGTATTTGCGTTAGTGAAAGGTGTGTACCTTACACACTTTATAACTCGGTATATATATGTGTGTGTGTTAATAACTATTCATGTTGTTAAAGCTGAAAACTATGAGATCTTGAAATGATACCTTGATGGGTCTGAGTAAGGATACGGGTAAGTCCGTTTCGATATGATGTTGATATATGTTGTTAATATCACGATCTACGATATATATTTGTTATATGTTTATATCAAAGTATAATGACATGATTTGTTATCTATTGCATTGGTATGGGCGATATGAGAGGAGGGGGAAGATTGATATCCGTGTCTTTGGGACACGGAGGTTTGGCACCTCCAAAGTGGTTTGGTACCACATATTTCGTGTCTTTGGGACACTAGAGGTTTGGCACCTCATAGCGACTCGTCCCAGTGGTTTCACACCACCGTGGGTTGGCCCCACATTTAATGTATTGGGATCGTCGCCAGTGATTTGGTATCACACGTAGGTTGGCCCCACAACTTGATTATTCGTGACTTTGGGTCACCAGTGATTTGGCATCACATTATTGGATATCGTGACTTTGGGTCACCAGTGGTTTGGCACCACCAGTGGTTTGGTACCACACGGGGTAGAAAAGGAGTTTTGGATGGCTAGGTTGGGTGCATTATATATATATATTGCTTGGTTATAATTTGTGTAAGTATGTGGCATTTACCCGGGAGAGGGATTATGCACTGAGTCTTGGTGACTCACCTTCTCCCTTATTTTTTTCAGGTGATTCGTAAAATCGCGGATGAGGAGCCGAATGAACTCGAGGAGGCCATGCAATAAAATTTGGTTTTAGATGAACTTCCATTTGGGTACTTTATTTTAATTTGTTTTCATCTTTTTATGGATTTGTAATAAGGCCTCTTTAATTATATTTTTGGATTATTTATATGCTTTGGATTTGTTTTAAATATGCCTTATAAATTACATGGTTGATATAATAATTTGAGCACCAAGTTTTCTAAACTACTAAACGCGATGGTTTTTAAAACGTTACCATCGGGTAACATAAATCAATTGATAGTATTTAACAACTTAAGTATTTTTGATAACTCATACTATTTTCCAAAACTCCAGTTTCCAAATTTCTATTAGATACGGTTTTCAACCTAATCGCTTTAGTTTCTTTTCAATTTATAAAGGTTTACAAATCTAAGTTGCAACTAAGTTTTAAAGATTTATTTTCGGGATTTCAAAGTAAATTATCAGTTTTTAATTTATTATACACCTGATTTCTACGAACTTAGAACAACAAAGAGTTTTTCACTAAAATTTAATCGGTAACTCGTTTTTCCTCAAAACGTTTTCCCCTGTGACATACCAAATTCGGTCGTGGCGTATTGACCGGGTTTGGGGTGTTACAAATTGGTATCAGAGCCAAGTTCAAAAGCTCGGCTGTGGGCCCAAGGCCCAAAATGATTTAAAGTATGATCTTAAAATGTTTTTGTTTAAAATTATATGATCTGAAAGGCATGGCACCGAGTCTCCGGCACCGATCCACCCGGGTAAGTACTTTAAACTGTTGATCTTAATGATATGATGATGTTAGTATGACTGATTAGTAGTAGAAACTACTCTAGGGACCCAAACTATATGTTGAATGTACTCGCGAAACAACTTCTTATTAAAATTATTCATAAAACTCTGTTTTAAAGAAAGTGGAATAATGACTAATGCATAACACTTTTAAATCAGATAAGTCGAGACTTTAGACATGAGTACTCGAGGTCGGGGTCGTATTACTCGTGGACGCGGTCGGGGTAGGATGGCTGTGTCTGAGCCAGTGAGGTCTGGTCAAGGATCCGAAAATGAGGTACCACTACCCCCACCACCAGCGGTTGGAGTTGAGCATTAGGATCAAACGGGGGATGATGCAGTGTCTCAGGCGATGCTGCGAGTCCTTGAGAGGGTAGCTGGAATAGGTGGAGGCGCGAGAGTTTGGAAATCTGTACCCGAGTGACTCCGAGCCAATGGAGCTAAGGTATTTCGAGGTGTTTCAGGTGTGGCTCCCAGTACGGCAGAGTATTGGTTAGAGGCGACGGAATGAATCATGGATGACTTGGATCTGAATGCTGAGGAAAAGCTGACAGGGATAGTGTCGCTTCTTCGGGATGAGTCATATCAGTGGTGGCTCATGGTACGGAATAGTGCTATAGCGGAGGATCTCAGTTGGGATTATTTTAAGGCAGCGTATCAGAAGAAATATATTGGGTCTAGTTACATTGATGCACAGCGTAAGGCATTTCTGAGTTTGGTCCAGGAAGTAAGTCCGTATTATTAGAATATGAGGCGAGAATTTTAAGATTGAGCCAGATGCACGCTGGAGGTATCGTGGCTTCGGAGCACGAGCGATGTGTCCGGTTCGAGGATGGATTGAGGGACGAACTGAGATTGCTGATTGCTCCACAACAGGAGCGAGAGTTTACTGCGCTAGTTGAAAAGACTAAGATAGCGAGAAGGGATAAAGGAATCGATGAAGCGCGAGGCACGACAAGAATAAACATAAGAGAAGTTTTGGGTCATCCAGTCGATCGATAATTCTCGAGAAGAGGTTAGGCGAGTGGGCGAATCAATTAGGGAGGCTGTTACTACTAATCGGGGACCAACACGATTATAACTGATGTGGAAAATTTCATTGGGGTGAATGTTGGATCGGAGGAATGGATGTTTTGAGTGTGGTTCGCTTGGATCATCGTGTGAGAGACCGTCCACGTAAGCTAGCCAGAATCGATCCGAGGGTCAAGGTCGTGCTCGATTCGAGAATGAGGGACCGTCCACCGCAGAGAAGGTCGTGGTAATGGTAGAGGAGGTAATGGTTACGGTGAGGCCACGGAGCATCTGGCGATGGTGCCGGCAACACCGAGGCAAGACGACTGGTTTGGTGTATGCGTGAGGCGTCGAGAGGAGGCGGCCGCACCGGACGTCATAACTGGTACGTTCTTAATCTTTGGTGAACCATATACTGCTTTGATAGATGTGGGTTCGACACATTCGTATGTTGCTAGTAACATAGTAGAGACTATGAATCTAGACTCTGAGACTACTTCTAGGAAGATGACAGATGCCTTAGCCCTCCAGGTCACTCTGTAGAAGTAAATAAGTCAGATAGAGATGTACCCCTAGAAATCCAAGGGTAATGTTTGTAGTGATCCGATGGAACCGCCATTTGAGGAGTTCGATCTGATTCTTGGGATGGACTGGTTGGTCAAGTATCAAGCAAGTTTGGATTGCGCTGCTAAGCGCATGGTTTTGAAGACAGCTGAGGGCAAAGAGGTGGTTATGATAGGTAATAGAAGAGATTATCTATCCAACGTGGTATCTGCGTTGAAAGCTGTGAAGTTGGTCGGGGAAGGTCGTGAGGCATTTGTGTTTCATGTGTGTGCGTTGGAGGCTAAGGAGTCTCTTTTGTGGGGAATGTCCGAACGGTAAAGGAATATGTTGACGTATTTCGGAAGAATTTCGGGATTGCCTCCGGATCATGAAGTTGAATTTGGTATAGATCTCATTGCCTTAAGGCTGCGCAGGTGTCTATTGCTCGTATAGGATGGCACCGGAAGAATTAGGGGAATTGAAGGCTCAAATTCGGGAATTGTTGGATCGAGGTTTTATCCGGCCAAGTGTTTCGCCTTGGGAGCACCGTACTTTTTGTCAAGAAGAAGGATGGATCGATGCGGATGTGTATAGACTATCGCCAGATTGAATAAGTTGACGATCAAAAACAAGTATCCTTTGCCGAGGATAGATGACTTGTTTGATCACCTTAAGGGGGCGCGGTTTTCTCAAGATTGATTTAAGGTCCGGATATCATCACCAAGGTGAAAGAGGTGATATCCATAAGACGGCATTTCGCACTCGGTATGGGCACTCACGAGTTTACGTAATGCCGTTTGGGTTGACTAACGCGCGCGGCATTCATGGACATGATGAATCGGGTATTCCAGCAGAGCTTTGGACCAGTTTTGTTGTGGTATTTATAGACGATATTTTGGTATACTCCAAGTCGGAGGAGGAGCATGATGCGCATTTGCGAGTAGTGTTGCGATTTTGAGGAAAAAGCGACTTTATGCGAAATTTAGTAAGTCACGAGTTTTGGCTTAGGGAGGTGACTTTCTTGGGTCACGTAGTATCACCGAGGGGATTAGAGTGGATCCTCGAAAGATTGAGGCAGTGTTGGATTGGAAGCCGCCTAAGTCAGTGGCTGAGATTCGGAGTTTCCTAGGACTGGTGGGGTATTACCGAAGATTTGTGGAAGGATTTTCTTTGATAGCAGCACCTATGACTAAGTTATTGAGGAAAGGAATTCCATTTGTGTGGATCGAGAAGTAGCTAGGAAGTTTTGACAAGTTGAAGAAGATTCTGACTGAAGCTCCGGTTTTGATTTAACCTGAGGCAGGCAAGGAATTCACGGTTTAGTGTGATGCATCACATACTGGTTTGGGATGTGTGCTGATGCAGGAAGGGAAGGTAGTGGCTTATGCATCTCGACAGTTGAGACCACATGAAGTTAACTATCCGACGCATGACTTGGAATTAGCTGCAGTGTATTTTGCTTTGAAGATATGGAGACACTATTTGTATGGAGAGAAGTCGATAGTCTACACGGATCACAAGAGTCTTAAGTATCTTTTGACTCAGAAGGATTTGAACTTGAGGCAGCGTAGATGGATAGAGTTGTTGAAGGACTACAACTTTTCGATTGAGTATCATCCGGGCAAGGCTAACGTGGTGGCAGACGCGTTGAGCCGTAAGGTTGTATCAGACTTAAGATCGATGTTTGCTCGTCTTAGCTTATATGACGATGGGAGTCTTTTGGCTGAATTGCAAGTCAAGCCGACTTGGTTAGAGCAGATCAAGGAGAAACAGTTAGAGGATGATGGTTTGAATGATCGGAGGTTACAGGTTCAGAATGGTGGTTTAGAGGATTATAGTTTGTCCAAGGATGGAGTATTGTGTTTTAAAGGAAGAGCTTGTATGCCAAAGGATGTTGAGTTGAGGCAAAGGATTCTTCGGACGCACATAGCAGCCCATACGCTATGCATCCTGGAGGTAGCAAGATGTATCGGGATTTAAGAGAGCAGTTTTGGTGGCTAGGTCTGAAGCGTGAGGTAACTGAGTTTGTGGGTAAATGTCTGACGTGTCAGCAGTCAAGGTGGAACATCAGTTGCCGTCTGCAGGTTACTTCACCGGTAAAAGATTCCACGATGGAAGTGGGAAAGGATCACTATGGACTTTGTCGATGGATTACCCTCACGCCAAGTAAGAAGGACTCGGTTGGGGTGATTGTGGATCGTTTGACTAAGTCAGCTCATTTTATTCCGGTAAGGGTGGATTACTCGCTTCAGAAGTTAGCTAAGTTGTATGTGGTGGAGATAGTAAGGTTGCACGGTGTACCAGTGTCGATCATCTCAGATAGAGATCCTAGATTTACGTCGAGGTTTTGGAGAGCGTTACATCGGGCTTTGGGTGCAGCGGTTGGATTTTAGTACCGCATTTCATCCACAATCGGACGGGCGATCGGAAAGAGTTATATAGATTTTAGAGGATATGTTGAGAGGTTGTGTATTGGACTTCAGAGGCAGCTGGGAAGAGTTTTTACCATTAGCAGAGTTCGTATACAACAATAGTTATCGAGCAAGCATTAAGATAGCACCATATGAGGCGTTGTATGGTAGGAGGTGTCGCACACCTACACATGTTTGGACCGAGTTGAGTGAGCGTCAAATGTTAGGACCGAGTTTGTTGCGGCCCGAAGATAAGGTGAAGTTGATTCAAGCTCGGTTGAAGGAAGCTTCGTATAGGCGTAAGTCATATGCCGATCTCAAGCGGAGGGATATAGAGTTTCTTTGTGGGTGACAAGGTTTTTCTGAAGGTCTCACCATGGAAGAAAGTGTTAAGATTTGGGAGAAAAGGCAAGTTAAGTCCAAGGTTTATTGGGCCGTATAAGGTGTTGAGACGAGTGGGACCAGTGAGCCTATCACTCGAGTTGCCATCGAGTGAGTCGATTCACGATGTGTTCCATCTCTCCATGCTAAGACGCCATTATCGTTCGATCCATCGCATGTTGTGGCGAGAGGGAAATAGAGGTGAGTCCGGATCGACGGTAGAAGAAGAACACCGTGCGATTCTAGACCGAGATGTGAAAGTTTTGCGTGGGAAGTCGGTTCCTTTAGTGAAGGTTTTATGGCGGAACCACAGGCGTAGAAGAAGCTACGTGGGAACCGGAGGATGTGATGAGGCGTGCAGCTTCCTCAACTCTTTTTAGCAGGTAATTTCGAGGACGAAATTTTCTTAAGGGGGTAGAATTGTAATATCCTAAAAAAAATTAAGTATCATCTTGTTACTTGTGTTAGCTCGAGTATGATTATTATTATGTGCTTAGTATAGTTTTATGAAGGCTTGGAATTATTAGCTAAACTAGAATGATTTTTAGTATTGAAAATATAGTGAAGTGGATTAGATGAACTTGACACTTAAGTTAATTTAAGTGTTAAATTCTAACACAAGAGGAGTTAGTGGCATAGTGGATAAGGCGGATGAAAGGTTGCTTGAGGGAAGTGGTTCGAGTAGCATGGAAGGCATATTAAGGATTTTATTTTTTTATGCATCCTAGCATTAAATTTCGGTCAACTATTCATATGGATAAGATGGACAATTTTCTTTTTATGGCAAGAAGACTTAAGGTTATGGTAAGCATGAAATAAGGGATAGAATTGCTAGATTTTGGGGATAAAATTTCTTCAACTTTGGGAATGTAGAGGATTTCAAGGCTTGGCTTAAGGGTGTTGTTTTGGAAACTCTCTTATGGCCATTAGTGCATGAATGTGGACGGCATGTGTGGCTAGGGGGGGTGGCCAAATGTTGATAGGAAGTTTGGGGGAATAGTTGGCCAACTTTAGCATTTTGTGCATCATTTGGCATTTTCTCTTCCTCTCCAAAAACTCCTTTTTGGCCGAATGTATCTTAGGCATTTTGGTGCAATTTTGCTTTTGATTTAGCTCTCATTTGTGTTTGAACCAAAATCTAATTTCTTCCTCTCATTTCCCTTTTGAAACCGAAACCACAATTTGCATTTTTGTGCACTTTTCTTTTCGGCAAACTAGGTGTTTGGCCGAACCTCTTTCTCCCATCTCTCTCTTTTCTTTCTTTTGATACTTGCTCAAAAACCACATTTCCTTTTTCACTACCTCTTGGCCGAATCTTCCTCCTTCCCAAATCCCATCTCTTTCATTTTTTTTTTAAAGTTAAAAACATCCATTACCATTCTATTTTCATTTTCTATTTTCTTCTTTCTTCCATTTTCGAATCATCCTTCTCCTATTTCACTTTCACTTTTATTTTTCCTTTCTTTTTACTCCACCATAGCCGAATCTTCTTTCTCTCTTTTGGTGTTATATTGGCTGAATATCATCAAGGGTAGATAATCTTTGGGTTTTCTTCAATCGGTTTTGGAAGATAGGTAAGTGTTCATGGCCGTATTTCCGTTATTTCCTTCTCCTTTCTAAGTCGTTTTCTTGTGGACAAAGGCCGAATCCTTGGGCATTTGTTTGCAAGGTTCTAACCATTATTTAGGAATCGATTTTTCCCTTAGGCTCTTTGGGACGTTGGAAGCAATCGATCTAAGCCATTCCATTAGCAATCGAATTTGGTAAGTCAAGTGGTAAGATTCATGTCGATTCATTATTCTTTTCGAGGATAAAGACTAAGGCTATTGGGATTAAGATGTGATGTTGGCCGAATGGATTTTTGCTTATAGTTTTGTGGTATGGACGAATGTAGGACAAGGTGATCTAGTGCGATAGATCAGATCTTCGGAAGTTAGTATTTGCGTTAGTGAAAGGTGTGTACCTTACACACTTTATAACTCGGTATATATATATGTGTCTGTGTTAATAACTATTCATGTTGTTAAAGCCGAAAACTATGAGATCTTGAAATGATACCTTGATGGGTATGAGCAAGGATACGGGTAAGTCCGTTTCGATATGATGTTGATATATGTTGTTAATATCACGATCTACGATATATATTGGTTATTTGTTAATATCAAAGTATAATGACATGATTTGTTATCTATTGCATTGGTATGGGCGATATGAGAGGAGGGGGAAGATTGATATCCGTGTCTTTGGGACACCGGAGGTTTGGCACCTCCAAAGGGTTTGGTACCACATATTTCATGTCTTTGGGACACGGAGGTTTGGCACCTCATAGCGACTCATCCCAGTGGTTTCACACCACCGTGGGTTGGCCCCACATTTGATGTATTGGGATCATCGCCAGTAATTTGGTATCACACGTGGGTTGGCCCCACAACTTGATTATTCGTGACTTTGGGTCACCAGTGATTTGGCATCACATTATTGGATATCGTGACTTTGGGTCACCACTGGTTTGGCACCACCAGTGGTTTGGTACCACACGATGGCTAGGTTGGGTGCATTATATATATATATTGCTTGGTTATAATTTGTGTAAGTATGTGGCATTTACCCGGGAGGGATTATGCATCGAGTCTTGGTGACTCACCTTCTCCTTATTTTTTTCAGTGATTCGTAAAATCGCGGATGAGGAGCCGAATGAACTCGAGGAGGCCATGCAATAAAATTTGGTTTTACATGAACTTCCATTCGGGTACTTTATTTTAATTGTTTTCATCTTTTTATGGATTTGTAATAAGGCCTCTTTAATTATATTTTTGGATTATTTATATGCTTTGGATTTGTTTTAAATATGGCTTATAAATTACATGGTTGATATAATAATTTGAGCACCAAGTTTTCTAAACTACTAAACGCGATGGTTTTAAAACGTTACCATCGGGTAACATAAATCAATTGATAGTATTTAACAACTTAAGTATTTTTGATAACTCATACTATTTTCCAAAACTCCAGTTTCCAAATTTCTATTAGATACGGTTTTCAACCTAATCGCTTTAGTTTCTTTTCAATTTATAAAGGTTTACAAATCTAAGTTGCAACTAAGCTTTAAAGATTTATTTTCGGGATTTCAAAGTAAATTATCAGTTTTTAATTTATTATACACCTGATTTCTACGAACTTAGAACAACAAAGAGTTTTTCACTAAAATTTAATCGGTAACTCGTTTTTCCTCAAAATGTTTTCCCCTGTGACATACCAAATTCGGTCGTGGCGTATTGACCGGGTTTGGGGTGTTACACTCCTTGTGAAATTCGGCCATGGGGGCTGAAAATAGAAAGATGAACATCTTTTGTTTGTTAAATTTTGTCTTTATTAACCGATTGACTAAAATGCCCTTAGTGAAAAACTTCAAAATTTCCCCTATCCGTGTCCATACTAAAGTATAATGGTCTATTTACCATTTAAGGACCCCTAATTTAAGATTTCATAGCAACTAGGTACCTCTAGCTTCTAGAACACGCATTTTGCACCTTTTTGCAATTTACTTCCTTTAGCTAAATTGAGTGCCCAAACGTCAAAATTTTTGAACGAAATTTTCACGAAATCATTTCATAAAACTGTAGATCTTAAAAATATAATAAAAATAAATTTTCTTCGTTAGATTTGTGGTCTCAAAACCACTGTTCTGACTAGACCCAAAATTGGGCTGTTATAGTCGCGACATAAACTAAGGGCTTTAAAATTTATAAAAAAGAATGGTCGAACCTGGAAACTAACTCTGACAACGATTGAGGCAAGTGCACCTATCGAACGATAGTATAGTTTAGGCAAGACCGGATTATCGAACCCAAAGGAACTAAAAGTACTAATACTAACTTTCTTTCTATTATTTAGCCTAAAATAAGTGAAGTTGTTTATTAATCTAAATTAATTAACTACTAAACTAAAGACTCTAAGACAAAGAAGAATGAATTTGGAAAATAACTTGGGAAAAACTCAGTTGATTTAGACGATATCCTCAGGAAGAATCCACCTAGACTTCACTTGTTATCTAACACTGAACCATACAATTTATTCACTTAATTTGATCCGTAAGACTCCCTAACGTATATTAAACCCTCTCTCGAGGCGAATAACGTCTAACCCTAGGTTAATTAGTGGAGCTCTCGTTCTCTTATAATAACCCCCTAGAATAGCAGTAAATCGATCTATGGACTCCCATATTAGGTTTCACCCTAATCCGGTAAAATCTCGTCACCCTATCTCTAGGCGTGCGATTAACTCCGCTTAATTATGTTGGATCTACTCTTAGGCAGGGTCTATTCCTTCTCCACCTAAGCACATTAAATTTGGATTAAGCTCACATAATTAAGAACAAACTAAGTATTTATCATATAATTCAGAAAACAATAACAAGATTCATCATAGGTTTCATCCCCTTTGGGTATCCGAAGGGTTTAGTTCACAACAATAAAGGAAAACAACTCAAGAGAAAAGATAAAGCAAAACATAAGAAATCCCTAAGGAATTGAAGACGATATCCTACGTCTTGAGTATAATTATGGCTTCTTGAGATGGATCAACTGGCTATCCCTGAGTGAATCCCCACAAATCTGCCTTCTCAAGCCTAGGACGACGCCCCTAGACGATGGCTTTGGGCTCCCCTTTTCAGGTCATAGTTAGGGTGTATTTATAGTCTTTTGAAATACGTTTCTTTCTCCCTAAGTATCCTTTCCCGAATGAAATTGTTCTTCTCCACGGTAGAGGCACGGCCATGGCGCACGCCCGTGTAAATCGTGGCCAGGCCATGTTCAGATTTCTTTAATGAGACACGACCATGTGAGTCAGGGTTAGACCGTGTTCTAGATGATTGACTTGGCACGGCCGTGTGGGTCCAAGTCCAAGCCGTTTCGATTTCATGCTTTGGTCCTGTTTTGTTCCGTTTTGAGCCTGTTTCTCTTTCTTTTTATCCTTGGGTGCTTTCCTGAGTATAAGACATGAAAAGAAAGGATTAAGAGCACCTTTTTACATAAATCAAGGGATAATTTATCCAAAAGCATACTAAATATGGGCCTAGAATATGTTACTATTTCGATTTATCAAATACCCCCACACTTAAGCTTTTGCTTATCCTCAAGCAAAATTCTCAACTTTCAATTAAAACGAACTTCCTATAATTCATAATAGTTATTGATAGTGTCCCATCATAATTCATAGATAATTTATATATGGATAATTCAATGTGTCCTAAAAATTCAAACAGTATAAGTCATAGATTTTATAGCTCGAAAACTTAGGCATCTCCCCTTATCTAAATAATTACCTTTAATTTGAAATTGACAAGGATTGACATCCTCACAAAAGATTCACTCAAATCACTCAAAGTGTTTAAGGTTCAGAATTTAGGCACTCAAAAGTCAAACATGAAGAGTTAATCCCATAGGCTTGCATGAAAATCAAATCTCCACCACTGAAATATGAGATGAAACACAAATCAAAAGGTCTTTAATAGGGTTGTAATGGGCTAGGGTTAAGGTGTGAAATAAGGCTGAATTAGAAGGTTAGAATCGAGTTTGAATTGACAAATTACCTAACTAAGAACTAATGAACTAATAATATATACTTCAACTAATAATACTAATAATACGAGCTTCTTCTTTGATATTTGCAATTTAAATGTATAAGCTCGTTTAATCATATAACTAATAATGAATATACTTCGTTTTTTTAGAAGAAACTAAAAAATACATAACTGAAAATAAAAAACATAGTTAGGCTATTAATCAAATCAAATCTCAATATAAGGGTCGTCAAAAGGAATGGTGATAACAAAAACAAAGGGTTTCTGGGTTGATATTAGCGGTTATGTCAATAAAGAGGGTTGTTAGGATTAAAGGGGTTCACTAGGGGTTAATTTGTGAAGGTAGGCTTTTTATGGAGTAAGTGGGTTAAATTCTAGGTGCCTTTATCATCTCTGTATATCAAATCAAAAAGTGTGGTCTCAACATGTATAATCGATGCAAGTTCTAGAATAACAAATCAGTGTTGACATACTCACAATCAATAAAGTGAGCAAGAAAAAGAATTTATGCTCTATAAGGCTCAAAATCTCACAAAAATTATGGGTATTATGGTGTCAACCTCGTAAATTTCAAACGTCAAAGTAATATTTAAATTCAGGTAAACATCCTAAAACATTTTTAATTTCTGAAAAATAGACTTATCATGCTTGTTTCTCTAGTATTCTTAGAATTTAATTATCAATGCACAATTATCAATGACTTAATCTAAAACATATCAATAAAAATCATAAATCATCAGAAATT
The DNA here is from genome assembly GCA_025698515.1 of Gossypium sturtianum. NCBI lineage: Eukaryota > Viridiplantae > Streptophyta > Magnoliopsida > Malvales > Malvaceae > Gossypium > Gossypium sturtianum. The sequence goes on from CM046950.1 coordinate 128,405,436, forward strand.
TCATCCTAATTAGTAATATGAGTAAATTACTTAAAAACAAGACTAAATTCAGGATTTTGAGAACAATGCAAAAAGTTTGGCATATCTAAGATTCACCCCCCGCACTTAAGATGTACATTGCCTTCAATGTAAAAGATAGATAATACAGATGTAATGTTCAGATCAGAAGATATGGGGATAAGTGAAACTCCCTAAATTATGGATGTAATCCTTGAGTTGGCAGTGGTCATGGTGAAAGATAAGTTGGAGGGCCAAACTGGATGTGGTGGTTGCCCACGAGTTCTGCGCTAGATGAAGAAATTGGGGGACTCGTGGGGGATTAGCCAGGATTTATTAAGACAAATTTAAAATAAACTAAATATATAATTAAAGACACAAAAGGTAAAGAGAAGGAGACTAAGAAGGAAAATAGACTAAGTTTAAAAGATAAAGGGGCTTGAGAATCCTTATTGGTAGATGGTTTGCGAGGTGGGTGTGATCTCTAAGACTGAGGAGGTGCTGATGGTGGCGGAATTGGCATGATTCCCAAGCAGCCTTTAGGACCTAAAAACAAGAAACTAAGATAAAATAAACTAAATTAAGCATAAGATTGTTAAAGGGAAGGAAATTAAAGCAAAAGGAAAAATAAAATAAAAACTAGATAGCCTCAAATATCCTTGCCTTGTCGTTTGGATGAAGCTGCCGGCATGAACTCATGTGAATCAGTCTCCCTTGAGGAGATTGGCCTTTTACACTTCTTTGCCATGGATATGATTTTGTTGTAGCTCAAGAGTGACAGAGGCTTTGTTTCTAAGGAAAGGAGAGAGATTTTTGAAAGAAAAAGAAGATGGAAGAAGGTGGGGTGAAGGGGGAAGGCTGTGGGGTTTAAATAAAATTTTGTATCTGAGGCTCACCCACGCCCATGGACGGAGGGTGTGTCGATTTACACGGCCGCATCGCACGGCCGTGTTCCTAGGCGTGTTGGTTCCCCACGCTTGTGTCTAGCCTGTGTTCGACAAGTCAGTATGTTGGCACAGTTTTATTGCACGGGCGTGTTCTGCCCGTGGTTGGAAAGTCAGTAGCTTCACACGGTCATGGGGCACGGCTGTGCCCCTTTTTCGGTGCCCGTGGTGTAGTGGTTGGATCCGTGACATCGAAAAGTGGTTGGAATTGATTCGCACGGCCTCTGCTATGTCAGTACGGGGATTCTTATGGTCCACACAGCCATGGCCACGGCCGTGTGGAAGGCCGTGTGTCGTAGAATTCTGCACCCCTTGTTAGTTTATAACTAAGTATTCAGAAAGAAAAGAAGAAAAGAAAAATAAATTTAAAGCAAAATATGAGAATAATTTATGTTAGTGCTCGGGTTGCCTCCCGAGAAGCGCTCGTTTATAGTCTTAAGCTAGACTCTCCTCTCGTTTGCTTAGTCATGGTGGTTTGAGGAGTTGAAAGTCCTTCCTCATGCTATCATTTGTGTCTTCGTGAAAAAAATTAAGTCGAGATGTGTTTATAGTAAAAGTACCAAAAATAGAATTACTTACCTCGACTGTTCCGTGCAGAAAAACAATGGTTACCCTAAAATATATTTCTTTGTTTGTGCTAGGGTCCGGAGGAGATATTCGAGGATTTGGCTAATCTAACAGTACCTGGTCCCCTATTTTGAAGTGGTTTGTTGTTCCTATTAGCTCTTTTGGGGGCTCCTTCGGTTTTATCTTGTGTGGTTCTGGTTCTTTGTCGTGTATCTCTAATTTCTCCTTGAAGTGTGTCTTCCACTCGTCTAGATTATCGAACTAAATCCCTCGATCTTCATGAGTTATTTCTTTGTTGGCATGGGGTTTAGGATCGGGTTCAGTTGTATTCTTTGGTGGTGCTTCCTGAAAATAAGGGTTAACCGAATGGTTATCAGTAGAATTTATGTTCTCACCTTGATTACTCGATGTTCTAGCCGAGTCGAGAGCTTTGATGGCGACTGTCTCATTACCTACGCCAAGTATGAGTTCTCCTGCATCAACATCAATTTTAGTCCTGGAAGTTGCTAAAAAGGGTCTTCCTAAAATTAGGGGGATCGAATTATCCTCATCCATGTCTAAAACAACAAAGTCTACTGGGAAAAAGAATCAGTCGATTTTTACAAGAACATCTTTGATAATACCCCTAGGAATTCTAACAGTTTTATCAGCTAATTGAATGCTCATCCTGGTTTGTTTGGGTATCCCTAGACCTAATTGTTTAAACAATTTATAAAGCATGACATTTATGCTTGCCCCTAAATCAGCTAACGCATTATCAACAGTTAGTCTACCAATTAAACATGGAATTGTAAAACTCCCTGGATCTTTTAGCTTTTGTGGTAGTCTATTTTGGAGAATTGCTGAGCACTTTGCGTTAAGTTCCACATGTGACGACTCGTCTAACTTCCGTTTGTTTGTCAGAAGCTCTTTTAAAAATTTCCTAGAATCTGGCATCTGCGAAAGAGCTTCAAGTAATGGTAAGCTAATATGTAGTTTCTTTAAAAGTTTAAGAAACTTACCGAACTGTTCTTCTGTGTCATCTCTTCTTAATGCCTCAGGGTAAGGTATGCGAGGTTGGTACTCCTTGATTACCGGTTTTGGGTTGTCCTGTTTTACCTCAACTTTACCTTTTTCTGCCTCATTTCATTGTGTTGGACTGGGTTCGTCTACTTCTTCGTTTTCTTGAGATGTTATGGCTTGGATTTTCTCCTTTGGATTAATTTCAGTATTACTCGGTAGACGCCCTTGCGGTCGTTCGGATAATAGCTTTGTAATTTCTCCGACTGACTGGGTAATTTCCCCGATTGCCTTTGTAAGTCCTCCAACTTGGTTCTCGATTATTTTGATCGATGTTTGTTGAGTGTCGAGTGTTACCTCAATTTTTTGGAGACGGGCTTCTGTGGATGCTATGAATTTGTTCAACATCTCTTCAAGATTCGGCTTCTTTTCCTGTGGATAGGGCTGACTTTGGAAGTTTTAAGGAGGTTGTTGTCTTTGATTTCCTTAATTTCCTTGTCCTCCAAATGAAAAATTTGGGTGGTTCCTCCAACCTGGATTATAATTATTACTATATGGGTTATTATTAGATCTGAAATTGTTACCTATATAGTTCATCTGCTCGCTCTCTCGTGCTAGGTTGGTAGGGTGGGTACTCGTGGATTCGCCATAGTTCCACTTGTGTCGCATTTGCATGACCGGATGTACTGCGAAGAACACAAACTATCAAGCTTCTTATTCATCAACTCTACCTGATTTGATAGCATGGTTACTCAAGCGTCGAGGTTGTAAACTCCGGCTGTTTTTGTTGGCCTTGTCCTTGTAACTTGCCACTGATAGTTATTCAGTGACATCTCTTCAATAAACTCGTAGGCTGCCTCAGGAGTTCTATTATTCAAGGTTCCACCGATGGCTGAGTTGATTAGTTACCTCGTTGAGGGGTTTACACCGTTATAGAAAGTCTGGACTTGGAGCCACAAGGGTAAACCATGGTGTGGACACCTTCTCAAGAGATCCTTATATCTCTCCCATGCATCGTATAATGTCTCTAAATCCATCTGCACAAAAGAAGAGATATCATTACGTAATTTGGCCATTTTGGCCGGTGGGAAATATTTTAATAAAAAATTTTCGGTCATTTGTTCCCATGTAGTGATTGACCCTCGTGGTAATGAGTTTAACCACTGTTTAGCTTTATTCTTTAATGAAAAGGGAAATAACCGAAGTCGTATGGCATCATCAAAAATGCCATTTATTTTGAAGGTATCACAGAACTCTAAAAAATTAGCTATATGAGCATTTGGATCTTCGTCCTGTAAACCATCAAATTGAACAAACTGTTGAATCATTTGTATAGTGTTAGGCTTTAATTCAAAATTATTAGCAGCTATAGCAGGCCTAACAATACTTGTTTTTGCTCCTGTTAAATGAGGTTTAGCATAATCAAACATAGTAGGATGAGCATTATTTTCTGCCACATCTTGTGGTGGAAGATTATTTTCGTCCATCCCTTCAGTAGGATTGGATCTGTCTTCTCGCTCTCCTTCTTGGTAATTTAGGGCTCGCCTAATTTCTCTGCGATTTCTTCGAGCGGTAGCTTCAATATCACTATCGTATTCTAAAGGTCCTCTCGGGTTCCTTCTAGTCATAAACTAGAGGTACCTGCTAGGAAAACAAGGAAAGAGAATTTAGCAAAATTAAAATTAAAACTAAAAATAAAAATAAATTTCGAAAAACTAAAAATAATGGCTAAAGTAATAAAAATAGAGCTTTCTTAATATTTTAGTTCCCCGGCAACGGCGCCAAAAACTTGATCGCTATGAATCAGAGCTTTAAAATTTATAAAAAAGAATGATCGAACCTGGAAACTAACTCTGACAACGATTAAGGCAAGTGCACCTATCGAACGGTAGTATAGTTTAGGCAAGACCGGATTATCGAACCCAAAGGAACTAAAAGTACTAATACTAACTTTCTTTCTATTATTTAGCCTAAAATAAGTGAAGTTGTTTATTAATCTAAATTAATTAACTACTAAACTAAAGACTCTAAGACAAAGAAGAATGAATTTGGAAAATAACTTGGGAAAAACTCAGTTGATTTAGACGATACCCTCAGGAAGAATCCATCAAGACTTCACTTGTTATCTAACACTGAACCATACGATTTATTCACTTAGTTTGATCCGTAAGACTCCCTAACGTATATTAAACCCTCTCTCGAGGTGAATAACGTCTAACCCTAGGTTAATTAGTGGAACTCTCATTGTCTTATAATAACCCCCTAGAATAACAGTAAATTGATCTATGGACCCCCATATTAGGTTTCACCCTAATTCGGCAAAATCTCGTCACCCTATCTCTAGGCGTGCGATCAACTCCACTTAATTATGTTGGATCTACTCTTAGGTAGGGTCTATTCCTCCTCCACCTAAGCACATTAAATTTGGATTAAGCTCACATAATTAAGAACAAACTAAGTATTTATCATATAATTCAAAAACAAAGAACAAGATTCATCATAGGTTTCATCCCTTCGCATCCGAAGGGTTTAGTTCATAACAATAAAGGAAAACAACTCAAGAGAAAAGATAAAGCAAAACATAAGAAATCCCTAAAACCCCCTGAAGGAATTGAAGAGGAGATCCTCCGTCTTGAGTATAATTCGCTTCTTCTTGAGATGGATCAACTGGCTATCCCCGAGTGAATCCCCACAAATGCGCTGCCTCCAGCACGCACGCCCTAGACGATGGCTTTGGGCTCCCTTTTTCAGTCATACTTAGGGTGTATTTATAGGCTTTCAAATACGTTTCTTTCTCCCTAAGTATCCTTTCTCAAATGAAATTGCTCTTCTCTACGGCAGAGGCACGGCCATGGCGCACGCTTGTGTAAATCGTGGCCAGGCCGTGTTCAGATTTCTTTAATGAGACACGGCCGTGTGAGTTGGGGTTAGACCGTGTTCTAGATGATTGACTTGGCACGGCCGTGTGGGTCAAAGTCCAGGCCGTGTCGATTTCATGCTTTGCTCCTGTTTTGGTCCATTTTGAGCCCGTTTCTCGTTCTTTTTATCCTTGGGTGCTTTCCTGAGTATAAGACATGAAAAGAAAGGATTAAGAGCACCTTTTTACATAAATCAAGGGATAATTCATCCAAAAGCATACTAATTGTGGGCCTAGAATATGTTACTATTTCGGTTTATCAGAAGTCCTCGTGTGTCACAACATAAACTTTGTGACAGAAATAAAACACGAAATAGGGGTGTTTTTGTCTACACAATCAATCTTTAATCTCAAGGACGTCAACTAACCTAGGGTTAAGGACGATGACCACATAAAAGCCTTAAATAGGCTCCTTTGGAACATGTTATGGACACCATTCCTTTAGCCTAAGTTCTTAGTGTAAAATTTAGTTTAGTTTTCTTTCATTATTAGGTTTTAGATTTCTTTCCGTTGTTCTTGTTCAGTTCAAGAGATCTGAATTGTTGAAGCATTCAAACTTTGTGGATTTACAATTAATCTCAATACAATTAAGATTTTTTGTTTACATTGTCTTGTTGATTTAATTAGCATTCTTTCTCTATATATCGATTTCATATTGTGTATGAAATCCATGAGGAACTAATCATTCTATGTAGGATTTGTAACACCCCTAACCCGTAACCATCGTCGGTCTAGGGTTAAAGGCATTACCGGATGAAACGAAACCTTTTTCGGACATTTCATAATAATGTTCAACTAATCAAATCAAAGTGTCCCTTAAATAGGTCTACGAGACCTTAAGCATGCTTTAAGAAGCGGCCAAGACTAAACCGAACACATACAGAAATTTGTAGAAATTAAAAAATTTTCTGAGTTACAAAGGTCACACGACTGTGTGGGCAGGCCGTGTGCCTCCCGCGACCTCAGACACGCCCTTGTGCCTACCGTGTCAAAATAGGGCATACATACTGACTTGTCCACACGGCCGTGGACACGTCCGTGTGCCTCACCCGTGGTCGCTACTGGCTTGCACCACACGGCCAGTCACACGCCCGTGTGTCTAGCCCGTGGTCGAGTCTGACTTGTTTTGAAATACAACCACGAGGGACACGGTCGAGCCACACGCCCGTGTGCTCAACTGTGTGGGCAATTATAGGCCATTTTCAAGGCCAAAATGCCACCCACACATTAGGTCATCCCTACAAGCACATACAAGCATCAATCCAACACTTATGGAAACCAAAAAAATACCAAATTGACCATCTAGTTTACATCATTCAAGAACATTTCGTCACAACATTTTATATGCCAATTAGCCCAACTAAATCACAAGTAAATCCAAGCATGATTCATCCACAACTTACCACAATAATAGACATCTTATCATCAATGATATACCAACTTTGCATCAATAAGCTAACCAATACTTTGGCCATTACATTAGTCATTAAACCATTCCAACCAAAGCATCATATAATGTGACTACTCATTCATATCACAACCATTTATCTAGCCATATCACATGGCTATGTACATATCTCAAACATAATCCAAAGTGACTAGCCTATACATGCCATACTTTAGTATATACACTTTCAAAAGGTACCAAAACAGGATTGAGTAGTGTGATGATGGTCCTCGATGATCCCCGAGCCTTTCGTACCTTTAAAAATCTATAAAACATAGTAAACACACACAAAGTAAGGTTTCCAAAAGCTTAGTAAGCCTTATACAAATAAACTTAACATGTAATGCACGTAATCATATTAATACAAGATTATTAATGTTTCTCAATTGCAAATTCATAATATTTTCTTTGGCTCATTTGTTTAGCCAATTCTTACCCACAATTCATAGCTCAAAGTACCACTTTTTCTCATAACACAAATCATGCATATATCACATTTTATTTTATCAAATCTATGCACATAATTTACCTTGGTATGTTCATATATACACATACCTTTAATACACATTCAATGTATACATTTCAAACATACCTGATTCGATTTTACATTCCACATAGTCTTTCGTTTCTCGAAATTGCCCGTTGAACCATTCGGAACTAAATAGGACACTCAAAATACTCGGAATAGTCGTATGATGCCAACGTCCCAGACGTGGTCTTACATGTAACCAAATATCGATGCCACTGTCCCAGACAGGGTCTTACACAAATCAAATACGATGCCAATGTCCCAGACATGGTCTTACATGTAAATATTAAATCGATGCCAATGTCCCAGACGTGGTCTTACACGATATCACACATCGGAAACCTATGTCATGACATATGTAATCCTATTTATTCCTAGGTTCGTACGGGACTTCCCGAACATTGATACATTGTCGATACTTCCTCGGATTTCATATAGGTATCATCTCGTACACATTCATCACAATGAAATTTCATATGAACATACATAAATCAATACAAATACAATTATTTGTATATAGACTTACCTCAGATTCGTGTAAACGGAAACGAACGGCTATTCAACTATTTTCGACTTTCCTCGATCTAAATCTGTTTTCTTCAGTTCTTGATATATAAACATTCAAATTTAATCCACTTTTTCACCAAATCATTCAATTCAATCCAAAAACACATATTTAGCGCAATTTACAATTTAGCCCTCATATTTTCACATTTTGACATTTTAGTCCCTATTTCATAAAATCACAAAATACACCAAATTTGCATACACCATGCTTAGGCCGAATATTACCCATGCTCATACAAGTCCATATATTTCATTTATTTTACAATTTAGTCCCTCAAAATATTATTTTCTCAATTTAGTCCAAATTACTCAAATTCATCAAAAATCCAAAGACAAACTATGTTAATCTAACAAATATATTTCATATTTCATCCTCAAACATCACAAAACTCATGAATTCATCAATGAAACTTTTCAAAATCTTCATCAATTTACAAAATTAAAGCATGGGAATTGAAGAACCCAAAACAACAATTAAAAAAATGTAGAAATTATAAAAAACCGAACAAAAACTAACCTTGAATCAAGCTTAAACCTAGTCGAATGAAGCTTGCTCTTTTTCTTTTCTTTTCTTTGAATTTTGACACAACAAGATGATAAATGGCCATTTCTAATGATTTGTTTTATTTAATTATCAGTATTAATCATTTTACAATATTAACCTTTTAATATAACATATAAAACATATATTTTCAATGACCTTTACCGTCCACTATCTAATAAAGTGGCTAAATTTCATCTTAATGACTTACTCTTTATGAAGACACATCAATTCGACCATTATTCAAATAGAAGGATACTTTTACATTTTATGCGATTTAGTCCTTTTCTTTAATTAAGCACACAAACATCAAAATTAATTCACGAAACTTTAACACATGCTTAATCATACTTAGTAGACACAGAAAATAATATTAAAATATTTTTTTGACTCGAATTTGTGGTCCCGAAACCACTATTCCGACTAAGGTCTAAACCAGACTGTTACAATTCTCCCCCTTAGGGATTTTCGTCCCCGAAAATCTTACCGTTGAATAAATTCGGAGATTGTTGTCTCATTGTATCTTCAGGCTCCCACGTAGCCTCTTCTACTCTGTGTCGATGCCACAATACCTTTACTAATGAAATTTTCTTATTTCGTAATTCTTTCATCTCATGAGCTAAGATACGAATCGGTTTCTTTTCATAAGTCATATCGGATCGGATTTCAATCTCAGACGGAGTAATCACATGTGATGGATCGGATCTATATCGACGAAGCATTGACACGTGAAATACATTATGAATCTTTTCCAAATCAGGTGGCAACAACAATCTATATGCAAGAGGTCCAATACGCTCAATGATCTCATATGGCCCGATAAATCTCGGACTCAATTTGCCTTTACGTCCGAATCTGAGTACTTTCTTCCACGGAGATACTTTCAAAAACACTTTGTCTCCGATCTCAAACTCGATATCTTTTCATTTCAAGTCTGCATAGGAATTCTGACGATCTAAAGCGGCTTTTAGACTATCACGGATCACTTTCACTTTCTGTTCAGTTTCTTTGATAAAATCAACCCCGTGTATTTTACTTTCACTAAGCTCAGTCCAATACAGAGGTGTTCGACATTTGCGTCCGTACAAAGCCTCATAAGGTGCCATTTTGATACTCGACTGAAAGCTATTATAATACGCAAATTCAATCAATGGCAAATATTATTCCCATGTACCATTAAACTCATCTCAACATATCCTCGAGTATCTGAATAATCTGCTCAGACTGACCATCAGTTTGTGGGTGAAAAGCTGTACTAAAATGCAATTTCGTAACTAGAGCTTCTTACAATTTCTTCCAGAATCGTGATGTAAATCTCGGATCTCTATCAGACACAATAAATAGTGGCACTCCGTGCAATCTCACAATATCAGAAATGTAAAGTTTGGCTAACTTATCAAGTGAGTAATCAGATCGTACTGAAATAAAATGGGTTGATTTCGTTAATCTGTCAACTACGATCCAAATTGTATCTTTCTTTCTCGTAGTCAAAGGTAACCCTGAAATAAAGTCCATCATTACTCTATCCCATTTCCACTCAGGAATCATTATCGGTTGTAAAATACCAGATGGCACTTGATGTTCAGCTTTAACTTGCTGACAGACTAAACATTTCAAAACAAAGTCAGAGATGTCTCGTTTCATACCAGACCACCAATAGTGTTGCTTCAGATCCTGATACATCTTTGTACTTCCTGGATGAACAGATAAGTTACTATTATGTGCTTCATTCAAGATCAACTGAATCAACTCTGAATTCCTCGGAACACATAATCGATCTCGAAATCTCAAGCAATCATTAACATCAACTCGAAATCTAGAATCAGAGTTCAAATTACACTGAGCTCGTTTTGCAAACATTTCATTATCAACTTTCTGAGCATCACATATTTGTTGTAAGAACAACGGTTTCGCTTTCAATTCAGCTAAAACTGAACCATCAACAGACAGGTCTAAATGGGCATTCATCGCACGTAATACAAATAGTGATTTCTGACTCAAAGAATCAGCAACAACATTTGCTTTACCAGGATGATAATCTATCACAGGTTCGTAGTCTTTCAAAAGCTCTAACCATCTTCTCTGTCGCAGGTTCAAGTATTTCAGAGTCATTAAATATTTTAGACTTTTATGATCCGAATATACATGACATTTCTCACCGAAGAGATGATGACGCCAAACCTTTAATGCAAACACAATCGCAGCTAGCTCAAGACCGTGTGTCGGATAATTCTTTTCATGCGGCTTTAATTGTCTCGAGGCATAAGCTATAACTTTACCTTTCTGCATCAGAACACATCCCAGACCATTTAATGAAGCATCACTATAAATTACAAACTCTTTACCCGATTCTGGCTGTACTAAAATTAGAGCTTCGGTCAAAAGGGCTTTCAACTGATCAAAGCTTTTCTGACATTTATCGGACCATTCAAATCTCACATATTTTTGGAGCAATCTAGTCAACGGAGTAGCTATCATTGAAAAGCCTTTCACGAACCGTCGATAATAACCAGCAAGTCCCAGAAAACTACGAAATTTAGACACATTTTTCAGTGGCTTCCACTCTAAAATAGCTGATATCTTGTTCGGATCAACTCGTATACCAGATGCTGATGCAATATATCCCAGAAAACTAACTTCACGCAACCAGAATTCACATTTACTGAACTTCGCATACAATTTCTTATCTCGCAGAGTTTGCAACACAGTTCTCAGATGTTCAGCATGCTCGGTTTCATCACGCGAATAAATCAAAATGTTGTCAATGAAAACAACAACAAATCGATCTAAATACGGTCTGAAAATTCTGTTCATTAAATCTATAAAAATAGCAGAAGCATTCGTTAGTTCGAAAGGCATAACTAAAAACTCATAATGTCCGTACCTTATTCTGAAAGTAGTTTTCGGAATATCTTAATCTTTTACACGCAACTGATAATATCCCGATCTCAGATCTATCTTTGAAAACACAGTGGCTCCTTTAAGCTGATCAAATAAATCATCAATTCTGGGTAGAGGATATTTATTTTTTATAGTCACTTTGTTCAACTGACGGTAATCAATGCACATTCTCATCGTGCCATATTTCCTTTTCACAAATAGAATAGGAGCAGCCCAAGATGAGAAACTCGGTCTTGCAAATCCTCTATCAGTCAATTCTTGCAACTGTGACTTCAACTCTTTCAATTCGTTCGGTGCCATTCTATACAGAGCTATTGAAATAGGATTCGTTCCAGGCAATAGATCAATACCAAATTCAACTTCACGCATCAGAGGTAATCTTGGCAACTCTTCAGGAAACACGTCAGGGAATTCACAAACCACTGACACTAATTCAACTTTCTTTTCAGTTACTTTTGAGTCGATCACATAAGCAAAATAAGCTTCACAACCCTTTTTCACATAATTCTAAGCTTTCAACACTGATATCATAGCCGGTAACCCATTCAATTCATTAGACTCAATCCAAATTATTTCATCATTATGACATCTCAAATCAATAGTCTTTCTTTCGCAATTCACAACAGCATCGTGCAATGTTAACCAGTCCATACCCAAAATTATATCGAACTCATCAAAAGGTAATAGGATCAGATTAGCCAGAAAACAAACATCTCGAAACATCAACGGAGAGTTCTTGTATACTTTGTCAACCAGGACACTTTTACCTAAGGGGTTTGATACTCTAATAACAAATTCAGTAAACTCTACAGGCAAAGTCTTACTGGATACTAAATTCATACATACATAAGAATGTGTAGATCCAGGGTCTATCAATGCAATCATAGAAGTATCATAAAGAGTAATTGTACCCATAATAACATTTGGAGATGAACCTTTCTCACGAGCTCGGATGGCGTATGCTCTAGCTGTAACACCCCATACCCACGTCCGAGACTGAGACTGGATACGAGACATTACCATACTTGATCTTAAGGAAACATGAACTTACGGGCTGTAAATTTTGTTTCGAAATAGAAACTCCTCTTTCTTAATCAAAACATACATTTCATGGGCCTACGAGGCCTTAAACATCTATCCGGAAACATTCAGAACTCAATCGGGAACTTTTCCTTGAAACATGGGTCACACGCCAATGTGACTTGGGACACGCCCGTGTACCCCTAAGACATGCCCGTGTCTTCCACCCGTTGTCGACACTGACTAATTTCACACAGACTTGACACGCATGTGGCTTTGGCCCGTGTGCTAAACTTTGGCATTCTGACTTATCCACACGGTCCACACACACGCCCGTGTACTTCAGCCATGTGAAAATCCAATTTACAAGTGCCAGGTGCAGGTATCACATGGCCAGGGCACACGCCCATGTGCTAATCGTGTGTCACACACGGCCTAAACATACGACCGTGGGACTAACCCGTAGCCTATTCTGACTTAAGGTACTAAGGTGCAGGGGACGCACGACCTAGACATATGCCCATGTGTCCATTCGTGTAGGCACATGTGGGCTATTTACCAAGCCAATTGCCACCCTGAATCATGATCAATATCATACTCAATTCAACAACACAAATTGCTAAATCTCCCATGAACAAAACTACATGATTCATTGATATAAATAAACATACATACTTAGTCAATCTTGGCAAATTACTTTGCCATATACAAAAGAATAATGAACTTGATAGCCCATACTATTGCCCCTTTTTAAGACATATTCTCAAAATGAAATGTTTCCTATGCATGCCATACTTAATATGAACAACTTGGCTATACCAAAATAGCGATTGATAGTGTGCTTCGAGCTCCGATGACGATAATCCACGAGATTAGCTTGGCGGGACTACATGGAAAGAAAGAAATAAAGACGTAAGCGTTTAGCTTAGTAAGTTTGCAAATTATGCACATAGAAACATACTCACTTAATATAAACCATTTGGCATCATAAATTTCAGCTATTAAAGCTTACTTACTCTTACTAATTATTACATATCTCATGATTCTTACTAGTCTCATGCTCGTGAGGTAAACAAGGTACCTGTATCACTTGATCGCATAGATCAGTATACATTACTATAATAATCATAATCTCTAATTCATCATTCATAACATGAATAATACTCATTTTCAACTTGATAATAGCTTTACTTATTTTACCTGATGAATTACTATGAATAACCGAGGATACTGAATCTCATCTCACATATAACTCGATGCCAAAGCCGTATCCTAGATATGGTCTTAAATGGGATCTCTCATCTTGGTATCGATGCCATGCCTGGACATGGACTTACACAAAGTCTTACTTATATGTTCCTTTGGGAACTTACCATTGCCATGTCTTGACATGGTCTTATTTGGTATCTTTACTCGTGAACTGGTCAATGCCAAGCCTTGGCTTGGACTTACATGAAATCTCTATCTCATGATAACTTTTCAATGCCAATACTTGTCTTGGACTTACATGACATCTTTGCTTGGAGACTCACCAATGCCATGCCTTGGCTTAGGCTTATATGGGTCTTCATCTCATAATAACTCTTCAATGCCAAGACTTGTCTTGGTCTTACATGATAACTTGCTTGATTTCCGATGCCATGCCTTGGCTTGGTCTTATACGGACTTTCTTGTCTCATGTGATAGATCGAGTATCCTAAGTAATTCAACTTCAATCGTGACTTTCTCATGCTTAATCTCATTGATTTTTTTGTTAACATATCATTAAACATTTTCATGGTAATATTGTACATTATATTAAGCAATTCAATGATATTAATCATAAAGCTTAGAAATCATACAAACTTACCTTAATGTACAAAATATAGGTAGATAAGCAATTTAGTCCTCGACTTTGTTCTTGCCTCGGTTTCAGTCTGGGCTTCATTTTTCTTGATCTATAATAATAATTTAACTCATTTAATACTCATATTGACTAAATTGACTCTTAACACATACTTTGGAAAAATTACTATTTCACCCCTAAACTTTCTCATAATTACACTTTTGCCCCAAGGCTCGTAAAGTGATTTTCATTTAACTTTCTAATACTTCATGCTTAGCTGATTAATAGTCTCGACTATTGCAATATCAAATTCTTACAATTTCTACCATGTATGACAAATTTCATAAATTTTACAAACTAGCCCCTACTAGCATTTCTCATGAAATTCACTTAGAAAAAGATCTTTATCTAACATCAAACTCTAATAATCTTCCATAAAACATCATTTTACAAACATACCATACATGGGTAGATTTTTGAACATGCATCTTAGCTCATCTTATAGCTAAAAATAGCTAATTCATGTTACGAGAACTCCAAAAATACGAAGAATATTAAAAACGAGGCTAGGATACACTTACTATGAGCTTGAAAAATTGAATAAACCCTAGCTATGGAGTTCTTCAAAGTTTATTAAGCTTGAAGAAGATGAACATAAATTTTGACTTATTTCATCCTTTTTAATCAATAAAAAGCCAAATGACCAAAATGCCCTTTTTACTAAACTTTCAAATATTACTAACTCATGTCCATTTTTGTCCAAAAATTATAATTTGGGAAAATTGCTACTTAAGGACTTCTAATTACCAATCCAAAGCTATTTTATCCAAAAAGCTTCTAGAAACTCATATCTTGCAACTTTTGCAATTTAGTCCTAATGGACCCTTTAATGGAAATTTTCATAAAATTTCCACATGAAACTTTCATAATATCATGCAAACATTTAAAATACCTTAAAAGCTCATTTTACTAACTCGGATTTGTGGTCTCGCACCACTAATCTGACTAGACCCTAAATCGGGCTGTTACAATTCTCCCCCCTTAGGGATTTTCGTCCACGAAAATCTTACCAACAAATAGGTTTGGGTACTGGTTTCTCATGCTCTCTTCTGGTTCCCATGTAGCTTCTTATATCCCATGTCTTTGCCTCCATACTTTTACTAGTTCAATACTTTTATTTCTTAGCTGTTTAACCTCCCGAGCTAAAATCTTAACTGGTTCTTCACCATAAGTCTTTTCGGAATGAATTTCTATCTCTGACGAGGCAATTATATGTGAAGGATCGGATCGGTAGCGTCCCAACATAGATACGTGAAACACATCATGTATCTTTTCTAACTCAGATGGAAAAGCCAATCAGTAAGCTACCGGCCCAACTTTCTCGGTAATCTCATATGGTCCAATGAAACATGGACTCAACTTGCCTTTCCGGCCGAATCTGAGAACTTTTCTCCATGGTGACACTTTCAAGAAAAATTTATCCCCGACTTGATACTCTATCTCTTTTCTCTTTAAATCCGAGTAGGATTTCTATCTATCCGCTGTAGCTTTTAAACACTCTCGTATCACTTTCACTTTCTCTTCAGCTTCTCTAACCAAATCAACCTCGTGAATTCAGTTTTCCTTGAGTTCAGTCCAATATAAAGGTGTTCTGCACTTACGCCCATATAGAGCCTCATAAGGCGCCATCTTTAAGTTTGACTGAAAGCTATTATTGTAGGCAAATTCTACCAATGGGAGAAACTTTTCCCAACTACCTTGGAATTCGAGAATACAACACCGGAGCATGTCCTCAAGTACTTGTATTAACCTCTCTGACTGGCCGTCAGTTTGAGGATGAAAAGTTGTACTAAAGTTCAAATTTGTACCCAAGGCCTCTTGTAACTTCTTCCAAAATCTGGATGTGAATCTCGGATCTCTATCTGATATGATTAACAAGGGAACTCCGTGAAGCCTTACTATTTCAGAAACATACAAGTTTGCCAACTTGTCGAGTGAGTAATCCACTCGTACAGGTAGAAAATGGGCTGACTTCGTGATTCTATCAACTACAACCCATATAACATCTTTCTTACTCGGGAATAATGGTAAACCCATTACAAAATCCATGGTGATACGGTCCCATTTCCATTCGGGAACCAAAATGGGTTGAAGCAAACCTGAAGGTACTTGGTGTTCAGACTTTACTTCCTGACAAATCATGCATTTGGAAACAAATTCTGAAATATCTTTCTTCATTCTCGGCCACCAATACTGTTGCTTCAAGTCATTATACATCTTGGTACCACCTGAATGTATAGTTAAACATCCGTTATGTGCCTCATGCAAAATTCTCTGAATAAGCTCTTCCTTTCTTAGTACACAAACTCTATCTTTAAACATCAACCATCCACCGGAATTAATCTGAAAGTCGAATTCAACACCTGACTCGCACTGAGCTCTCTTGGCTTGCAATTTGCTATCTTCTTTCTGAGCCTCAAAGATCTGTTGGAGGAATACTGGTCCAGCTCTCAACTCAGCTAGAATAGAACCATCATTGAATAAAGCCATCCATGAATTCATTGCCCTTAATGCAAATAGGGACTTTCTGCTTAAAGCATCGGCGACTACATTCGCCTTTCCCAGATGGTAGTCAATGACAAACTCATAGTCTTTTATTAACTCTAACCATCTCCGTTGCCTCAAGTTCAACTCTTTTCGCGTCAACAAGTATTTTAGACTTTTGTGATCGGTGAAAATCCGACATCTCTCACCATATAGATGGTGTCTCCATATCTTCAATGCGAAGACTATGGCAGCCAACTCTAGATCGTTTGTCGGATAATTCTTCTCATGAGGCTTCAACTGTCTTGAGGCATAAGCAATCACGTTGCCCTCTTGCATAAGCACACAGCCTAATCCCCATTTAAGGATGCATCGCTGTAAATTACAAATTCTTTCCCCATATCGGGTTGTACTAAAACTGGAGCTTCTGTTAATAATGCTTTTAGCTTCTCAAAACTTTGTTGGCATCTTTCTGTCCACTAAAACTTCACATTTTTTTGTAACAACTTCGTCATTGAGGTTGCAATCATGGAAAACCCCTTGACGAATCGATCAATGCATAATAACCGGCTAGGCCTAGAAACTTCTAATCTCAGAGATATTCTTCGGTGGCTTCCAGTCCATTATAGCTGAAATCTTACTTGGGTCTACTCGAACTCCTTCTCCCGAGACAAAATGTCGAAGAAATCATACTTCCTTAAGCCAAAATTCACTTTTACTGAATTTGGCATACAATTGTTTTTCTCGTAGATTCTGTAAAACCGTTCGTAGATGCTCAGCATGCTCATTCTCATCTCGGGAATAAATCAATATGTCGTCAATAAAAACGACTACAAACTTTTCGAGGTATGGTCTAAAGATGCGGTTCATTAAGTCCATGAATACCGCAGGAGCATTAGTCAATCTAAAGGGCATGACTAAGAACTCGTAATGCCCATACCTTGTTCGAAAAGCGGTCTTGTATACATCTGAATCCTTTACTCTCAACTGGTAGTACCCTGATCTCAAATCTATTTTGGAGAACATATTAGCTCCCTTCAATTGATCGAATAAGCCATCGATTCTAGTCAAGGGGTACTTGTTCTTTACTCTTACTTTATTAAGCTGACGGTAATCTATGCACAATCTTATGGTGCCATCTTTCTTTTTTCACAAATAAAACTGGAGCACCCCATGGAGAACAACTTGATCTTGCAAAGCGTTTATCCGTTAACTCTTGCAACTGTGACTTCAACTCTCTCAACTCTGTTGGAGCCATTCATAAGGAGTAATAGATATTGGTGCGATCAGAGCTAGCTCAATGTTGAATTCAACCTCTCTAACTGGTGGTAATCCTGGTAATTCCTCGGGAAAAACATCCAGGTACTCACATGCTATCGGTACTGACTCAATCTTTAATTCTATTTCTCTATCATCCATCACAAAGGCCAGATATGCCTCATACCCTTTTCTTATGTATTTCTATGCCGTCATATGAGAAATCATTATCGGCGATCTACCTTGATCATTTGATTCTACATAGAGAATGTCCCCATTCTCACATCTCATCTCAATGTATTTCTTCCCACAATTAACTATTACATCATGGGTGGTCAACCAGTCCATACCAAGAATGATGTCAAACTCATCAAATGGTAACAACATAAGGTTTGCTTTAAAATAATGACCTCTAATCATCAATGGGCAATCATTACACACTTTATCAACTAAAACACTTTTGCCTAAAGGATTAGACACCTTAATCACGAATTCTGTAAACTTTATAGGCATACTCATACTGGATACTAGTTTCATGCAAACATAAGAGTGTGTGGATCCAGGATCTATTAAAGCAATAACTTTAATATCATGAAGAGAAAAGGTACCCGTAATAACATCCGGGGAAGGTGCCTCTTCGCGAGCGCGAATGGCATAAGTCCTTGCAGGTGTCCTACCCTCAGGTCTCGCAGCCTGCTCTCTAGGGTTACCTCTTCCTCTTGCCCCACTTCTAGGGTTTCTCTGTGGTCTTCCTCTGACAACATTCTCGGATCTCGGGTTCTGAGTTCTCTCTTCTTTTATCGTCTCAGGACAATCTTTTATGTAATGGTCTTGGGCACCACATCTAAAATATGCATTTTCATGCGCTTGACATTCTCCAAGATGACGTCTGCCACACTGTGGGCATTCGGGTCTATCCGATCGGATGTTCCCCACACTAGCAACTGAAGTAGTCTGTGCCTTATTTCCTGAATATGATTTACTCTTGTTTCTACTTGAAAACCAGGTAGATGAAGCTGATCGGGGGGAAAAATCTCTTGGCTTCTTGGAAGAAGATTGGAACGACTTATTCCACTGTCTCTTCTTCGAGTTAAAAGACTCAATCTCAACATTCTTTTTCTCTTTTACTAGTTCTTAGGCTTTACAAGCCCTCTCTACTAGCACAACGAATTCCTTCAGTTTTAGGACAGCAACAAACAATTTGATGTCCTCATTTAGCCCATCTTTGAATCTCTTGCTCATGATGGCCTCGGTGGATACACACTCTCGAGCGAATTTACTGAGTCGTACAAACTCACGCTCATAATCAGTTACGGACATCTTGCCTTACTTCAGTTCTAGAAATTTTTTTCTCTTCTGATCGACAAATCTTTGACTGATATACTTCTTTCTGAACTCTTCTCGAAAGAACTCCCACGTGATCTTTTCTCGTGGTACCACTGACACTAAGGTGTTCCACCGTTGGTAAGCAGAATCTCTTAAAAGAGAGACTACACACTTCATACATTCCTCAGATGTGCATGACAATTCATTGAATACCCTGATGGTATTTTCCAACCAGAACTCGGCCTTTTCCGTATCATCATCCTTTCTGGCCTGAAATTCTTCTGCCCCATGTTCCTTGATCCTATCAACCGGTGGCTTCTCTCCTCTTACCACCTCTACTACTTGAGGGGCTACTGGGATAGGTTGAGGAATAGGCGGGGGTGGAGGGGTTTGAGCATTCTGGTTCGTGCGAACGAACTCCGTATACCACGTGTTCATCATATGGAGGAAGGCTTCTCTAGCCTCTTCTCCTCCCCTCTGACTCACGGTAGTGGGTCTATTCTCATTCTCGTTAGGCATCGTCCCTTCAGCGGAAGCCGTCGCGTTACTTTCTACGTCATCCGCTATAGCTCTTTCGGGATCCATTTACTATATGTATAAACATAATTTAAGTCATCAGGAGTCGTCACACTACCGTTATAAAAACATTCTTACGTATGGCATGTATAGCTAGACTCGTGCTCGTGCTACGTTAGTCCTAGAACCGACTAAACCTGGCTCTGATACCACTAAATGTAACACCCCATACCCACGTCCGAGACTGAGACTGGATACGAGACATTACCATACTTGATCTTAAGGAAACATGAACTTATGGGCTATAAAATTGTGTTTCGAAATAGAAACTCCTCTTTCTTAATCAAAACATACGTTTTATGGGCCTACGAGGCCTTAAACATCTATTCGGAAACATTCAGAACTCAATCGGGAACTTTTCCTTGAAACAGGGGTCACACGCCCATGTGACTTGGGACACGCCCGTGTACCCCAAAGACATGCCCGTGTCTTTCACCCGTGGTCGACACTGACTAATTTCACACGGCCTTGACACGTCCGTGGCTTTGGCCCGTGTGACAAACTTTGGCATTCTGACTTATCCACACAGTCCATACACACGCCCGTGTACTTCAGCCGTGTGATAATCCAATTTAAAAGTGCCAGGTGCAGACTTCACACGGCCAGGGCACACGCCCATGTGCTAACCGTGTGTCACACACGGCCTAAATATACGGCCGTGGGACTAACCCGTAGCCTATC
Organism: Gossypium sturtianum; assembly: GCA_025698515.1. Lineage (NCBI taxonomy): Eukaryota > Viridiplantae > Streptophyta > Magnoliopsida > Malvales > Malvaceae > Gossypium > Gossypium sturtianum. The sequence goes on from CM046950.1 coordinate 128,426,074, forward strand.
CTGACTTAAGGTACTAAGGTGCAGGGGACACACGGCCTAGACACACGCCCGTGTCTCCAGTCGTGTGGGCACATGTGGGCTATTTACCAAGCCAATTGCCACCCTGAATCATGATCAATCTCATACTCAATTCAACAACTCAAATTACTACTTCTCTCATGAACAACACTACATGATTCATTGATAACAATAAACATACATACTTAGTCAATCTTGGCAAATCGCTTAGCCATATACTAAAGAATAATGAACTTGATAGCCCATACTATTGCCCCTTTTTAAGACATATTCTCAAAATGGAATGTTTCCTATACATGCCATACTTAATATGAACAACTTGGCTATACCAAAATAGCGATTGATAGTGTGCTTCGAGCTCCGATGACGATGATCCACGAGATTAGCTCGACGGGACTACATGGAAAGAAAGAAATAAAAACATAAGCATTTAGCTTAGTAAGTTTGCAAATAATGCACATAGAAACATAGTCGCTTAACATAAACCATTTGGAATCATAAATTTCAGCTATTAAAGCTTACTTACTCTTACTGATTATTACATATCTCATGATTCTTACTAGTCTCATGCTCGTAAGGTAAACAAGGTACCTGTATCACTTGATCGTACAGATCAGTAGACTTTACTATAATAATAATCTCTAGTTCATCATTCATAACATGAATAATACTCATTTTCAACTTGATAATAGCTTTACTTATTTTGCCCGATGAATTACTATGAATAACCGAGGATACTGAATCTCATCTCACATATAACTCGATGCCAAAGCCGTATCCTAGATATGGTCTTAAATGGGATCTCTCATCTTGGTATCGATTCCATTCCTTGACATGGACTTACACAAAGTCTTACTTATATATTCCTTTGGGAACTTACCATTGCCATGTCTTGACATGGTCTTATTTGGTATCTTTACTCGTGAACTAGTCAATGCCGAGCCTTGGCTTGGACTTACATGAAACCTCTATCTCATGATAACTTTTCAATGCCAAGACCTGTCTTGGACTTACATGACATCTTTGCTTGGTGACTCACCAATGCCATGACTTGGCTTGGGCTTATATGGGTCTTCATCTCATAATAACTCTTCAATGCCAAGACTTGTCTTGGTCTTACATGATAACTTGCTTGATTGCCGATGCCATGCCTTGGCTTTGTCTTATACGGACTTTCTTGACTCATGTGATAGATCGAGTATCCTAAGTAATTCAACTTCAATCGGAACTTTTTCATGCTTAATCTCATTGATTTCTTTGTTAACATATCATTAAACGTTTTCATGGTAATATTGTACATTATACTAAGCAATTCAATGATATTAATCATAAAGCTTAGAAATCGTACAAACTTACCTCAATGTACAAAATATAGGTAGATAAGCAATTTAGTCCTCGACTTTGTTCTTGCCTCTGTTTCGGTCCGAGCTTCATTTTTCTTGATCTATAATAATAATTTAACTCATTTAATACTCATATTGACTAAATTGACTCTTAACACATACTTTGGCAAAATTACTATTTCACCCCTAAACTTTCTCATAATTACACTTTTGCCCCAAGGCTCGTAAACTGATTTTCATTCAACTTTCTAATACTTCATGCTTAGCTGGTTAATAGTCTCGACTATTGCAATATCAATTTCTTACAATTTCAACCATGTATGACAAATTTCATAAATTTTACAAACTAGTCCCTACTAGCATTTCTCATGAAATTCACATAGAAAAAGATGCTTATCTAACATCAAACTCTCATAATCTTCCATAAAACATCATTTTACAAACATACCATACATGGGTAGATTTTTGAACATGCATCTTAGCTCATCTTATAGCTAAAAATAGTTAATTCATGTTACGAGAACTCTAAAAATACGAAGAATATTAAAAACGAGGCTAGGATGCACTTACTATGAGCATGAAAAATTGAATAAACCCTAGATATGGAGTTCTTTAAAGTTTCGGCCAAGCTTGAAGAAGATGAACATAAATTTTGACTTATTTCATCCTTTTTAATCAATAAAAAGCCAAATGACCAAAATGCCCTTTTTACTAAACTTTTAAATATTACTAACTCATGTCCATTTTTGTCCAAAAATTATAATTTTGGAAAATTTCTACTTAAGGACTTCTAATTACCAATCCAAAGCTATTTTATACAAAAAGCTTCTAGAAACTCATATATTGCAACTTTTGCAATTTAGTCCTAATGGACCCTTTAATGGAAATTTTCATAAAATTTCCACATGAAACTTTCATAATATCATGCAAACATTCCAAATACCTTAAAAGCTCATTTTACTAACTCAAATTTGTGGTCTCGCACCACTAATCTGACTAGACCCTAAATCGGGCTGTTACACTAGCAGGTGCCCTAGCTTTAGATCTCGCAACAGTGCCTTTCGTAGTTCTCTAACTACCACTGACATTCCTTGTATTTCGAGAAGGTCTACCTCTAGCTGAAACATTATCAGATCTCGGATTCTGAACAATCTCTTGCTCAGCAGGTTCTACGCAATCTCAAATGAAATGGTCTAATGATCAACATCTGAAACAAGCTCGATCATTTAATCTACAACTACCCGGATGTCTTTTTCCACAATGTTTACATTCAGATCGATCGGATCGGACATTTCCAACACTAGCTACTGAATTTACTGGAGCTTTGGAGTTTGACTACGATCTAGCTCTATCTCTGTTCAAATGTCCCACATTAGCCTTTGAACGGCTATGCTCATCTCTAAATTTCTTTGATACAGACTGAAATGATTTGTTTGAGAATCTCTTTCTCACAACTCTAGCTTTAGACTCAGCTTTTTTTTATCTTTCCCGAGTGCCTCAGCTTTACATGCTCGATCAACAAGCACAACAAACTCTTTTATTTCTAGAATCCTAACAAGCAAACGAATATCTTTATTCAGACCATCTTCAAACTGTAACATCCCGGTTTAGGGGTTATGTATTTGGAGCATAACTCGAGTGTTTAGCAGGCTTAGGGTAAAGTTGGATGGATTTTAAGGGGGTTTGGAGAACCCAAAAAGGTAAGGGATGACTTAGGAAATTTTTGGATTTTTAGTGTAAAAAGGGGAGCTTGGCTTTAGAGGTCTTAAAAGAAATATTTGGGTGGTTAAGGCACAAGAAAGAGGCTTGGTAGAGTGGCTTAAAGGCGCCACTTAGGGCCTTGACATGGGACGCCTTAAGGAGCAAAGGGGGACAAGGTTCGAGTCGTGGTGGATGCAAGGGATGCGTTTGTTTATTTTAGACTTTGTGGCGTTATAAATGAGGGGGCTGAGTTAAAGAGGGTTTAAAGGATGTTGGGCGAATCTATGACACAAAAACGGCGCTTGGCAAGGTGGTTCCCATGCGCCACTTAGGAGTTGGAGGTGAGGATGGGCGCAGGTTCGAATGGTCGGGAGCAAAGATGTTGCGCTTTATTTTTTTTTATTAGCGGTGATGGGCTTAAGTTAGAAGGCCTTAAAGATTAAATGAAGGGGTTTTGTGACATGAAATTCAATTGGGAAAAGTGGCCTGGGTGTTGGAAAAGAGGGCTGCAGCAGTGAGGTTCTAGGTTCGAACCAAGGGAGTTGCAATTAAAGTTTTATTTATTATCCTTTTTGCAAAGAAAGTTGGTAAGGTGTTGGGCGGCACATGGGACCTTCAAATTGAGATAAGAAATAAGTTAGTTTTTTTAATTTTCTGGCTAAGGTATTGGATTAAGGCTGGACTTTATTTTTTTATTTATTAGGGGATAAGGATGGCCTTTATTTTATTTGTTTTTAGGAGGTGATAATGAATAAAAGGGGGGGGGGGTTTGTTTTATTTATTTTGAATGTAGGATAAGGGATAAATAAGGCTTATTTATTTATTTGAATGGATTGGGAGGAGTAAATTATGAGTTGGCTAATTCAAATTGGTTTGAATTAGTGGCCATAAGTGATGGCCGAATCTTGGTTTCTTCATGTGGGAGGAGTAGCCAATTCTATAAATAGGGGTAGAGTGTCGAAATTATTCTTTTAGTCTCTTGCCGAAAATTAGTATTTGTGTCTCCTAAATTCTCGCTAGTAGCCGAATGTTCACTTGAACCCCTAAACCTCATTTTGTCTACTTCTATTTCTTTTGTTCTTAGCCGAATTATTCACCCTTCCATATCTCTTTTCTTTTTTTTTGTGTTTAAGTCGAAACCTTACCCTCCTAAACATTCCCTATTCACTTTGTTCTCCATTTTAATTGTTGACCGAATACCAACATTCTCCTCTCATTTCTTTTGTTTTCTTTCATCACTTTGCAAGCCGAATCTCTCTCTTTTATTGCCGAAATCTCCCTTTTCTATTTGTCTTCATCTTGGCCGAATAGTAGAGTGGTGCCGATCTCCTTGGGGTGTCTCTTTCAATCGTTGGAAAAGGTAAGTAATGGTAGCCGAATGCCTATTGCTATCCCCTCCTTGTGTTCTCATCGACTTTTTCAAGGTAAGGAAGTGGTAGGTATTCGCCAAGGGTTTCAAAATATTATGTCTTTAGGTTATGTCTTTAAGTCAAAGCCGAATCTAATGTGGTACTATTTTAGGATTTTGACAGGGTTGGAGGAGTAACCGGGATTCAAGATATTTTGGTAAGAAATATTTAAATTAGTTCGGTGTTTAGACTTATAACTCGGGGTTTAACCAGTTTATCTGATTAAGCGTTTTAATGGAGGCCAATACCAGTCAAGGAGGACAAGGGAAAGTCCCTATCCCGAAGTTTAAGAAAAGAGCTGTCTCAGCGGTTCGGGATTGGCCACCGGGGTGTGGGCCAGCAACAGAAAGCTATAGGCAGATAGCCGTAGTCTCGCTTAGCGATAGCGTCGGGGATCGAGAGTCTAGAACTCCAAGTAATAAGGTGTGTAGCTAGCCTCATCAAGCTTCGGGATTTATACGATAATTGCATGTGTAATATGTTTACTAACAAGTGCAGTGATAAGTGTGATAAAGATACCCTTAAAGGGTATGACGATGACCAGGTTAGTTCCGAACCTGTTGAGATGTGACTATTGATTTGTATATGTGTGAGTATGCCTTGATTATGAATAAACATGTGCATGCACTATCATGACTGTATTTTATGTTGCATGTGCATGGGTGGGCTATGAAAGAAGGTACGGGTGTACTTCGAGTACGTGGTTTGATGAGTAGCTCTGTGCCTCATCGTGGTTGATATGAGCTATGTGCCATATCGTGGTTGATGAGTGACTATGTGTCCCATCGTGATTTTTGTGTTAGCTACGGCTACATCAGGATTGGCGCCGATCGAGGTCGCGTTGTGGATTGTTGTGCTTAATTGCACGTGGATGGCATTGAATGCCTTTGTGGAGTTAAAAGGAGAGGGTGATTTAATAATCCCCTGTGTGTGGTAAATTCGGATAAGGGGGTGTGTAGAGGATGGACCCTAGGTGGGTTGGGCTTCATAATTGCATAACTTTGCATGTGAATATATGTGGAAATGGGCCAAGCCCAATATGTGACGTGGATTAATGTGAAATGGGCCAAGCCCAAAGATGTGAAGTGGATTCAATGTGGTAATGGGCCAAGCCCAAAGATGTGGAAACATGTGGTTAAATACACTGTTATAAGAATGTGGTTAACATGTAAATAATGTTGCATTAATATCTGACATGTGGGTAATTATGTGGTTAACATGTGGGTGGAATTCAGTGGTTAATTACACACTGAGCCTGTGTGACTCACCCAACTTTTTAAACATCGCAGGTGAGTCGTGATTAATGGACCGGGTTGGAGTGGATACAAAGGTGGCCATGCATGTGACGATTTTCATGCAGTAGATGTTTTACTTGTTTAGTTAATTAATAATGATTTTTATATTATCCGTATTTTGGGAATTTATTTGATGTAATAAGGGCCACTTTTGATTTAAAGTACTCTATTTATGGTTGTTGAAGTTTATGTTTACTTAGAAGTATTTTTACAAATGATTTATATTATAATAACTTATAATAAAGTTTTAATTAGGATATTTTATATCGAGCTTATATTATTTAATAGATTTTAAATGGACATAGTATTCAAAAGTTAACAAATTTTCACGGGTTATTCTAACATCAAAAATATTTTCAAACGTTTTCATGCAGTTGACATGCCGATCCTGTCGTCGGGGCTTGTAGGCCGGGTTTGGGGTGTTACACAAACCTTTTGCACATTATCACTTTAGTTGAGACACATTCCCGAGCATATTGACTTAGTCTCACGAACTCTCATTCATATTCAGTGACAGAGATGCGACCCTATTTCAACTCCAGAAATTCTTTTCGTTTCTGATCAATAAATCTCTAACTAATGTATTTCTTTCGGAACTCAGACTAAAAGAAATCCCATGTAACCCGTTCTTTCGGAACAACAAAAATCAAGGTCTTCCACCATTGATAAGCTGCGTCTTGTAACAAAGAAAGAACACACTTTATGCATTCATTAGGAGTTAATGACATTTCATCAAATACTCGAATTGTATTTTCAAGCCAAAACTCAGCTTTCTCAGCATCGTCATCACTAGTGGCCATAAACTCTTCGGCCCCATACTTACGAATTTTGTCAACCGGAGGTTTATTAAAAAGATTTAGATTCATAACCGGAGGCACAACTGAAGTCTGAGGAGGATTAGGCGGGGGCAGATGTTGTGAAACAGCCGGGTTAGTTCTTATATATTGAGTGAACCACTCATTAATCATTTGGAAGAAGGCTTGTTTAGCCTCTCCCTCTTGACCGCTAGTAGCCGGTCTCGAATCAGATGGCGTTGTCCCTTGAGCGGGAGCAGGCACATTGCTTTCAACATCGTCACCTACGGCTCTTTCGAGATCCATTACTATATGGAAGACACATTTTACATGTATGGATTCATCACACTATCACATTTCATATATATGGCATGTATAGCTAGACTCTCACACGCTACATTAGTCCGAGAATTGACTAAATCGTAACTCTAATACCAATCAAATGTAACACCCCTAACCCGTAACCATCGTCGGTCTAGGCTTAAAGGCGTTACCGGATGAAACGGAACCTTTTTCAGAAATTTCATAATAATGTTTAACTAATCAAATCAAAATGTCCCTTAAATAGGTCTGCAAGACCTTAAGCATGCTTTAAAAAGGGGCCGGGACTAAACCGAACACATACAGAAATTTTCAAAAATTTAAAAATTTTCTGAGTTACAATGGTCACAAGCCCGTGTGCCTAAGCCTTGTCAAAATAGGGCATACATACTAACTTGTTCACACAGCCGTGGACACGCCTGTGTGCCTCACCCGTGGTCACTACTGACTTGCACCACACAGCCAGTCACACGCCCGTATGTCTAGCCCATGGTCGAGTCTGACTTATTTTGAAATACAGCCACGAGGGACACGATCGAGCCATACGCCCGTGTGGGCAATTGTAGGCCATTTTCAAGGCCAAAATGCCACCCACACATTGGGTAATCCCTACAAGCACATACAAGCATCAATCCAACACTTATGGCAACCAAAAACATACCAAATTGACCATCTATTTTACATCATTCAAGAACATTTCATCACAACATTTTATATGCCAATTAGCCCAACTAAATCACAAGTAAATCCAAGCATGATTCATCCACAACTTACCACAATAATAGACATCTTATCATCAATGATATACCAACTTTGCATCAATAAGCTTACCAATACGTTGGCCATTACATTAGTCATTAAATCATACCAACCAAAGCATCATATAATGTGACTACTCATTCATATCACAACCATTTATCTAGCCATATCACATGGCTATGTACATATCTCAAACATAATCCAAAGTGACTAGCCTATACATGCCATACTTTAGTATATACACTTTTAAAAGGTACCAAAACAGGATTGCTTAGTGTGATGATGATCCTCGACGATCCCCGAGCCTTCTGTAGCTTTAACAATCTATAAAACATAGTAAACACACAAAAAGTAAGCTTTCCAAAAGCTTAGTAAGCCATATACAAATAAACTTAACATATAATGCACGTAATCATATTAATACAAGATTATTAATGTTTCTCAATTGCAGATTCATAATATTTTCTTTGGCTCATTTGTTTAGCCAATTCTTACACACAATTCATAGCTCAAAGTATCACTTTTGTTCATAACACAAATCATGCATATATCACATTTTATTTCATCAAATCTATGCACATAATTCACCTTGGTAAGTACATACATACACTTACCTTTAATACACATTCAATGTGTACATTTCAAACATACCTGATTCGATTTTACATTCCACATAGTCTTTCGTTTCTCGGAATTGCCTGTTGAACCATTCGAAACTAAATAGGACACTCGAAAAACTCGAAATAGTCGTACAATGCCAACATTCCAGACGTGGTCTTACATGTAACCAAATATCGATGCCACCTTCCCAAACAGGGTCTTACACGAATCAAATACGATGCCAATGTCCCAGACATGGTCGTACACGTAAATATTAAATCGATGCCAACGTCCCAGACGTGGTCTTATACGATATCACACATCGGAAACCTATGTCATGACATATGTAATCCTATTTATTCCTAGGTTCGTACGGGACTTCCCGAACATTGATACATTGTCGATACTTCCTCGGATTTCATATAGGTATCATCTCGTACACATTCATCACAATGAAATTTCATATGAACATACATAAATCAATACAAATACAATTATTTGTATATAGACTTACCTCAGATTCGTGTAAACGGAAACGAACGGCTATTCAACTATTTTCGACTTTCCTCGATCTAAATCTGTTTTCTTCAGTTCTTGATATATAAACATTCAAATTTAATCCACTTTTTCACCAAATCATTCCATTCAATCAAAAAACACATATTTAAGGAAATTTACAATTTAGCCCTCAAATTATCACATTTTGACATTTTAGTCCATATTTCATAAAATTACAAAATACACCAAATTTGCATACACCATGCTTAGGCTGAATATTACCCATGCTCATACAAGTCCATATATTTCATTTATTTCACAATTTAGTCCCTCAAAATATTTTTTTCTCAATTTAGTCCAAATTACTCAAATTCATCAAAAATCCAAAGACAAACTATGTTAATCTAACACATATATTTCATATTTCATCCTCAAACATCACAAAACTCATGAATTCATCAATGGCACTTTTTATAATCTTCATCAATTCACAAAACTAAGTCATGGGATTTGAAGAACACAAAGCGACGATTACAAAAAACGTAGAAATTATCAAAAACCAAACAAAAACTAACCTTGAATCAAGCTTAAACCTAGTCGAATGAAGCTTGCTCTTTTTCTTTTCTTTTCTTTGAATTTCGACACAACAAGATGATAAATTTCCTTTTCTAATTATTTGTTTTATTTAATTATCAATATTAATCATTTTACAATATTAACCTTTTAATATAACATATAAAACATATATTTTCAATGACCTTTACCGTCCACTATCTAAAAGAGTGGCTAAATTTCATCTTAAGGACTTACTCTTTATGAAGACACATCAATTCAGCCATTATTCAAATAGAAGGCTACTTTTACATTTTATGCGATTTAGTCTTTTTCTTTAATTAAGCACACAAACAGCAAAATTAATTCACGAAACTTTAACACAAGCTTAATCACACTTTGTAGACACAGGAAATAATATTAAAATATTTTTATGACTTAGATTTGTGGTCTCGAAACCACTATTCTGACTAGGGTCTAAACTGGACTATTACAGGATTAGCGAGTGGAGGTAGTATTTATTAACTATTTTGTGGGGCTACTCAACGGATCAGTTGTTTGAGAAAGTTAGAACGTAAAACAAACCATGGGCCTGCCAACCTCAGGAAGTCATCAAGGTGGGAATTAACCCAAAATTGGTATTGCCCATTCGTGAACACCTTCACCCCAAGCCAGTATGGACTGTGAGGTCAGAAGATAAGTAGTTCTTGTTGACTCGCTGTGTTAGTGGAAGATCGGAAGATCTTGCTAGGGTAGCGACTAGTTGATTGATGAGGAACCCAAAGCAACAGTTGATGGGGAGTACCAAAGCGAGCTAATAACCCATAATTGAGTTTTGATTTACTCTACTCTTCTATCTCTTGAATTTTCTTTCTTTTATGTTATTTTAGTTTTATTATTATAAAAACCTTAAGAAACATTTTTCTTTGTGCTCGTACTATAATTTATTTAAAGTATTAATTAGATATTTTAGTGTTTAGGTTAGAATTGATCTAGCAGTCTCCCTCATTGGGGACGAACCTCGGAATACTCACTGTAACAGCACATTTCAGTGAAATCAGAATAGTGGTTTCGGGAGCACAAATTTGAGTCGAAAAGAAAATTTATTATAAAATTATTGCAAGGTCCGCATTATGATAGGAATGTTATATGAAAATTTTGATAAGAAAATTTTACCGATTATGTGTTTAATTAGGGAAAAGACCAAATTGCATAAAATGAAAAAGTTGAATTCTAGAAGCTAGAAGGATAAAATAGCTATGGAATTCAAAATAGGAGGTCCTTAAACGGTAATTAGACCATTAAAAAAAGTTAGTAGATATTTTTGATGAATCATCAATGGAAAATTTGAAAAAGGAAAGGATGAAATTGGAAAGTTGAAAATTTAATGATGATAAATAAAATAAATATCAAATAATATCATTATATATCATCTCCTACCCCAAAATTTACGTGGAAACCCTAGGAGAGAGAAAGGAAACTAATCAAGCTTAAATAGGTATGAATTCTTGTCTCGTTTTTAGTAATTTTTATATTTTTAAGATCAGAATGTTTAATCTATCTATTTTGGGGATTAATTTGTAAAGTTATCAAAGTGTCAAAATTTTGGTATGGATGAATATGCTAAAATTTTTAAATTTATGGTCGAAAATGAGAGGCTGTTGATAGATAAACAACTTTTACAAAGTGAATTTTGATGAAATTATGATTTAAGGACTAAATTGTAAAGATGCAAAAGTTATGGAAAATTTCTAAATTTTGTGAAATAATGTGCTGTAAATGTTATATGAAAATTTTGGTTGGACTTGGAATAAGGATTAAATTGCATGATTTTTTATTTTTCGAGCCTAGGGACGAAATTATCATTTATGAAAAGTATAGGGGCAAAATGGTAATTTTGCCTAGGATGTAAATTGAATGTAAATGAGTATGAAATGGATTAAATTAATGTTAAATTCATTTATATAGATCCGGAAAGATCAAATAGATAGTTAGATCGTGGAAAAAATGACGGATTAGTAGACTTTTTATACTTTATTTGAATGTGGTATTTGATTACATAAATTACATAAATGCTATAAACATATGAAATAATCACATATTCAATTATGTATGGAAGATATTGAGTTCCGTTTGAATAATGAAATTCGATGGATACATGATTTACAGTACTGATTATAGTCCTTCATATGTTACATACATTATAGCTCGGACGAGCATTCTGTTAAGAGCTTTCTTGAGCATCCTGTTATATAGTTCCTACGAGCATCCTGATCGGTACTGATTCTGCATGTGTTGCGCACTACTGCAGCTCTTTGTGAGCGTCCTGTTACACGATTTTATCGGTTGTGATCCTGCATATGATGCGGACACAAATGCAGCTCTTAATGAGCGTCCTGTTAAGCTCGCTTGAACTCCCTGTTAATTGGCTATCCGGTGCTCCCTGATGATAACTCTTCAGAATTACCTTTTAAGCTGTATGAGCTCCCTGATTAAAACTCTTATGAGTTCCTGTTTAGCCCGGATAAGCGTCCTATTACATGGCTCATCTAAGCATCATGATATGTGGCTCGAGAGTCTGCTCCCTGATTAAGTGCCCTAATGGGTATCCCTGATTATGAGTTGACAGTTTATAGTTTTGTACACCTTGAGTGTACTACCTGAGTATCCATTGATATTTCAATAATTCAACTGATAAAACTCCTGACATGAGAAATTATGAGATTAAAAGAATTATGTCTCGAATGCTTTTGAAATACTTGAAAGTTTGTAGCATGATGAGCTCATCCATATTTATTTGTTGTACACGTGATTTATGAGACTAACTTGCCTAATTGAGTGAATGTGATTAGGCAAACTTGCCAATTTTTTGGGAAGCATGTTATTGTTATGCTTATTTAAATGAATATGATTGGTAAGTTTAATTTTTGTTATACGAACTTAGTAAGCTTTAAATGCTTACTAGGTTGTCTTTTCTCTGTTTTATAGTGCTGATGGACCTCGAAACTAACTATAATTTCGACAAAGGCAAGCGCAACTATCGAACAGTAGTATAGCTGTGGTGAGTCTGGAATATCGTATCCTCAAGGACCAAGAGTACTAGTTTTAAATATCTTTTTATTATCTAGCCTAATAATTAAGGGGATTTATTTTTAATCTAAAATCTACTAACTAATTTAACTAACTATGAACGCGACAGAGAGTAAATTGGGAAAATAATTTTAAGCAACTTTTATATGAGATAGGCAATACCTAAGGAAGAATCCACCTAGACTTCACTTATTACTTTTGATTCATGCGATTTATTCACTTGGCTTAATCCGTAGAAATCCCTAAATTATATCAATATATCTCTCGAGGCTACTAACAACTGACTCTAGGTTGATTAATTGAAATCTCTTTCTAATTAAAACCCTTATTTTCGCATTAACTTGATCTATGGATTCCATTATTAGGTTTCACCCTAATCCGGTAGATTTTTGTCGCCCTATCTCTAGGGTTGCAATCAACTTCGCTTAATTGTGTTGATCTACTCTTAGACAGGGACTTTTGCTCCATTGATTAAGCACATTTGACTTGAATCAATAACCTGAATTATCAAAACAAGAATAAGAACTCACAATTAAGAATAAGCACAAGTATTTATCTCATAAATCAAATAAGAATAAGATCTGTCTTAGGTTTCATCCCCTTAGGTATTTAAGGGATTTAGTAAATACCAAAAGAGGGAAACATCATAAAAGAGGAAAAACAACAAAACATAAGAAAACCCAAAAACTCCTAAAGAACTTGATGGGAGATCTTCAGTATTGATGGAGATCCTTCTCCTAAGCTATTCCTGACGGCTGTCTTGGAGTATTTTCTCCTTCTACTCGGCGTTTATTCGACGTCCAGTCGAGCTCTCCTTTTAGATTACCCCCTAGGGTGTTTATATAGGCTTTGAGATGTCTTACTTGGCCCACAAGTATCCTATTCCGAATAGAATTCATCCTAGTTTCGGCAGGGACACACCCATGTGACACTCCCGTGGTGGACTCCCTTGGCCGTGGTCAATCCTGTTTGCCACACACGGCCGTGTGATCTGCCCGTGATCAATATTCTAGGCTGTGGTTGATCCTTGCTCGAAACAGACGGCCGTGTCCAATGGTCCAGGCCGTGTTGATTTCCTAAGTAAGCCCGTTTTGCCCCTTTTTGACCCGTTTCTCGTTCCTTTCGACTCCATAAGCTCTCCTGAGTATAAAACATGAAATTAAGAGATTAAGAGCATCGAATTCATCAAATTCAATGGAAAATCATCCAAAATTAAGCCAAGCATGGGGTTAAAATATGTGTAGATTATGGTTTATCAAATACCCCCACACTTAAGCGTTTGCTTGTCCTCAAGCAAAATCCTCAAATCACAATTAAAATTAACTCCCTCAATTCACAATCCTCATCAATAATGTTTCATCTTAATTCATAGATAATTCATACATTGATAATTTAACTAAAAGAGTCCTAAAGATTTAAACAATCTATGTCATAAATTTTTATAGCACGAAAATATAGGTGTCTCCCCTTATCTAAATAAATTACCTTTGATCCAAAATCGACAAGAATTGACATCCTCACTAAAGATTCACTCAAATCACTCAAAGTGTTTAAGGTTCAAATTAAGCACTCAAAGAGTCAAACATGAAAAGTTAATCCCATAGGCTTGCCTGAAAATCAAATCTCCACCACTGTAAAATGAGATGATACACAAATCAAAAGGTCTTTAAAAGGGTTGTAATGGGGCTTGGGTTAAAGGTGTGGATAAAGGCTGAATTAGAGGGTTAGTATCGAGATTGAATTGATAAATCCTAACTAAAAAATAACTAAAACTTAAATAATTACATTAATTAAGAATTCATCACTAATAACGTGAGCTTCTTCTCAAAATGTGAAATTAAACGTATAAGCTCAAATAACCTAGAACTAATAATGAATATACTTCGTTTATTTTTTTTAAGAATAAGCACATACAATAATAATAAGATAGAATTTAACAACTGAAATAAAGAAAATAGTTAAGCAACCGATCAAATCAAATCTTGATATAAGGGTAGTAAAGAGAAATGGTGATAACAAATACAAAGTGGGTTTTGGGTTAATATTAGTGGGTGCGTCAAGAAATGGTTGATTAGGTTTCAAAGGGGTCACTAAGGGTTAATTAAACGGGTAGGCTTTTTAGTGGAATAAGTGGGTTAAAACCTAGGTGCCTTTATCATCTCAGTATATCAAATTAGAGGTGTGGTCTTGATAGGTATGATCGAAGCAAGTTCTAGAATAACAAATCAATGTTGACACACTCATAATTAGAAAAGTGAGCAAGAAAAGAATATGCTCTAAAAGGCTCAAAATCTCACAAAAATTATTGTTTTTGATGTCAACCTTGCAAATTTCAAACTTCAAAGTAATATTTAAATTTAGGAAAACAACCTAGAAATTTTAATTACGGAAAATAGACTTATCATGCTTTATTTTCTAATATATTAAAGTTTAAATCATCAATGCACAATTAACTATGACTTAATCTAAAACATATCAATGGAAATCATAAATCAAAAGAAATTTCATTCTAATTAGTAAAATGAGAAAATTACTTAAGAACAAGACATAATTCAGGGATTTCCAAATATTACTATAATTGACCCCCCACACTTAAGATGTACATTGTCCTCAATGTACAAAGATAAATAATGACAATATATTAAGAAAATCATAAGATAGGGAGATGAGTGAAACTTCCTGAATTTTGGATGGAGTCAATGAAAAGAACTAGGATAGGATTTGGCAGAGGTGAACATGGGGAAGTGCCTTGAACCGTTTGAAATTGAATCCTTGAAGCAGCTGGCCTGATCTTAATGTATCCTATGCTAATTCTAAATGGCATGAAGAATAAGAAGAAAGTGATAAAGCACATAAAAATAAAAATAAAATAATGGAGAATATATATTGAAGAAGGGAGGAGGGAAGAAAGTGGAGGAGGAGAGCGATGGTCGGAAAGCTGCGGTGGCTAGGGTTGGGGGAAATTTGGGGGAGAAGGTGAACATGGGGAAGGGGGTTTAAATAGGGATTGGGGCACACGGTCGTGGCCCACGCCCGTGTGCCCTATGTTTAGTCCGTGTGTTTCGCAAATTTTGAATTAAGGTGTGTCTGAGTTTTTAATCCACGCCCGTGTATAGGTTCACACGTCCGTGTTACTTAATCAGTGTCGACCACGGTTGCATCGAACGACCATGGCATTTTATCGCAGCCCGTGTCTTGGGGAAAATTTTTGTCCTGTTTTCATACGGCCAAGGACACGCCCGTGTGTCTAGGCTGTGTGGGTCAAAAACCTACATTTAAACATGAAAGAAGTAAAAATAAACTATTTAGTAGGGTTAGTGCTTGGGTTGCCTCCCCAAAAGCGCTTGTTTAAAGTATTAAGCTAGACTTACCTCTAATTCGCAGATCTCATGGTGGGTCGAGGAGTTGACACTCCTCTCTCTTGCTATCAATTCTAGGATCACTATATAGTTTGAGTCGAGTGGTGCTTACCTTAAAAGTGCCGAATCTAGGATTAGTTACCTCGACTGTTCCGTATGGGAAGACATTGGTTACCATGAAAGGAATCTCTTCATTATTGTTAAGGTCTGAAGTGGCGATGCGAGGGTTTTTCTTGTCCAACAATACTTGATCCCCGATCTAAAATTTGTATGTCCCATCTTTAAGTTTGACATGGAGTTGCCTCGTTTTTGCTTCGTGTGTTTTTAGTTTCTCCTTGAAATGTGTCTTCCACTGTCTAGTTCATCGATCTGAAGCCTTCGTTCCCCATGAGTTATTTCCTTGTTGGCACGAGGTCTGGGATGTGGCTCAAATGTGTAATTTCCTGGTGCTTTCTGAAAAGAAGGTTGAACCAAATGATCATTAATAGAATTTATGTTTTCACCTTTATCACTCGATGTCCTCGCTGAGTCAAGAGCCTGAAGAGTGATCGTTTCGTCACCTACACGAAGTATGAGTTCCCCTGTACCAACATCAATTTTAGTTTTAGCAGTTGCTAAAAAGGGTCTTCCTAAAATTAAAGGAATATTGTTGTCCTCTTCTATGTCTAAAATGACAAAGTCTACTGGGAATATGAATTTATCAATTTTTACTAGTACGTCTTCAATTATACCCTTAGGAACTCTAATAGTCTTACCAGCTAATGGAATGCTCATCCTAGTTTGTTGGGGTTTCCCTAGACCTAGCTATTTAAACATTTTATAAGGCATAACATTTATGCTTGCCCCCTAAATCTGCCAAAGCATTATTAACAGATAAACTACCAATTAAGCACGGAATTGTAAAACTCCCTGGATCTTTTAATTTTTGTGGTAGTTTATTTTGTAGAATTGCTGAGCACACTGCGTTTAGCTCCACATGCGACGTATCGTCTAACTTCCGTTTGTTTGTCAAAAGCTCTTTTAAAAATTTCCTTGAATTGGGCATCTACGAAAGAGCTTCAAGAAACGATAAGTTAATATGTAATTTTTTTAAATGTTTAAGAAATTTACCGAATTGTTCATCTGTGCGGTCTTCCTTTGTCGCATTGGGATATGGCACACGAGGTTAGTATTCTGTACTTACCAGTTTTGGTTTATCATGGCTTATATCAACCTTACCCTCATCTACCACATTCTCTTGCCTTAATTTCGATTCATCTAACCCTTCACTATCGTGAGCAGAAACGGCATGAAGTTGCTCCTTTGGGTTAGTTTCAGTGTTGCTTGGCAAGCTGCCTTGTGGTCGTTCAGATATAATCTTAGCAAGTTCTCCTAATTGGTTCTCAATCCCTTGAATCGATGCTTGTTTATTTTTGAGTGTTGTTTTGGTGTTTTGGAAACATGTCTCTGACACTGCGATGAACTTTGTTAGCATCTCTTCTAGGTTCAGCTTCTTCTCTTGTAGGTAGGGTTGCTGTTAAAAGCCTGGAGAGGGTTGTTGTCTCTGATTTCCTTGACCACCCCGTGAGAAGTTTGGGTGGTTCCTCCAACCTGTATTATAATTGTTACTATAGAGGTTATTTTGAGATCTAAAATTATTACCCATATAGTTCATCTGCTCGCTTTCTACGCCAGGGTTGTAGGGTGGGTATTTTGTATTATTTGTCCCTCCTCCATTTGTATCACACTACATCACTGGATGTACCTGCGAAGAACCATACAAACCATCAATTTTCTTATTAAGGAGTTCTACCTGGTTTGATAGCATGGTCACTACGTCGAGGTTGAAAACACTAGCGGCTTTTGTCGGCCTTGTCCTTGTAACTTGCCACTGATAGTTATTCAGTGACATCTCCTCTATAAACTCATAAACTGCCTCAGGAGTCTGGTTATTTAGGGTTCCACCGGTGGCTGAATCAATCAACTGCCTAGTTGAGGGGTTTACATCGTTGTAAAAGGTTTGAACCTGTAGCCACAAAGGTAACCCATGGTGAGGGCACCTTCTTAGTAAATCCTTGTATCTCTCCCATGCATCGTAAAGTGTCTTTAAATCCATCTGCACAAAAGAAGAGATATCATTGCTCAATTTAGCCATTTTAGCCGGCGAAAAATATTTAAGTAAAAATTTTTCGGTCATTTGATCCCATGTAGTGATTGATCCCCGTGGTAACGAGTTCAACCACTGTTTAGCTTTGTTTCTCAACGAGAAGGGAAAAAACTGAAGGCGAATGGCATCATCAGAAACACCATTGATTTTGAAAGTGTCGCACAACTATAGAAAATTTGCCAAGTGATTGTTTGGATCCTCATCCTGCAAACCATCAAACTGAACAAACTGTTGAATCATCTGTATAGTGTTAGGTTTCAGTTCAAAATTATTTGCAGCAATAGCAAGTCTAACAATACTTGATTCAGTTCCTGTTAAACTAGGTTTAGCATAATCATACATAGTTCGAGGAACAGGGTTTTGATTCACCGGGTTTGCGGCAACCACAGGAGGTAGCAGATTATTATCAGCCATCTCTTCGGTAGTGTTAGCGTCGTCCTCTTGCTCTTCTTGTATGTAATGTAGGCTTCGCCTTATCTCTCTACGATTTCTGCGAATGGTACCTTCAATATCACTATCAAAAAGTAATGGTCCTGACGGGTTCCTTCTAGTCATAAACTAAAAGTTCCTGCCAGAAGCAAAGAAAGAAAAATTAGAAAAGTTAAAATAAAATAAAAATAAAATGCAAATAAATAAACTGGCTAAAGTAATAAAAATTTAGTTCTCCTAATATCTTAGTCCCCGGCAACGACGGCAAAAACTTGATGGACCTCGAAACTAACTATAATTTCGACAAAGGCAAGCGCACCTATCGAACAGTAGTATAGCTGTGGTGAGTCCGGAATATCGTATCCTCAAGGACCAAGAGTACTAGTTTTAACTATCTTTTTATTATCTAGCCTAATAATTAAGGGGATTTATTTTTAATCTAAAATCTACTAACTAATTTAACTAACTATGAACGCGATAGAGAGTAAATTAGGAAAATACTTTTAAACAAATTTTATATGAGATAGGCAATACCTAAGGAAGAATCCACCTAGACTTCACTTATTACTTTTGATTCATGCAATTTATTCACTTTGCTTATTCCGTAGAAATCCCTAAATAATATTAATACCTCTCTCGAGGCTACTAACAACTGACTCTAGGTTGATTAATTGAAATCTCTTTCTAATTAAAACCCCTATTGTCGCATTAACTTGATCTATGGATTCCCTTATTAGGTTTGACCCTAATCCAGCAGATTTTCGTCGCCCTATCTCTATGGTTGCAATCAACTCCGCTTAATTGTGTTGATCTACTCTTAGACAGGGACTTTTGCTCCACTGAATAAGCACATTCGACTTGAATCAATAACCTGAATTATCAAAACAAGAATAAGAACTCACAATTAAGAATAAGCACAAGAATTTATCTCATAAATCAAATAATAATAAGATCTGTCTTAGGTTTCATCCCCTTAGGTATTTAAGGGATTTAGTTCATACAAAAAGAGGGAAACATCATAAAACAGGAAAAACAAAAAAACATAAGAAAACCTAAAAACTCCTAAAGAACTTGATGGGAGATCTTCACTTGATGGAGATCCTTCTCCTAAGTCGTTTCCGACTACTGCCTTGGAGTATTTTCTCCTTCTACTCGGCGTCTATTCGACGTCCTGTCGAGCTCTCCTTTTAGGTTTCCCCCTAGGGTGTTTATATAGGCTTTGAGATGCCTTACTTGGCCCACAAGTATCCTATTCCGAATAGAATTCATCCTAGTTTTGGCAGGGACACGCCCGTGTGACACTCCCGTGGTGGACTCCCTTGGCCGTGGTCGATCCTGTTCGCCACACACAGCCATGTGATCTGCCCGTGATCGATATTCCAGGCCGTGGTTGATCCTTGCTCGAAACACACGGTAGTGTCCAATGGTCCAGGCCGTGTTGATTTCCTAAGTAAGCCCGTTTTGCCCTTTTTTGACCCGTTTCTCGTTCCTTTCGACTCCCTAAGCTCTCCTGAGTATAAAACATGAAATTAAGAGACTAGAAGCATCGAGTTCATCAAATTCAATGGAAAATCATCCAAAATTAAGCCAAGCATGGGGTTAAAATATGTGTAGATTATGGTTTATCAAGTGCTTAGAAGGTTGCAAAGGTTGGAGAACGGTTGGAGCATCATCACACTATCCACTAGCTTGTTTTGGTATAAATAGTAAACTTATTTTTGTATAGTGGCATGTATAGGTTAACTTGGTAAATTCTGGGCTTGTAATGGCTTTTTGTAATTTAGCCATTGGAATGGCTAGTGATGGTTTGATTGAGCTATGTTAAACATGTATATCTATAAAAGGTAAGATTATAAACATGAATTCATGTGATGATATATCATGTTAGATGTTAGAGTTGGCTTGATTATAATACTTGAATCGGTTGGAATATGTTTGCAAGTATTGGTGTAGGTTGTTGGCAAAATTGGGTGAGAAATAAAGCTAGGAAATGTCTTTATTTTGTCCACACGGGCAGACACACGGGCGTGTGTCTTGATCGTGTGTGACACACGGCCTGGCACATGGGCATGTGGTTTGGCCGTGTGTCCCCTGCATCTTGAATTTGAGAAACAGAATGCTGAGAATTAGGCACACGGGTAGAAACACGGGTGTGTGTCTCGGTAATGTGTGACACATGGCCTAGAACACGGGCGTGTGTCTTGGCCGTGTGAATCCTGCACCTAATTTTTGAAATTTAAATTGACCACACGGCCTAGCACACAGGCGTGTGGCTGACCATGTGCCACGACCGTGTGCCTCACATCGAATGCTTGCACGGCCTAAGACATGGGCATGTCACTTGGCCGTGTGAGCCACACGGCCTGCTCACATGGGCGTGTGACCCTTGTATATTAGAGAAAAATTTTGAAATTTTGCAAAAAAAAATTGAAATCCTGATTTAGTCCCGACTTGTTTCTAATGTTTAAATTGGGTCTCGAGGGTCCATTCAAGGGATGATATGATTAGTTTTGGATATGAATAGTAAATGACATGAATTATCTATAATTGCTTTGTAAACTCTGGTAATGCTCCGTAACCCTATTCTAACAACGGATATGGGTTAGGGGTGTTACATTTATTGGTATCTGAGCTACGGTTTAGTCGATTCTCGGACTAATGTAGAAAGTATGAGTTTAGCTATACCTGCCATTATATAAATTGTGATAGTGTGATATCTCTTGACCATTTTTAAATGTTTTTTTCATATAGTAATGTCATCCAACCAAGCTAGAGTTGAATCTGAGGAAGTTGAGAGCACTGCTCAAGCTCCCATTCAATGAGCTGTATATAGTAGTAGTAGAAGGTCTGTATT
The DNA here is from genome assembly GCA_025698515.1 of Gossypium sturtianum. Taxonomy (NCBI): domain Eukaryota; kingdom Viridiplantae; phylum Streptophyta; class Magnoliopsida; order Malvales; family Malvaceae; genus Gossypium; species Gossypium sturtianum. The sequence goes on from CM046950.1 coordinate 128,447,242, forward strand.
TGAGGGACGAGGTGATGGGGTAAAAGAAGCATTCTTTCATATGATGAACGAGCGGTTCACGGAATATTTGAGAACAAATCCTAATGTACAACAACCTCCCTCACCTGCTCCTCAACCGGTTCCTAAGATGCCACAGGGTGCTGAACCTGTTAGAATCGGTAAGCCTTCTGTAGATAAAAAAAGAAAATATGAGGCAGAAGAATTTAGGGCTACTGCCGATGATGATCTGGAGTGAGCTAAATTTTGGTTGGAAAATACCATCAGGGTTCTAGATGAATTATCATGTACACCAGCTGAGTGTTTGAAATGTGCAGTATCTTTATTAAAAGACACAACTTACTATTAGTGGAATACTATAACTTCTGTTATACCGAGATAAAATGTTACATGGGAATTCTTCTAGACTGAATTTAGAAAAAAGTATATTAGTCAGATATTTTTGGATCAAAAAAAGAAAGAATTTTCAGAAATCAAATAGGGAAACATGACTGTATCTGAATACGAGCAGGAATTTGTTCGGTTAAGTAAGTATGCCAGGGAATGGGTTCCGACTGAGGCTGATATGTGTAAACATTTTTAAGAAGGATTAAATGAAGATATCAAACGTTGATTGGAATTCTTGAATTCAGGGAATTTGTGGTATTGACAGATCAAGCACACAAAGCCGAAGAATTAAGTAAAGAAAAGAAACAAGCATAGAAAGAAACCCAGATTTATGGGTAAGTCACAATCATCTGCTTCAAAGAAATAAAAAAGTACCATGATCATTTTACTGCATCTATGGGATATTTCAGAAAAGAGCGAGGCACTCAACGCTTTAACCCGAGATCTTCTTCTCCATCTGTAACCAGTGTTGGAAGTGTTAATAATCCTAAACTGAAATGTAAACATTGTAATAAATTTCATTTTGGGGAGTGCCGTTTGAGAAGTGGAGCCTGTTATAGATATGGTTCTCTTGAACATTTTCTTAAAGATTGTCTAGAAAGAATTGAAAAAGATACTGATCAGACTTCAAAGACGAGTAACCCTGGCTCGAGAAGTAGACCACCCCGACATCCTGGAAATGTCAGTGGTAGTCGAGAGGCTACAAAAGACTCAACAGTTAAATCTGAAGCACGAGTACTGGCAAGGACATATGCTATTCATTCTAGAGAGGATGCTTCTGCACCAGACATCATTACTGGTACATTTTCTCTACTTGATACTGATATTACTGCTTTGATTGATACATATGTACAAATTTAGTGTCTGTTAAAAATTTACCTGTTGAGTTCACTGAATTTGTGGTTAAAGTTTCAAACCCCCTAGGTCAGTATGTTATGGTGGATAAAGTTTGTAAAAACTGTCTGTTGATGGTAAAATGTTATTGTTTCTCGGCTAATTTGATGTTACTGCTCTTTGATGAATTTGATGTGATTTTTGGAATGGATTGGCTAACTCAGCATGATGTAGTAGTGAATTGTAAACTGAAATACATTGTATTAAAATGTCAGAATGGTGATTTACTCCATGTTGAATCTTATAAACTGGATGGGATATCTTATGTGATTTCAACTATATCAGCGCAGAAATATTTTAGAAAAGGGTATGATGCTTACCTTGCTTATGTGCTAGACACTAAAGTATCTAAATCTAAGATTAAGTCAATGCCAGTTGTTTGTGAATTTCCTGATGTGTTTCCGGAGGAATTACCCAAATTACCACCGGTTAGAGAAGTGGAGTTCTGTATAGACCTTGTTCCAGGGACAACACCGATATCCATATCACCTTACAGAATGGCTCTTACTGAATTGAAAGAGTTGAAAGCACAATTATAAGAATTAATTGATAGAGGCTTTGCTAGACCCAGTTTTTCACCTTGGGGTGCACCGATTTTATTTGTAAAGAAGAAAGATGGATCATTGAGGCTGTGTATTGATTACATGTTGCTTAACAAAGTCACAATAAAGAAAAATTATCCACTGCCTCGAATTGATTATCTATTTGACCAGTTGAAAGGTGCCACTGTATTTTCGAAGATTGATTTTAGCTCTGGTTACTATCAACTACGGGTAAAAGATTCAGATGTACTTAAGACAGCTTTTAGAATCAGGTACGAGCATTATGAGTTTCTTGTGATGCTGTTTGATTTGACAAACACGCCTGCAATGTTCATAGATTTGATGAATAGAATTTTTAGACCATATCTAGACAAGTTTGTGGTGGTATTTATTGATGATATTTTGGTATATTCTCGAGATGAAAATGAACATGCTGATCATCTGAGAATTGTGTTGCAAACTCTGTGTGAGAAACAATTATATGCCAAATCAGTAAATGTGAATTTTGGCTACGAGAAGTTGGTTTTCTCAGAATATCGCATCTGCAGAAGGTAACCGGGTGGATCCGAATAAAATTTTAGCTATTGTTAATTGGAAACCACCAAAGAATGTGTCTGAAGTTAGAAGTTTTCTGGGACTAGTTGGATATTATCGGAGGTTTGTTAAAGGATTTTCAATGATAGCTTCTCTGGTGACTCGCTTGTTACAGAAAGATGTAAAATTCAAGTGGTCTGATAAATGTCAGCAGAGTTTTGATAGATTGAAAGCCTTATTGACAGAAGTGCTTGTGTTAGTTCAGCCTGAATCGGGTAAAGAATTTATAATTTACAGTGATGCATCGTTGAATGGTTTAGGCTATGTATTGATGCAAGAAGGTAAAGTAATAGCCTATGTAACAGCCTGATTTAGACCTTAGTCGAAAAAGTAATTTTTGGACAACAAATCCGAGTCAGAAAAATATTTTAATATTATTTTCCGTGCTTATAATATGTGAATTGATATGTGCGAAATTTCCGTGATTAAATTTTATCATTTGTGTGTCAATTTTTGAAAAAGGACTAAATCGTAAAAAAATGCAAAAGTAGCTTTCTATTTGTTAAAGTGCTTATTTGCTATGGTTTATTAAATGTGAAGTATTTATGTGGAAAATAGCCCATTTATGAGTTAGTGGATGATAGTGGACTGGCATTTGGTGTCATTATTAATGTTATTAAAGGTTAAATAAGTAAAAAGGCATTATATGTTAAATTAAATAAAACAAATGGTGTCATCTTCTTCCACTATCCATCTTCACCGAAATTTCAATCTAAAATCAGCCATTGGAGAGTTTGTTATTCGGCCAAACTTTGAAGACAAATTGGTGAGTGGTTTTTGCTCGATTTTTAACAATTTCTACGTTTTTGAGATCGTTGCTTCGTAATCTAGCTAACCCGTACCTCCATTTCTAAAACTGTTAAAGAATTTATGAATTGCCATTGTTGAATACTTGAGCTCTTTGATAGTTTTTGATGAAATATGAATATTTGATGTTAGATTTTCATCTTTTATAAAGTTATTTTTTGATAAAAATGTCTGATCGTATATGTCAGAGTCTTACAAATTTATATAATGAATGATCTAGCCTAGAAACTAACTGTGACAACAATTGAGGCAAGCGCACCTATCGAACAGTAGTATAGTTTAGTGGCAAGACCGTATTGTCAAACCCAAATGAACCAAAAGTACTAATACTAACTTTCTTTCTATTATTTAGCCTAAGAATTGAAGTGAATTATTGTTTAATCTAAAATTAACTGACTACTAAGCTAAAGATGCTAAGACAAAGAGAATGAATTGGGGAAATACTTTTGGGAAAAAACCAATTGATTAAGACAATACCCAAGGAAGAATTCACCTAGACTTCACTTGTTATCTAACTCTAAACCAGACGATTTATTCACATGACTTGATCCGTAGGATTCCCTAATGTATATTAATACCTCCGTCGAGGCTACTAACGTCTAACCCTAGGTTGATTAATTGAAATCTCTTTCTAATTAAAACCCCTAGAATTGCATTAACTCGATCTATGGACTCCCATATTAGGTTTGACCCTAATCTGGCAGATTTTCATCATCCTATGTCTAGGGTTGTGATCAACTCCGCTTAATTATACTAGATCTACTCTTAGACAGGGACTTTTACTCCACTGCCTAAGCACATCAATACTTGAATCGATACCCTAAAATATCAAAGCAAGAATTAAGAACACATAATTAAGAACAAATCAAGTATTTATCATATAGTTCAGAAAACAATAACAAGATCCGTCTTAGGTTTCATCCCCCTCAGGTGTCTGAGGGTTTAGTTCATAATTATAAAAGAATACATCTTAGAAGAAAAGATAAAACAAAACATAAGAAAACCCTAAAACCCCCTGAAGGAATTGAAGGAGAGATCCCCCGTCTTGAGTATGACTCCGGCTTCTTGAGATGAATCAACTGGCTTTCTTCGAGTAAATCTCACGATTCTGACCTCTCTGGCTCGGCTCCTTGGCCTAGCTGGACGCGCCCGACAGAAGGCTTCTGTCGACTCCCCTTTTTAGGTCATACTTAGGGTGTTTATATAGGCTTCGAAATGTGTTTCTTTGCCTCTAAGTGTGAATCGAATTGTAGACGCCCATGCAACAAGCCCGTGTGAATCGAATTGTAGACCGTGGTGGAGCCTGCTAAAGGGGCACGGCCGTGTGGTGAAACCCCAGGCCGTGTCGATTTCTCACTTTTGCCTATTTAGCCCGTTTTAAGCCCGTTTTCCATTCTTTTCATCCTCTTATGCTCTCCTGAGTAAAAAACATGAAATTAAAGGATTAAAAGCACCAAATTCCATAATTCAAGGGATAAATCATCCAAAAGAATGCTAAATGTGGAGATAAAATATGTTACTATTACAGTTTATCAAATACCCCCACACTTAAGCTTTTGCTTGTCCTCAAGCAAAATTCTCAACTCACAATTAAAACGAACTTCCTCAATTCATAACCTTTGTCAGCAGTGTTTCATCATAATTCATAGGTAATTCATACATTGATTATTTAACCGGAAGGTTCCTAAAGATTCAAACAATCAAAGTCATAGTTTTTATAGTACGAAAAGTAGGTGTTTCCCCTTACCTGAATAATTACCTCTGATTCAAAATCGACAAAAATTGACATCCTCACTAAAGATTCACTCAAATCACTCGAAGTGTTTAAGGTTCAAAAATAAGCACTCAGAAGTCGAACATGAAAAGTTAATCCCATAGGCTTGCATGAAAATCAAATCTCCACCACTGTAAAATGATATGATACACAAATCTAAAGGTCTTTTATGGGTTGTAACGGGGCTTGGGTTAAAGGTGTGGATAAAGGCTGAATTAGAGGGTTAGAATCGAGACTGAATTGACAAATTACCTAACTAAAAAGTTGTACTAATACTAAATATTTGCATCACGGAAACTTAATACTAATAACATGAGCTTCTTCTAATGATAATGAAATTAATAGTTTGAGCTCGAATAACATAGAGCTAATAATGAATATACTTCATTTTTTTTAAGAACAAATCAAGTTCAACAATAGTATATAATTTAATAACTGAAATAAAGGACATAATTAAGTAACCGATCAAATCAAATCTCGATATAGGTGTAGTAAAAAAAAGGTAAATACAAAGTTGGTTTTGGGTTAATATTAATGGGTGAGTCAATAAAAGGGTTGTTAGGATCAAAGGGGTTCACTAGGGGTTAATTGTGAGGGTAGGCTTTTAGTGGAGTCAGTGGGTTAAAACCTAGGTGCCTTCATCATCTTAGCATATCAAATCAAAGGTGTGGTCTCGACATGTATAATCGAAGCAAGTTCTAGAATAATAAATCAATGTTGACACACTCATAATCAATAAAGTGAGCACGAAAAGGAATGTATGCTCTAAAAGGCTCAAAATCTCACAAAAATTATGGGCTTTTTGATATCAACCTTGTAAATTTCAAACTTCAAAGTAATAATTAGATTCGGGTAGACAACCTAACAAATTTTTAATTTCATGAAAAATAGACTTATCATGCTTGATTCTCTAGTCTCCTAAAGTTTAAATCATCAATGACTTGATCCAAAACATATCAATGAAAATCATAAATCAAAGGAAGTTTCATTCTAATAGTAATATAAGAGAATTACTTAGGAACAAGACATAATTCAGGAATTTGATAATAATGCAAAAAGTTAGGCACTTTTAAGATTCACCCCCACACTTAAGATTTGCATTGCCCTCAATGTACAAAGATAGATAATAATCATATAGTAAGAAAATTAAAAGAGAAGGAGAGAAGTGAAACTTCCTGAATTTATGATGGAATCCTTGGAGGATGATTAATGATGATGACTTAGGTATAGGTGAATGTGGTGGTGAATACTCCGGTGATGTGTTTGTTGTTGGAGTGGCAAATTGAACCTATTTAAACTGCGAAGTCATCAGTTAAATGTTCAGGGAGTACTATTTAATAGATGTTGTTAGAGATACTCGAGATTTAGATAGCTAGTGATAAAAGAAATTAAACTGTACTAATAAGCGTTTTAAACAATAAAGGCAAAAAGTTTTAATTAAGAAAGAAAATAGACTAATAAAAATGAAAAATAAATTTTAAACATGAAAAATAAAGAAAATAAAAGGACTCAAAGGTCCTCTTCATCGGCTGGGTTGCGAGGTGGGGGCGGCGATGAAATGTACAGGTGTTGACATATCTGGTGGAGGGTGGTGTCGAGACGGTCGAAGCGCTGGAAACATTGTTGCTCAAATCGTGTTAGGCGCTCAGATATGTCTACCAGAGAAGTTGTCGCATGAACTGGGCAATGTCTCGGTTGTGGCTCTTCTTGTGGGTGTGGGACATCATCAGTAATGTCCTCAGGGTCCTCCTCCTCGGTGGTATGGGCTAGCCGATATTGGGAAGGATCGGTCCCGTGGTGGCGCTTGATCACCCGCATGTTAATCATCGTCGAGATGCCCAGTGGAGACATCTGGCCCATCAAGGTGAGTGAGGCTGATTATGCTGCGGTGTTGAGGAGACCAAAGTGCCTCGCAAGCCTTGTTACATAAGGCCCCATGGAAATGACCCCCTTACGATGTCGCTCCGTCTGGTGCTTGATGGCTAGAGCGATGAAGTAGGCAAGGTCGAACATATGGCCGTTTGCCATGCACCAAAGGACGTAGGTGTCGTGAGTGTTTACGACGCCGGTGCTCTCTCTTCTCCCTGTCAGTGTATGAGCTAGGATAGCGTGTATGTACCTCAAGGGTGGGGCGAGAGCTTTCGCTTTGGAGCGACTAGGGTCATATGTGGTCGAGACGGGGACTAGGTCTCTCCAATAGTCGACCAGAGATTTATGGATGTCGCGGTGAAGATTTTCGAACTTGTCATCTTCCATAAATTCGTCAGTATAAAGTCCCAACGCAGCTCCGAACTATGGGACACTCATCTCACGGACTAGACCTCCGAGGCGGAATTGGATAGTGCCAGAGTCATCGAAGTTAGTCATCACCGTCTGAAGGTGGAAAGTAGAGCAGAGTTCCAGCGTGAGCTCTAAGTATGTGGGCTCGATGATATCAAAAAATTGCCCCCACGGGTCGGTGAATAATAAGGCCCAAACCTTATCTTCTAGCTGGACCTGCTCCAAGGCGGTCCAGTCGATACACCTTCCTACACCGAGAGGTCTTGTGCGTAGTATCTGATCAAGCTCCTCCTGAGTTCCCGGAGGAAACTGTAGGAATGGATGTTGTACTTCGGCCGATGCGCTGGCGGATGATGAACCGGGTCCTTTCCGTTTTTTTGGAACTAGGGACTGCGGTTTTCTTGCCTCGGAACAATGACATTATGGTCCTGAAAATAACGGATATTCAATGATTCAAGTAATATTTCCATCCAAGACATATAACAATATCAAAAATATGACAAGGGCAAAAAATCATGATAAGAATAACTAATATTTTGCATGAATATTAATCGTTATTATTTAAACAAGGATTAAATGAAAAAATCAATCTAATAGTGAATATAACTAATATTAAACAAATAAAAAATAAAAATAAAAAACTAGAAACTAGAAAATAGTTAAATGGAGGGAAATGTAAAAAAGGAGAGGTGACCGGTGTAGTTTTTGGAGAGAAGCGGCGTGGAACACAGGCGTTAAGGGGTGATGCACGGGCGTGTGCTGCAAATAGATGGGGGAACACGACTATGTTGCGTCTTCGGACGGGCGTGTATTCCGTCGGCACGGGCGTGGGCTTGTTTTTCTATATGTATGTGAAGGAGAGAAAGAGATAAGGGATAGGGAAAGTCAAGGGAGGAGAGGATTTTGCTAGTGGCCGGAATGGGGTAGTGGTTTTGGAGAGAAACGGCTAGGGTTTTGGTGGTTTGGGGAAAATTTTTGGGGAGACAGGCTTTGGTTGCTTTAAATAGGAGGAGGGGAACACGGTCAGGAGCCACGCCTGTGTTCCTTTTATTCATCCCGTGTTTTCGAGAATTTGAAATTTGGGTGCGTTTATGTTGTGTCACACGCCCGTGTTATTAGTCATACGCCCGTACTTTGTAAGTTAGTGTTGTTCATGGTTCTAAGGCACATGTGTGGCTTATGCCCGTGTCAGTTACTCAATGTTCACCATGATTTGTATGCACGGGCGTGTCGCACACCCGTGTCAATTAATCAGTATCGACCACGGTCGAACCGCACGGGCGTGTGTTTTTATCGTAGCACGTGTTCTCTGGACAGTTTTGACCACGGCCGCGTCGCACGGCCGTGTTGTTTAATCGAAGCCCGTGTCTTGGGGAAAATTTTTGTCCTATTTCTGTACGGTCTCCGCCACGCCCATGTACCCATTCGTTGTGTCCACACGGCCACGGCCACGGGCGTGTGTAAGGCCGTGTGTTAGGGAAACCTGCGCTTTACTGAATTGGTTAGTTTGTAGTTGGGTGCTAAAAATAAAAAATATAACATTAGTGAAGTTAGTTCTTGGGTTGCCTCCCGAGAAGAGCTCGTTTAAAGTCTTAAGCTAGACTTACCCTGTTTTCATTTCTAAATGAAGGTTCACGGAGCCGAAGCTCCTCTCTTATATCCCTAAAATCTTCACCGTTATAAATTTTTAGGCGCTGACCATTTACATTGAATGTGTCATGAGTTGGATGAGTTACCTCGACTTGCCGTAAGGAAAAATAGTTTTGATCACAAATGAACCTGGTCACCTCGATTTCAGCTTTCCAGGAAATAGTTTGAGCCTTGAATTGTATAGCAGGACTAAGTCTCCTACTTTGAATTGCTTTGATTACTTTAAACGAGTATCATGGCGTCGTTTTGTTGCCTCCTTATATAATCGTAAGTTTTTATAGGCATTAGCTCGCCATTCATCTAGCTCGTTCATCTGTATCATCCTCTTCTCACCTGCGATTTTAAGATCGTAATTTAAGAATTTTATAGCCCGAAAAGCTTTATGCTCTAACTCGAATGGTAGATGACAACTTTTTTCGTAGACAAGTTTGTAAGGGGATGTTCCTAGGGGAGTTTTAAACGCTGTTCTATAGGCTTATAAGGCATCATCTACTTTTAATGCCCAATCTTTCCTGTTTGATTTAACTATTTTCTCTAGGATACATTTAAGCTCTCGATTCGCTACTTCCACTTGCCCGCTGGTTTGAGGGTGATAAGGGGTAGCTGTCTTATGGTGTACTCCATATTTTTTTAAGACTTTATCAAATTAAGTATTACAAAAGTGAGTACCCCTATCACTAATAATTGCTCTGGGTGTTCCAAAACGAGAGAGAAGTTTCTTAAGAAACCTCACTACAACTCTAGCATCGTTAGTAGGTAAAGCTTGAGCTTCCACCCATTTTGACATATAATCCAATGCTACTAAGATTTATTTATTTCCGAATGAACTAGGAAATGGACCCATAAAGTCAATACCCCATACATCGAATATTTCACATGATAGTATGTATGTTTGAGGCATTTCATCGTGTTTAAAAATATTACCTGTTCTTTGGCATTTATCACATGAGGCAACATACCTGTTGGCGTCTTTGAACAGAGTTGGCCAATAAAAACCTGATTCGAGCGTTTTATATGCTGTCTTAATCCCGCTGTAATGTCCTCCTGAAGGTCCTGAGTCGCAATGTTCTAGGATTTTACTTGCTTCCGCCTTTGTAACACATCTCTGGATAACTTGATCTGTACATATACGAAAAAGAAATGGGTCTTCCCAAAAATAGTTTTTCACATCGGGAAAGAATCGCTTCTTTTGATGATGTGTTAACCTTTTTGGTAAAATGTTAGCAGCTAAATAATTTGCAATATCTTCAAACCAAGGTACCTCGGAGTTGGTTATAGAGATGAGTTGTTCTTCAGGAAACGAGTCGTTTATCTCACTCTCGTCGAGTTCTTTGATATGTGGATTTTGAAGCCTAGAAAGATGATCTGCTGCAAGATTTTCAGCTCCTTTCTTATCCTGGATTTCAAAATCAAATTCCTATAAGAGTAAAATCCATCTTATTAGTCGAGGTTTCGCATCGAATTTAGTCAAAAGATAACGAAGAGATGAATGGTCAGTGTAAATGACAACTTTAGATGGTATCAAATATTGTCTAAATTTATCAAATGCAAAAACCACAGCTAGCAATTCTTTTTCTGTGGTGGTGTAATTTTCTTGTGCAGCCGTTAATGTCTTGCTAGTGTAATAGATCGGCTGAAAGTGCTTGTCTCTTCGCTGTCCCAAAACTGCACCTACTGAAAAATCACTCGCATCACACATTAGTTCAAAGGGTAAATTCCAATCAGGTGCAATTATAATTGGAGCATTTATTAATTTATCTTTGAGGATTTTAAATGCATCTAAACATTCCTGATCAAAATTGAAAGGTACATCTTGTTCTAGTAATTTTGTCAAAGGCTTAGCTATTTTAGAAAAGTCCTTAATAAATATTCTATAAAATCCAGCATGTCCTAAAAAGCTTCTAATAGCCTTAACTGAACTAGGAGGAGGTAATTTTTCTATGGTTTTGACCTTTTCTTTGTCTACCTCAATTCATTTACTAGAAATTTTATGTCCTAACACAATCCCTTCTTGAACCATAAAGTGACATTTTCCCAATTTAAAACAAGGTTTGTTTCCTCACATCTCATTAGAACTCGTTTTAAATTTTTAAGGCAAAGATGGAAAGAATTACCAAATACTGAAAAGTCATCCATAAATACCTCCATAATGTCTTCCACGAGTTCGTCAAATATAGCTAGCATGCATTGCTGAAAAGTAGCAGAAGCATTACATAATCCAAAAGGCATTCTACGATAAGCAAACATACCATATGGACATGTAAATGTTGTCTTTTCTTGATCCTCAGGGGCTATCGGGATTTGGAAGTAGCCGGAGAGTCCGTCTAGGAAGCAGTAGTACATATGCCCAGATAATCTTTCTAACATCTTGAAACACCCCAAACTCGACCCACGAGTCCTGACCGGATCTGGTATGTTCCTCGAGAAAACATTTGAAAGTCTGTTTGTTACTTAGGAAAAATTCGTGTGGTTTGAAGATGGATTTGCTTGTGTTGGGTTCAATTGGAAACCTTGTATATATATTTTTTTTAAGAAAAACCATTCAACCTTGATTTAAACTTAATCGTATAGTAATAAAATTCAATAAAAATCATGCATAAAACAGTTCATATTAACGGCCTTATTACATCAAAATAAAACCCAAAATTAAATTCAAAGTACTTAAAATAAAAAGTCCAAATAAAATAAATTCCTTGCTGAGCATGGCCATCCCTAAGCTTCTGCCGTCCCGGTCCATCACTGTCCATCACCTGAAAAGTAATCCCACAACGGGGTGAGTCAACAGACTCAATGTGTAACCACAACACTAAGTCCTAACAAACTCAGGCATACAAGTCATACATGTACATATAACATTTAAATAATATGATGCAAACCCGAACCCAAACCTAGTTACCATCCGCTACACATCACCCGTACCAACCTGCACACCGTGGGGACTACTAAGTCAACCCTCCATCCACTACACTTCATCGAAGGCAGTCGCTGCAGTCGATGTGCTCATCGCCCTTATAAATATTTGTGGTCTTAGGTCACCACATTCAGATATCGTGGTCTTAGGTCACCACATTCAGATATCGTGGTCTTAGGTCACCACATTCAAATATCGTGGTCTTAGGTCACCACATTCAAATATCGTGGTCTATAGCCCATATGCCCCATATCATACATATTATGCATTAACATCCCAAATTTCACATTCTTATCACTTATCACATGTTAAACATAACATATTTCATAATCCGAGTAGGAGTAGGAAACGTACCTGAGTACTTTGTACCATAACATGGCACCTTAGCCACATTCTTACACTTTCATATTAACACGTATATCAAGTTAAATCCATAAATCTATTAAGATTAGTGTGGGGTACACACCTGATATGCTTAATGAATTCCTTGAAATCTCGAAAATTGATCTACTGATTTAGATCTTAAGTTCCTACATTTGATCAATCACTTGTTATTTAGTAAAAGCCTATTCGGCCATAAGACTAAATCCCGAAGGATTATTGTAACCAAAACTTACCTTGTGCCGATTGAATTAAAAATCAAATCCCAAAACCTTGTTGAGTTCCTTTTTGAAATCGGCTAGCCACCAAATCACTTAGCTATGTCAGTTTCTGGCTTTTGAATAAATAAGAAACAGTTCTAAATACCAAAAATAGGCCTTGGCCGAATACCTCATATGCTTACCTTGTGGATTCTAAAATCCAAAAAAGAATCACTTGCTTAGGGAGTTGTCGAAATACCTATAGACTTATATTAGATTCGATTTCATCCTTAAACATAATAAATGGCCTTTGGCCGAATATTCACATATCTTACCTTGATTCTTTAAATCCCGAAAAGTAGTCTCTTCTCCCTGGTAGTCGACAATATACAAAATCTCGAAAGATCTATTGTAGTTTCGGCCAAGAGATACAAATGGCATTAGAATCTTAATCTTGGGCTTGAAGAAAAGAAATATAAGGATAGATCCTTACCCTTACTACGTAAGTTCCACCCACTCTTGCTTGAAGCTCCACAAAGATTTGGCTATGGAGACTAGATAGTGATCAAAGAGGTTTCACTTTTGATGGATTGGAAAGAAAAGAAATCGACTATGGTGGTATCTTGAATTTTCGGCTTTGGCTAACAAAAAGAAGAAGAACGAGGCTCTAGGGAATTTCAAGAGAGAGGAGAATTTGCTTAGGAAATTCGGCAAAGAAGAGTGAATGGATGAATGGCCTCTTTTCCTCTAGTAGCCTAAATTACTAGCCGAGTCCCTTACTTGGCCACCACTCTCCCTTATTTTGATAGCTTTATCTCTTAAATTTTTAAAATTAAAGAATAAATCCCCATTTATCTCTCTTAAAAATAATCTAAAATAAATCCATTATTTATCCCCTATTTAGCCGAAATTTAAAGAGAATAAAACTCCTCTTTTAAGAGCCTTAATGCCGTCCACCTCTCTGCTCCTTGTAGCAAAATAAAAATCCTTTTATTTGCTTCCCATGTGACTCGAACTCAAGACCCTTTTGCTCCTGCATGTGGCGTCACTTGCTAGGCCCTTAAGTGGTGCCTTGTAGCCATTTTACCAAGGCTATTTGTATGTCATATTTCCTCTATAAATTTTCTTAAGGCCACCTTGTCTTAGTTTCCCCTTTTTAAACTTTAAACTTAACACTTTCTATGACATTTCATTACATTTCCAAGTTTCCAAAAATGTTCGCTTTCCTCTTTTAAACTTAACATTTCTAAATCATTTCCTTGCATTTCCAAGTTTCCAAAAATGTTCACTTTCCTCTTTTAAACTTAACATTTCCAAAGCATTTCCTTACATTTCCAAGTTTCCAAAAATGTTCACAATACATTCATAACACATAAGACATGCCATTTCGTATAATTAAATCAAAAATGCATAGGCCCATTTTCAGGATGTTACACATCTGATCAATAAATGGCAATGGGAAGTGATCTTTTCTGGTGGCGTCATTCAACTTTCTATAGTAAATACAGACTCTCCAACCTGTGACTGTTCTGGTAGGAATCAATTCATTCTTTTCGTTGGCTACAACAGTCATGCCTCCTTTCTTTGGAACAACCTGCACAGGACTTACCCAAGTGCTGTCAGAAATAGGATAAATTATTTCGACATCTAGAAGTTTAATTACCTCAGCTTTAACAACTTCTTTCACGTTAGGATTCAATCCTCTCTGAGGTTGCACACATGGTTTATACTTTTCCTCCATTAAAATTTTGTGGGTGCAAAACGATGGGCGTATTCCTTTAATGTCAGAGATTTTCCAAGCTATGGCTCTTTTATGTTCCCTTAGTACCTGTAGCAACTCGCCTTTCTCTTTAGGTTCCAGTTCTGAAGAGATAATTACTGGTAACATAGAGTTATCCCCGAAGAATGCATATTCTAAGTGTTTTGGCAACTGTTTTAATTCTAATTTGGGCGGCTCATCAATAGAGGGTTTTTATTTTAGTTCGTTATTGATTTCAATGCCCTCTTCTTTCGTTTGTCTAGAGGAAGATGTATTAGAATTCAACTCATCGATATCATCATCTACCCCCTCATCTTGGGTAAGACTCAATTCCATCGTGTCGTTATGTATGATTTCCTGCAACGAATCTTGAATAATATGATCAGTGGCATCAATAAAATAACAGGAATCATCTTGTTCTCTAGAATATCCATAGCATCGTAAAATTGAAAAATAATTTCCCCATTGCCTACCCTTAGTGCAAATTTACTATCACCTACATCAATAACAGCCCTAGCAGTAGCTAAAAAGGGCCGTCCCAAAATTAAAGGCACCTCAACGTCCTCATCCATGTCAAGCACACCAAATCAACAGGGAAAATAAATTTATCAACTTTTACCAGAATATCTTCGATAATTCCCTAGGATATTTAATAGATCACTACCTAATCAATACTCATCCTAGTGGGTTTAGGTTCCCAAGACCAAGTTGCTTAAACATTTTTAAGGCATTAAATTAATACTGGCACCTAGATCAGCTAGTGCATTCTCTATGTTCAAACTACCAATTAAACAGGGAATAGTGAAACTTCCTGGATCTTTCAATTTGGTTGGTAGCTTGTTTTAGAGGATGGCTAAACATTCTTCGTTGAGTTCCACTGTTGATATCTCTTCAAACTTCCTTTTGTTTGTTAGAATCTCTTTTAGAAATTTTGCGTACGTCGGCATCTGCGAAATAGCTTCAACAAAAGGTAAGTTAATATGTAATTGTTTAAAAAGTTCAAGAAATTTATCGTATTGTGCATCTAATCGGTCTTTCTTCAACTTTGTTGGATATGGGATTGGTGGTTTACATTCTTCACGAGCCAGTGTTGCATTCCCAACTTCGTCATCTTTTGCCTTATCAATTTTGTTTGGTATCTTTTTCTTTGTTTCAACTAACTCCTTTCCACTTCTTAGTGTAATTGCCTACAACTGCTCTTTTTCCTTCGGTAAACTTTCTGGTCGCCTTTCAGAAATTAACTTAGTTAGTTGTCCAATTTGATCCTTAAGCTCTTGAATAGATACTTGCTGATTGTTCAATATCGTTTCGGTATTTTGGAAACGTGTTTCTGACACTTCTATAAATTTTGTTAGCATCTCTTCATGGTTTGGCTTCTTTTCTTGTGGGTAGAATTGTTGTCTTTTGTTTTTTTGACTATCCCATGAGAAATTGTGGTGGTTCCTCCAACCTAGATTATAAGTATAACTATAAGGGTTATTTTGAGGTCTGGAATTATTACCCATATAGTGAACTTGCTCGTTTTCAGCGCTCGGGTTGCAATGTGGGTATTCTGTGTTGTTCATCCCTCCTCCAATTATATCTGCCTGCATAACTGGATATATCTGCAAAGAATTACATAAACCATCAATCTTTTTATTTAAGGGTTCTACCTGATTGGATAGCATGGTTACTGCGTCGAGGTTGAAAATCTGACTGTTTTTGTTGGCCTTGTCCTTGTGACTTGCCACTGATAGTTGTTCAGTGACATCTCTTCTATAAACTCGTAGGCCGCTTCAAGAGTTTTGTTGTTCAACGTTCCACCAGCGGAAGAATCAATTAACTACCTGGTTGAAGGGTTTACACCATTGTAAAAGGTTTGGACCTGTAGCCACAAGGGTAATCCATGGTGTGGGCACCTTCTCAATAGATCTTTGTATCTCTGCCATGCGTCATAAAGTGTCTCTAAATCCATCTACACAAAAGAAGAGATATCATTCCTTAACCTAGCCGTTTTAGCCGGCGGAAAATATTTTAATAAAATTTTTTTGGTCATTTGCTCCTATGTAGTGATTGATCCTCGTGGAAGAGAATTCAACCACTGTTTGGCTTTAGTCCTCAAAGAAAAGGGAAATAACCAAAGACGGATGGCATCATCAGAAACACCATTTATTTTGAAAGTATCGCAAATTTTTAGGAAATTCGCCAAGTGATTGTTTGGATCTTCATCCTGCAAACCATTAAACTGAACAAATTGCTGTATCATTTGTATTGTGTTTGGTTTCAGTTCAAAATTATTTGTAGCAATAGTAGGTCTAACAATACTTGATTCAGTTCCTGTTAAAGTAGGTTTAGCATAATCATACATAGTTCGAGGAGGAGGATTTTTGGCTACCACAGGAGGGAGTGGATTATTCTGGTGATCAGCCATCTCTTCCGTGTTATTAGTATCGTCCTCTTGCTCTTCTTCTATGTAATTTAGGCTTCGCCTTATTTCTCTACGATTTCTGCGAACGGTACCTTCAATATCACTATCGTAAATTAAGGGTCCTGTCGGGTTCCTTCTAGTCATAAACTGGAGGTACCTTCAAGGAACAAATAAAAGAAAGAAAATTAGCAAAGTTAAAAACAAAATAAAAGTAAATTGAAAAAATAAAAAAATAAAAAAATGGCTAAAGTAATAAAAATTGAGCGTTCTTAATATTTTGGCTCCCCGGCAACAGCGCCAAAAACTTGATCGTATATGTCAGTCTTAAAAATTTATATAATGAATGATCTAGACTAGAAACTAACTGTGACAATGATTGAGGCAAGCGCACCTATCGAACAGTAGTGTAGTTTAGTGGCAAGACTGGATTGTCGAACCCAAAGGAACCAAAAGTACTAATACTAACTTTCTTTCTATTATTTAGCCTAAGAATTGAAGTGAATTATTGTTTAATCTAAAATTAACTAACTACTAAGCTAAAGAAGCTAAGACAAAGAGAATGAATTGGGGAAATACTTGTGGGAAAAAAACCAATTGATTAAGACAGTACCCAAGGAAGAATCCACCTAGACTTCACTTGTTATCTAACTCTGAACCAGACGATTTATTAACTTGACTTGATCCATAGGATTCCCTAATGTCTATTAATACCTCCGTCGAGGCTACTAACGTCTAACCCTATGTTGATTAATTGAAATCTCTTTCTAATTAAAACCCCTAGAATTGCATTAACTCGATCTATGGATTCCCATATTAGGTTTGACCCTAATTCGGCAGATTTCCGTCATCCTATATCTAGAGTTGCGATCAACTCCGCTTAATTATGCTAGATCTACTCTTAGACAGGGACTTTTGCTCCACTGCCTAAGCACATCAATACTTGAATCGATACCCTGAAATATCAAAGCAAGAATTAAGAACACATAATTAAGAACAAATCAAGTATTTATCATATAGTTCAGAAAACAATAACAGGATCTGTCTTATGTTTCATCCCCCTCAGGTATCTGAGGGTTTAGTTCATAACTATAAAAGAATACATCTCAGAAGAAAAGATAAAACAAAACATAAGAAAACCCTAAAACCCCCTGAAGGAATTGAAGGAGAGATCCTCCGTCTTGAGTATGACTCCGGCTTCTTAAGATTAATCAACTGGCTTTCTTCGAGTAAATCCCACAATTCTGACCTCTCTGGCTCGGCTCCTTGGCCTAGCTAGACGCACCCGACAGAAGGCTTCTGTCGACTCCCCTTTTTAGGTCATACTTAGGGTGTTTATATAGGCTTCAGAATGTGTTTCTTTGCCTCTAAGTATCCTAATCCGAGTGAAATTCCTCTTTGTCACGTTAGGGACATGCCCGTGCAACACGTCCGCGTGAATCGAATTGTAGACCATGGTCAAGCCTGCTAATGGGGCACGGCCGTGTGGTGAAACCCCAGGCCATGTCGATTTCTCACTTTGGCCCATTTGGCCCATTTTAAGCCCATTTTCCGTTCTTTTCATCCTCATATGCTCTCCTGAGTATAAAACATGAAATTAAAGGATTAAGAGCACCAAATTCCATAATTCAAGGGATAAATCATCCAAAAGCATGCTAAATGTGGAGATAAAATATGTTACTATTACGGTTTATCAATGTCAATTTTGGACTAAATTGAGAAATATGAAAATATTGTGGTAGAAATATGAAATACATGGAAAATATGGGCTGTTATAGCAATAAAGAGAATTCGGCTAGCATGGGTATTTAAGTAATTTTGTGAATTTTGAGTATTTGTGTAATAATGACTAAACTGCAAAAATGTGAAATGTTAGGGGCTCAAATACAAATTGTCAATTTATATGTTTTTGGATGAAAATTGAATGAAATGTTGAATAAGTAAGTTAATTTTGATATTAATTAGATTGGCAAAAGTGGAATTCGGATCTAGATCGAGGGAAAATCAAAGTATCGGATTAGTCGACTTAATTTGTTGTTACTGCAAACGAGGTAAGTTCGTATTTTAATAAAAATTACAAAATCATGTTATAAATGCTTAATATTTGTATGATTGAATTCAATGCCGAGTGGTAATGCAAATGTATGTATTTTAAATAAGTTATATATATGTTATTATGATATTGAATTATTCGAGAAGCAGAATATATGAATACGAGAAAGTTCCGATAATGTGACGACGTCCGAAAAGCCCCTTTCGAACCCTAGGAATAGTAAAGGGTACATGTGTCATGATATAGGATTCTGATATATGATTTCGTGTAAGACCATGTCTGGGACGTTGGCAACGATTTGAGATATCGTGTAAGACCGTGTCTGAGACACCAGCATCAATCAGAGATTACGTGTAAGACCATGTCTGGGACATTGGCATCGTATATGATTTCATGTAAGACCCTATCTGGGATAGTGGTATCGATATTTAATTACATATAAGACCACGTCTGGGACATTGGCATTGTACGAGCTTTACGAGCTATTCGAGTATCCTTATTGATTCCGAATGGTTCAATGGGCGTTCTGAGAAATAAGTGATTAAGTGGATGACATTCCGATTCAGGTACATTGAAATGTATATAATAATTGATAATTAAAGGTAAGTATATGTGTGCAAAGAATGTTATGTGATGTATATGTAAATGAAATGTGAATATGTGCAAATGAAACATGAACAAATGAATAAGATGTGATTTGAAATGTGGTATATGTGAAATTATCAAATACTATATGAATGAAAGGTGAATTTGGGTATAAGTGATGATATGTAATTCATATGAGAAAAAATATGTTATTTTCCAAAATATGCTCATTTTGCTACATGAAAGTGGGAATTGAATATTATATAAGAATCGAATTGAATAAACATGTGAAAGCTAAAGTTAGTAGTAAGTATAATATTGAATAGTGATGATTTGATGTGAGATCATGTTATCAACTTGAGATTAGTTGTGTTTTGACATTTGAGATAGCATATCATGCTTATGGCATTGAATTGAAATTATTTGTTTTGTTAAGTTTATTAAGATATGAGCTTACTAAGCTTTATAGCTTACTTTGTGTTGTTTTTCTATGTTTTATAGTGATTCGGATGTTCGCTCGGGTTGGAAGTCGGGGGAGATCGCATCACACTATCTGGTTAATGATTTCGAAATTTACACCTTTTATTGCTTGGTTATATGGCATGTATAGGCTATGGTATTTGATATTATGGTTGGAATTGTAATTGGTCATTTGAGATGGTTGATTATGAATATGATAGTGGAATTTGGTATGTTTTTGTGTGCTCATAAATGGCTAAAATGTAACACCCCTAACCCGTACCCATCGCCAGAATAGGGTTAAGATGAATTACCGAACATTCAGAACATTTATAATCATTTTACATCTTAACTTAATCATTCATAATCATAGAGTCCCTTAAATAGGTCTACGAGACCTCAAACATACATTAGAAAGGGGTCGGGGCTAAACTGAACACATACGAAATTTTTCTGAAACTTAACATTTTTCTAAGTTATGGGGTCACGCGCCCGTTTGGGTAGGCCGTGTGCCTCACACGGCCTCAGACACACCTGTGTGTCCAAGCCGTGTCAAAACAGGGCATACATACTGACTTGTCCACACGGCCATAGACACGCCCGTGTGATTTGTTACACCCCTAACCCGAAACCGTCGCTGGAATAGGGTTAAGAGGCATTACCAATCAATCGAGACATTACACATCCATTTCACAACACTAAATCATTCAACCATCAAACATACTCATTATCAATCATATGGTCCCTTATTGAGGTCTATGAGACCTCAAACACATGTTAGAAAGAGGTCGGGACTAAACCGAACACTTATGAAAATTCTCGAAAATTTAAAACTTTTCTAAGTTTCAGGGGTTACACGCCCGTGTGGGCAGGCCGTGTGCCTCCCACAGCTGTTAGACACGCCCGTGTGGGCAGGCCGTGTGTCTCCCCTGTGGTCGAACCTGACTTAACTCCACGGCCACCAAGCACGCCCGTGTACCATGGCCATGGTCGATCCTGACTAAACCACACGGCTACCAGGCACGCCCGTGCACTCTTAGCAAAATACTGACTTACACCGACGGTCATCAGGCACGCCCGTGTGCTACAACCGTGTGGCAAAATAGGCCATTTGCAAGGCCAAAAAACCACCCACATTAGGGTCATGCCTACAAGCATCAATACAATACCAAATCAAGCTTACAAATGCCTTCAATCATACCATTTCATGCATTATTCATTCAGAAACTAATCCATTTACTTCCATACATATTAACATCACAACTAAAGCTATTCAAAATGACAATTATACAATTCAACATGCATATACCAAATTCATGAACTATCTTCAACCACATCCTTTTATCAACCACACCATCATGAGATATACCATTTTCATTACTCATTAATAAGTTAAACAACATTCAACTTCCAAGCCAACCCACATGGAAAGGATTAAACATTTCAAGACATATCTTAACTACTAGCCTATACATGCCATAATTCAACTATATACATATTTCCAAACGTACCAAAATAGATTGTCGATAGTGTGATAGAGATGCTGACGATCCCCGGATCCGAGCTAGCTTTACTGACACTGTAAAACAGAGAAAGAAATCACACAGTAAGCTTTCAAAGCTTAGTAAGTTCGAAATATAATACCATTAACTCGATGAATTAAATCAATATATATACATTCAGCCATCACGTAAATAATTTACCAATAATACAAAAATTCAACCTATCCAATACTCACATAAAATTTCATTCATATAGTTTCTATTTCATCCACCACATAGATATCTTACATACCTTTGTCAACACATAGTAACTTACCAACCATGCTACTTAATCATTCGACTTTTCAATTCGATCATTTGTTGCTATTCTCTTGCTTATTTCGCACACTTAGTGCCAATTGTAAACTTGACAGTCTTGTCATTGCACACTTAGTGCCGATATGTTAAACCGAGCTTATATCGGTATCGCACACACAGTGCAAGTTCAATAAGCTGAAGCTTCTATCAACTCGCACACACAGTGCCAATTATTTCTATCCCATTCCAAATTTCACACACTTAGTGCCATCTATTTCCAATACGCACATAGCATTTCTTATCTTATAATTAGGTACACATTCATTCAATTCACATCAAATAGATATAAATTAACAACTAGTATCATATCCGAACTTACATCGGAAGTCAAAATACCGAAATGGTCGATTAATCGAGCACTTTATCTTTGCCTCAATCTCGATCCGAACCTCTCCTCTCTTAGTCTATACACATTCAAATTCAGTCCATTTAATCACAAAATCATTCTTTTTAGTCCAAACACACATATTTAAAGCATTTTACAAAATTGCCCTCACATTTTCACATTTCAAAATTTTAGTCCTTAATTCACAAAATCACAAAATACACAAAATTTGCTTGTACCCATGCCTAGCCGAATTTTCACTCTACTCATACAAGCCCAAATATTTCATTTATTTCACATTTTAATCCTTCAATTTACCCTTTTCCCAATTTAGCCCAAATTACACAAATTCCTCAAAACTTCAAAGACAAACTATATTAATCAAACACATATCTTTCATTTTCCACCATTAAACATTCAAGAACTCACATGTTCATCAATGGTGTAACACCCCAAACCCGGCCTAGAAGTTAGGCCCGAGTCTGGCGTGTCACATTGAAGTGTTTTTGCGAAAACCTTGTTTTCATTGAAAACCCTTCTAAAGAAAAGTTAAGAAAATACAGTTTGCTTTCAAAATGAGGTGTATCCAAAAAAACCATTTCCTTGTTACTATGAAAAATAAAACATTTCTTTGACAGCGGAAGCTCATTCTTAAATCACAATTATTTTCAAAAACTTGAAATATGCCTAAAAGAAATAAATATATGTTCTGTTTCAAAATGACAATGCATAGTGGAAGTAATGGAATAATAACTAGAGGGAAAGCCTTATTACAATCCGAAATAAAATAACTTAAAATAATTAACTTAAAATCCTGAATTTAGATATTGAGAAAAACAGGTCTAATCGTCTTGCTAGTTGGCCACCTCTAAGTCCCTCCATTCGTCGAACCGCCTACTGAGGATCACCTGAGAAAAATAAAAGAGCGAGTGAGTTTTCGAAAACTCAGTGTGTACGACCCCCGTCAAACAAATAGCATACATATCATACTATTAACATAATAATATCATACATGCAATGCAGTGCAAACCCTCCCGAAATAATCCATCCGCTACACAACATTTCCCTTCCAACCCTACACTCCTGTGGGGATTTCTAAATCGACCCACCAATCCAATACACATCAAGGGTAGCCCGGTCGTGGTACTACCAAACGTTGCAGTAAGGCTGCTAAGCATATAATGGGCTTAAAAAGCCATTGGTGGATCCACAATTGTCAAGCAACCATGCGATCCTCATATACTTCCTCCGTTCCATAATTCCCACCCATATGCATCCTAAACAGAATATCATATGAATGCAGCAAATGTACATGTAACATCCATAAATCTTACATTCAACACATAGGGGCATTTTAGTCATTTTTGCCCTTAGGGGCATTTCGGTCTTTTCTCATTGTTATGGGTCAATTACTTACCTTGGTCCGTTATCAAGTCCTCGCTGGCTAAAGTGAATAGATACTATGAACCAGGCAGGATTCCAGAGAAGAGGAGGTGAGTCATTAAGACTGCTTAAGTACCAAGCTCTCCCTAGATCCAATCCTAGACATGCATATACCCATTGCAACACCTTAACCTTATGACTTGTCCACGGTCACAATTAGTTATAATTAAAGTTTTACGTAAGCTTAAGCAATTTACCAATTACTAAGCCCAAGACCCCTTACAAAGCCCATACAAATTCACATACGTTCTTATGGCCCATCAGGCCCAATCTCATTCGTATGGCCCACTAGGACCAAATCACATTCGTATGGCCCACTAGGCCCGATCATAATCAAATTATAAAACCATCCATATCAATCCATCATTCAATTTCACATATCAACTCTTACCGAATTGAGCCCACGAGCTCGGCAAGCCCATTTAGCCCCTTCTCGCCCGGTTGGCCAAACAGTGGCCCGAGACCATGAGTTCGCTCTCTTAGTCCCGGTAATCGTATCGGTGTTCCCACACGAATGTTCGCCCACTCGTGTTGTTGCCGGCGCCAACCTTTCAGCTTTTTGGCTTTTCGGCATTCTGATTTTTTGGTATTTCAGCATTTGTCGATTTGTCGTGTGTGAAGTGTATGTACACACCTGGTTAACGCGACGTGCTACACTATCCCCAGCCTTGAACCTACAACCAATACCAATCTCCAATCAATCACACACTTAACAACAATATTTACCCAAAAACAGAAGCCTTACCATAACCTTACCGTGTGCCACCAGTTCTAGTAGCCCTTCCTTAGCTACTATTCACGAATATCCCCTAGATCTGCACCCACGCATATACTATCAAAAATAAAGTGACTCATATTCCACACAAGTCACCTCTATAAGCCACACTTACATTCGGCCACTTGCTAATCCACAATTGAGACGAGTACACTTACCACTTGCTAGCGATCCTTACCACGCTTGCGATCTTTGAACCCAACCCTTGTTAATACAGGGTTAACGACAAGAAAGAGTTAGATAGCCCTCCGGCTTTTACCAAAACACACTAAAGGAGGTTGACTAAGTACTTACCGAATCCAACCTTTGATCCTGCGGCCTAGATAGCTACTAAATGAGATCTGGCTTTTAAACTTGACTAAGAGTAGATAACAGCAACAGATTTGTGATGGAGGAAAAACAAGGAATCGGCACAAATAGGGATTTCGGCAAGAAAGGATGATGGTAATTCGGCAATGGAAGAATTAGGCTATGGGAGAACAGAATGGGGGGAAAGAGAAAAGTGATGAAAACCCAAAGAACCTTTAAAAAGAATTTGGCACTCTCCTTTTATAGCCAAAGCCGAAACTACCTTCCCCCAAAGTCCCATTCGGCACCAACACATCCACACCTCAATCCCCTATCTTTTCTCTCTTATCTTTACCTTAAATTTCTCTCCTGAACACTCCCTTCTAGAGTCTACTCCAGCGCCACTACCTTCCTTCCATGGGCAAAAAATAAAGACCCTAAATTCACCACTCTCACACTTCTCAGCTCCTAACTTTTCTCCCTGATAACTCCTCAATCTCATCCTAAATTTTCTCTAAGATAAGCTCCTTTATCCCTTCCTTAATTTCCTCCACAACATTCTCACAAGACCAATTCAAACTCTCCAAGGTTAGAATTCAAAACCAACACAACCTCTGGCCGTCCAACCTACAAAATAAATACCCCAATAAAATACCATGCCACTACTCTAACCTTGGACTCCCTTGCCTACTAATGACGCCACCTCCCTACTCCCTATGTCGCGCCACTTTGCCACTACACCACAAGCTCCTCTTGTGTCCTTTTTCTTCTTCATTTATTTAAAAGGCCTACTAACTGAAGTCAAAGTTCCCTTGGGGCTAAAACCAAAATTTTTCCTATACCCTTAATTGATTCTAGGACATCTCCAACACCCCTAAACACTCCAAATTCATTAACCCTCAAAGGCCACATGCCAATTGTCATTTTCTCGTTCACTGAAAAATTTTCTAAGACCCAAAGCCCAAAGCCCAATAGGCCCAATTCTTCTATGCCCAAATTCGGGGCGTTACAATTCTACCCCCTTAAAGAAATTTCGTCCTCGAAATTTCCAACTAACTATTAATTGCACCACTCAAGTCACACCACTATGCTTTCGCTGTGCACTCTGATTTTAATAACACTAACACACTTTAACTCTATTTGAACCCTCTTACACTTACCCCAAAAAAATACCTACCCACTGGAGCAGATAAACATTGCACACATACAATTCCTATACCCAAAATATCGCATCCAGACAAAACATAGTCGTTATCACATTTGGGCATCCCCGTCTTCCCAGCGAATTAGGAATTTTATGAAATTTTAGTTAGTTTCAGTAATTAAGCCGATGTTTTATGATAGTATTAAGTAAAGAGGTTGTTTTCATAAATCCTCTACAGTTTCAAGTTCCTACCGGCTTTAGTCTCTAAGAATCTATTGTTTAAAGTAGCCCAATATCTAAATATAGTTCAGTAATTTAAACAAGTGCAATAACAGAAAAACTTACTTGGCTCGACGTCGAGTGCTTGGTGAACCACACTTCAAGAATCTTGCAAAAACTTTTTAATCTACTTGTTTAAAAAAAAACCCAAAATTTAAGGCCCATTTCACAGCCCGGCCTTTGCAATTGGGCTCTGATACCACTAAATGTAACACCCCGAACCTGGCCTAGAAGTTAGGCCCTAGTCCGGCGTGTCACATTGAAGTGTTTTTTGCGAAAACCTTGTTTTCATTGAAAACCCTTCTAAAGAAAAGTTAAGAAAAATCCAGTTTGCTTTCAAAATGAGGTGTATCCAAAAAAACCATTTCCTTATTACTATGAAAAAAAAAACATTCCTTTGACAGCGGAAGCTGATTCTTAAATCACAATTATTTTCAAAAACTTGAAATATGCATCCTCATATACTTCCTCCATTCCATAATTCCCACCCATATGCATCCTAAACAGAATATCATATGAATGCAGCAAATGTACATGTAACATCCATAAATCTTACATTCAAGACATAGGGGCATTTTAGTCTTTCCGCCCCTAGGGGCATTTCAGCCTTTTTCTCTTTGTTACGGGTCAATTACTTACCTTGGTCCGTTATCAAGTCCTCGCTGGCTAAAGTGAACAGATACTATACACCAGGTAGGATTCCAGAGAAGAGGAGGTGAGTCATTAAGACCGCTTAAGTACCAAGCTCTCCCTAGATCCAATCCTAGACATGCATATACCCATTGCCACACCTTAACCTTATGACTTGTCCACGGTCACAATTAGTTATAATTAAAGTTTTATTTAAGGTTAAGCAATTTACCAATTACTAAGCCCAAGACCCCTTACAAAGCCCATACAAATTCACATACGTTCACATGGCCCATCAGGCCCAATCTCATTCGTATGGCCCACTAGGCCCAAATCACATTCGTATAGCCCATTAGGCCCGATCATAATTAAATCATACAACCATCCATATCAATCCATCATTCAATTTCACATATCAACTCTTGCTGAATTGAGCCCACGAGCTCGGTAAGCCCATTTAGCCCCTTTTGGCCCGGTTGGCCAAATAGTGGCCCGAGACCATGAGACCGCTCTCTTGGTCTTGGTAATCGTATCGGTGTTCCCACACGAATGTTCGCACACAAGTGTGGTTGCCGGCGCCAACCTTTTGGCTTTTCAGCTTTTCGGCATTCCAGTTTTTCGGTATTTCGGCTTTTGTCAATTTGTCGTGTGTGAAGTGTATGTACACACCTGGTTAACGCGACGTGCCACACTATCCCCATCCTTGAACCTACAACCAATACCAATCTCCAATCAATCACACACTTAACCACAATATTTACCCAAAAACCGAAGTCTTACCATAACCTTACCGTGTGCCACCAGTTCTAGTAGCCCTTCCTTAGCTACTATTCACGAATATCCCCTATATCTGCACGCACGCATATACTATCAAAAAATCAAGTGACTCATATTCCACACAAGTCACCTCTATAAGCCACACTTACATTCGGCCACTTGCTAATCCACAATTGAGACGAGTACACTTACCACTTGCTAGCGATCCTTACCACGCTTGCGATCTTTGAACCCAACCCTTGTTAATACAGGGTTAACGACAAGGAAGAGTTAGATAGCCCTCCGGCTTTTACCAAAACACACTAAAGGAGGTTGACTAAGTACTTACCAAATCTAACCTTTGATCCTGCGGCCTAGATAGCTACTGAACGAGATCCGGCTTTTAAACTTGACTAATAGTAGATAACAACAACAGATTTGTGATGGAGGAAAAACAACAAGGAATCGGCACAAATAGGGATTTCGCCAAGAAAAGATGATGGTAATTCGACAATGGAAGAATTCAGCTATGGGAGAACAGAATGGGGGGAAAGAGAAAAGTGATGGAAACCCAAAGAACCTTTCAAAAGAATTCGGCACTCTCCTTTTATAGCCAAAGCCGAAACTACCTTCCCCCAAAGTCCCATTCGGCACCAACACATCCACACCTCAATCCCCTATCTTTTCTCTCTTATCTTTACCTTAAATTTCTCTCCTGAACACTCCCTTCCAGAGTCCACTCCAGCGCCACTACCTTCCTTCCATGTGCAAAAAATAAAGCCCCTAAATTCACAACTCTTCACACTTCTCAGCTCCTAACTTTTCTCCCTGATAATTTCTCAATCTCATCCTAAATTTTCTCTAAGATAAGCTCCTTTATCCCTTCCTTAATTTCATCCACAACCATCTCACAAGACCAATTCCAACTCTCCAAGGCTAGAATTCAAAACCAACACAACCTCTGGCCGTCCAACCTACTAAATAAATACCCCAATAAAATACCATGCCACTAGTCAAACCTTGGACTCCATTGCTTGCTAATGACGCCACCTCCCGGCTCCCTATGTGGCGCCACTTTGGCACTACACCACAAGCTCATCTTGTGTCCTTTTTCTTCTTCATTTATTTAAAAGGCCTACTAACTGAAGTCAGAGTTCCCTTGGGGCTAAAACCAATTTTTTTCCTATACCCTTACTTGATCCCAGGACATCTCCAACACCCCTAGACACTCAAAATTCATTAACCCTCAAAGCCCACATGCCAATTGTCATTTTCTCGCTCACTTAAAAATTTTCTGAGACCCAAAGCCCAAAGTCCAATAGGCCCAATTCTTCGAGGCCCAAATTTGGGGCGTTCCAAATGGCACATTTCAAAAACATCATCAATTCACAAATTTTAAGCATGGGTTAGCTAGAGCACGAAGCAACGATTACAAAAACGTAGAAATTAACAGAAACCGAGCTCAAACATACCTCAAATAAAGATGAACAATTGCCGAAATTTTCAATGCTTAAAACCCTTCTTTCACTCTCAAACATACCTCAAATCAAGATGATAACAATGACCATTTTTTATGTTTTATTATTATTACCTTATTAAACATTTTAAAATTTTATCCTTTCATTAAACATATAAGACAAATTATCATCATGGTTATCTTGTCATTTAACACCCAACTATCTTAAAAATGGACTAATAACAACATAAGGCCTTCACTTTAAAACGCCAACAACAAATAGGCACTTAAAAAAAATCAGCACACAGCTTTTACACCTTATACAATTTAATCCTTTTTCATAATTTGACACACAGTCGATAAAATTATCACACAGAATTTTCACACAGACTATATCACATATAATCAACACCAAAAATAATATTAAAATATTTTTACGACCCTAGATTTGTGGTCCCAAAACCACTGTTCCGGCTAGGGTCTAAACTGGGCTGTTACAACTTTCCCCCCTTAGGGATTTTTGTCCACGAAAATCTTACCAGTGAATAGGTGTGGATATTGCTCTCCCATAATATTTTCAGGTTCCCACATAGCCTCTTCAACTCCATGTTTGTGCCACAACACTTTCACTAAGGAAATTATTTTATTTCTCAACTCTTTGGTCTCTCGTGCCAAAATTCGGATCAGTTCTTCACTATTTGACAAATCTGGCTGAATCTCAACCTCAGTAGGAGTAATTACATGAGACGGATCAGATCGGTACTGATGAAGCATTGACACATGAAATACGTTATGAATCCTTTCAAAATCAGGTGGCAACATTAATCTAGAAGCAACTGGCCCAACTCGTTCAATGATCTCATATGGCCCGATGAACCTCAGACGCAGCTTGCCTTTTCGGCCAAATCGAAGTATTTTCTTCCACGGAGACACTTTCAAGAACACTTTGTCACCGATCTCAATTTCAATATCCTTCCGTTTCAAGTCTGCATAAGACTTCTGACGATCTGATGTCACTTTCAAACTGTCACGTATCACTTTCACTTTCTGCTTGGTCTCTTTTATAAGATCAACGCCGTGAATCTTATTCTCACATAGCTCAGTCCAATACAATGGAGTTCGACATTTTCGACCGTAAAGTGCCTCATACGGTGCCATTTTAATGCTAGATTGAAAGCTGTTGTTGTATGCAAATTCAATCAATGATAAATGCTTTTCCCACGTACTTGCAAATTCAAGAATACAACATCTCAACATATCTTCAAGAATCTGAATGATTCGCTCGGACTGACCATCCGTTTACGGATGAAACGCAGTACTGAAATACAATTTTGTGCCTAACGCATCTTGCAATTTCCTCCAAAATCGTGAGGTAAACCTCGGATCTCTGTCAGACACTATAGATAGCGGCACCCCGTGCAATCTTACAATCTCAGCAATATACAATTCAACCAATCTATCAAGTGAATAATTTGTTTTCACCGGAATGAAATGAGCTGATTTCGTCAATCTGTCCACTATCACCCAGTTTGTATCTTTCTTTCCCAGAGATAAAGGCAATCCCAACACAAAGTCCATCGTAATTCTCTCCCATTTCCACTCAGGAATCATGATCGGTTGTAACAAAACGGATGGAACCTGATGTTCAGCTTTAACTTACTGACAAACTAAACATTTTGACACAAAGTCAGAGATGTCCCGTTTCATACCATGCCACCAATAAAATTGTTTCAAATCATTGTACTTTTCGTACTCCCCGGGTGAACAGTCAAACGGCTATTATGAGCTTCGTTCAAAATTAGCGGAATCAATTCTGAATTCATCGGAACACAAATATGATTTCTAAATCTCAAACAATCATCACTATCAACTCAAAATTCTGAATCAACATTCAATTCACACTGAGTTCGTTTAGCCATCATTTCAACATCACTTTTCTGGGCATCACAAATCTGATGTACAAACATCGGCTTCACTTTTAACTCGGCCAAAACCACACTATCATCACACAGATCTTTCTGAGCATTCATCGCTCGCAAAGCACAAATTGACTTTCGGCTCAAAGCATCAGCTACAATGTTAGCTTTACCCGGATGATAATCAATCACAAGTTCGTAATCTTTTAACAGTTCTTGCCATCTTCTCTGTCGCAAATTCAATTCCTTCTGAGTCATCAAGTATTTCAAACTCTTATGATCGGTATAAATATGACATTTCTCACCAAATAGATAATGACGCCAAATCTTCAACGCAAACACAATCGCGGCCAATTCAAGGTCATGCGTCAATGATGCATCACTGTATACTATAAATTCTTTGCCCGATTCAGGTTGAACTAACACTGGTGCTTCTGTCAACAACACTTTCAATTGCTCGAAACTCTGATGACACTTTTCTGACCACTTGAATTTAACATCTTTCTGTAGCAACATCGTCAATGGAGTCGCAATCATCGAGAAGCCTTTCACAAACCATCTATAATATCCTGCTAGTCCCAAAAAACTACGGACTTTAGGCACATTTCTCGGAGGCTTCCATTCCAAAATAGCTTAAATCTTACTCGGATCAACTCGTATTCCCGCAGCTGATACAATATGCCCTAGAAAACCAACTTCACGCCACCAAAATTTGCATTTGCTAAACTTAGCATACAACTGTTTCTCACGTAGAGTCTGTAGCACAATTCTCAAATGTTTGGCATGTTGCGTCTCATCACATGAATAAATCAAAATATCATCAATGAACACTACAACAAAACGATCCAAATACGGTCTGAATATTCGATTCATCAGGTCCATAAACATTGCAGAAGCATTTGTTAGTCTGAAAGGCATCACCAAGAATTCGTAATGTTCGTACCTTGTTCTGAAAGTAGTTTTCGGCACATCGGATTCTTTAACTCTCAACTGATAGTAGTCTGATCTCAAATCTATCTTAGAAAACATTGTAGCTCTTAGCTGATCAAACAAATCATCAATATGAGGAAACCGATATTTATTCT
The DNA here is from genome assembly GCA_025698515.1 of Gossypium sturtianum. NCBI lineage: Eukaryota > Viridiplantae > Streptophyta > Magnoliopsida > Malvales > Malvaceae > Gossypium > Gossypium sturtianum. The sequence goes on from CM046950.1 coordinate 128,478,875, forward strand.
TTATCGTCACTTTGTTCAACTATCGGTAATCAATACACATTCTCATAGTACCGTATTTCTTTTTCACAAATAATACAGGAGCACCCCAGGGCGAGAAACTCGGTCTTGCAAACCCTCTATCAGTCAACTCTTGCAACTGAGACTTTAACTCTTTCAATTCGGTCGGTGCCATTCTGTACGGAGCTATAGAGATAGGAGTCGTTCCCAGAAATAATTCAATACCAAATTCAACTTCTTGAATCAGAGGTATTCCCGGTAACTCTTCAGGAAATACATCTGAAAACTCACAAACCACAAGTACAGATTCAATTTTCTTTTCTGACACTTTTGTATCAATCACATATGCCAGATAGGCTTCGTAACCCTTTCTCATATAGTTCATAGCTTTCATCGCAGATACAACAGCTGGTAACCCTTTCATATCACTGGATTCAATTTGAACTATCTCACCGTTCTGAGTTCTCAATTCAATACTCTTTCTTTTACAATTCCCGATGGCATTATGTAAAGTGAGCCAATCCATACCCAAAATTATATCAAATTCATTGAAGGGTAATAACATCAAATTAGCCGGAAAACATATATCACGAAACATCAATGGGCAACTCTTGTATACCTTATCCACCAAGACACACTTGCCTAAGGGGCTCGATACTCTAACCACAAATTCAGTAGACTCAACAGGTAGAGTCTTATTCAATACTAGATTCACACACACATAGGAATGAGTTGAACCCAGATCTATTAATGCAATCACATCAGTATCAAATGGAGTAAAAGTACCGGTGATGGCGTCTGGAGATGATGCTTCCTCTCGTGCACGTATTGCATAAGCTCGGGTAGGTGCTCCCGCCTCTGATCTTACAGCTGTATCGGTAGTCCCTCTTTGACTTCTACTCACATTCCTGACATTTCTGGGTGGTCTACCCCTAGCCATCACATTACTCGATCTCACATTCTGAATAATTTCTTCCTCAGCCATCTTTGGGCAGTTTCGCATGAAGTGATCTCGTGATCCACATTTATAACAAACTCTATTTTTGTACTTGCCCCAACATTCTCCCACATGTCGTCTTCCACACTGTCTACACTCAGGTTTGTTACTTTTAGCACTATCAACACTTGATTCTATTGGAGCTTGAGTTCTCGGACCAACATTTAGTCTTGCGCAATCTCTATTCGGATGCCCAAACGGAGTATTTGATCGGTTGCTTGCATCTCTGAATCTCTTCGCCGAAGGTTGAGAAAACTTACTCACCTATCTTTTTCTTTCATCACGAGCTTCAGAATCAGCTTTCTTCTTTTCTTTACTAAGCTCTTCGGCTTTACAAGCTCTTTCAACTAACACAACAAATTCATTTATATCAAGTATCCCAACCAATAACTTAATATCCTCGTTCAACCCTTCTATGAAGTGTTTACACATAGTGGCTTCGGTCGAAACACATTTCCGTGCATACTGGCTCAGTCTCACAAATTCCCGCTCGTACTCGGTAACTGACAAACGGCCCTGTTTTAGCTCTAAAAACTCTTTATGTTCTGATCAATGAAGCGTTGACTGATATACTTCTTTCTAAACTCAACTTGAAAGAAATCCCAGGTGATTCTCTCTCTCAGAACCATAGATATCAATGTTTTCCACCAGTTATACGCAGTATCCCTCAACAATGAAACAGTACATTTTATACATTCATCAGGAGTCAACGACATCTCATCAAATACTCGAAGAGTATTCTCGAGCCAAAACTCAGCTCTCTCGGCATCATCATCAGCTGTGGCCCTAAACTCATTGGCCCCATACTTACGTATCTTATCCACATGAGGCTTATCCATTCTAGTCGGATCTACAATTGGTGGCACAACAGGTACTTGTGGGAAAACCACTCCGAAAACCACTCACTCATCATTCGGAAGAAGGCTTGCTTAGCCTCTCTTCCCTCACTACTATCATTCAGCCTAGACGTGGCTGGCACTGTCACTTGAGCGGGAGCAGGCGCGTTACTCTCTACGTCGTCAGCAACTACTCGATCGGGATCCATTACTATAATAAAACACATTTTCAACTGTCAGTATTCATCACACTATCGTAATTTCATTTATGGCATGTATAGCTAGACTCACACACGCTACGTTAGTCCGAGAATCGACTAAACCGTAGCTCTAAAACCAATAAAATGTAACACCCCTAACCTGAAACCGTTGTTGGAATAGGGTTAAGAGGCATTATCGATCAATCGAAACATTACACATCATTTCACAACACTAAATCATTCAACCATCAAACATACTCATTATCAATCATATGGTCCCTTATTATGGTCTATGAGACCTCAAACACATGTCAGAAAGAGGTCGGGACTAAATCGAACACTTATGAAAATTCTCAAAAATTTAAAACTTTTCTAAGTTTTAGTGGTTACACGCTCGTGTGGGCAAGCCGTGTGCCTCCCACGGCTGTTAGACACGCTCATGTGTCTCCCCCGTGGTCGAACCTGACTTAACTCTACAGCCACCAAGCACACCGGGTACCATGGCCGTGGCCTATCCAGACTAAACCACACGGCTACCAGGCACGCCCGTGTGCCATGGCCGTGAACTCTTAGCTAAAGACTGACTTACACCCACAGTCATCAGGCAAGCTCGTGTGCCACAACTGTGTGGCAAAACAGGCCATTTGCAAGGCCAAAATGCCACCCACATGAGGGTCATGCCTACAAGCATCAATACAATACTAAATCAAGCTTACAATTGCCTTTAATCATACCATTTCATGCATTATTCATTCACAAACTAGTCTATTTACTTCCATACTTATTATCATCACAACTAAAGCTATTCAAAATGACAATTATACAATAAAACATGCATATATCAAATTCATGAACTATCTTCAACCACATCCTTTCATCAACCACACCATCATGAGATATACCATTTTCATTACTCATTAATAAGTTCAACAACATTCAACTTCCAAGCCAACTCACATGGCAAGGATTAAACATTTCAAGATATATCTTAACTACTATCCTATACATGCCATAATTCAACTATATACATCTTTCCAAAAGTACCAAAATAGATTACTGATAGTGTGATAGAGATCCTGACGATCCCCGGATTTGAGCTAGCTTTACTGACACTGTAAAACAGAGAAACAAATCACACAGTAAGCTTTCAAAGCTTAGTAAGTTCGAAATATAATACCATTAACTCGATGAATTAAATCAATATATATACATTCAGCCATCACATAAATAATTTACCAATGATACACAAATTCCACCTATCCAATACTCACATAAAATTTCATTCATATAGTTTCTATTTCATCCACCACATAGATATCTTACATACATTTGTCAACACATAGTAACTTACCAACCATGCTACTTAATTATTCGACTTCTCAATTCGATCATTCGTTGCTATTCTCTTGCTTATTTCGCACACTTAGTGGCAATTGTATACTTGACATGCTTGTCATCGCACACTTAGTGCCAATACGTTAAACCGAGCTTATATCGGTATCGCACACACAGTGCCAATTCAATAAGTCGAAGCTTCTATCAACTCGCACACAGTGCAAATTATTTCTATCCCATTCCAAATTTCGCACACTTAGTGCCATCTATTTCCAATCCGCACATAGGATTTCTTATCTTATAATTAGGTACACATTCATTCAATTCACATCAAATAGATATAAATTAACAACTAGTATCATATCCGAACTTACCTTGGACGTCGAAATAATGAAATGGTCAATTAATCGAGCACTTTATCTTTGCCTCGATCTCGATCCGAACCTCTCCTCTCTTGGTCTATACACATTCAAATTCAGTCCATTCAATCACCAAATCATTCTTTTTAGTCCAAACACACATATTTAGGGCATTTTACAAAATAGCCCTCACACTCGATTTTACAACTTCACCAATTTATAATATTTTAAATTCTATTCAATTTAATCCTTTATCTCGATAATCAACATAATCATATTAATTTGATTCAATTCAACTAATCAATCTCATCTTGCAATTCATTATATTCAATTTATCAATCAATTTGTCATATATTTATAATTTAGTCCATATCTCACCTTTTTGTACAAAATCGTAAACAATCCAAATTTCAAATAAACATATTTACAATTATAATTTTAAATACATAAAAATTTAACACAAAATACCGTATGAACTTACCTGGTCAAAACAGAAAACGATCAATTATCTAAGGGCTAATCAGCATATTTTCCTTTTTCCCCAATTAATTTTGATTTGGTTCAATTCCTGATCTATACAATTATTCAATTCAATTTATCAATTTCAACCCTCTTATTTCATCCAATTATAAACATGTATCAGCTCAATTTTATTATCAAGATGCCCCCTAAAGTTTTACATTTTATTCAATTTAGTCTTTAAAATCGAAATAGCTATATCTTTCAAATTTAAGCTTTGTTTTTCAATATGATTTCAATTTCATCCTTGAACATCCCTCTAATTTCAATAATTATAGAAAATTCATGTCAGTTTTGAAATATTTTCATTTTAGTCCCTAAACTCAAACTAACAAATTTCACTTTACAAATTAGTCCTATTACACTTCTAAGCTTCAAATCCTACCATTAAACATCAGAAATCTCAAAAACCATCAATGGCAACATTTTATAACTTAAAAATTTTTAAAACGGAGGTACAATTTAGCTAAATCAAGTTACAACGATCTCAAAAATATAAAATTCATAAAAAAAGGGGCTTAGAAAATCATACCATGCAAAGCTGAATACTTGGAGCTTCAAAAATGGTGTTTTAGGCTACTTAGCTTATTTTTTTTTATGGAAGAAGATGATTAAAATGATAATAGCTTTTCTTTCCTTTTCTTTATTCTTATTTTATGTTATAATATTAAAGTTTTATAATATTCTTAAGCTATACTACACCTAAACTGCCCACCACTATTTGAAAAGTGGTTAATTGCCACTTTGATCGTAACAGCCCAATTTCGGTGAGATCAAAATAGTGGTTTCAGGACTACAAATCCAAGCCAAAAATAAAAATTTATTTTAATATTATTTTATGATTTGCATTATTATAGGAAGGTCATCTGAAAATTTTGATATGAAAATTTTACCGATCGTGTGTTTAATTAGGGAAAGGACTAAATTGCATAAAATGCAAAAGTTGGGTTCTAGTAGCTATAGGTATCAAATAGCTATGGAATTTAAAACTTAAGGTTCTTATATGGTAATTAGACCATTGAAGAGTAGTTAGTAGATATTTTAATGACTCATCCATGGAAAAATTAGAAATGGGCAAGGACTAAATTGGAAATCACTAAAATTAAAAGATGACAAATAATTAAAAAGAAAATTATCAGCTTTTTATTCATCTTCTTCCCCAAAATTTTTATGGAAACCCTAGGAGAGAGGATGAAAACTTTTCAAGCTCAATAAGGTATGAAATCAAGTCCCGTTTTTAATGATTTTTATATTTTTGGAATCGGGATAGTCTAATCTTTCTATTTAGGAGATTTATTTGAAAAGTTATCATGTAACATCCCCAAACCCGGCCTATTCACTACGACCGAATCTGGTTATGTTAGTGAAAATATTTTAGACTTAGAATAAAATAGTAAAAAAAAAATTATTAGCTCTTGGAAACCATGTTCTTTTGAAATTATAGCCACATGTTTAATAATTCCATAATTGAATAAGTAAGTTATAAAAATATATCCATCGTCACATAGTGTTTCAAATTCTTCAAACCATAATAAATACTAATAAAATAATAACAAAAATAAATAAGAGTCAAAAGGCCTTTACTACATATTCTATTTTAAAACAAATACTTAAAGTAAGCCTAAAACGTTTAATCTCTTCTTCTGCATGGGCCACGATGTGTCCTCTCCGACCCCGGTCCAAACTACGCGTCACCTGAAATGTTAGAAAAATAATGGGGTGAGTCATAATGACTCAGTGCATAATCAAAACACAGATTTCCCGCGTATGGGCTTGGCCCCATACCAAACAATTCACATAGCAAGTCATGCCCATATGTATCTCAGCCCAACCCATTGTCCAACCGAACACCAACCTTAGCAGACTCCCTGCCTAAGGCCGTGGATAAACCACCACTGATCACATCGTGATCCAAAATCCTTACCTTGGCAAACTCACTGCTCAAGGCCGTGGCTGAGCCACCGATCAACCAAAGTGATCCAAATATCGTAATCGCCTCTTCGTGATGCACATAGCAATCAACCGCCGAGATGGGCACCAAGCCAACATCTCCCTTGAGGTAGCACAAAGCTAGCCTTCAAGCGCTAATGTAGCCTGAGCTATCATTAGACCACGTACATCCTGTGTACACTTCTTCCTTCTTCAATCCAATCCCATGCCCATGTGTCAATAAATCATGCAAGAATATCATATAGAATGAGTATTTATCACTTATCACTACCACATTGTACATATATACATGTATATCAAGATTAACTTACCATCACCAGTTACTCATCACTTATGCCATTATAACCGACTATTACACATAATACACATATAAACATGTTAGCAAACCAAACCACAGAAATAGTGCGATGATTACGCACCTAGATAGCACACCCGATCTACCCTCGAAATGCAACCTTATACCACTGCACTGCTGACTAAACAAATCCCGAAAGGTCTCCTGCGCTAGGCTCTCCTCCCCTATAATCGACCTTGCTAACCACTACCCTTCCTCTAACAAGAATCGGCCACCACCAAGGAAGTAAGGGTTCGGCTTGAAGGAAAATGGATGAAAAGGGATAGGGGTTACGGCAATAGAAAAGAGGATAAAGGTTTGAGGGATAAAATGGAGTGGTTTTGGCTCAAAAGAAATGAGGAGAAGAAGATAGCTATATGACCTTGAAGTTTCGGCCATTTGGAAAATGTGAGAGAGAGAGGCGTTTTGGTGTGGTTGAGGTATGAGGAGGAAATGAAAATGGAGGCTAAAAGGAAAGGCTAAAATTCGGCAAGGGAGAGAAAGCCAAAATGGTGAATGCAAAGAAATGAGCACCTCCCCCCCTATTTATAACATTTGGCCAAGCTCCAACCTCCCACAAAAATCCCTCAAATCTCTCCTAAAATACCTCCCTTCCATCCATTCAAAAAGCTTTGAAAAAGTCAAACCTATCTAGCCAAATTCAAAAAAAAGAAGACCAAGTCTTCATCCACCTTTTTAGCATCCAAAAACCGTCCACCTTCAATTTGCTGCCCAAAATAAATAAATAAATAACTAAAAAAACTAAAACTCCAATTGCCATTCCCGTGTTCAAACTCGGGACCAATCACCGCACGCCCAACCCCGAACGCCTGTGCCACTCGGCCATCTTGATTTTTATGACAAAACCACACCATAAAATCTTTAAGGGCTACCTACCCAAGCCCCCACCGCATAAGAAAAATAAACACGCAAAGCCGCTCTGTCGCCGAACCAACGCCACACGCACCTTGACGCCTAAGTTCCGCAGACAGCACCACTGACCACCGCTCCTTGCGACCAAACACGCCCCAAATTATTTTAAGGCCTCCTACCCTGCAACGCCATACTCCAAAAATTAAAACCCATCTGCGCCTTCTTGGATCGAACCTAAGACCCTCACAGACGCTACCTCCAAATTTCTTAAATCACAAGACACACCCACTTTGCAAAAGCCTCACTTGTGCCAAAAATTACCAAAATTAATCTTAAGGCCTCCCTTGGCCCAATTCCTTTTACCCTAAAAATCTAAATTTTCCAAAGCCTTCCCTTCTCATCCCAACATTCTTAGAGCCTCTTAAACTCAACCAAGCACTCCCAAAAACCCACTAACACTTGATTTAAAACCCAATACGCATGCACACCCAACTGAACGGTGTTACAATTCTACCCTCCTTAAAATAATTTCGTCCTCGAAATTACTTGTTTAAACTAATGACCCAATTCTCTCCACTATGCTATCGCTGCAAGACTGATCTCCAAGAGCTAACATACTTTACGAGCAACAAAACAAACAGTCACCAAAACTGCCTCTACCACGTCCACGAGAAGTACGACCACGCCCCCTAGAACTCATATCTAGTGCCTCGATTTAATCTGATTAGAAATTTTATGCATTAGAAATTGGGTTCCACTGTTTAACCACGAGCAATTTTATGCAAAGAAGTTTTCAAGAGTAGTTCTTTCGATCAATCAAAGTTTCCTTCCCTACTCAGGGGTAATTCCGTCATTTTTCCTAAAGGGGTATTTCGGTAATAACTCAGGGTAAATTTTGAAAATAGTTTCCAACTAAAAGATATTTCAAAATTTACAAAAATCTCAGGGTCATTTTGAAAATTTTTGTTTTTCCAACAAAGTATGTTGCAAAAATTTCAGAAAGCAGGGCATTTTTTGTAATTTTGGAAATCATGGGCATTTTCGTAAATTCTCCAAATCATACTATTTCACAAAATAAGATTTTCTAACACTTGATAAAATAGGAATATTTCAAAAAAAGTCGAGGTAATCAAAATTTAGAAATTAAGGGCATTTTGGTAATTTTATCAACTGTGGTATTTTCAGTAAATTTTCACAAACCATGGTATCTCGAATATTTCAAACCGTAAAATTTTGGTATTTTGTAAAGTAAAAATCATTTTATCAAGAGCTTGGGGTAGTACGGAAATTTTATAACACAAGGGTATTTTTTTGTAATTTTGCCACTATGGGCTTTTTAGTAATTTTGTAAATCAAAACGCCCTTCAAAATCGATTTAGAGTTTTACAAACCAAAGGGGTAAATTTGAAAAATTTTAAAACAGAGGATTTTAAAAACAACAAGACTAATTCCCTTTCGGGTTTTAATAATTGGTTTAGCCTATGAACAAGTCCTCTTGGTTAAGGTGAACAAGAGCTACGCACTGTGCAGATTCCAAATAAGAGGAGGTGAGTCACGAGGATCGCTTAAGTACCAGGTGCTCTTCCGATCCACTCCTAGCCATGCGCACAATGGTTGCCACACCTTAACTCCTCGGCGACTTAATCACGGGTTTTTGTTTAGTAACCTTAAGTCTTATGCATGTGTTTGAGTAGACTAGTCCTAGGGTTCAATAGCCCTAATATTCTAATCTACGAGCCCAAATAAGCCCATAACAATTCACATATAACAAATCACTTCAAAAGTCCAAGTACTTACCCGGTGGACTCGGTAGAGAGTACAGTGCCATGCCGAATAACCTGAAAACTTTTATGAAAGCCTATTTTTCAAAAAGCCCATTTTTGAAAACTATTTCTGCCCAAAACCTCAAAGCCGAGTTTTGAACTGGGCTCGATACTAAATCAGAACATCCCCAAACCCGGCCTATTCACTACGACCGAATCTGGTTATGTTAGTGAAAATATTTTAGACTTAGAATAAAATAGTAAAAAAAAAATTATTAGCTCTTGGAAACCATGTTCTTTTGAAATTATAGCCACATGTTTAATAATTCCATAATTGAATAAGTAAGTTATAAAAATATATCCATCGTCACATAGTGTTTCAAATTCTTCAAACCATAATAAATACTAATAAAATAATAACAAAAATAAATAAGAGTCAAAAGGCCTTTACTACATATTCTATTTTAAAACAAATACTTAAAGTAAGCCTAAAACGTTTAATCTCTTCTTCTCGCATGGGCCACCATGTGTCCTCTCCGACTCCAGGTCCAAACTACGCGTCACCGAAATGTTAGAAAATAATGGGGTGAGTCATAATGACTCAAAGGCATAATCAAAACACAGATTTCCCGCGTATGGGCTTGGCCCCATACCAAACAATTCACATAGCAAGTCATGCCCATATGTATCTCACCCAACCCATTGTCCAACCAACACCAACCTTAGCGGACTCGCCTAAGGCCGTGGATAAACCACCACCGATCACATCGTGATCCAAAATCCTTACCTTGGCAAACTCATCGCTCAAGGCCGTGGTTGAGCCACCGATCAACCAAAGTGATCCAAATATCGTAATCGCCTACGGTGATGCACATAGCAATCAACCGCCGAGATGGGCACCAAGCCAACATCTCCTTGAGGTAGCACAAAGCTAGCCTTCAAGTGCTAATGTAGCTGAGCTATCATTAGACCACGTACATCCTGTGTACACTTCTTCCTTCTTCAATCCAATCCCATGCCCATGTGTCAATAAATCATGCAAGAATATCATATAGAATGAGTATTTATCACTTATCACTACCACATTGTACATATATACATGTATATCAAGATTAACTTACCATCACCAGCGCACTCATCACTTATGCCATTATAACCGACTATTACACATAATACACATATAAACATGTTAGCAAACCAAACTACGTAAATAGTGCGATGATTACGCACCTAGATAGCACACCCGATCTACCCTCAAACGCAACCTTATACCACCGCATCACGACTAAAAAATCCCGAAAGGTCTCTCAAGGCTAGGCTCTCTCCCCATAATCGACCTTGCTAACCACTACCCTTCCTCTAACAAGAATCGGCCACCACCAAGGAAGTAAGGGTTCGGCTTGAAGGAAAACGGATGAAAAGGGATAGGGGTTACGGCAATAGAAAAGAGGATAAAGGTTTGAGGGATAAAATGGAGTGGTTTTGGCTCAAAAGAAATGAGGAGAAGAAGATAGCTATATGACCTTGAAGTTTCGGCCATTTGGAAAATGTGAGAGAGAGAGGCGTTTTGGTGTGGTTGAGGTATGAGGAGGAAATGAAAATGGAGGCTAAAAGGAAAGGCTAAAATTCGGCAAGGGAGAGAAAGCCAAAATGGTGAATGCAAAGAAATGAGCACCTCCCCTATTTATAACATTTGGCCAAGCTCCAACCTCCCACAAAAATCCTCAAATCTCTCCTAAAATACCCCTTCCATCCATTCAAAAGCTTTGAAAAAGTCAAACCTATCTAGCCAAATTCAAAAAAAAGAAGACCAAGTCTTCATCCACCTTTTTAGCATCCAAAAACCGTCCACCTTCAATTTGCTGCCCAAAATAAATAAATAAATAACTAAAAAAAATAAAACTCCAATTGCCATTCTCCAGTTCGAACTCGGGACCAATCACCGCACGCCTAACCCCAACGCCTGTGCCACTTACCATCTTGATTTTTATGACAAAAACCACACCATAAAATCTTTAAGGGCTACCTACCCAAGCCCCCAACCGCATAAGAAAAATAAACACGCAAAAAGCCGCTTTCGTCGCTCGAACCAACGCCCACACGCACCTTCACGCTTAAGTTCCAGACAGCACCACTGACCACCGCTCCTTGCGACCAAACACGCCCCAAATTATTTTAAGGCCTTCTACCTGCAACGCCATACTCCAAAAATTAAAACCCATCTGCGCCTTCTTGGATCGAACCTAAGACCCTCACAGACGCTACCTCCAAATTTCTTTAAATCACAAGACACACCCACTTTGCCAAAGCCTCACTTGTGCCAAAATTACCAAAATTAATCTTAAGGCCTCCTTGGCCCAATTCCTTTTACCCTAAAAATCTAAATTTTCCAAAGCCTTCCTTCTCATCCCAACATTCTTAGAGCCTCTTAAACTCAACCAAGCACTCCCAAAAACCCACTAACACTTGACTTAAAACCCAATACGCACAGCCCCTGAACCAGGGTGTTACATATCAAGTTATGAAATTTGGGTCATGGATGAATATGCTGAAAATTAGAAATTTATGCTAGACAATGAAAAGTTATTCATAGATAAACAACTTTTACAAAGTGATTTTTGATGAAAACATGATTTAGGGACTAAAATGCAAAGTTGTGAAATTTGATGAAAAATTCTGATTTTTTATGAATACATGTGTTTAGAAATTTTTAGATGGAATTTTGGTTAGGCTTGGAATAGGGAGTAAATTGCACAAATTTCATTTTCCAGGCCTAGAGACGAAATTGGAATTTCTGAAAAGAGTAGGGGCAAAATGGTAATTTTGCCTAGGATGTAATAGAATGCAAATGTGTACGAAATGTGATAAATTGATAGTTAAATTTGTTTATATAGACCTGAAAAGACCAACTACGGAATTAGATCGAGGAAAATAAAAGGTGTCGGATTAGTTGGAAATCAAATACGAACAACTATCCAGTTAAGTTCGTGTAGCTTAATTTGGTACGGTAATATGTTTGAGTTGAATTGTGTGATTGTGATAATATGTATGTGATGATATACATAATGAAATTATTACAAGTTGGAAATTTTGATAAAATATCATGTCCCGGTTGAATATTGAAATCCGATGGATTATGGTGATTTCTTGAAACGGGTATAATATGGAAAATGTTACAAATAGGATTTAGCCCAGACGGGTAATCCTGAAGTAAGCCCTCTCGAGCATATGTTATAGATTGGGTTTAGCCCGGACGGGTAACCCTGATTTAAGCTCTTTAAAGCTTATGTTGTAAATGGGATTTAGCCTGGACTGGAAATCCTGAATAACTCTTGTGAGAATTGGTTGAAAATGGGATTTAGCCTGGACGGGTAATCCTGTTGCATAATATGTGGCCCGAGAGTGTGCTCTTTAATTTTGTGCCCTAATGGGTAGCTATGAACATGAATTGACGGATAATTGATATGTATACTTTATGTATACTACCCGAATGTCCATCAAAATTTCTATAGTTCAACGGACAGGACCATTGAAATGAAGAATGGTGAAATTAAATGAAAACTTGTAATATGATGAGCTCATCTATATTTACTTGATATTCATATGAAGTTATGTGACTAACTTGCTTGATTGAGTGTATGTGTTTAGGTAACTTACCAAAATTGATGGAATGTATGTCTATGTATGCTTAACATTATAAAATGTGATCGGCAAGTTAAATTCCTGTTATACGAACTTACTAAGCATATAATGCTTACTCCATTTAATTTTCCCTGTTTTATAGTGCTCAAAAGCTCGCGAAGGTTGGAGGCTGGTCGGAGCATCATCACACTATCCACCATCACATTTTGGTATAATGGCATGTATAGGCTCATTTGGCCAAATGATGGCTTGTAAGTGATGTTTTGTAATCTAGCCATTGGAATGGCTAGTGATGTTTTACTTAGTATGTTTATAAAGTTATTCCATGTTTAAATTCCTATGTGCTAAGTTGGTTGATTGGATTATGCTTAAGGTGTTTGTTCCTTACAATAAAATTATAAACATGAATTGTATGTGATAATATACCATGCTAGGTACTAGAATTGGCTTGGTTTTAATGTTTGGATTGGTGGATATATGTTAGTGAGTTTTGGTGTAGGAAAGAGGTAAGTTTTGGGTGACAAATGAGGTTAGGAAATGGCTTTATTTTGTCCACACGGGTAGACAAACGGCCTACCCCATGGGCGTGTGGCATGGCTGTGTGTCCCCTGCACCTAAAAATTTAGAAACAGAATGCTTAGAATTGGGCACACGGGCAGAGACACAGGCGTGTGTCTCAGCCGTGTGGTTGACACGGCCATGAACACGGGCGTGTTACATGGCCGTGTGAAAACTGCACCTAAATTTCGAAAATTAAATTTGCCACACGGCCTAGCACACAGGCATGTGACTTGGCTGTGTGACTTCAATTTCTTCATGCTTGCAAGTCAGAGAGTTACACAGGTTAGGGACACGGGCGTGTGTGACCACAAAGGCGTGTGCCTAGACCACACGGGTGTGTGAGCCCTGCAACTTAGAATTTTTTTTAAATTTGCGAAATATTCTTAGAGGTTCTGATTAAGTCCTGATTTGTTTCTACTATTCATATTGGGCCTCGAGGGTCCATTTAAGGGAAGTTACGAATGATCTTGGTTAATGAATAGTAATTGGTGTAAATTATCTGGAAAATGTTCTGAAAGTCCTGGTAATGCTCTGTAACCCTGTTTCGGTGACGGTTACGGGTTTGGGGTGTTACATTAATCCTCAAACATTTATTAATTAAGCATTTTAACTAATAAAATCAATATCGATTAAATTTTACGGTTTTTATGATTTAGTCCTTGTACCTTAATTAACTATTAATTCAATAAAAAATTTCAGACCAAAATTCAATTTACCTATATAACAACTTCGTAAATATTTAGTGAAAATATTTACAAGCTTGGTTTAAGGAAACAAGGTCTCGATACCTTATTTTCCCAAAACCACTAACTTTAGGATCGAACCACTTGTACTTTAACTATTTGTCCAATTAGCAAATTAAATAAAAATCCATTATAACACTATAATAAACTCATAAATATTATTTAATAATATTTACTGGCTCGACCATCAGAGAATGGGGTTTTGAAACCACCGCTTTCAGCACCACTGAAAATCGGGTTGTTACATACGACCTTTTCATCAAAGAATTTTCATTTCTTTTGCTTCACTGGTCAGGAACTAGGATCTAGTCTCAAAAAGTGTTGAACAATATATGGGTGAATTCTAGGCATGTCTACTGTCGTGCAAGTGAAAACATCCCGACATACTATCAATAGGTACTTCATGTTTTCCTTCTCTCTAGACGAAAGGATCGAGGCGATTTGGGTGACTTTTTCAAGTTCCTCTTGGTACAAATAGATGGGATATAATGTTTCTGATGGCTGTGCTTTAGGGAGCTAGGTTTCAGGTTTGGCTTCTAGACTTTCCAGATCAATCCCCATTTTCCCGATTATATTGATTATTGCAAAATGATGTGAGTGTGATGTGCAATAAGTCGAAGGGGAAGTAAAGAGTCTCAGTTCTTTCCAGTGAGCTGCAATGAGACAATATGACATTTCCAGGCTGCTTTCTGATCGACTTTCATATACCCTTCACCTCTAGGAGTAGGAAACTTCGTTGTCATACAAAATGTGGCAACCACTATCTTCGTTGTCATACAAAATGTGGCAACCACTATCTTTGTCATCCTCATGATTGTCTTCTACAAAATGGCGATATAGGCCACCAGGTGGTCAATCACTAGAAAATCTACCATTTCTATGGTGGTTTGCTCACCATCTCTCAAGATTACCGGAAGGACAATAAATCCTTTAACTGTGATGGGTTGGTTCACGAAGCTATAAACTGAGCTGGCGGGCTTGAGCTGCATATCCTTGATCCCCATCTAGTAGAAAGCTTTGGCCATTAGTGTATCTACTGAACTACTCGTGTTTACTAGAATCCTTTTAACTAGGAAAGAAGAGATATTAGCTGAGACCACTAGAGGGTCCTCTCCTTCTATATCTAGGACATCTTTTTCATCTTTCTCTGAGAATCGAAGGTTCCATGGGGAAGGCTTGAGTTCTTTTACCATGGTTGAAATCGATAAAAATACTTCCCATGTAAGCCTTCCATTTTAAATTTGATGTGACCCATTCCACGTACTTCCCTCCTACTAGAACATCAATGATTCTTCTTACTAGTTTCTTTCATCTGTCATCATGTTGTGGACCTAATGACCCTATTTCCCTATCTTGAGCCTTGTTTGATTGATGAGGGTCCTGAGCCAAAAATTTCTTGAGGCCTCTTCCAGATCACATTTTCCAAAGCTTTATTTATGTACATACTGATGAGTACGATGTCCTCAAGCATTGTGGTATTTGCAATGCTGGTTGGAGTTGTTATGATGTTGGTTGGGTGGGAGATGCAGGGCCACTTTTAAAATTCTCTAGTACTCTACCTAGTCGAATACAGGTTGTGGAATAGTTGAGTTCATGATATGTTCTAAATTAATTGTATAGGGCTCAAGGTCACTAGTCTTCACCTCCTCTATAGTTAGGGATAGGTCATTGGTGATCCATGGTATGGACATTGTTCATGCGCTACTGATTTATCTGGTTTGATTAGTTGCAATGTCCATATCCACACTTGCTTACCCTTGGATTGGTTCTTGGCTGCTAGTAGCCTTGATATCTCCTAGGAGGCGATCCCCACGAAAGGTTGGTTTGATGTGGTACTAGGGTAGAGGTATACACAAAATTTCTCAACCTCATCTCCTTCCAAAAATTTATGTATCATTTCATAGAGATAGGAGAGTTTGCTCAGTGAATTCTTAATAATGATGTACATGAGATGTTTATGGATGGTTTTAACAATGAAGGCTTGAATGGCCCATTCATCTGTGACCCCTTTCGTGACCATAGTGGCAGCACTGAAACGTCTCACATAATCAAGAAGGGATTTGTTTGCTCATTGGCGGATGGTCATCAGATAATTTGGAGATTGTTGGATTGTCTTAATTACTAGGAAATGACTCATGAATTGCTCGACCAGCTATTTGAAAGAGTAAATCGATCCTCAGGGCAATGACAAGTACCATTGTCGAACTGTTTGCGAGAGGGTCTTGGAGAAGGCCCTACACTTAACTCTATTGGACACTCTCTGTATATTCATCTAATTATTGTATTGAGTCAGATGATCTTCCAAATCCCCTAACCCGTTATACAAAAATTTTAGAAACTTGAAGGATGCTAAAATGTGGCTATCAAAAACCTCGGGTGCCAATGGTTTATTGGAGTAGTTCTAGACAGATTCGTCTATTTTTACCTCATTTACTTCTTGCATTAGTTCTCCTCTGAAGGCTCTGAGTTGTTTTTCTATAAACATTATTGTTGCCTTGGGAGTGTCGGGATATTGTTGGGAGGTTGCGTTATTTTTGCAAAGATCTTTCAAATTATTGTGTTTGACTCTCTACAAAGGGTGGACTGAGCTTCATTCTCTGGATGAGTCGGGTTCTCTCATTCGAGAACCTATATGCAGCTCTTAAATTAGAGATAAGCTTCTCATTCTGGGCATTTCTTTGATCAATGACACGTTGTTATTCTTGCTGCTTCTTGAATAGGTGCTCTTGTTGAGAAAATTGTTCTTCCAAACGTCGCAATTTTTCTTGGGTTTCTAAGTCATAGGATTAAAGACATGATGCCTATTGGTGAGAACCCTTATCTAGAGAGGTGGGGGTCACAGTTGATGGAGTAGGTGTGGCTGTAAGGTAGGTTATGGCTTCTTGCAATCAAAGAGTTATTCAATCAAAAGGTCCAAGAGGGGGCACACCAGGTTGTGGTTGAGGTGTTGTAGTAACTGGGGAGTCGAGGCAGCTATGGGAGTAATTCTTATCGGTGCAACAGGAGAGACGGGATTGGAAACCAGGGGATCCCTTAGAGCCTTCATCTATTGCTCTAGGGTGGGTAAGAGGATACTTGCATATTGCAAAGGGGTTCTTGCAGGGAAGGAAGAAGAGAAAGTAATTTGAGTAGAGTTCAAGTTAGTAAAAGCTCCTAATCATGTGGGATGAGAGTGTTGGGTGGAGCGAAGTTGATGTGGTTGGCTGGGTCATTGGTCTGGTTGGTTTGGGCAGTGGGGATGCCACTTTAGGATTGCGAAGCCATAACGTCCATACTAACCACACCAATTATTTATACAATAATACAAAAATGAAGAGGTATGGGGGAGAGAGTAGTGGTTGTTGTAGAGGCCAATGCACCTAGTTAAGGCAGAAAGCTGGAGGTTATAGAGAATGAAGGTGTGGAAAGTGTTAAGGTTAAGAACTGAAGATAAATTGATAGAGTATATGATTGGTTTTCTTGAAGAGTCGATCCCCTCTTCATCGTTCCTGAAGGTATTTATAAGCGAAAGTCTCGTGTAAGGTGATGTTAATGTGTTGGACTTTCCATTTAGATATCATTATGGAACGCATGGAGCGAATGTCTTCGATAGAACTAGGATGTTTGTGATGGGAAAGATCTTGCCATTCACTTTGACTTGATGGTACGGGGTAATTGAGCCCACGTGGTGTTTGGTGACCAATAGCTTTATGTTCCCAAGGAAAGCTTGGGGATCTGGGTGACATAAGGTTTGCACTTGTCTGAATGGTTGTCTTCAAGAAAGAGAGCTTGTGGGTGGCTTCTCAATTTGTTGTTAGATGGCTTGCCATGTGCCCTCACATGGATGGGGGTATAACATATTTGTATAATTGCATAAACCTTTATAGTTAATACTCATTAGCACATCATCTTTGAAGTTTTATATTTCAAAACAACAAAGATTCTCAAGACAAAATGAGTAAGCTAAATGGAACATGTTAAGATCTTTGCAATTGTTTTGGGGGGAAATGAGAGAAATGTTCGGGATAGGAAATCAACGAGGTTAACAAGACTGAGTTGAGTTTTTTTTTAAGTTTTGGGTTCACTTTTACTTTTTAATTGAGTTGTGTTTTATTAGTTTTGGGTTAATGGTTTGGGTTTAAGTTTATAGGGTTGGGTTTAGCGGGTAATATATTTATTATATATTATAAAAATAAATATATTTTAAATAATTAATTTATAATATAAATCAATATTTTCGGTTGGTTTGGTTCCAAAAATTAAAAAACGAGAACTAGTTGACCAAGTGAAAAAAATCGATGCCGAAACCGACAAGACCGCCAAAATCGACTAAACTAAAACCGAAAAAAACTTAGTATGTCGGTTTTTTTATTAAAACCAATTTCTACTCACCACTAGGTATAGGGACTCAATACCTCAAAATTAAAGTATAGAGACTAAACTTTAAATTTTAGAAGAGTACAAGGACCTTTAGCATATTTAAACCTTCAATTACTTATAAATAAAAAATGTTTTTTTATTTATAAAATCTTACTTCTATGAAATTGATATAAATATTTTAATCTCTATGATCTTAATACTTAACATATAACTTGTAACACCCCTTACCCGTATTCGACGCCGGAACAGGGTACGAGGCATTACTAGACTTATACACCAACAATTATGCAATACCGAGACATGACTTTCTACTCCAAATTAAAACTTTTCATAACACCTCTTAAACAAGCCGCGATGCCTAAATCACACTTTAGGAATGGTTCGAGATCAAATTGAACTCTTTTAAAGATCTCTAGAAAAACTTAGAAAATGTTCACTAAACAGGCCATACGCCCGTGTGGAAAAATGGACACACCCGTGTGGCATATCACATGCCCGTGTTCCACTCCCATGTGGAATTGTTTTTCAATTCGAACCTACCGGGGATTTCACACGGCCGGACACATGCCCGTGTCCCTCACACGGCCTCGACACGCCCGTGTCTTTGCCCGTGTGCCAAAACCTTAGCATTTTGTTTCTGACGTCATTACCCCATTAATGTCACACGGCCAAGGCACACGTCCGTGTCCTTCGGCTGTGTGGCGAATTAAATTCCTAATTTCAGGTGCAGACTTCACACGGCCTGGGCACACACCCATAAGGCTGACCGTGTGTCACACACGGCCTAGACACACGCCCGTGTGCCTACCCATGTGGGCAAGAACAAGGCTATTTGCCAAGCTCATTCCATCACCCTAACTCATACAAACATGATTCACATCAAACCTTCAACCCATTCATGCATAATTAAACCAAGTAAATCATCAAACCACTTGCATGATCATGAATAACCTCATCTTTTCATAGATTAATAAGAAAGAGCCATCAACTATGGCCTTATACAAAAGAGTTCATCTTTGAATGAGCCAACATATTTGGCCAAAACAATATGACATTTAACTAAGTCTAGTCCCTATACATGCCATACTCAAAATTCTAAGTCTAACTATACCAAGATGTGCTGATAGTGTGGGTGATCCTTTGCTTATCTCCGTATCCCGAGCTGGCTCTTCAACACTATAAAACAAGGGAAAAGAGAAGGGAGTAAGCTTTAAGCTTAGTAAGTCTATATGTAAACAATAAACATCATACCACATAATAATCACTCAACATTACATGCTATGTAAAAGCAATTCATATCCTCATAATCATGCTTACTCATTTCTAGCCTTACCACATGCCAAACACATATCATACGCATTACTCACATTTACTCGCACATATACCCTGCACTTATCACCACAAAGCCACATGAAATTTACACTTAGACAAGTTTCTCGATGAACCCTTCGGAATGATACAAGATAACCGGTGGTTTCGCACACAGCCCACTATTAATCAATAATAAGGTGTTATCGCACACAGCCCACCATTGATAATTACGGTGGTATCGCACATAGCCCACCAATAATGATAATTACGGTGGTATCGCACATAGCCCACCAAAATAATAACAAATATGATGGTATCGCACATGGCCCATCGTTAATAAATAGCAAGGTGGTATCGCATACAGCCCACCACTAATTATGAATTTACGGATATCTATCCGTACTCATATTTCTATTCCGAAGGTTCATTCAAGATTCTCCCCATTATATATCATTTTCAATAAATCTTACCAATAATCATTTACGTCCACTCAATGCATTAATAGGTAAAAACATACATAATAAGGATGTACCGTTTACACATAAACTTACCTCTGTGCAAAATATGTTAATTTGCAGTTTAGTCCGAAACCTTGCCTTTTCCCCGGTCAAGTTTGTTTCCGCGTCCTTCTTGATCTATAATAATAAAATTTACTCATTTAATCACTACATGAATCATGACACTTCAAAATTTCTACTTAGGCAAAAAATGACCATTTTGCCCTTATACTTTGGCAAAATTATGATTTTTCCCCTAGGCTCGTAAATCGTTTTCATCAAATTTCCTCATTAAACAAGCCTAGCTGAACATTTATTACTCTTATAACAACTCACAATACCAATCATTTCATGCATTTACTACTCAATTTACAAACCTTTACAAATAGGCCCTTTTAGGTGTTTTCATGGAAACATCTTTCACAAAAGTTGTTTATTTAACAACCACCATTCATTTTCTTCCCGAAAAACTAAAAAAAAAATACAAGCACTCACACAGAAAATCCCTAAACTTTCAACCATTTTGCAAAATAGTCCCCTCATTAGCTAGCTTAAGCTTTAGGGGTTCCAAAAGTGCAAAAATTATCACGAAAGACCTCCAAAATCACTTACTTGCAAGAGAATAGCTTGGTTGAAAGTTTGAGCTTCAAAACCCCTATTTCTTGCTGATAATTTCGGTGGAAGGAGAAGAGAAATGATAAAGATGATAGCCTTTTCTTTATTTAATCTTATTTTATTCAATTAAGTCACCAACTTACCTAACCATTGACCAAGCCTCTAATTTGTCCCCTATGGCTGACCATCACCACCCCAATACCCTAATTGCACATTAAGGACCTCCAATTTAATATTCTATAGATGTTAGACACATCTAGCTTGCAAAATGAAACTTTCGCACTTTATGCGATTTAGTCCTTTTTCGCAATTAAGCATAAAATCACCAAAATTAATGCACCAACTTTTCATACATCCATATAATCATGATATAACACATATAATAATATTAAAAATAATTTTCTTCAACCTCGAATTAGTGGTCCCGAAACCATTGTTCTGACTAGCCCCAAAATTAGACTGTTACAACTCTCCCCCTTTTAGAGATTTTCATCCTCGAAAATCTTACCTGTAAAAAGGTTTGGGTACTATTCTCTCATGGCTTATTCCGGTTCCCACGTAGCCTCTTCTACACCGTGTTTTTGCCATAACACTTTCACTAAAGCTATACCTTTGTTTCTCAACTGTTTAACCTCTCGAGCCAAAATCTTAATTGGTTCCTCATCATAGGTCATATCTAGTCGTATCTCAACTTCAGTCGGAGGGATCACATGTGAAGGATCAGAACGATATCGTCGCAACATCGACACATGAAACACGTTGTGTATTCTCTCTAACTCCGCCGGCAAAGCCAACCGGTAAGCTACTGGTCCAATCCTTTCAATAACCTCATACGGCCCTATGAATCGCGGACTCAATTTGCCCTTTCGACCAAATCTCAATATTTTCTTCCACGGGGATACTTTCAGGAATACTTTATCGCCCACCTGAAACTCAATTTCTTTCCTTTTTAAATTCGGGTATGACTTTTGTCGATCTTAAGCAGTTTTCAGAATATCACGGATCACTTTCACTTTCTTCTCGGTTTCTCTAACTATATCAATCCCGTGAATTTGCTTCTCAGTAATCTCGGTCCAATACAAGGGAGTCCGACACTTGCGACCATATAAGGCTTCGTATGGTGCCATCCGTATACTCGACTGATAACTGTTGTTGTAGGCGAATTCAACCAAAGGTAAATATTTTTCCCATTTACCTTTGAACTCTAAAACACATCATCGCAGCATATCTTCTAGAACTTGAATTACTCTTTCGGATTGGCCATCGGTTTGTGGGTGGATCACGGTACTAAAATTCAATTTCGTACCTAAGGCTTCTTACAACTTTTTCCAAAACCTCGAAGTAAACCTTGGATCTCTATCCGAGATAATGGATATAGGCACCCCATGTAATCTCACCACCTCAGCAATATACAGCTCAGCCAACTTGTCAAGTGAGTAATCCACAGGCACCGGTATAAAGTGAGCCGATTTCGTTAATCTATCAACAATAACCCACACAACATCTTTCTTTTTCGGAGTCATAGGTAAACCTGTTACGAAATCCATTGTGATTCGATCCCACTTCCACTCGGGAACCATCACTAGCTGAAGTAATCCCGAAGGTACTTGATGCTCGGCTTTCACTTGTTGACAGATCAAACACTTTGTAACAAACTCGGAGATATCTCTTTTTTATACCCGGCCACCAATACAACTTCTTCAAATTATTATACATTTTTGTGCTGCCCGGATGTACTGACAAGTAACCATTGTGTGCTTCATGTAAAATTTCCCGAATTAACTCGTCATCTTTAGGTACACAAATTCTATCATCGAACATCAAACAATCTTCTGAACCAATTCGAAAATCAGAATTATTTCACGATTCGCACTGAGCTCTCTCAACTTGCATCTCACTATCATTCTTTTGAGCTTCACATATTTGCTGAATAAATAATGGTCTAACCCTCAACTCGGCCAATTTAGCACCATCATCAGACAATGCTAAGCTCGTACTCAAAACTCTCAAAGCATATAGGGATTTTTTGCTCAAGGCATCTGCAACCACATTCACTTTCCCCGGGTGGTAATCGATTACCAACTCATAGTCCTTTAGTAATTCGAGCCATCGCCGTTGTCGCAAATTTAAATCCCTTTGATTCATCAGGTACTTCAAACTTTTGTGGTCAGTAAAGATTAGGCACTTTTCACCATACAAATAATGACGCCAAATCTTCAAAGCGAAAACGATTGCAGCCAACTCCAAATCATGAGTCTGAAAATTTTTTTCATGCGGTTTTAACTGTTTCGAGGCATAAGCTACTATTTTTCCCTCTTGCATCAGCACACAACCAAGACCATTCATTGACGCGTCACTGTAGATTACAAACTCCTTTCCCGACTCCGGTTGCACTAAAATTGGGGCTTCAGTCAACAAAGCTTTCAGTTTCTCAAAACTCTGTTGGCACTTCTCGGTCCATTCAAACTTAACATCTTTATGTAACAGTCTCGTCATTGGTTTAGCAATCATGGAAAACCCTTTAATAAACCGTCTGTAATAACCCGCTAAACCCAAAAAGCTTTTAATATTTGACACATTCCTTGGAGGTTTTCACTCCATGATAGCCGAGATCTTACTCGGATCGACTCTAATTCCATCACCAGACACAATGTGTCCTAAGAACCCGACCTCTCGGAGCCAAAACTCACTCTTTCTAAATTTAGCATACAACTGCTTGTCTCTTAGAGTCTGCAAAATAGTTCCCAGGCGTTTCGCATGCTCACTTTCATCTCGAGAATAAATTAGTATGTCGTCGATAAAAACAACTACAAACTTATCCAAATATGGTCAGAAGATACGGTTCATTAAATCTATAAAGACTGCAGGAGCATTCATTAAACCAAATGGCATGACAAGGAACTCATAATGGCCATACCTCGTCCGAAATGCAGTTTTCGGTACATCTTGCTCCTTAACTCTTAACTGGTAATAGCTAGACCTTAAGTCTATCTTAGAGAACACCATAGCTCCATTCAATTGGTCGAACAAATCATCTATCCTTGGAAAAGGATACTTATTCTTCACTGTCACTTTGTTGAGTTGTCTGTAGTCTATACACAATCTCATCGACCCATCTTTCTTCTTTACAAAAAGTACCGGAGCACCCCACGGTGAATAGCTCGGTCTTGTAAAACCCTTATCAGTTAACTCTTGCAACTGAACTTTCAACTCATTTAGTTCTAACGGTGCCATCCTATACGGGGCAACCGAAATAGGTGTTGTACACAGAACTAACTCAATGCCAAACTCAACTTCTCTAACTGGAGGCAATCCGGGTAACTCTTCCAGAAACACATTCGGATACTCGCACACCATAAGCACTGATTCAATCTTTACTTCTGACTCTTGAGTATTCAACACAAAGGCGAGATAGGACTCATACCCTTTTCTCATGTATTTCTCAGCTACCATAGACGAAATCACTACAGGCATACTGTCTGATTTATCTGATTCAACCCGAATGACATCTCCATTTACGCATCTTAGTTTAATAAACTTACTACCACAGTTCACTAAAACATTATGTGCAGTCAACCAATCCATACCAAGAATCAAGTCAAATTCATCAAACGGCAACATCATGAGGTTAGCTGGAAAACAATGACCTCTAATTGTCAAGGGACAATTCCTTCACACTTTGTCAACTAGCACATGTTTACCTAACGGGTTTGACACTTTTACCGTAAATTATGTAGACTCAACCATCATACTCATGCTAGATACCAATTTAATGCAAATATAAGAATGGGTAGACGCCGGATCAATCAAAGCAACAACAGAGATATCATGAAGAGAAAAAGTACCCGTTATCACATTTGGAGATGATGCCTCTTCGCGAGCGCAAATGGCATAAGTCCTTGCAGGTTCTCTGCCCTCTGATCTCACAGCAGAATCTCTAGGTGCACCTCTACTACTAGTTCCATTTCCCGGGTTCCTCTGTGGTCTACCCCTCGAAGGTATATTGCTCGCTCTTACTTCTTGTTTTTTGTTTTTCTCATCCCTCCCTGGACAGTCCCGAATGAAGAGGTCGGGTGAGCCAGACTTGTAGCAAGTTCGATTATTTCCCCAACACTCCCCGGTATGTTGTCTACCACAATTCGGAAACTCAGGTTTATTTGACTTTGCATTGCCCACGCTTGCCATTGAGGTGGCTTGAACTCTCGAGCCCGAATAGGCATTACCTCGATCCCGGTGTGAATACCCAGCTGAAGCAGTCGTCCGAGGGTTCATTTCCTTGGACCTCTTTCATTGGGTTTGAAACGACTTACTTATCGGCCTCTTCCTTGCATCTCGAGCCTCAATCATAGCTTTTCTCTTTTCCTTATTCAACTCCCCAGTCTTGCAAGCTCTATCGACCAACACCACGAATTCTTTCAATTCCAAGATCCCAACTAGCAATCTAATATCCTCATTCAGCCCATCTTCGAACCTTTTACACAAAATAGCTTCCGTAGACACACACTCTTGCGTATACTTGCTGAGCCTAACAAATTCGCGCTCATACTCTGCCACAGTCATTTTTCCTTGCTTGAATTCAAGAAACTCTTTCCGTTTCTGGTCAACGAATCGCTGGCTTATGTACTTCTTTCGGAACTCTTCTAAGAAGAAGTCCCATGTCACTCTCTCCATTGGTACTACAGATGTCAGTGTTTTCCACCAACGATATGCCGAGTCCCTCAGCAATGACACAGCACATTTTAAGCTCTCCTCAGGCGTGCAAGAGAGTTCATCGAATACCCGCATAGAGTTCTCAAGCCAGAACTCTGCTCTCTCAGGGTCATCATCTATGTTGGCTCTAAATCCCTCAGCCCCTTGTTTTTAAATCTTATCGATTGAGGGTTTTGTCATTCTTACCAAATCTATACCTTGAGGATCCACAGGGACTGGCTGAGGTATAGGTGGGGGTGGAGGAGGTTGAGCATTAGGGTTTGCTCGTACAAACTTAGTGTACCAGTTACTCATCACGTGGAGAAAGGATTCCCGAGCCTCTTCTCCTTGACCCAAAGTCTCGGGTCTACTTTCTACAGGCGCGGTCCCTTGTGTGGGAGCCGGCGCATTACTATTAGCGTCACCAGCAGCAGCTCGGTCGGGATCCATTTTCTATAAGAAAACATAGTTTAATATTGTCAGGAGTCACCACACTATCAATATATTTTTATGGCATGTATAGCTAGACTCTCACACGCTACGGTAGTCCGAGAACTGACTAAACCATAGCTCTGATACCACTAAATGTAACACCCCTTACCCGTATTCGATGCCGGAACAGGGTAGGAGGCATTACTAGACTTATACACCAACAATTATGCAATACCGAGACATGACTTTCTACTCCAAATTAAAACTTTTCATAACACCTCTTAAACAAGCTTGCGAAGCCTAAATCACACTTTAGGAATGGTTCAGGATCAAATTTGTAACACCCCTAACCCGAGACCGTCGCCGGAATAGGGTTAAGAGGCATTACCAGATAATCGAAACATTTCACATCCATTTCACTATACAAAGTAAATCATAAATCAAACAAATTCACATATATACACTTAGTCCCTTATTGAGGTCTACGAGACCTTAAACACGTTTTAGAAAGAGGTCGGGACCAAACATTTTTCAAAACTGCAGATGTCACACGCCCGTGTGGGTAGGCCGTGTGCCTCCCACGGCCTCAGACATGCACGTGTGTCTAAGCCGTGTCAAAATAGGGCATACATACTGACTTGTCCACACGGCTTGAGACACGCCCGTGTGCCTCACCCGTGGTCGACACTGACTTGCACCACACGGCCAGTCACACGCCCGTATGTCCAGCCCGTGGTCGAGCCTGACTTGTTTCACTTGGCAAACTTAAACAACACGGTCGAGCCACACGCCTGTGTGCTCAACCGTGTGGGCAATTATAGGCCATATTCAAGGCCAAACTTGCCAACCACACTTAGGTACACCTACAAGTTTCAAAGCAATACCAATTCATGCCTCAAAATGCATCCAAATATACCATTTCATGCACCAATTAATCACCAACTATACCATCTATAATAATTCTCAATTTCATCTCACATTGGTTCAACTAAAATACCAAAATTCACATCTCAAACATATAGACCAAACATCATATAAACCTTACCACTATTCCCATTTAGACCACAATTTTCATCAACCATTTAAGCATGAAACATACCATATTCATCATTTACAAAGCTCACACTTAAAACCTACATCATTCCACTTCCAATCCAAATCACATGGCAAGGATTAAACATTTCAAAACATGCCATATCAACTAGCCTATACATGCCATATACCAACTGTATACATCTTTCAAGAGTACCCAAAATAGATAGTCGATAGTGTGATAGAAATGTTGATGATCCCCGGACCCGAGCTAGCTTTACTGACACTGTAAAATAGAGAAACAAATCACACAGTAAGCTTTCAAAAGCTTAGTAAGTTCGTAATATAATACAATTAACTCATTAAATCAAACCAATCTACATAGATAATTTACCAATGATACACAAACTCAACTATATCCAGTACTCAAATAGCCATCCATTCGTCTACTTTCAAATTTACCAACCACATAGGTATCATACATACCTTTGCCAACACATAGTTACTCACCAATCATGCTACTCAACTACTCGACTTTACATTTCATTCAGCCTTTGCTATTCGTTTGATTTATTCGCACACTTAGTGCCCATCTCGTACTCGAAACATAATTTTCATCGCACACTTAGTGCCAATACGTTAAACCGAACTTATATCGGTATCGCACACACAGTGCCAAATCAATAAGCCGAAGCTTCTATCATTTCACACACACAGTGCTAATCATCTTTGTCTCGTTTCTAATTTCGCACACTTAGTGCCTCAATTCTCGATCTCATATGTAATACAGTGCTAATTCATTTCTATACATTCATTCATTTCGCATCACATAGATATGAATTTAATGACTAGTATTATATCCAAACTTACCTCGGACGTCGAAATACCGAAACGGTCGATTAATCGTCTTTGCCTCGATCTCGATCCGAACCTCTCCTTTCTTGGTCTATACACATTTAAATTTAACTCATTTAATCACCAATTCATTCAATTTAGTCCAAACACACATAATTAGGGCATTTTACAAAATAGCCTCTACATTTTCACATTTCGACACTTTAGTCCCTATTTCATAAAAGCATCAAATACACACAATTTCATATCACATATGCTTAGCCGAATTCTTCCCATGCTAATACAAGCCCACACATTTTATTTATTTCACATTTTAGTCCTCTAATTTACACTTTTCTCAATTTGGCCCAATTTACTCAAATTCACCAAAAATTCAAAGACACAATATGTTTATCTTTCACATATCTTTCATATTTCATCATCAACTACCAAAAATCTCAAGCACTCATCAATGGCATATCTCAAAATCACCATCAATTTCTAAAATTAAAGCATGGGTTTTTTAGAGCACAAAGCAACGATTACAAAAACGTAGAAATTATCAAAAATCGAGTCAAAAACATACCTCAATCAAGCTAATCCCTAGCCAAAAATCACAAAGCTTCAATGGCTATTTCTCTTTTCTATTTTCGATGGGAATATGCATAAAGAATATGAGCATTTGGCTTTGTTTTATTTTATTACACAATAATGCATCTTTTACCTTTTTGCCCTTTTTATTATTCATTAAAAATCCACCCACTAAAGCATAGTGGTAAAAGACATCCGGGTAGTTTTAGATTAAATGATCGAGCCTGCTTCAGATGCGGATCATTAGACCATTTCATCCGAGACTGCCAAGAGTTTGTTGAGCAAGAGATTATTTAAAATCCGAGGTCAGATAATGTTTTAGCTAGAGGTAGACCTTCTCAGAATACAAGAAATGTTAGTGGTGGCCAAAGAACTACAAAATATACAGTTGCGAGATCTGAAGCTAGGGCACCATTGACTCCGAGAAAGAAAGATGCAATTTGGGTCGTAGTTGACAGATTAACGAAATCAGCCCATTTTATTCCGGTACGATCTGATTACTCACTTGATAAGTTAGCTGAACTTTACATTTATGATATTGTGAGATTGCACGGAGTGCCACTATCTATTGTGCCTGACAGAGATCCGAGATTCACTTCACGATTCTGGAAGAAATTGCAAGAGGCTTTAGGTACTAAATTACATTTTAGTACAGCTTTTCACCCGCAGACGGATGGTCAGTCTGAGCGGATTATTCAGATTCTTGAGGATATGTTAAGATGTTTCATACTTGAGTTTAATGGTATGTGGGAACAATATTTACCATTGATTGAATTTGTGTACAATAATAGTTTTCATTCGAGTATCAAAATGGCACCTTATGAGGCTTTGTACGGACGCAAATGTCGAACACCTTTGTACTGGACTGAGTTAAGTGAAAATAAGATACACGGGGTTGATTTGATAAAAGAAACCGAGCAGAAAGTGAAAGTGATCCGTAATAGTCTGAAAGCAGCGTCCGATCGTCAAAAATCTTATGTAGACTTGAAACGAAAAGATATCAAATTTGAGATCGATGATAAAGTGTTCTTGAAAGTGTCTCCGTGGAAGAAAATACTCCGATTTGGACGTAAAAGCAAATTGAGTCTGAGGTTCATCGGGCCGTATGAGATCATTGAACGAATTGGTCCTGTTCCATACATATTGTTGTTGCCACCGGAACTAGAAAAGATTATAATGTGTTTCATGTGTCAATGCTTAGACGATACAGATCTGATCCATCACATGTGGTTTCTCCGTTTGAGATTGAAATCCGATCCGATATGACTTATGAAGAAGAACCGATTCGTATCTTACCTCATGAGGTTAAAGAATTGCGAAATAAGAAAATCTCGTTAGTAAAGGTACTGTGGCATCGACACGAAGTGGAAGAGGCTACGTGGGAGCCTGAAGATACTATAAGACAACAATATCCGTATGTAACACCCCAAACCCAGCTTAGAAGTTAGGCCCGAATCTGGTGTGTCACATTGAAGTGTTTTTTGAAAACCTTGTTTTCATTAAAAACCCTTCTTGTTTAAAAGCTTAAGTAAACTCTCAGTTACATTAGTTTATTTTAAAATGTGGTACATTGAAAAATTATTAATTTTATTCCCAAAATATCTTTTTAGTTGCGGAAGCAAATTTTGAAAGAAATTAATTTACGAAAAAGATTAAGTCGCGAAACCATTTTGAAAATGTCGCGAAAACGTAGTGTTGTTTAAAAACAGATAACATTTTGGAAAATCGTGATTTACTTCTAACGAATATAATTCAAACATATATAAAACCCAAAGTTAAAATCTAGAAACTTAAATAGGCCTTATTACAAAAATTAAAACCCAAAATAGAATCTAGAGCATAAATGAAATCCAAAGGCAATCGTGTGGCCATCTCCGAGTCCTTCACAGCACCAATCCTAACTAAAACAGTTAGTAAAATAGACAGAAATCATAATCGATGCAGGCGGAGCCCGATTCTGATGTGATGAAAAAATATGTATGGGTCTAAGCCCAGTACAATTTCACTTGGGTCTCAGCCCTTATCAGAATCAATTGGGCCTAGCCCATTCTCCATATTAGTAACAGTTGGGCCTAGCCCATATCAGAATCAATTCCATATGCATAATGTGTGATGGATGATAACCCATCCCATCCAACCCTGCACTTGCCTCCGTCAAACCCTGCACTACCTGCGGGGAATAAATCACCCACGCCATCCCTACACTCCCAATGTTAGCACCGGTTGTGGCACTAACCAAAATTGCAGCAAAGCTTCTAGTATATATATATATGGCTCTAAGCCTTCAGTAGTGGTATTATAATTGGCACAAAGCCATCAATAACTGTATTATGTTTGGCACATAGCCATTAGCGACGGTAATATAATCGGCACACAGCCTTGGGTAAATATGATCGACACAGAGTCGTCAATATATATGTTAGGCACATAGCCACGGGTAAATACGATTGGCATAAAGCCATAATCAAGATGGCATAGAGCCATATTTAGGTTGGTACAGAGCCATAATTAGATTACGCGGCTTTAAGCCGTCCGTCGGTCCACAGTCGTCTCATGCGACCCGTGCGACCTTAACAGATCAATACTGGATCCACAGTCGTCATGCGACCCGTGCGACCCTATCAGAACTTCCTCCGTATCAATGTCCCAACCCCATGCAGTATGTCATGTATGCGAAATGTTATGCCCATAAACAATCATTTTACCATTAAATCAGTCCAATCGTACCTCAAGTGAGTCAATTACCCTCGAGGGGCAAAACAATCATTTTACCCTTACAAGGGTATTACGGTAATCCTATCCTACAGAGGTATTTCAGTAATTCTACCCTACATGGGTATTTCGGTAATTCTACCCTACAGGGGTGTTTCACAAATCAGGGGTGTTTCGATAATTTTACAAATCAAGGGTATTTCAGTGATTTCGCAAATTGAGGGTATTTCAGTAATTTCATAAATCGGGGGTAGTTTGGTAATTTTACAAATTGGGGGTGTTCTGGTAATTTTGCAAATCAGGGGTACTTTGTTAATTTCGCAAACTAAAGGAATTTTGGTAATTTTGCAAATCGGGGGTATTTCAATAATTTTGCAAATCGGGGGTATTTCGATAATATTCCAAACTAAGGGTATTTCGATAATTTTGCAAAATAGGGGTACTTTGGTAATTTCACAAACTGAGGGTATTTCGATAATTTTTACAAACTGAGGGTACTTCGATAATTTTACAAGTCGAGGGTGTTTCAGTAATTTTGTAAACCAATGGTATTTCAGTAATTTTGTAAACCAAGGGTATTTCGGTAATTTTGTAAACCAAGGGTATTTCAGTAATTTTGTAAACCAAGGTATTCTAAACAAAGATAACGATGCGAATGGGCCTAGGGCCTATTCTCGGCCCAAATGGGTCCACACGCTCGTGTGGCCCATTTAGCCCAAATCTAGCCACAGATATGAGATTCACATAGTCTAGTCCAATATTTACTACACAATCATACAACTTATCCAATTGGGCCCACGGGCCCATTGCCCCCACATGGCCCCTTTCGGCACATCGTGGCCCAAACAGCCTAAACCCACAAGAACACTCATGATGGCCTCAACTATCGCGTCAAAGCTCCCACACATGCGCTCGTACGCTCATGTGGCTACTATCGTCGTGTGACCGGCATTTCGGTATTTGCTGCTCTACAGCTATCGTAGTGCGAAATACACACCTGATAGGAATCTGGAGTTAATACGCGCTGCAAATACTCCTATGCCCAAACGGCAACCAAGGTATGCTTACTCTCCTCATAGATCGCTCTATTTAAAACCAGCTTCTCGCCTACTCTCATGCTAGCTTCCCGATGTGGGATCCCTCCATCAATCCTCCAAAACCGTCCCAAATGCAAAATAAATATCCCTTTTTACTTGCAATGGGATTCAAACCCTTGCCCTCTCTTATGCTCCAGACGCTACATGCCACCACAACACAAGCTCCTTTTATGACTTAAAACATGCGCAAATATTTATAAAACCTATGTGCTAGTGTCCAGATTCTTATAAGTGCCAAAAATTAAAGAAATTCTGCAAGAGCCAAGATTTGAACCCAAGCTCCTTTACACCCTTAATGATGCCACAACCACTAGGCCACATGCTTCCTTGTATCATTTTTTTATCAAAATGATTTAAAAGGCCTACATCCAAGCATCCAGGGTTTTATTCACTTAAAACCAAAATTTATGCTAGAGCCCAGGTTTGAACCCAGGACTTTTCCAACACTTCCCAGGACCCTTAACCACTGAAGCAGACATATAATTGTGTCACTTCCTTGCACAATTAAATACCTATTTGTAGCCTCCTTACGGACCCAAACTCAAGGCCCAATACTTTTAGGCCCAAATTCGGGGCGTTACACCGAATCTGTTTAACGGTAAGATTTTCGGGGACGAAAATCCCTAAGGGAGGAGAATTGTAGCAGTCTGGTTTAGACCCTAGTCAGAATAGTGGTTTCGGGACCACAAATCTGAGTTAGAAAAATATTTTAATATTATTTTCTATGCTTACAGTATGTGATTAAGCATGTGTGAAAGTTTCGTGAATTAATTTTGTTGTTTGTGTGTTTAAATTGAGAAAAGGACTTAATCGTAGAAAATGTGAAAGTGGTGTTCTAATTGATAGTGTGCTAAATTTCCATGATTTAAATTATTATAAGTCCTTAAAAGGTTATAATGCCACTATTAAGTAAGTGGACATTTATGTCCATGTATTATAAGATGATATAATTGTTTCATTAAAGGCATTAAGGTAATTTGTAAATTATGAGTTAATTAATATAACAAAAATATGAAAATAAGCCATGTTCATCTTTTAATGCTGAAAATATCAAAGAAAAATAAAGAAGAAAAGCTTTAAGGGTTCGGCTAGCTATAAGCAAAAAATTACGGAATGGATTTTGATCGATTTTTGATAATTTCTATGTTTTTGTAATCGTTGCTTCGAATACTTCAAAACCCATGTCTTAATTTTGTAAATTGATGATGATTTTGAAATGTGCCATTGATGAATTCATGAGTTTTGTGATGTTTGAGGATGAAATATGAAAGATATGTGATAGATTAACATAGTTTGTCTTTGAATTTTTGGTGAATTTGAGTAATAAGGATTAAATTGATAAAATAATATTTTGAGGGACTAAAATTTGAAATAAATGAAAAATATGGGCCGCTAGGGGCCTATAGAGAATTTGGCTAAGCATGGGTTATATTGAATTATGTGTATTTTGTGATTTTATGAAATAGGGACTAAAATGTAAAAATGTGAAATGTAAGGGCTAAATTGTAAAATGCCCTAAATGTGTGTTTTTGGATTGAATTGAATGATTTGGTGAATAAATGGATTAAATTTGAATATGTATAGATCAAGAACCAAAGAAAACTGATTTAGACCAAGGGAAGTCGAAAGTGATTGAGTAGCCGAATCCGTCTGTTTATTCCGAATCCGAGGTAAGTCTATATACAAATAAATGTATTTGAATTGGTTTATTTATGTACCTATGAAATTTAATTGTGATGAATGTGTTCGAGATGATATATACCTGGAATCCGAGAAAGTATCAACCAAGTGTCAATATCCGAAAAGTCCCATTCGAACCTAGGAATAGATAGGATTTTGTATGTCATGACATAAGTTTCCGATATGTGATATCGTGTAAGACCACGTCTGGGACATTGGCGTTGATCTGAGATTTACGTGTAAGATCATGTCTGGGACATTGGCATCATATTTGATTCGTGTAAGACCCTGTCTGGGACAGTGGCATCGATATTTGGTTACATGTAAGACCACGTCTGGGACGTTGGCATTGTACGATTATTCCGAGTATTCAAAGTATCCTATTTGATTCCGAATGGTTCAACGGGCAATTCTGGAAAATGAAAGACTATGTGAAATATGTAATTGATTCAGGTACGTTTGAAATGTATACTATGATTGAGTTTGAAAGGTAAGTATATGTGGTTGTTCACAAGTGAGAAACATGTATAGATTCAAAGAGATTAGATGTGGTATGTATATGAATGTGTTATGTTCTATTGAGATACTTTTAGATATGAATTATTTGGTAAGTTATGGCTAAACAAATGACCCAAAGAAGAGTTATGAAATTACAATTGTGTAACATGAATGATCTTGTATTTGATATGATAATTAATGCTTATTATTAGGTTTATTTGTATATGGGTTACTAAGCTTTTGAAAGCTTACTCAGTGTGTGTGTTTGCATTGTTTTATAGATCGTTAAAGCTATTAAAGGCTCGGGGATCATCGAGGATCATCATCACACTATCCAATCATATTTTGGTACCTTCTGAATATGTATAGATATTAAGTATGGCATGTATAGTCTAGTTGAAATGGTTGATGTTTGAAATGTGTATATAGCCATGTGATTTGGCTAGATAATTAAATGTGATATAAATGAGTAGTCATGTTTTATGATGCATAGTTTGGTATGGTTTGATGGCTAATAAGTTAATCAAATTTATGATAAGTCTTATGAAACAAAATAGGCATATTGTTGATGAATGGTTGTTACATTGAATTGGTAAGTTTGTGGATGAATTTTACTTAGAAATGTTTGTGATTGGATTGAGCTAAATGATGCATAAGTTGAAGTGTTTGTTGCGCTCATGAGTGGTTAGAGAAGATGATCATTTTGGTATGTTTACATTGCTTTTAATGCTTGGATTGATGCTCAATTGTGCTTGTAGGTGTAGCCCAAAGTATGGGTGGCAATTTGGCCTTGCAAATGGCCTATAATTGCCCACACGGTTAAGCACACGGGCGTGTGGCTCGACCGTGTCCCTCATGGTTGCATTTCAAAACAAGCCAGGCTCGACCACGGGCTGGACACACGGGTGTGTGACTGGTCGTGTGGTGCAAGTCAGTAGCGACCACGGGTGAGGCACACGGGCATGTCCTCGGCCGTGTGGACGAGTCAGTATGTATGCCCTGTTTTGCCACGGCTTAGACACACGAGTGTGTCCGAGGCCGTGTGAGACACACGGCCTTACCACACGGGCGTGTGACCTCTGTAGCTTTGAAAAAGTTTTAAATTTCTAAAAATTCCGTATGTGTTCGGTTTAGTCCCAGCCCTTTTTTAAAGCATGTATAAGGTCTCGTAGACCTAATTAAGGGACACTTTGATTTAATTTATTGAATTATGATATGAAATGTCCGTAAATGACCCGATTTGTCTGGTAATGCCTCTTAACCCTAGACTGGCGATGGTTACGGGTTAGGGGTGTTACAATTTTCGTCCTCGAAAATCCTACCAGTAAAGAGGTTCAGTTATTACTTTCTCATAATTTCTTCCGATTCTTAGGTAGCTTCTTCTATATCATGTCATTGCCAGAAAACTTTTACTAGAGCTACATTTTATTTCTAAATTCTTTCACTTTATATGCCAGAATTTAAATCAATTCCTCACTGTAAGTCATATTAAGCTGAATATCAATATCCATCTAAGAAAGAACATATGACAAATCTGGTCAATACCAGCGTAACATATACACATGAATAGCATTGTGAATTTTGCATAGCTCTGGCAATAATGTCAATCAATGCACAACAAGTCTGTGACTATTTTCAATGATCTCATATGACCCGATAAACTGCAAACTTAATTTTCCTTTACGGCTAAACCAGAGAACTTCTTCCATGGCAAGATTTTCAAAGATATTTTGTCGCTAACTTGGTTCTCTATTTCTTTTTATTTAAGATCTGCACAAGACCTCTGACAATCAGAAACTTTCTTAAAACTATCTCAGATCACTTTAACTTTTTCTTCAGTTTCACAGATCAGATCAACTTCATGTATTCTTTTCTTACTAATCTCAGTCCAATACTATGGAGTCTTGCATTCATAATCACATAGAATCTCGCACGGTGCCATTTTAATACTTATCTAAAAATTATTAATATGCATAATTTAACTAACAACAATTATTTCTTTTCCAATTGCCTTTCATTTCTAAAATGCAAAACCAAAATATATCTTCAAGAATCCAAATCATAAATTCAGATTAACCATTCATCTGAGAATGAAATGCGGTACTAAAATGTAACCGCGTACCAAGAGCTTCTTGTAACTTATTTCAGAATCGAAATGTATACCGTGGATCTCAATCAGAAATAATAGAAACTGGCATACTATGTAATCTGACAATCTCAGAAATAGATAATTCAGACAATCTATTAAGTGAGAAATCCATTCATACCAAGATAAAATGTGTAGACTTCGTCAAATAATCAACAATTATCCAAATAGCACTTTTCTTTTTCATAAACAGGGGTAATTCCGATACCAATTCCATAGTAACTTTATCCCACTTCCATTTTGGTATCGTCACTGACTGTACAGTCTCGAAGGTATCAGTATCTAATGTTCAGCTTTAACTTACTGATATATCAAACATTTAAATACAATTTCAGAAATATCACATTTCATTTCGGGCCACTAGCATATCTATTTTACATCATTATGCATTTTATCATTTCCCCGGATAAACAGACATAGTATCACTGTGAGCATTCATGTAATTTTTTTTGTATAGTCTCTGAATCCTTTAGTACACAGGCTATACCTCGGAATAACAGACAATTATTAGATCCATTCCGAAATTCTAAATAAGAAGTCGAATCACTCTGTATCCATTTAACCTACAACTCGCTATCACTTTTTTGAGTTTCACAGATCTGTTGTAGAAACTTCAATTTAGCTTTAAGCTCAGCTAAAATTAAACCATTATCAAACAATCACAATCAGGTATACATGGCTCACAAGACAAATAGAGACCTTCTACTCAGAACATCAATGATTACACTTACTTTTCCCAAATGAAAATCAATTTTCAAATCATGGTCTTCAATAACTCTAGCTATCCATGCTGTCTCAGATCCAAATCTTTTTTACGACATCAGATAATTTGAACGTTTATAATCAGTAAACATATAACACTTTTCACCAACTGATAATGTCATTAATTTTTAGTGCAAATTCAATAGTTGTAAATTCTAAATCATGTATTGGATAATTCTTTAATATGGTTTTAACTGTCTAGAAACATAGGCTATTACTTTGCCTTTGTGCATCAAAACACAATCGAAACCACTTAATGACGCATCACTGTAAATGACAATTTCCTTACCCATTTTAGGCTGAACCAGAACTGGTGTTTCGGTCAACAGAGCTTTCATCTGGTCAAAACTTTACTGACACTTATCAGACCATTCAAATCTTGCATCTTTCTGTAATAACTGTATCATTGACGTATCTATCATTGAAAGCCTTTTCACGACAATTGAAAAGGAATCATATAATAAGGCTATTTCAATTATTAACACAGAAGCTTTGAATTTTTTTGAAGTCATAACCATCATACTGATTGAAACCATAATACTATAATAAGGCCGGCATTTCAACCATATAGATGGAATAATATCTCAATATGAATACTAGTTTCCAAAGAGAAGAGAAAAACCAAATATAACACCCCAAACCCGGCCTAGAAGTTAGGCCCGGATCTGGTGTGTCACATGGAAGTAAAAACCATCTTTGCGATTATTAAAAACTTGCTTGAGAAATACAGCCTCTTTGTCAAAACCAAAATCACTTAAGAAATTGTTAACTACTTGAAAACGTAATAATCTTTAAAAAAACCCTTTTAGTAGCGAAAGCATATTTGAAATGAACAATTTACAAAAAATGTGATATTTAGAAATAGAGTTGCAGAAGCATTTTGAAATCGTTGTGGAAACATAGATAAAATACATGTATTTTTGAAAGATTGATTGATGAGTCAACAATCAAGGTAGTGAACTTTAAAACCGTGTCTTTTGAAAATATCGTTTGAAAGTTCGAGTGAAAACTTCCGTGTTAAAATATTTATAAAAGTTTATTATGAAATCCATTTGTTAATCAATTTTGGAAAACCTTTATTTAAGTTTTTAGAAAATTCTCATTTTAAACAATTTAAGCAAAATAGTAAGTATAACAACCATAAAGCAAATAATAAAACACTCCAGAGGCCTTATTACAACTTAAACCAAAATAGCAAAATAATAAAATAAACGGGAATAGAAATTTAAAATTCAATAACACCATTTCTGAAGTATGGCCTCCACCGAGTCATCCATGTGCCCAAGTCCTCGTCACTGAGCATTACCTACAAGGTTTAAGAAAAAGGGGGTGAGTTACAAGAACTCAGTGTGAAATCCCCTTACCGTCATCCACTAGGCCTGAACCCATATAGCAATCATCTTGGGCTTAAGCCCATTTAACATGCATTTGGACCGAAGCCCAATTACAAAACAGAATATATTTATATATGTGCAATGTATGAATGTATGCAAACCCAAACCAACATAATAATCCATCCGCTACACACCACCCGTACCAACTAACACACACATGAGGATCTTTTGTCAACCCACCCCGCCAACACACCAATCGAGGCATTTAGCCATTTATATCAAATTCGAATTGTGGACAAGCCACGGAATAACAGAATATACACGCTTAGCCACGGACAAAATGTGACAGAGTCACCAGAATATCATATAAAGTAATATAACCGGCACACAGCCTTGGTAAAAATGATCGACACAGAGTCGTTAAATTAATATGTTAGGCACATAGCACCGGTAAATACGTTTAGCACAAAGCCATAATCACGATGGCACAAAGCCATATTTAGGTTGGCACATAGCCATTATCGAAATTTGTGGCGAGCCACGAAATCATAATGTATCATTGCGATCAAACTGCTTTTCATAATATTTGTGGCAGTGCCACCAGAATTTCTTCTCTTCAACATTTTCCCAACCCATGCAAATTCATGTAGATGCATCATACATAGCAAATCATGATATTTAAAAATATAAAAACAATAATTAAATCGGACAAAAGTTCAAATTTCATTAACACTTTACAAAATCGGCCCATTAGGGCATTATATCAAATTGGCTCATTAAGCCATATGTCAAATTGGCCCATTAAACAATATATCAGATCGGCCCACAAAATAATATATATAAAATCGGCCCCTTAAGCAATTTATCAAATCGGCCCATTAAGCAATTTATCAAATCGGCCCATTATGGCTATATAACAAATCAGCCCATTAAGGCAATATAACAAATCGGCCCTTTAGGGGCATTTCCGTAATTCGGCCCATAGGGGCATTTTCGTAATTCGGTAATCTTACCCACTAAGGGTAATTTGGTAATCTCGTAACCCAGGGGTATTTCGGTCATTTATCCTCTAAGGGTATTTTGGTAATTCCGCAACCTAAACTTAACTACTAATGTGGGGCATAAAATTTGAAACTGTTCATCTCCGTCATACTGGCTAAACTAACTATAACTCGAGTTAGGAACATCAAAATTTAGATCCGTAAATTTTAATTGAAACTAGACTCATATATCTTCTTACAATAATTTATTCAGAATTTTTGACTTAACCATTTAGTACAGTTTATTCCTAAAACTTTCCCTTGTTTCATTGTCCAACGATTCTGACCTCTCTTATCTTAATTTCAAATATCTTACTATACGGTTTTCATATGCTGCTCCCACTTGTTTCTATTAAAAATAGGTTCAATAAGAAATCCATACATATTAATTAAAACTCTTAATTCCCTTTGTACAAGTTTAACCAATTTTTCCAAGACAGAACAGGGAACCACAAAGTCAATCAGAACCAGTCTCACTAAAATTAAGATATCTTAGAATATAAAATTCCTTTTCCTTATCCGTTTCTTCCATATCAAAATAGACACAGTAAGATTTAATTTTATATCTTATTCACTTTTTAATTCCCTTTCTCCTATTTTTCATGATTTTTCGAAATCACGTCACTGCTGTTGACCAAAACTGTTTCATTGCAAAAATATGGTTACCACTATGAACCTACGCACGCCCGAGTGATCACGGAAGCCAATTTCCGGTTTTCTTTGGTATTACGACCAAATCACAGAACATTTCATGCAAACAATTAGAGATATGTGAGAACACACACCATTTAAAACATGTATTCGGAAGGGTACGGGATTACACACCTTATTTTGATTTCCTAAAGAACCACTCTCCGTTGATCCTAGAACAATACCAACCAAAAGTTAGCCTCGGATTTCCAAAAGATTCATACTCAATGCATTGCTTACACTTGAATCACTTACCACTATATCCAAAGGATTAGCAAATAGAATATATCGAGAGACTTCGTCCCTAAAACATCATCGATTAGTCGAACTCCAATCCGATTTGCAACATAGCCAAATAAAGATATAACAAAAAATCCGAAAATGAACCCCTTACCTTAATGATTTTTAGGACCGATTCCTTGCGATTATACGATGTCTTCCAGAGAATCATGTTTCAGCCTTCCACTATATCACAACGAAGAAGAAAATGATCTCGAATGAAAGAAAGTAAGGTGATGGTGTCGGTCAAAATGACCATCCCAAAACAAAGTATAAATTCGGTCATTAAGAGAAAGAAAATAAAATATTGAGAAGAATACTTACCGATTGATCAAGAAATAAATGTTAATATGGATGAGAAGAAGAAATAAAGAAAAGATGAAAGTTCGGTTATGGAGGAAATTGTATGTTGATATTCGGCTATGGTGAAAAAGAATTAGGACAAAAGAGATGCTTGAAGGATTTCGTGAAAATAAAAGAAATAAGAAGAAAGATGTTTGACTAGCTTGGTTTTCAAAAAACATGAAAGAACAAATTTTGGTCTCAATGGTTGGTGTACATTCGGCAACAAGAAGAAAGAAAAGAAGAGAATATGCACACTCAAAGTAGAAGATTCGGCAAGAAGGAAATTTGGAGAGAAGAAAAATGTCACAAAAGTTGCATAAAGGAAATCTTGGCCAAAACAATACTAAAACTTTACCAAAACACCAAGCAAAATTCTATTTGTCCCTCCTAACACACAAAAATCTGTCCACATACATGACCATAATGGTCAAAATTAGCCACCCACACTTTCCATAACATTTCCCTTGAAAATGGCCATTTGTTCCCCTTACTTTCCCCTTTTTCTTGATTTCTTTCCTCATCTTCATTCTTTCCTATTCTCCTTAGCCATCTTGCCAAAAATAAAAAGTCTTCCATACCATATTAAAGCGTTGGCCGACACTTACCTTATTAGTACAAAAATTTAATCCAAAATATTTGCACTTGGTGGGATTTGAACCTCTTCCCTTAAAGTCCTTCATGCGACATGATATCCTCTTTACCAATTGCTCATTTATGCAAGCAAATTACTCTCTTATTTCCATAAGCCTTGATGTCACTTACTATCTCTCCTTAAAGTGCTTAAACACAAAATTTTTCCTATAACTTAACTTGAACCCGAAACTTCCTAGAAACCTCGTAACTCTCCAAAATCACCTTCCTAATAAGTCCAACTTGAAATAATGCCGTTCTCTTGTTCTCAAAAATTTTAATCACTCCTACGCCCAAGGCCCAATGGGCCCAATTCTTCTAGGCCCAATTTCGGGATGTTACACCGAAAGTAGTCCCAATAACAACAAGTGTAGTAGCACAACTTCAATAATCTGAGATCCATATTATTGAACTCCCATGATCGAGTTAGAATTTATAACAGTAATAAATGTAATTACCTCTGGCCAATGAATGTCTTTCAAAGATAAACCATATTTTTAATTCAGAGCTTCAACCAGTAAAAATAGAAAATAGTATCATATGAATCTTGTCATCAAGTCTTTTATCAATCATGATGGATTAGAAAACCTAAGAAAGATAGAGTAATACCGCTCATGAATCATTCAGACTAACAACAATTCTGTCGATTGTTATAATTAGCCAGCATTTCTGTACAATAAGTATAACATCTAAAAATGAAAATTTACATATGCCTCTGAAGATAACAGAACAGGTAGAATAGCTAGAGAAGATCGCTGTAAGATATCCA
Organism: Gossypium sturtianum; assembly: GCA_025698515.1. Classification (NCBI taxonomy): domain Eukaryota; kingdom Viridiplantae; phylum Streptophyta; class Magnoliopsida; order Malvales; family Malvaceae; genus Gossypium; species Gossypium sturtianum. The sequence continues at coordinate 128,521,326 of CM046950.1, forward strand.
ATTATAACATTTGCATCCAGACATCTTTATAGTTTCATCACTATTCCACTAACTACTAGAGTCATCAATAATCTCACATTATTTAGTTCATTAAAGGAACTAATTCAGAAGAAATTTCCAGTTAATCCGTTCTGTAGATTCCATAACTGAATAAATTAACTATTCATGAATAACTTCTTCCTTAACAATGACATTACATATTCTTAATAATCTTCAGAATAAATCTGATATCTCTTTGAATATCATCTTTACTTACTAACCCATTCTCAGCTCTGACTGCATTATTAATCATTCAGCCAGTGAGGTCTTCAATTTCACACTAGTGAACTTAATCAATATAAATCTTATAATTTTCATCGAATAAAACCGTACTGGTGAGGGGATGGAGATCGTAAAGCCTCAAAATTTGACTTTCATACATACGTACGTATAACATGACATTTATCATCAACATATTCATTTCAAACATTCGTTCATACCTTTATGAATCTCTACTCAACATAAGCAACCTTTTTTAATCAGATACTTGAGTATCACTTTCAACATTATCGGAGTTAGCTCGGTTGGGAAGCATCTCTATCTATTAGTAAGATAATTCTCATCAGAATCGAGAGCTATCACACTATCACAGGTTATATAATGGCATGTATTTAAAGACTCCACATATGCTACGGTCAGTCCAAGAACCGACTAAACCGTAGCTCTGATACCAATAAATGTAACAGCCCTAACCCGTATCCATCACCGGAACAGGGGTACGAAGCGTTACCGAAATTTACAGATCAAGTAAACAAATACTTCATTTTATACAGTATTCATGTCAGAAATCAGACATTAAGTCCCTTATATGAACCTTAGAGCTCCAAAATATGCATTAGAAACGGGTTGGGACTAAACCTGGTATTCAGAGAAATTTTCCTAAAATCTCAAATTTTTTCTAGGTGCAGGGTATACACGCCTGTGTGGTCAGGCCGTGTGGTTCACACGGCCAAGTGACACGCCCGTGTCTTAGGCTGTGTGGTACCTGAAGTAGGGCACGCGCCTGTGTCCCCATCTCGTGTAACTCTTTGATTTGCAAATTATTTAGGTGCAGGGGTCACACAGCCAAGTCACACGCCCGTGTACCAGGCCGTGTGGTAAATTCTGAGTATTTTGTTTTGAATTTTTAAGATGTAGGGGACACACAGCCAGAACACATGCCCATGTGCCAGGCCGTGTGTCACACACGGCTAAGACACACGCCCGTGTCTCTGCCCATGTGGACGAAAATAGGCTATTTTCCAAGCCACATTTCTCACCCAACCTGTTTTCTACATACACCCACACTTAAACACTTTCACAACCATATCAAACATTTAGATGTGAATGCGCTATAATGGTATTCATGAAGAATGCGCTATAATGGATGCGAATTATAATATATTCACATATGTTTCCAAATTTCCATGTGAGTTTGCATATTTGTGTTCTAATGAGGTGATAAACAAATTATGGTTATTATTTGGCAGCCCTCTGAATCGCTGTTGGCAGCCCTCGACATCGCCTTTAGTAGCTCCCTGAATCACTGTTGGCAGCCCTCCGTTGCATCTCCATCGGCAACCCTCTGTTGCTACTCCATTTTCTGCCATCCACTTATCTGTTATCTGCCATACTGTGAGTTATTTTTTTTAAAAAGTCAGTGAATTAATGTTCATTAGTCAATTATGAGGTTTTATTTAATTAATTGAACTGTTCAAATGTTATGTGCTGTTGTTTTACTTATAGAAATTTTGATTTTTTTCTCATTCTTATATTGTTTTACTTTTAAATCTTAGCTAAGCTTGTACCATTTACCGCTGGCATTGAAGGTTTGCTGATATCAACACATTGTTTCGTTTTCAACTTATTACCTGGTAAGTATCAAACACATTCAACTGTTGAATAATGATTTTACACCATTTTACACCTATTAATTTATCAACTGATTTGTACCAATTGCTGTCCAAATGAGTTTTGCATGCATCAATAAGCTCTCCATATATAGTCTTCTCTTATAGGTATAGTGTAGCTTTCCATGGCTCAACAATTTTCAAACGAGTCAATAATTTCCATGCTCAAATTAACACCCAAGTACAATTACTACTAATTTGATCTCTAAGTTGGTGTGGAATTATGAAACTAAGAGAGTTTTTTCCTATATGTTGCTTTTTGAAATATGTTGCTAATTTCTGACCGCAGCCTCTGTTTCTTGGTGTGAGTGGAGTTGACCAGCTTATTGAAATTATTAAGGTACATTTTACTTCAAAATTTTGATCAGTAAGAGTTATATCATGATGAATTTGTTCAAATTGTTGTCCAAATTGTTGTTTATTATCTTGCTTGGTTGGTATATATGCTTTTTATTATATTGTTGTCCAATAAAATAAAATATTCAAAGTATATCGGCTGGAAACCTAACGGGTTGCCTTATATCTCATTGTAAGATATAACGGATCCTCCCTAGGTGTAACAATGCCACGTATGATGAATCTTAAAGATTTTCTGTCAATATTGCTGTTTATTATGATGTTAAGCAATATATTATAAAATGTTAAGCAATATATTATAAAATGTGATGTTAAGCATTTTAGATAGTTTTCTAACGGTTTCTTTTAAATATAAAAATCGAATTAATATGATAAACAAATTATGATCCATGAATATTTTGATAGTGATTAAGCTTCTGATATTTTATGAAAACAACATTGGTTTATAATTTGATACCAACGTCTTAAATATTTGAATATGCTAAAATTAAATTTCTTTTTACAAATCGGTTTTGTTTTAGTCAAACCCCCAACATAAAATTCTTTTTTAATAGAAAAATCCAATTCTTTATTAATATAAAAATCGAATACTTTTTTTTTGAGAAAGTAATTTAAAAACTTCTTAAAACGGTTTTTTCGTTATTTACATATATTTTAATATAAAAATCAAATTACTAATTTTTTAAATTAATAATGTTTGATTTCAAAATTTATTATTTTTAAATGTTTTTAAGAATTATAATTTTTTATTAATATGATAATAATTGATCATTATTTAAATATTTTTTAATATAAAAATCAATTTTTTTTTTTAAAAGTAAACGAAAAACTAAAACCAATTAATATTTAAAAAAAAAACTTAAATGAACATTGTACTTCGAAACACCCCTAGAGACTTGTTCGACATGGGCAGTGGAAGTAGAGATGACATCGTCGAAAGATCAGAAACACTGCCTTTTCCAGAACAAAACTTAAATGAAAATATCCCTAGTACTAGTGCACAATTTCAATGGGTTCGTCAAGACGTGGACGAAGATATTTACGAATTATGATGTAGTAAGATTTTACGGTTTTTTTATTTATATGTAATATTATAATTTTAATCGTGGTCATTTTATATTTATTTGTAAATTTTATATGTACCATTATTGTTGTTATTTGTTACTAAAATTACAACTATTTTATGTGTATTGCAGGGAAAATGAGTAGAAGAAGATTACGAGATTTAATTATTGTACAGAATACTGTAAATTACGAAGAGGGCAATAGTGAATAGCAAACAATAGTTGGATCCTCTAATGTGCCTGACATAAATGATGAGCCTGCAGAATTACAAAGTAATGTTAAGTTTATTTTACATGCATGTTGACTTTTTTTATTGATTCATTTTTCAATTTTAATATAACAATAATATATCATTGTTCAGCTGAGAGTGGTGGGACGCGCAGAGGTCGCGGACGTACGCTGCTTAAAGATTTGTACGAATTAAATTCCGTCGAGCGTGTGAAAGTAAGGAGAAACAGTCATGGCCAGCCTGTTGGCCCTGAAGCTCGACTTCTAGCAGGCTATTTGGGCATTATTGCACGAAATGCAAATATGTTGTCCATCAATTATGAGTCATGGCGTCACATGCCTGATGCAAACAAAAATCAAGCTCTGGAGAACATTAAGGTAACAAAATGTGAATGTAATTTATAATACTTTGGTTGAAGTTTCATTTATATTTACTTTCTAAACTTATGTTTTTTAGGAGAGGTTTGCTTTGGAGGTCTTCGATTACTATATAAAGAAGACATTGGGAAAAAAATGGAGAGACCACAAAAGCACATTGAAAGAAGAATATTTTAAGAAAGAAATAAGCCTCGAGGATAAACTGCAAAATGTCCAGCCGGGAATGTTGAGGTATCAATGGGAAGATGCGGTTAGATTCTGGAACTCAAAGAAAGGAGAGGTATTACCTAGTTCTAAATTCTTATAAATTTTTTGGTTTATAGTATTTACTATATACGTAATAATAATTTTGTTATGTAGGACCGTGAGCGTGTCGGAACGAGAAGCAGGCAGAAACAAAAATTCACGCACACGGCAGGGTCGAGAAGTTTTGCTTCTGTAGCTGAGGCCGAGGCATTATAATTTATTAATTCTGTCAAATATTAATGACTTTATACTATTAAATTATATTTCTACTACAACATTGTAGGAAGTCTCCATCGGTCAAAAAGTTGGATGCATTCAGCTTTTTGACATTACGCATAGGAAGAAGGATGGGTCTCCGATGACATCCGAAGCTGGAGAGATTATGGTATATTTACTTAATAAAATTTGATTTATTAAAAATGGATTTATAATGTTTACTTATAATAGTTTAATTCTTCGTTAGTAGTTTTAAATTAATAATGTTATGTTGCATTCCTTCTTATTGTATATTTCGTTTCTAACTTTTAGATTGATTTATTAGGAGAAACTAAAGGAGAAAAAAGGCACAGTATGAAGCGGCTGCTTTGAGTGATAGTCCTGTTCATCTTGAGGATATCGATAACAGAATTATTACCGATGTTTTGGGTCCTGAAAGGTACGACTGCTTCGACTGATAGTTCGTTTAATCTTGAGTATATTTATAACAGAATTTTCACTGATGTTTTGGGTCTTGAAAGGTATGGTCGGGTTCAACTTCAAGAATCTAGTGTTACCCCGACCCAATATTTTGGATCCGGCTCCCATCAATACATGCCTTCCGGGAGTCAATCTCGTGCTGAAGTTCAGAGGCTAAATGACCAGATAGCTCAGATGCAAGCGAGCACGGTTGAGCAAATTTCTCAACTTAGAGCGGAGCGGCGGCGAGGAGGTGGAGGCGGCGAGTGAGGAGGCGAGCGAGCGAAGAAGTATGAAGAACTTCACTCACGACTTGGACTATGATGAAGATGTTCCAGCAGTCGCAGAGGCCGCCATCTTAGATATTTATGTTCTTATTGTAAGATGATTTTTAACATTGTTACATTTAACATTTTTGTAAGAATATTTTCAGTTATAATTCATTCATTAATTTATATTATATATCTTTTATTCATTTTCAAATATCATTTAGAATTAATGTAGTTGGTGTGATTTTTATGCTACATTTGCTGTTTTGGGTTGGAATTATATACTATATTTGTTGTTATTGGTTGGTTTTAGTGCAGGAGGGGTATGATATTGGACAAATTGTACACTGTAAATCTGTACAAGTTAGCAGCGTTTGTGGGAAAAGTGCCGCTAAAAGTCATGGCTTTTAGCGGCGTTTTTTTCTCATAAACGCTGCTAAAGTTTGCGGCGTTTGTATTAGCGGCATTTTTTATGGCGTTTCCAGAAGCACCGCAAAGACTATTAGTGGCACTTAAAAACGCCGCTAAAGGCCTAAGAAAACACCGCTAAAAGTCCAAATTGCTGTAGTGCCATGACATAATTTCCATACTTTGATAACTTTTCAAATTGATCCCCCAAATAGATAGATTAAGCTATCTCGGTTTCAAAAATATCAAAATTACTAAAAACGGGACAAGAAAACATACACTATTAAGCCAATAAAGTTTCTTCTCTCTCTCCTAGGGTTTCCATGTATTTTGGGGATGAAGATGACATAAAATAAGATGATAATTTCTTTTTAATTATTTATCATCTTTTAATTATTTCTATTTCCAATTTAGTCATTGCCTTTTTCTAAATTTCCATGGATGAATCATCAAAAATATCTACTAACTTTTGATTAATGGTCTAATTACAATATAAGGACCTCAAGTTTTGAATTCCATAGCTATTTAATCCGTCTAGCTACTAGAATTCAACTTTTGCATTTTGTGCGATTTGATCCTTCCCATAATTAAACATATAATCGGTAAAAAAAATTTTATTAGAATTTTCACATGACATCTCTATCATAATATGGACCATGCAATAAAATTAAAATAAATTTTATTTTTGGCTCAAATTTGGGGTCTCGAAACCACTCTTTCGATTTCACTGAAAATGGGCTGTTACAATTAGCAACGGCAAAGACGGATTAATTCTGACACGCATTCCTACAGGATGGCAAATTTGTATGGATTATCACAAACTTAATGCTGCCAGAAGGAAAGACCACTTCCCACTTCCTTTCATTGACCAAATGTTGGATAGGCTTGCAGGAAAAGCCTATTATTGCTTCTTAGACGGCTATTCTGGGTACAATCAGATTCCTATTGCACTGGAGGATCAAGAGAAATCAACTTTCACCTATCCTTTTGGTACTTTTGCTTTTTGTCAAATGCCTTTCGGTCTTTACAACGCACCAGCCACGTTTCAAATGTGCATGATGGAAATATTCTCGGATATGATTGAAGACTCTTTAGAGGTGTTTATGGATGATTTTTCAGTCTATGGGAATAATTTTGATCATTGCATTGACAATTTGGATAAAGTAATGCAGCAGTGTGAAGACACATATTGTTCTAAATTGGGAAAAATGTCATTTCATGGCAACAGAAGGCATTGTGCTAGGCCAATGTATCTCTCATCCAGGAATTGAAGTTGACAAAGCTAAAGTGAAAATTATTGAAAAATTACCTACACCGACAAATGTGAAAGGTATTCATAGTTTTCTTGGACATGGGGGTTTTACTAAAAATTTATTAGAGATTTCTCAAAAATTGCAAAACCCTTATGCTCATTGCTAGAATAGAATAAAAAATTCTTCTTTGACAATGCATGTCTGGATGCATTCATTCAATTGAAGACGCAGCTAGTAAATGCACCCATTGTCATTGCACTCGATTGTTCTCAACCTTTTGAAGTTATATGCGATGCAAGCAACTTTGTTGTAGGTGTTGTTCTAGGACAACGTAAGGGAAAAATATTTCACATCATCTATTATGCTAGCAAAACTCTTACAGAGGATCAAATCAACTATACAACTACAGAGAAAGAATTGTTGGCTATAGTCTTTGCTTTCGATAAGTTTCTTTCTTATCTTGTCGGCTAAAGGTTACCGTATTTACTGATCACTCAGCGTTGAGATATCTTTTTGCGAAAAAGGATACTAAACCAAGATTGATACGCTGGATCTTACTGTTGTAAGAATTCGACATCGAGATAAAAGACCGTAAGGGTTCAGAAAATCAAGTTGCAGACCACCTCTCTTGATTGGAAGTTGGCAGCGAAGATGGAAACATACTTCAAAATGTCGACGTATTCCTAGATGATAAGTTATTTGCTGTAGATGAAACCCCTTGGTATGGAGGTCTGGTTAATTATTTAGTATGTGGAAAACTCCCATTGGGTATCACAGGCCATAAAAAAGAAAGATTTCTTCGTGAAGTAGTGAAGTATCACTAGAACGAATCATATTTATTGAAGGCATGCAATGACAACATTATTCGGTATTGTGTTCCAAAAGTGGAGATGCTTTCAATACTGAAGCACTGTCATGATGCTCATTACGGAGGTCATTTCAGTGGCATGCGAACTACTACTAAGGTTCTCCAATCAGGATTCTACTGCCTTCATTATTCAAAGACGTCCACAATTTTATGAGTCAACAATTTTATGGGACCATTTCCAAGTTCATTTGGAAATCTTTATATATTAGTAGCTGTTGAGTACGTCTCAAAGTGGGTTGAAGCTGTTGCAGTCCAAAAGGATGATGCAAAGACAATGCTTAAATTTTTTCACAAACATATACTTACCCACTTTGGCACACCAAAGGCATTGATTAGTGACCAGGGTACACACTTTCATTGCAACCAAGTGGCAGCTTCACAGAAAAGAATGTTGTGAACCCTTCGATGAAAGATTGGTCTTTCTGACTGGATGATGCTTTATAGGCATTGTCGATAGCATACAAAACTCCATTAGGGATGTCATCGTATCAAATTGTTTTTGGGAAAACATGTTACTTGCTAGTTGAAATGGAACACAAAAGCAATGTGGGTAATTAAGCAAGTGAACATGGACTATGAAGCTTCTGGAAAGAAAAGTGTAGCACCCCTTACCCGTATTAAACGCCGGAATAGTGTTACAGAGTATTACCAGACATACAACACATTTAAACATATTTTTCTCATACATTTAATCAATACATGCATTCATCATTTAATCTCAATCACTTTGTCCCTAATACGAGCCTACAAGGCCCTAAACATGCATTGGGAGTGGTTCGGGACTAAACCAATAACTCGAGAAATTTTTCAACACTTATAAATTTCTTTTCACCAAAACAGGGGACACACGCCTGTGTGACCAAGTCGTGTGTCTCACACGGCCACCAGACACGCCCGTGTCACAGGCCGTGTGAACTTGAAATGGAAGCACATAGCCGTGTCCTACCCCGTGTCCAAACAAGTGAGGTTACTGACTTGGGTCACATGGCCAACCACACGCCCATGTGTCTAGCTCATGTTCCATTCGAAGTGGCCACACATGCCCGTGTGCCAGGCCGTGTACTAGGCTGTGCCAAACCTATAGGGTATATTGACTTATGCTACACGCACAAGTCACACGCCCGTGTGCAAGGCTGTGTGCAAATTAGGGGGTATACTGACTTGTGCCACACGACCGATCGCACGCCCATTTGTGAGAGCGTGTGGAGCATACTGACTTAATTTCAATTCAACACCAGGTGACACACGACCGTGTAACATGACCGTGTGGCACACGCGGTTGAGACACACGCCCGTGTCTCTGCCTGTTTGGACAAAAAATAGGTTAGTTACAAATCCATTTTGCCACCCTATTTTGTGCACACTTACACCACCATTCAATGACACCAACACCAAACATAATAGGCATTAATTCACTTCAACCAAGTATCATTTAGACCATTTCAATAACATCAATGTACAAGATACACAATATTCCAATTTACCATCTAATTCACACCAAATATCATTTTCTTCAAACATAAAAAATGACCAAGCTCAAATTTACATTATTTAGCCTAATTTCACAAGCCTACAAATATTCACAAATCATCCATTTAACACTCAATATACCATACCTATTACTTTCAATCATCACAACCAACTCAATATACACAAGACATAAGCATATATATACATTATTCAAACATGCCAAACAAACTATATTGATCCATTACACATGACTATATATACATACCCAACATAAACATTTACAAGCCAATTCATTTGGCCAAAGTCATTACCAAACATAACCAAAATGACTCAGAGTCCCTATACATGCCATATGACCAAACCATAAGTTCAAAAGCACCAAAGTGACGGTTGGATAGTGTGACGATGTCTCTGACGATCCCCAAATCTGAGCTAGCTTTGAATTCACTATAAAACACGGGAAAAATAAACAAAGTAAGTTATAAAGCTTAGTAAGTTCGTACTAAATATGTTCAACAAATCATAATACACAAATCATCAATTTGAACTATTTAACATTTAATTCATGATAACAACAAACCTTTGTCATGCTTAATCATATGCTTGTATGCAAATTCATAAGTTCTTCTATTTGAATATCATACTTTACATGTACATACCTGTACAAATTCGTAACGAACTCATACCTTTTCGGAGTACTGTCGAATACTCGATATTTCTCACACTGAGTACCAATACCTAGCCGAAGCTATTATAATCTCGCACACTAAGTGCCTTACATAGCCAAAGCTATCTCAATCTCGTACATTAAGTGCCATATAAAGTCGAAGCTATTTCGAGTTGCACACTAAGTGCCATATAGAGCTGAAGCTATCTCAAATCACACACTAAGTGCCATATATATCCGAATCATCGTCAAACATGACTATAATCTCAGATACACAATTTATGTATATCAAAGCATTTAAAGCATAATTGTAACAATACTTATTAAACACGAACTTGCCTCAGATGTGAAAATGATGACACAATCAACTAATTTGATATCTTGTTCTTTCCTCGATCTAAATTCGTATTCTGCTTTTCTTGATCTAAATTGTAATAGCCCGATTTTGGGGCTAGTCGGAATAGTGGTTTCGGGATCACTAATTCAGGGATGAAGAAAATTATTTTTTATATTATTTTATGTGCTATAGCATGTTTATAAGGATGCATGAGAATTCTGGTGCCTTAATTTTAGCGATTGAATGCCTAATTGAGAAAAAGGACTAAATCGCATAAAGTGCGAAAGTTCTATTTTACAAGCTAGAAGTGTTAAATAGTTATAGAACTTTAAATTGATGGTCTTGAATTTGCAATTACACCTTCTTAATGTTTTTGGCCGGCCATAAGGGACAATAGACTCAAATTGGTCAAAATTGGATGGGTTAGGTGGATTAAATTAAAGGAAATAATAAAATAAGAAAAGATGATATCACCCATTTTCATTCATCTTCTTCCCACCAAAAATATCAGTTAAGGAAGGGTTTTGGAAGCCAAAAATTTTCAGCAACTTCTCACCCTTGAAAGTAAGTGATTTTGGTGGTTTTATTTGATAATTTTTGTACTTTTTGAATCCCCAAAGCTTAAGCTAGCTAATGAGGGGACTAATTTGCAATATGGTTGAAAGTTTGGGGACTTGCAATATGAGTGTTCATGTTATTTTATGAGTTTTTATGTAAGAAAATGAATGTCAGTGAGTTAAGAAACAACTTTTGTGAAGGGTGTTATCATGAAAACACCTAAATAGGACTTATTTGTAAAGGTAGTAATTGTGTAATAAATGCATGAAATAATTGATTTTGTGAGTTATTGTAAGAGGAATAAATGTTCAGCTAGGCTTGTTTAATGAAAAAATATGATGAAAAAATGATTTACGAGCCTAGGGGCAAGATCATAATTTTGCCAAAGTGTAAGGGCAAAATAGTCATTGTTGCCTAAGTAGAAATTTTGATGTATCATGAGCTAAAATGTGATTGGATGGGTAATTTTATTATTATAGATCAAGAAGAGCGCGGAAACAACCTTGACCGAGGAAAAGGCAAGCGGACTAAATCATCGATTAAAACATTTTGCACCGAGGTAAGTTTATGTGTAAAAGATATGTCTTTAATACATATGTTGTTATTTATTGGTGCATTGTATGAACGAGATAATTTATGATTGAAATTGATAGATAGTGAGTAATTCACGTATGAACCTTGGAATAGATATGTGAGTGCGGAAAAATATCCGTAATTATTCTTTTGGTGGGCTGTGTGCGATACCACCTTATTACTTACTAATGATGGGCTGTGTGCGATACCATCGCTTATATTATAATTTGGTGGGCTATGTGCGAAACCACCATAAATATTCTTGTTTGTGGGCTAGGTGCGATACCACCCTAATATTGATTAATGGTGAGCTGTGTGCGAAACCACCGGGTACTTAGTATTATTCCGAGGGGTTCATTGAGAATTTGTATAAGTGAATGTTTCATGTTGCTTTGTGGTGATAAGTGCAGGGAATGTGTACAAGTGAATGTGAGTAATATAATTGTTATATGGTTGGAATGTGGTAAGAAATTAAATGAGTAAGCATGATTGTGGAAATGTGAATTGTTCTTGCTTAGTATATGATGTTATTGATTGTTTAGCATATGTTATGATGCTTATTTTTTGCATTTAAACTTACTAAGCTTAAAGCTTACTCTCTTTCTTTTCCCTTGTTTTATAGTGTCAGAGAGCCAGTTCGGGATACGTAGATAATCAGAAGATCACCCACACTATCAGCTCATCTCGGTATATTTAGTCTTAGCATTTTGTGTATGGCATGTATAGGGGCTAGGCTTAGTGTGATGTCTTGTTATTTTGGCTAAGAGTGTTGGCTCCTTTAAAGATGAACTTTTGTAAATAGCCATAGTTGATGGCTTATTGTTATTAATCTATGAAAAGATGAGGTTATTCATGAATGTGTATGATGCATAATTGGGTTTCTTGGTTAAAGTATGCATGAATGGATAGATGCTTTAATGTGATTATGTTTGTATGAGTTATGGTGATAAGAAGAGCTTAGCAAATAGCCTTGTTATTGTCCACTCGGGTAGACACACGGGCCTGTGTCTAGGCCATGTGTGACACACGGTCGGCCTCATGGGCGTGTGGTTAGGCTGTGTGTCCCCTTGCATGCTAGGTTTACAAGTCAGTATGCTCAGTAGTAAACACACGGGCAGAGACACGGCCGTGTGTCTCAGCCGTGTGGAAGGCACGGCCACGGACATGGGCGTGTGCCCAGGCCGTGTGAAGTCTGCACCTGAAATTAGGAATTTAATTCACCACACGGTCGAAGGACACGGGCGTGTGCCTAGGCCGTGTGACATTTATGAGGTGATGATGTTAGAAACAGAATGCCAAGGTTTTTTACACACGGGCTAAGACACGAACGTGTCGAGGCCGTGTGACGGACACGGGCGTGTGTCCAGCTGTGTGAAAACCCCTGTAGGTTTGAATTGAAAAATAATTTCACACGGGTGTAGAACACGGGCATGTGATATGCCACACGGGCGTGTCCCTTACTCCACACGGGCGTGTGGACTGTTTAGTGAAAATTTTCTAAGGTTTTATAAAGGGCTTCAAAAAGGTTCGATTTGATCCCGACCCATTCCTAAAGGGAGGATTTAGGACATATAGGCTTCTTTAAGAGGTGTTAATAAAATTTTTAAGTTTGGAGAGGAAAGTCAAGTCTCGGTGTTGCATAAGTGTTGGTGTATAAGACTAGTAATGCCTCGTACCTTGTTTCGGTGTCGAATACGGGTAAGGGGTGTTACATTTAGTGGTATCATAGCCAGATTAAGTCGGTTCTTGGACTACCGTAGCGTGAGTAAGAGTCTAGCTATACATGCCATAAATGTACATTGATAGTGTGGTGACTTCTGAGAACTTTAAACTTTGTTTCCATATAGTAAATGGATCCTGACCGAACTACTGCTGGTGACGCTGCTAGTAACGCGCCGGCTCCCACGCAAGGGACTGGGCATGTAGAGAGTAGACCCGAGACTATGGGTCAAAGGGAAGAGGCTAGGGAAGCCTTTCTCCACATGATGAGTAATTGGTATACGGAGTATCTATGAGCGAATCCTAAAGCTCAACCGCCTCGACCCCCTCTTATACCTCAGCCAGTCCCCGTGGCTTCTCAAGGTATAGAATTGGTGAGGATGACCAAACCCCCTGTAGATAAGATTTGGAAGCAAGGGGCCGAGGAATTTAGAGCTAACATAGACAATGACCCCGAGAGGGCGGAGTTCTGGCTTAAGAACTCAGTGAGGGTATTTGATGAACTCTCCTGCACACCTGAGGAGAGATTGAAATGTGCCGTGTCATTGCTGAAGGACTTGGCATATCGTTGGTGAAAAACTTTAACGACGATAGTTCCAAGGGAGAGAGTAACGTGGGACTTCTTTTTGGAAGAGTTTCGAAAGAAGTATATAAGCTAGAGATTTGTGGATCAGAAACGGAAAGAATTCCTTGAATTGAAGCAAGGCAAAATGACCGTGGCAGAATATGAGCGCGAGTTTGTTAGGCTGGGCAAGTATGCACAAGAGTGTGTGTCCACAGAAGCTATCCTGTGCAAGAGGTTTGAAGATGGGCTGAATGAGGATATTAGACTTTTAGTTGGGATCTTGGAATTGAAAGAATTTGTAGTGTTGGTTGATAGGGCATGCAAGGCCGAGGAGCTGAATAAGGAAAAGTGGAAAGCCATGAGTGAGGTCCGAGATGCGAGAAAGATGCCAATGAGTAAATCATTCCAAACCCAATCAAAAAGGTCCAAGGAAATGAATCCTCGGATGACTACGTCAGTTGGATATTCACATCGAGATCGAGGTAATACATACTCGGGCTCGAGAGTTCAAGCCACCTCAATGGCAAGCGTGGGCAATCCAAAGTCAAATAAACCGGAATGCCCAATTGGTGGTAGGCAACACACTGGGGAGTGTTGGGGAAACACCCAAAATTGTTACAAGTGTGGTTCTGTAACACCCCATACCCGAGTTCGAGGCTTAGACCGGATACGAGAAGTTACTATGCTTGAACTTGCTTAATCAAGTACTTACGGCTATAAAATTTTGTTCCGAATTAAGAACTTATCTTTCTTAATCAACTTGTACTTTTCCTGGGCCTACGATGCCTTAAACTCATGTCCGTAAACTTTCGAAACTCAATCGAAAACTTTTCATTCAAACAGGGGTCACACGCCCATGTGAGTTGGGACACGCCCGTGTAACCCTGAGACACGCCCATGTCTCCTAACCGTTCTTAAAACTCGAGCTTACTACAAAACTTCACACGGCCATGGAAAGCCCGTGGTCCTGGCCCGTGTGAAAAACCTTAGCATTCTGACTTATAACACACGGCCATGGCACGCCCGTGGACTTAGACCGTGTACTACAACTTGATATTCTGACTTAAGGTGCAATGGTGCAGGGTACACACGGCTTAGACACACACCCGTGTGTCTGACCATGTGGGCACTTAGAGGCTATTTACCAGGCCAATTGCCACCCTGAAATCAAGAGCAATTCGTACTATCTCAACAACTCAAATCACTACAACTTTAATGAAAAATATAACATGCTCCATTGATATCAATAACATACATACTTAGTCAATCTTGGCCAATCATTTAGCCATTTACAAAAGAATAATAATAAACTTGATAGCCCATGCTTTTCCCTTTTCTAAGACATATACTCAAAATGAAATGTTTCCTATACATGCCATACTTAAATAAACAACTTGGCTATACCAAAATAGCGGTTGATAGTGTGATTCAAGCTCCGACTTCAACGATCCACAAGTAAGCTTGGCGGGACTACATAGAAAGAAATAATAAAAGACGTAAGCATTTAGCTTAGTAAGTTTGCATAATGCACATAGCAACGTACTTGCTTAGTATAAACCATTTGACATAAACAATGGCATCGTAAATTTTAGCTATAAAGCTTACTTACTCATACTTGATAGGCAAACAAAGTACAAGTATCACTAGATCACATTGATCAGCATACTTGAACATAATACTCATAATTTCTAATTCATCATTCATAACATGAATAATATTCTTTATCACTTGATAATAACCTTACTTACTTAGCTTTCTTGTTATCTCTTTGGAGCTTAACTCGTTGCCCGATGAATTTAGATGAATAACCGAGGATACTAAATCTCATCTAAATTTCGAGGCCATGACTTAACATGGGCTTATACGAAGTCTTTCTTGTTCTGTAACACCCCAAACCTGGCCCATTCGTTATGACCGAATTTGAAATGCCACTGCGGAAAAACGTTTGAAGACTGATTTCACTTTTGGGAAAAACATTAAAAATTTTGTCATTTGAAAACCATGTCCAATTAAAAATTCTAAATAATATAAGCTTGATAAAAATATCCAAATTAAAACTTTATTATAAGCTTTTAAAATATAAATTGCCAAAATTAAAAGCACTTCCCAATAATAATTTAATGGTCGTCTAGCTTAAACATAATAAAAATGTTCAATCACTTTAATAGGCCTTATTACAATAAACACTTAATCAAAATACTGAAAATATAACTACCTAATTAATTAAAATATCTTTCTCGCATGGAAATCGCTTACGCATGGCCACCTTTGTATCCACTCCAACCCGGTCCAAAAATCACGATCACTGCGATGTTTAATAAAAATTGGGTGAGTCATACGGACTCGATGTGTAATTAGTCCACTGAATTCCACCCACATGTTAACCACATATTAACTCATATATCGAGATATCAATTATCAAATTCACATGTTATCACATTACGGGCTTGGCCCATATTCATATCACATTCATCTAATAGGGTAGTTAACCACATAATTTCCACATACTGGGCTTAGCCCATTTCCACACCGATCCACATTCATATCTTTGGGCTTTGCCCATTTCCACATTAATCCACATATCATATTGGGCTTGGCCCATTTCCACATATGTTCACATACGAAATCATGCAATTATGAAGCCCAACCCAAACCTAGGGTCCATCCGCTACACACCCCCTTATCCAGCCTACCACACACCAGGGGATTATCAAATCACCCTCTCCTTTTCACTCCAAAGGCAATCACTCCCGTCCACGTGCAATTAAGCACAATAGTCCACAACGCGACCTCAGTCGGCGCCAATCCACGATGTAGCCGTAGCTAACACCAAAACCACGATGGGACACATAGTCACTCATCAATCACGATATGGCACATAGCCGATATCAACCACGATGAGGCACCTAGCCACTCATCAAGCCACGCGAACTTAATCGCAATTAATCCACAACGTGACCTCAGTCAACGTCAATCCACGATGTAGCTCAAGGCTAACATCAAACCACGTACTCGAAGTACACCCGTACCTTCTTTCATATCATATCCCACCCATGCACATGCCACATAAAATAATGATACAATGTAATGATGCATGAGCATGTTCATCAAGCATATTATCACATATTCATATTAATAATCACATATCATCAGTTTGTTACTTAATGGGATTATCGACATACCCCTTGAGGGTATCCTTATCACAATTTCCACTACACTAGTTAGCACATTCATAACACATACACATTTCACGTACATATCATATACCCGGAAAATGGTGGGTTAATCACACACATGTCTATTTAGCGAAATCCCGAACTACTCGAATCTAACATGATCTAGAATCCCGAAACTCTTCTTATTCCCGTCGATTTGCTCCTAAGAACCAAAGTCAGAAATCGATCATCACCTAAGCTCATAAAATGGCCTATGGCCGAATATCAATACTTCCTTACCTTGCTTACCAAATCCCGAAAACTACTCCTTGCTCTTGAACTGTCGAAATCCCTAAGTGAAACCACATCAAAATCGGCTTAAGCATAAATTCATAGAAAAATAACCCTTGGCCGAATACCATACTTGCTTACCTTAATCGCTTCAGATCCAAAAACTCCTCTAATACTCCTCTTGTCGGCTATATACAAAAGACACAATGGTAAGGCACTATGAATATTCGGCTATCCATAGAAATCAAGACCACCCTTGATTTCGGCATACCAAAGAGATAGAAGAACGGTTAGGAGAGAACTCTTACTTACTATAGAGAATCGATTGGAGCAACCTTCAAACAATGACACCTCCGGCTTCTATCACTTGCGCACAGAGAAGAGAGAATATGGCCACTTGAAAGATTCGCTAAGCCCTTAAAAAGGTGATTCAATATTCGGTTATCTCTTAAAAGTAGATGTAGATGGAAGAAAAGAGGTATAAAAGTGGCTAAGAGATTTCGGCAATGGCTCTCAATGGAGATGAAACATTCGGCTAAGGTCTTGAATGATAAAGGGTCATTCGTCCAACCTTGGAAATTAGAGCCTAAACTCTTGATTTCGGCACGCTTATGAAGAAAACTCAAAACCGATTGCTAGGAGAGAACTTACTTACCACTACGCCAGCACCCTTAGAGAAACGACTTCTAGATCCCAAAAAGAAAGAGTTTGATACCTTAATGATGAAAAGAGATCACGCCAAAGTGGAGGGAATTTATGCTTAGAGGATTCGGCAATAAAGAACAGGGGTAGAGGGTTTTGGCTTTTGTCAAGTAATGGAAGAAAGAATAGTTCTTGGGGAAGATGATGATTTCGAATGAACAAAGCAAAGAAGAAAAGATACATATGGCTACTTCAACATTCGGTTTTGGCTTCAAAGAAAAGAGAGGAAAAGAGAACCTCTTTTGACTAAAAACTTTCGGTCAAAGAGGAGAATGAAGAAAAGAAATCCCAAGAGCTGATCATCCCCTATTTATACTACCCAAATTCAAGCACACCTATCTCCACTATCAAATCCCAATTTTATCTCTTATTTTATCTCTTAATCACCTATTCAAAATAAATACAATAAATCTACAATTATCCTTTTATCACCATTCAAAATAACTTGAATTAATCCTTACTTATTCAAATAAAATATCACCATAATTATCTTCTATCTACTCATCTAAACTAAATAAAATAAATCAACCTTTTATTCAAAATAAATTGAATAAACCAACATTTATCTTACCTTATAGCTGAATTTCCAATAAATAATTACCAAGCTTATCACCTCCTAAAATAAATAAAATAAAATCTTATTTATCCACTATCTATAGCCAAATATTTAAAAGAAACACAAGGCTTATCCTTACCTTCCAAAGTCCCAAAGTCGTCCATCTCTTCTCCCTTGCCTTGACGTCACATGCAAAAATAAAATAACACACCCATTTGCTGCCCCCACGTTTCGAACATGGGACCTGCTGGAGTCAGCACACGCTACTAGCCACTTTGCTGCTAGCTCCTTTGTGACATAAACTCCCCACAATTCCTTTTAAGACCTTCTTCTCCCTTAGCACCAACTTGGAAAAATAAAAACACGCTTATGCTGCCCACAAGACTCGAACTTGGGCCCTCCTGAAGCTCCCTTTCCCGCAAGCGTCCAAGCCACTTTACCCAGGCGCTTTTTGTGACATGCTTCGCCCAGAATTCCTTTTAAGACCTTCTTAGCCACGCTCCTTACTGACGCAAAAATAAATGTCCATTTGCTTCCCACGCTGCTCGAACCTCCTACCTTCCTCCCAGCTTATGGCGTCACCTGCCCAAGCCTTAAGTGGCGCCTTGCTGCCACTTTACCAGGCCAACCCTTGTGTCATAAATCCAACACAAATTTTCTTAAGGCTTCCTTAGCCCAACTTCCCTTCTTAACTTAAAATCCAATTATTTTCCAAAGCTTCCACCTTCATCCTAGAGTTCTAAAAACCCTTAATACACTTCCAAACACTGCCAAAACCTACTAACTCATGAATTATGCACGAACGCATAACCCCTAATCTAGGATGTTACAGTTATACCCTCCTTAAAAATAATTTCGTCCTCGAAATTACTTACTAACGAATAATCGTACATCTTAACTCACCGCACTACGCTTATGCTGCGCACTCTGATCTTAATAAAACTATCTTACCTTCTAGGCACAGTCTTAAAGTTCACATTCCCTAGAACTCATTTCTAACGTCGCAATTTAATCTGATTAAAAAGTTTTATGCATCAGAAATTTTGTTCCACTGATTATTCGCGAACAGTTTTATGAAAAGAGATGTTCAGAAGTAGTTCTTTCGATCAACCAAAGTTTCTAGTTCAAGTTCACTACTCTAACTCAGGGAGTCACATTCACATTCATAAGCAAAGACACATTCATTTCTACATGAAGTCACATTCATTCACAACATCATTCACTACACTTTTATGGCCATTTCAGTCCTTTCCCAACCCAGGGGTAATTTCGTCATTCGTCCTATAAGGGTATTTTGGTACTAAACCAGGGTAAATTTGAAAATCTTTATAAATCAAAGGTTTATTCCAAAATTTACAGAAACTCGGGGTTATTTTGAAAATTTGCTTTCCGAATCAGAGGTGTTGCAAAAATTTCAGAAATCGGGGTCATTTTGGTAATTTTTTGTAAGTCAGGGGCAATTTCGTAAATTTTCCAAATCAGAGTATTTTATTATTTGTAAAACAGAAGTTTTTGACATCTTTGTAAAGTAGAAATATTTTAACAAAAGTCGAGGGTATTTTTGAAAATCTTAAAAACTAAGGGTATTTTAGTAATTTACAATGCAAGGGCATTTTTTTGTAATTTTGTAAATCGGAGATATTTTGGAAAAATTTTCACAATAATCTTTTACTACAATTAAAAGGGTAATTTAGGGATTTTAAAACTAGAGTTTTTATAAAACTGCATGGCTAGTCCCTTTCACGTTTTAATTATCGGGTTTAGCCCGTGAATAAGTCCTCTTGGTTAGGGTGAACCGTAGCTACGCACCAGGTAGGATTCGAGTAGAGAGGAGGTGAGTTGCTAGGACTGCTTAAGTACCAAGCTCTTACTGAATACCAATCCTAGACATGCGTACTATGGTTGCCACACCTTAACTCGGCGACTTAGTTCACATGTTTGTTTAATGGTCCTTAAGTCTTATGCACTTGTGTTTGAGTAGCCCAGTCCTAGGGTTCAACAGATCCTAGTTCACTAATCTACGTTCCCTTCATACTTATAACATTCACATACACATTTCACTTCAGTAGTCAAGGGTACTTACCTGGTGGACTGCGGGTCGGAGATACAGGTGCCATGCCAGAATAACCTGAAAAATAATTCATAAAACCCATATTTTCGAAAAAGCCCATTTAAAAAAAAATTGTTTTTGGACCCAAAACCCTCAAAGCCTAGTTTTGAACCGGGCTATGATACCAAACTGTAATACCCCAAACCCGGCCCATTCGTTACGACCGAATTTGAAATGCCACTGCAGAAAAACGTTTGAAGACTGATTTCACTTTTGGGAAAAACATTAAAAATTTTGTCATTTGAAAACCATGTCCAATTAAAAATTCTAAATAATATAAGCTTGATAAAAATATCCAAATTAAAACTTTATTATAAGCTTTTAAAATATAAGTTGCCAAAATTAAAAGCACTTCCCAATAATAATTTAATGGTCGTCTAGCTTAAACATAATAAAAATGTTCAATCACTTTAATGGGCCTTATTACAATAAACACATAAACAAAATACTGAAAATATAACTACTTAATTAATTAAAATATCTTTCTGCATGGAAATATGCTTCGCATGGCCACCTTTGTATCCACTCCAACCCTGGTCCAAAAATCACGATCACCGCGATGTTTAATAAAAATTGGGTGAGTCATACAGACTCGATGTGTAATTAGTCCACTTGAATTCCACCCACATGTTAACCACATATTAACTCATATATCAGATATCAATTATCAAATTCACATGTTATCACATTCTGGGCTTGGCCCATATTCATATCACATTCATCTAATAGAGTAGTTAACCACATAATTTCCACATACTGGGCTTAGCCCATTTCCACACTGATCCACATTCATATACTGGGCTTTGCCCATTTCCACATTAATCCACATATCATATTGGGCTTGGCCCATTTCCACATATGTTCACACACAAAATCATGCAATTATGAAGCCCAACCCAAACCTAGGGTCCATCCGCTACACACCCGCAGCCCGAGACAAGATGTCAACCAGCCCATTCGGGGTTAATGGGGGTGCCTTCGGAAGCCCTCAACTTCACTTACAAGGCAATCACTATCGTCCACGTGCAATTAAGCACAATAGTCCACAACGCGACCTTAGTCAGCGCCAATACACGATGTAGCCGTAGCTAACACCAAAACCACGATGGGACACATAGTCACTCGTCAACCACGATATGGCACATAGCTGATATCAACCACGATGAGGCACATAGCCACTCATCAAGCCACGCCGAACTAAATCGCAATTAATCCACAACGTGACCTCGGTCAACGCCAATCCACGATGTAGCTCAAGGCTAACATCAAACCACGTCACTCAAGTACACCCGCACCTTCTTTCATATCATATCCCACCCTTGCACATGCCACATAAAATAATGATACAATGTAATGATGCATGAGCATGTTCATCAAGCATATTATCACATATTCATATTAATAATCACATATCATCGTGTTTGTTACTTACGGATTATCGACATACCCTTGAGGGTATCCTTATCACAATTTCCACTTCACTAGTTAGCACATTCATAACACATACACATTTCACGTACATATCATATACCCGAAAACGGTGGGTTAATCACACACTGCTCTATTTAGCAAAATCCCAAACTACTCGAATCTAACATGATCTAGAATCCCGAACTCTTCTTATTCCCGTCGATTTGCTCCTAAGAACCAAAGTCGAAATCGATCATCACCTAAGCTCATAAAATGGCCTATGGCCGAATATCAATACTTCCTTACCTTGCTTACCAAATCCAAAACTACTCCTTGCTCTTGAACCGTCGAAATCCCTAAGTGAAACCACATCAAAATCGGCTTAAGCATAAATTCATAGAAAAATAACCCTTGGCCGAATACCATACTTGCTTACCTTAATCGCCTTGATCCAAAAACTCCTCTAATACTCCTCTTGTCGACTATATACAAAAGACACAATGGTAAGGCACTATGAATATTCTGGCTATCCATAGAAATCAAGACCACCCTTGATTTCGGCATACCAAAGAGATAGAAGAACGGTTAGGAGAGAACTCTTACTTACTATAGAGAATCGAATGGAGCAACCTTCAACCAATGACACCTCCGACTTCTATCACTTACGACAGAGAAGAGAGAATATGGCCACTGAAGATTTGGCTAAGCCCTTAAAAAGGTGATTCAATATTCGGTTATCTCTTAAAAGTAGATGTAGATGGAAGAAAAGAGGTATAAAAGTGGCTAAGAGATTTCGACAATGGCTCTCAATGGAGATGAAACATTCGGCTAAGGTCTTGAATGATAAAGGGTCATTCGGCCAACCTTGGAAATTAGAGCCTAAACTCTTGATTTTGGCACGCTTATGAAGAAAACTCAAAACTGATTGCTAGGAGAGAACTTACTTACCACTACGTCAGCACCCTTAGAGAAACGACTTCTAGATCCCAAAAAGAAAGAGTTTCGGCACCTTAATGATGAAAAGAGATCACGCCAAAGTGGAGGGAATTTATGCTTAGAGGATTCGGCAATAAAGAACAGGGGTAGAGGGGTTTCGGCTTTTGTCAAGTAATGGAAGAAAGAATAGTTCTTGGGGAAGATGATGATTTCGAATGAACAAAGCAAAGAAGAAAAGATACATATGGCTACTTCAACATTCAATTTTGGCTTCAAAGAAAAGAGAGGAAAAGAGAACCTCTTTTGACTAAAAACTTTCACCAAAGAGGAGAATGAAGAAAAGAAATCCCAAGAGCTGATCATCCCCTATTTATACTACCCAAATTCGGCACACCTATCTCCACTATCAAATCCCAATTTAATCTCTTATTTTATCTCTTAATCACCTATTCAAAATAAATACAATAAATCTACAATTATCCTTTTATCAGCTCATTCAAAATAACTTGAATTAATCCTTACTTATTCAAATAAAATATCACCATAATTATCTTCTATCTACTCATCTAAACTAAATAAAATAAATCAACCTTTTATTCAAAATAAATTGAATAAACCAACATTTATCTTACCTTATAGCCGAATTTCCAATAAATAATAACCAAGCTTATCACCTCCTAAAATAAATAAAATAAAATCTTATTTATCCACTATCTATAGCCAAATATTTAAAAGAAACACAAGGCTTATCCTTACCTTCCAAAGTCCCAAAGTCGTCCATCTCTTCTCCCTTGCCTTGACGTCACATGCAAAAATAAAATAACACACCCATTTGCCGCCCCGTGTTTCAACATGGGACCCACTGGAGTCAGCACACGCTACTAGCATCTTTGCTGCTAGCTCCTTTGTGACATAAACTCCCCACAATTCCTTTTAAGACCTTCTTCTCCCTTAGCGCCAACTTGGAAAAATAAAAACACGCTTATGCTGCCCACAAGACTCAAACTTGGGCCCTCCTGAAGCTCCCTTTCCATAGCGCCCAAGCCACTTTACCCAGCGCTTTTTGTGACATGCTTCGCCTGCATTCCTTTTAAGACCTTCTTAGCCACGCCTCATCGATGCAAAAATAAATGTCCATTTGCTTCCCACGCTGCTCGAACCTCCTACCTTCCTCCCACCTATGGCGTCACTGCCCTAAGCCTTAAGTGGCGCCTTCTCTGCCACTTTTACTGTGCCAACCCTTGTGTCATAAATCCAACACAAATTTTCTTAAGGCTTCCTTAGCCCAACTTCCCTTCTTAACTTAAAATCCAATTATTTTCCAAAGCTTCCACCTTCATCCTAGAGTTCTAAAAACCATTAATACACTTCCAAACACTGCCAAAACCTACTAACTCATGAATTATGCACAAACGCATAACCCTAATCTAGGATGTTACAATCTGAATATGAGTAAGACCCTTTCTGGGACAGTGGCATCAATATCTGAATATGAGTAAGACCCTCTCTGGGACAGTGGCATCAATATCTGATTACGTGTTAGACTACGTCTGGGATGTTGGCATCGATATAAGTTTTACGTGTAAGACCATGTTTGGGACGTTGGCATTGATATGAGTTTTATGTGTAAGACCATGTCTGGGACATCGGCATCATATTGATTCGTGTAAGACCCTGTCTGGGACAGTGGCGTCGATGTCTGAGTGCATGTAAGACCTCATCTGGGACGTTGGCATTTTACGACCATTCTGAGCTTTCTGAGTATCCTGCTAGATTCTTTACGGTTCAATAGGCAAGTCTGTGGTACGAATTGCAAATTTGAACTTTGATAAAATTAATAAATAAGCATCCGTTTCAGGTACGTGGCTTATACACTAATTGTGTATATAAGGTAAGTATCCGTGTGATTATATCATGATGTTATGTATAAGGGATTTATAATACGATATGTAAAGTCTTGATTATATGAACTATATGTATATATGGTAAGTTATGGATAAGCATATGAACTTGAGAAAGAATGAAGTGATTTTTATCATGAGAACCACAACTTTTCAGAAAGTAAGAAAGTAATGCTTGCAGTGAACGATTTCTCCGATTATGCCATGACTTGGTGGGATCAATTCACCACGAGTCCAAGACGAAATGGAGAGTGCCCAATATCAACCTGGTCCAAAATGAAAGATGTGATACGCAAGCGTTTTCTTCCATCTTCCTACCATCGGGAGTGAATTTCTTCAATCCAAAGGACGAAAATGAGATCGTCAAAGAGTTTAATGTCCAACGACTATGTGAGAAAAGACTCCTATCGAGATTCCTACTCAATGAGGAATTCAAGCCGAAATAACTCAAGCTTCAAGTTTGAAGCTTATTATGGTGACAAACGAGAAGATTCAAGCAATTCATTGTAAACACCAAGATATTCATTCTTGAAGATTCAATCTCAAAGAGATGATCGACTTTTGTATGAAGATCCCTCCTCTTATTCTTGACGAAAGGCTTCTCATTTTGATTCCTCCTTGTTTTCTTCTTTTTGTAATGAAATCGAAAAATCATGTGAAAAAGAAAAAGAAAAAAAGAATGAAAGAAAGTAAAAAGAAAAAGAGAACGAAATAGAGTAGAAAGAGATTGAGAGCGAAAAAAGAATGTGAGAAAGAAAAGGAAGTTGAAAAAGAGATTGAGATTGAAAAGAAAAAAGAGAGTATATAAGAAACGAGTGTTAATGAAAAAGAAACGAAAGAAAAAGAAGAAAGTAAACAAGAAAAAGCGAGCTGTGTTTTTACTAACCATCCTATGAGTTCTCCTTGTAATGTTTCTTCTTTTCAGGTTTCTCGAAATCCCATTGATAAATTTCAGCTTCATTACCTATCCGATGAGAGGCGATTTCGATTGCTCGAAAAAGGTAAGAACATAGATTACCTTAGTACACAAGCGTCTAAAGGTAAGCAAGGTAAGGGTCTCATGTTATTTGAGTCTCCACAATTTCATTTGAATGATGAGAAATCAAGAAACCTAGTTGGTGAAAGAGCTCCTCATCTTGATTCGATTGATATTCATAATCCGATTGATGATTTCATTTTACATATTGATATGAAGTGTTTTTCTGCAAATGAATATGTCCTTGGCAAAATTGTTAATAAAGTAGGACTAGATTAGTCGGCACAAAACTTGGTCTATAGTGATAAAAAGTTGATATGTGAAACGCCTAATCTCCTTGTGTGTAACAATGATTTGAACTTTCTAATTTGTTGTGTAAATCCCACATGTTTGAGTAAGTCTGTTCGAATGAGACTTAATATATATGATTGTTTGATTGTTTGAAAGTACACACCTTCTTTGATTAATATGTGTAGATCATTGGAGACAAATGAATTCTTGTTGCAAGCTGGAATGAGTGACCAAAATCATGTGTTCAAACCTGGAGTTTGCTATTTTGAAATGTCTTTGAGAGAAGGTAAGCATCCGCAATTTTGTGCGACTAAATATGTGAACAAAAACTTTGTCTTTGATCTCGGTGAATGTTGTTCCATATCATTTTCCAATGGATTTGAGCCATGGAATTTTGTCTTTCAAGATTATGGCTTTCGAATGTTATGTGGTTTTGGTTTGTTTCCATCGAAGAAAAAGGTAAGATCGATTTCTGTTTTTGATCCCGACATCAAGTCATATGTTCAATTTGTGAATAATGTTTCAGCATGTTCCTTCGAGTTCACCATCCATGGTGTCACTAACCTCTTTCATTTTTGTGAAGGTGACACTTTGAATTGGATTTCTCCTAAAGAGGGAGGGCAAGCAACTAATCTTTTTTTTTCGAGTCTTGTGTATTTTCCAGGTTTGTGACGATGAAATTTTTTCGTGAGCAAATGGCTTGATTTGAGGACAAATCATCTTCAAGAGGGAGGATATGATACGAACTTGGTTGCATCATATTACGATGAAACTCGTCGCCATCGAGATTGGCCTAAACTTGAGGGGCCCAAGTGTAAGATGAAACATCTCGTAGGCCTGATTGATTATTGGGCCAATGTTTTTAAGGACTTTTTAATTTAATAAAGTTTTATTTAAATTAATAAGTTTGCATATTTTAATTTTGACTTGCACTTTGTGTGTTCTGCATCATAAATTATGTCATGCATAATGTAACTCCCATGTTAGTTTAAGTCTGCATCATTAAATTAAGTCTTGCATTAACTAACTCATTTGTTTATTTAGTTTGCATCTTAAACCATGCATTTAAGCATCTTAGTTGTTTACTATGTTTGAGTTTGTTTATATAAGTATGTTATTTAATTTGGTTGTTACATTTTATTGCATTAATTAAAGTGTGTTTATTTTCATTTTAAATAAATTTGGGTTGCATGTTCAATAATTAATTTATGCATTTCTTAGTTGTTGGAATAAATTAATGTTAAATGTGTTTATTTAACAGTTTATTAAATAAGCTTATTAAGTTTAATGTGTTTAATGTGTTTAATGTGTTTGTTAATGCTTGTAGATGACTATTCAGCTGGAATAAGTTATGTACAGGGGAGCTGTTATAAAGTGTTAAATGTGGCTGTTACAACATTAAGAAGAGCATTTTGCATCATTTAAATTCAGCAGCATATTCCTCTTCTCCAAGTGCTCAAAATATAAACAAAAATTGTTGGTGTCTATTCGATTGTCGAGAGGGAATTTAAAGCTTATTGCTGGTGTCTATTCGGCTTCCAAGAGGGAATTTAAAGCTTTTTCTAAAAACTCTTTGGCTGCTCAAGAATGAAACCTAATCATTAAAGCTCATTAAATCAGTTGAATTGGAGCAATAAATCAGATTGATGGTTGGAGTTTCTTAGGCTTAGAGGAATTCAAGAGTTTGTGCTTATTGATTAAGTTTTATTTCAGCCAATAACAACTCATTTAAGATGATCATTGTGACATTCAGCTAGGCCTTTATCTAGAACTATAAATACTTGTAATTAGCTCATTGTAATGGACTTTTTTCTACCTTTTGAATGTTTATAACATTTTGTGAGTTTTCCAACTCTCCTATTTCGTTTTAAGACTCAAGCTGACTTATCTAGCAAAAGCTAGTGGCGTCTACCGTGTTTCTTTTCGAACTTATCACTCCTAAACCGAGTGTGGCATTCACCCATATACCGATTGGTTCCTATCACTCTTGATAGAGGGTAACGGTCAATCTATCCTTAAACATCCATCCACCTTAAGATCACATAAGTTTCGGTTCAGCTCTCAATCATAGTGTTGGTTCATTCTTGATTCTTAAGTTCACTTCGAACCAATTCCATCCCAACCAAACTATTTCTTATTCCTTTGTTTTTTTCTTTGATAGCCAACTAATAATCATCACTACACCTAGCCATTTTGAACCTATTTTGGAAGCTGAATACCATGCCTGGCCGAATTTAACCCCCTTTGTTCTACTTCAAACGATACTTCTCATTTTAACGATCAGCCAATCTAAACGAATTGAATCATCATCGAACCGGGTTTCGTATCAGTTGGTATCAGAGCTAGCTAAAATTGATGAATACGGATGTTCGTGAAGTGCCAGAGTAAGTATTTGAAAAAAATTCAAGAAAAAAAAGAAGAAATTCGAAATTACTAAAAAAAAGATTGAAAGTGTTAATAGTTTTCTTTTACCCGATCTTCAAAGCTGCTTCTCCATCAAATTCAAACCCAAACGCCACACTTAGCACCTTTTTTTATTTTCTTTCAGCCTACCAAAAACCCAACATCATCAACCATCGTAACCTTTTTTAAAGTTCACCCCTAGGCTTGCTTATAAGTCTAATCGAGTATTCTACGAACTTCGAGAGGCAAAATGAATGGTAAGAGGCACGAGAGTTAGTTAGAACATTCGAGTGTAGAAAAAGTCGTAAAAGAGTGCAAACGCGAGTGGAGTCCCATATTATTTTTCTTTGCGATTGAATAGTGATGTTTGAAGTGAGGTTCAAATAAAATGTCTCTAAGTTTCGAAAGAAAAGTTGCTGCTGTTGGTGGCTAGTTCGATCCATCATACCATACATCCAATCAAAGCGAAAGGCGATGCGTTCATAGAAGCAGAGGCTTTAGAGAGCATGAACTTGTTGATGGTGATTTGAAGAATCACAAGTTAGCCATTCCACCGGTTCAAGGTCGATCCGACCTGGAGGCATACCTTGAATGGGAAAGGAAAATCGAATTGGCCTATGAGTGCCACAACTACTCGAAAAGCAAGAAAGTAAGGCTTGCGGTGAACGGTTTCTCCGATTATGCCATGAATTGGTGGGATCAATTCACCATGAGTCGAAGACGAAATTGAGAGTGCCCAATATCAACCTGGTCCAAAATGAAAGATGTGATACGCAAGCGTTTCCTTCCATCTTCCTACCATCGAGAGCGAATTTCTTCAAGCCAAAGGACGAAAACGAGATCGTTTAAGAGATTAACATCCAATGACTATGTGAGAATAGAAGCCTATCGAGATTCCTACTCAACGAGGAATTAAAGCCGAAATAACTCAAGCTTCAAGTTTGAAGCCTATTATGGTGACAAACGAGAAGATTCAAGCAATTCATTGTATACACCAAGATATTCATCCATGAATATTCAATCTCGAAGAGATGATCGACTTTTGTATGAAGATCCCTCCTCTTATTCTCGACGAAAGGCTTCTCGTTTTGATTCCTCCTTGTTTTCTTCTTTTTGTAATGAAATAAAAAATGCATGTGAAAAAGAAAAAGAAATAGAAAAAGAAAGAAAAGAATAGAGAAAGCAAAAAGAAAAAAGAGAATGAAATAGAGCAAAAAGAGATTGAGAGCGAAAAAGAATTTGAGAAAGAAAAGGAAGTTGAAAAAGAGATTGAGAGTGAAAAGAAAAAAGAGAGTATACAAGAAACGAGTATTAATGAAAAAGAAATGAAAGAAAAATAAGAAAGTAAACAAGAAAAAGAGAGGAGTGTTTTTACTAACCATCCTATGAGTTTTCCTTGTAATGTTTCTTCTTTTAAGGTTTCTTGAAATCCCATTGATAAATTTCAGCTTCATTACCTATCCGATGAGAGGCTATTTCGATTGCTCGAAAAAGGTAAAAACATAGATGACCTTAGTACACAAGCGTCTAAAGGTAAGCAAGGTAAGGGTCCCATGTTATTTGAGTCTCCACAATTTCATTTTAATGATGAGAAATCCGGAAACCTAGTTGGTGAAAGAGCTCCTCATCTTGATTCGGTTGATATTCATAATCCGATTGATGATTTAATTTTACATATTGATATGAAGTGTTTTTATGCTAATGAATATGACCTTGGCGAAATTGTTAATAAAGTAAGACTAGATCAACCCATACAAAATTTGGTCTACTGTGATAAAAAGTTGATATGTGAAACGCCTAATCTACTTGTGTGTAACGATGATTTGAACTTTCTAATTTGTTGTGTAAATCCCACATGTTTGAGTAAGTTTGTTCGAATGAGACTTAATATATATGATTGTTTGACTGTTTGCAAGTACACACATTCTTTGATTAATATTTGTGGATCATTGGAGACAAAGAAATTCTTGTTGCAAGCTGGAACGAGTGACCAAAATCATGTGTTCAAACCTGGAGTTTGCTATTTTGAAATGTCTTTGAGAGAAAGTAAGCTTCCGCAATTTTGTGTGACTAAATATGTGAACAAAAACATTGTCTTTGATCTCGGTGAATGTTGTTCCATATCATTTTCCATTGGATTTGAGCCATGGATTTTTGTCTTTTAAGATTATGAATTTCGAATGTTATGTGGTTTTGGTTTGTTTGCATCGAAGAAAATGGTAAGATTGATTTCTGTTTTTGATCCCGACATCAAGTCATATGTTCAATTTGTGAATAATGTTTCAGCATGTTCCTTCGAGTTCACCATCCATGGTGTCACTAGCCTCTTTCATTTTTGTGAAGGTGACACTTTGAATTGGATTTCTCCTAAAGAGGGAGGGCAAGCAACTAATCTTTTTTTTTTCGAGTCTTGTGTATTTTCCAGGTTTGTGACGGTGAAAATTTTTTCGCGAGCAAATGGCCCGATTTGAGGACAAATCATCTTCAAAGGGGAGGGTATGATGCGAACCCAGTCGCATCATGTTATGACGTAACTCGTCGCCATCCAGATTGGCCTAAACTTTAGGGGCCCAAGTGCAAGATGAAACATCTCATAGGCCTGATTGATTATTGGGCCAATGTTTTTAAGGACTTTTTAATTTAATAAAGTTTTATTTAAATAAATAAGTTTGCATATTTTAATTTTGACTTGCACTTTGTATGTTCTACAACATAAATTATGTCATGGATAATGTAACTCCCATGTTAGTTTAAGTCTGCATCATTAAATTAAGCCTTGCATTAAGTAACTCATTTGTTTATTTAGTTTGCATCTTAAACCATGCATTTAAGCATCTTAGTTGTTTAATATGTTTGAGTTTGTTTATATAAGTATGTTATTTAATTTGGCTGTTACATTTTATTGCATTAATTAAAGTGTGCTTATTTTCATTTTAAATAAATTTGGGTTGCATGTTCAATAATTAATTTATGCATTTCTTAGTTGCTGGAATAAATTACTGTTAAATGTGTTTATTTAACAGTGTATTAATTAAGCTTATTAAGTTAAATGTGTTTAATGTTTTAATGTGTTTGTTAATGCTTGTAGGTGACTATTCAGCTGGAATAAGTTATGTACAAGGGAGCTGTTATAAAGTGTTAAATGCGGCTGTTACAACATTAAGAATAGAATTTTGCATCATTTAAATTTAGCAGCCTATTCCTCTTCTCCAAGTGCTCAAAATATCAACAAAATTGCTGGTGTCTATTCGGCTGCCAAGAGGGAATTTAAAGCTTTTTGCTGGTGTCAATTCAGCTGCCAAGAGTGAATTTAAAGCTTATTCTAAAAACTCTTTGGCTGCTCAAGAATGAAATCTAATCATTCAAGCTCATTAAATCAGTTGAAATGGAGCAATAAATCATATTGATGGTTGGAGTTGCTTAGGCTTAGAGGAATTCAAGAGTTTGTGCTTATTGATTAAGTTTTATTTCAGCCAATAACAGCTCATTTAAGATGATCATTTTGACTATTCGGATAGGCCTTTATCTAGCACTATAAATACTTGTAATCAGCTCATTGTAATGGAATTATTTGCTTCCTTTTGAGTGTTTATAACATTTTGTGAGTTTTCCAACTCTCCTATCTCATTTTAAGACTCAAGCTGACTTATCTAGCAAAAGCTAGTGGCGTCTACCTTGTTTCTTTTCGAACTTATCACTCCTAAACCGAATGTGGCATCCACCCATATACAGGTTGGTTCCTATCACTCTTGATAGAGGATCACGGTCAATCTATCCTTCAACATCCATCCACCTTAAGATCACATAAGTTTCGGGTCAACTCTCAATCATCGTGTTGGTTAATTATTTATTCTTAAGTTCACTTCGAACCAATTCCATCCCAACGAAACTATTTCTTATTTCTTTTTTTTTCTTTGATAGCCAACTAATCATCATCACTACACCTAGCCATTTTGAACCTATTTTGGAAACTGAATACCATGCTTGGCTGAATTTAACCCCTTTGTTCTGTTTCGAATGATACTTCTCATTTTAATGATCGGGCAATCTAAACGACTCGAATCATCATCGAACCGAGTTTCGTATCAGCCTAAGCACACGGGCGTGTGACTTGGCCATGTAACCTTAATTTGATGGTGACGTCATAAACAGAATGCTCCCTAATTTGAACACGGCCTGAAGCTCGGGCGTGTCATAGGGTTACACGGGCGTGTCCCGAACCCACACGGGCATGTGACCCCTTTTTCATGAGATATTTTCTAAGTTCTCCAAAAGTTTCCAAAGTTCTTGGTTTAGTCCCCAACCACTTTCGATGTATATTTTGGGCCTCGTAGGCTCGTTTTAGGGACGATATGAATGTTTTTGAAAATTTTTAAATTTTAGTGGAATTTCATGTCTCAATTTTGAATTTTGCTTGCGAATAAGTCCGGTAATGCCTCGTACCCTATCCCAGCATCGGATACGGGTAAAGGGTGTTACATGTCGAGCATTTTAGGATTATGTTACAGACCTTGAGAGATAAGCAACTGTATGTTAAATTTAGTAAATGTGAGTTTTGGCTCCGGGAAGTCAGATTTTTGGGACATATAGTTTTAGTGGATGGCATTCGAGTTGATCTGAGCAAGATTTCTGCAGTTATTGATTGGAAACCACCTAGAAATGTATCTGAGGTCAAAAGCTTTCTGGGATTGGTTGGTTACTATCGATGTTTTGTAAAAGGATTCTCGATAATTGCTACAACGATTGTCAGACTGCTATAGAAAGATGTTAAGTTTGAATGGTCTGAAAAATGTCAACAAAGTTTCGATCAATTGAAAGTATTGTTAACTGAGGCACCAGTGTTGGTTCAACCTGAGTCGGGTAAAGAACTTGTGAGTTACAGCGACGCGTCATTGAACAGTTTGGGTTGCATGTTAATGCAAGAGGTAAAAGTTATAGCTTATGCCTCCAGACAGTTGAAACCACATGAAAAGAACTATCCGACGCATGATTTAGAGTAGGCCGCTATAGTTTTTGCACTAAAAATATGGCGTCACCATTTGTACGGTGAACAATGCCACATCTTTACCGATCATAAAAGATTAAAGTATATTATGACTCAGAAAGATTTGAATTTGCGACAACGGAGATGGCTCGAGCTACTAAAAGACTATGAGTTAGTAATTGATTATCACCCGTAATAGCCCGGTATATACCCTAGTCGAAACAGTGGTTTCGAGACCACAAATTTGAGGTTGAGAAAAATATTTTAATATTACTTTTGGTGTTTATAGTATGTGATTAAGTATGTGTGAAATTTTTGTGTGAAAATTTTATCGATTGTGTGCTTAATTTGCAAAAAGGACTTAATCGCATAAAATGCAAAATTTGTGTGCTGATTGTTAAAATGCATATTTAGCATGGCTTTTTAAATAAGGAGTCCTTATGTTTTTATTAAGCCATTAATAGATTGGATGGACATATATAGGCTTATAATTGATAATTAAATGGTTTAATAACAAAGGGTAAAATGGTAAAAAGTATATTAATGTTATTATAATAAAAACAAAGCTTAAAATTTAGCCATTATGTGTGTTCATCCATCAAAAATAAAGAAAGGAAAGAAGGGTTTGAGCTCTCTTTTTACTCGGGACACATTTTGGCTAGATTAAGGTATGTTTTGCTTCAGTTTTTGATAATTTCTATGTTTTCGTAATCGTTGCTTCGAGTACTACAAAACCCATGCTTTAATTTTGGAAATTGATGAAGATTTTGAGATATGCCATTGATGATTTTGTAAGCTTTGTGATAGTTGATGATGAAAAATGAAAGATATGTGTTATATTAACATGTTTTGTCTTGGGATTTTTGATGAATTTGAGTAATTTGGACTAAATTGTGAAAGTAATATTTTGAGGGACTAAAATGTGAAATAAATGAAATATATGGACTTATATAAAGCAAGTGAAAATTCGGCTAGGCATGGGTATAAGGAAATTATGCTTATTTTGTGATTTTATGAAATAGGGACTAAAGTGTCGAAATGTGAAATGTGAGGGCTATTTTTTAAAATGCCCTAAATATGTGAGTTTGGACTAAATTGAATGATTTGGTGATTGAATGAGCTAAAGTTGAATATGTATAGATCAAGAAAAGAGGGAATTGGATCGAGATCGAGGCAAAGATAAAGTACTCGATTAATCGACTCGTTTTGTTACTTCGACATCCGAGGTAAGTTCGGATAAAATGCAAGTTGTTATATTTATGTGTAAGTGCTATGAATTAAATTAATATGTGATTATTGAATTAGAAATGTTATACGTGAAATTTAGAAACGTGGCACTAAGTGTGCGTGTTTAGTATCGGGACAGAGCTGAATAGCACTGTGTGTGCGAAGTAATGGAAGCTTTGGCTTTATTGATTGGCACTGTGTGTGTGATACCGAGATAAATTTGGTTTAATGTAAAGGCACTAAGTGTGCAATGACATTTATGCTTCAGTTATGAAATTGGCACTAAGTGTGCGATTGAATTGAAAGAATAATGAGGATCGATTGAAATGTAGCATCGAGCTTTGAGTAGCAAAATTAGTTGTTAACTAAGTGTTGCCAAAGGTATGTTCGAAACCCATGTGGTTGATAATGTCGTATATGGATAAATGAATAGTTATGTGAGTATTGGTATGGATGAGGTTGTGCATACTTGTGAAATAATCTATGTGATGGAGTATTTTGTATATGATTTTGAATCTTTGAATTAAATGTATTATATTACGAACTTACTAAGCTCTTGAGCTTACTATGTGAAGTTTGCTCTGTTTTACAGTGTGTTTAAAGCTAGCTCAGATTCGGGGATCTTCAGTGACTCAATCACACTATCGACTATCTATTTTGGTACTTTTGGAAGATGTATATATATATGGTATATGGCATGTTTAGGCTAGTGACTATAATGTGTTTTAAATGTTTAGCCTTGCCATGTGATTTGGCTTGGTAGTTTGGTGGTTGTGTATGTTTTTGAACATACGAAATGAATGACTTATAAGTGTATGTGTATAATCTATGTGAGTAATTATTGTTGCATAAATTAGTAAGATGGAAATGGTATGTTTCATGATAGAAGTGGTAAGAAATAAATGTTGAATAGTTTATAAGTTTTGAGATGTGAAATTGATATTTTTGATGGATTTAATTAAGTTGAGTTTGAGCATGGAAGTAGATGTTGTGGATGATGATTATTTGGTGCATGTATTGGTATGTTTTGGATGCCATTTGAGATATAAATGCATATCTTAAGATGCTTGTAGGTGATCCTTAGTGTGAGTGGCAAATTTGGCCTTGCAAATGGCCAATAATTGCCCACACGGTTGAGCACACGGGCGTGTAGCTCGACCGTTTCATTCAAGTTTGCAAATTGAAACTAGTCAGGCTCGACGACAGACTAGACACATGGACGTGTCCTACGCTGTGTGATACAAGTTAGGCTCGACCACGGGTGGGGCACACGGGCGTGTCTCAGGTCGTGTGGATAAGTCAGTATGTATGCCCTGTTTTGCCACGGCTCAGACACATGGGCATGTCTGAGGCCGTGTGAGGCACACGACCTACCCACACAGGCGTGTGACCTCTTGATAAATCGTAATAGTAACACATTTTATGCCCACATTTAGCATGCTTTTGGATGGTTTATGCCTTGAATTATGTAATTTGGTGCTCTTAATCCTTTGTTTTCATGTTTTATACTCAGGAAAGCACCGGAGGATGAAAAGAACGTGAAACAGGCCTAAAATAGAGTAAATGGGCCATATCACAAAATCGACACGGCCTAGGCCCGAGACCACAGGGCCGTGCTCCTTCAGCAGCCTCGAACACGGCCTGGCCACGATTCACACGGGCATGTTCCATGGCCGTGCCCCTGCCGTGACAATGAGAAATTTCACTCGGATTAGGATACTTAGAGGCGAAGTAACACATTCCGAAGCTTATTTAAACACCCTAAGTATGACCTAAAAAGGGGGACCCAGGACTTTAGTCAGGGGGCGTCCAGCTAGGCCGAAGGAGCCAGATTTGTGGGGATTTACTCGAAGATAGCCAGTTGAGTCATCTTAAGAAGCCGGAATCATACTCAAGGCGGAGGATCTCTCCTTCAATTCCTTCAGGGGGTTTTAGGGATTTCTTATGTTTTGTTTTATCTTTTCTTCCTGAGATGTTTTCTTTTATTATTATGAACTAAACCCTCAGATACCTGAGGGGGATGAAACCTAAGATGAATCTTGTTATCGTTTGCTGAACTATATGATAAATACTTGATTTGTTTTTAATTATGTGTTCTTAATTCTTGTGTTGATATTTCCGGGGTATTAATTCAAGTTTGATGTGCTTAGGTGGTGGAGCAAAAGTCCCTGCCTAAGAGTAGATCTACCATAGTTAAGCGGAGTTGATCTCACGCCTAGAGATAGGGTGACGAGATTTTGCCGGATTAGGGTAAAACCTAATATGGGAGTCCATAGATCGAGTTAATGCAATTCTAGGGGTGTTAATTAGAAAGAGATTTCAATTAATCAACCTAGGGTTAGACGTTATTCACCTCGAGAGAGGGTCTAATATACATTAGGGAATCTTACGGATCAAGTCAAGTGAATAAATCGTCTGGTTTAAAGTTAGATAACAAGTGAAGTCTAGGTAGATTCTTCCTTGGGTATCGTCTTAATCAATTGGTTTTTCCCACAAGTATTTTCCCCAAATTCATTCTTCTTTGTCTTAGAGTTTTTAGTTTAGTATTTAGTTAATTTAGATTAAACAACCAATTTCCTTTACTTTAGGCTAGATAATAAAAAGAAAGTTAGTATTAGTACTTTTAGTTCCTTTGGGTTTGACAATCTGGTCTTACCTTAACTATACTACTGTTCGATAGGTGCGCTTGCCTCAAATCGTTGTCATAGTTAGTTTCCATGTTCGATCATTCTCATTATAAATTTTAAGACTTTGACATCACATAAAACAATGATCAAGTTTTTGGCACCGTTGCCGGGGAACTAAAATGTTAAGAACGCTCGATTTTTATTACTTTAGCCATTTTTTTGCAATTTATTTCTTAGTCGGTTTTTAACTTTGCTAAATTTTTGCTCTTTTACTCCTTTCAGGTATCTCTAGTTTATGACTAGAAGGAAATCAACAGGACCCCTACTTTATGATAGTGATATTGAAAGAACAGTCCGCAGAAATAGTAGAGAGATAAGGCGAAGCTTAAACTACATAGAAGAGGAGCAAGAAGACGAAATTAATACCACCGAAGAGATGAACGAGAATAATCCACCACCTCAAGAGATGGCTGAAAATCATGCTCTCGAACTATGTATGATTATGCTAAACCTAGTTTAACAGGAACTGAGTCAGGTATCATTAGACATGCTATTGCTGCAAATAATTTTGAACTGAAACCTAACACAATTCCGATGATACAACAATTTGTTCAGTTTGATGGTTTGCAGGATGAAGATCCAAATAATCACTTGGCAAATTTCCTAGAATTTTTTGATACTTTCAAGATAAATGGCGTTACTGACGACGCCATCCGCCTTCGGTTATTTCCCTTCTCTTTGAGGAATAAAGCCAAACAGTGGTTGCATTCTCTTCCACGAGGGTCAATCACTACATGGGATCAAATGACTGAAAAATATTTATTGAAATATTTTCGGCCGGCCAAAACGGCCAAGTTAAGGAATGATATCTCTTCTTTTGTGCAGATGGATTTAGAGACACTTTACGACGCATGGGAGAGATACAAAGATTTGCTGAGAAGGTGTCCACACCATGGATTGCCCTTGTGGCTACAAGTCCAAACTTTTTACAACGGTGTGAACCCCTCAACAAGGCAATTAATCAATTCAGCCACCGGTGAAACTCTGAATAACAAAACTCCTAAAGCAGCCTACGAATTTATAGAAGAGATGTCGCTGAATAACTATCAGTGACAGGTCGCAAGGACAAGGCCAACAAAAGCAGCTAGAGTTTTCAACCTCAACGCAGTAACCATGCTATCAAATCATGTAGAGATGTTACATAAAAATTTTGACGGTTTATACGGTTCCTCGTAGGTACAGCCAGTTATGTAGTGTGACACAAGTGGAGGCGTGGCGAATCCCGAGTACCCACCCTACGGACAGGGCATGGAAAGCGAGCAAATGAACTATATGTGTAACAATTTCCGATATAATAATAACCCTTATAGTAATACTTATAGTCCAGGTTGGAAGAACCACTCCAATTTTTTATGGCGTGGTCAAGGAAATCAAAGGCAACAACAATCCCAAAACTTCCAACAACAGCCCTACCCACTGGAAAAGAAGCCGAACCTCGAGGAGGTGCTGACAAAATTCATGGCAGCCACAGAAACACGTTTCCAAATAACTTAGACAACATTTAAAAATCAACAAGCATCGATTCAAAGGATCGAGAATCAGTTAGGGCAAATAGCTAGGGCGATCGCTGAAAGACCACAAGGAAGCTTACCACGCAACACTGAGACTAACCCAAAAGAGCAAGTCCAAGCCATAACAGCTCAAGAAAGTAAAGGGTTAGATGAGCCAAATTTAAGGCAAGAGAATGTGGTCGAAGAAGGTAAGGTTGAGGTAAGTAATAACAAGCCAAAATCGGAAATCAAAGAGTACCAACCTCGCATACCATATCCCGAAGCAATGAAGAGAGACGACACAGAGGAACAGTTCGGTAAGTTTCTTAAACTTTTAAAGAAATTGCATATTAACTTACCACTACTTGAAGCTCTTTCGTAAATGCCAGATTCTAGAAAATTTTTAAAGGAGCTGTTGACGAAAAAGCGAAGGATAGACGAGGCATCACATGATGAACTAAACGCAATGTGCTTAGTGGTCTTGCAAAATAGACTACCACGAAAATTAAAAGATCCAGGGAGTTTTACAATTCCATGCTTAATTGGTAGTTTACCTATTGATAATGCATTAGATGATTTAGGGGCAAGCATAAATGTCATGCCTTATAAAATGTTTAAACAACTATGTATAGGGAAACCCAAAAAAACTAGGATGAGCATTCAATTAGCTGATAAAACTGTTAGAATTCCTAGGGGTATAATCAAAGATGTACTCGTAAAGGTTGATAAATTCGTATTTCCAGTAGACTTTGTCGTTCTAGACATGGATGAGGATAACACGATCTCCCTAATTTTAGGAAGACCATTTTTAGCAACTGCCAGGACTAAAATTGATGTCGACGCATGTGAACTCATAATCTCTGTAGGTGATGAGACAGTCACCCTTCAAGCTCTCGATTCGGCTAGGACATCGAGTAATTAAGGTGAGAAAGTAAATTCTATTAATAACCATTCAGTTTACCCTTGTTTGCAGGTAGCACCACAAAAGAACACAACTGAACCCGATCCTGGACTATGTGCCAACAAAGAAATAACTTACGAGGAACGAAGGTTTTAGATCGATGAACTAGACGAGTGGAAGAAGCATTTCAAGGAAAAACTAGGGATACATGAGGAAGAACCAAAGACACTCTACGAGATAAACAAGTTCAAAATTGGAGATCAGGTATTTTTAGATAAAGCAGACCCACGAATATCTCATTCTGACCCTAACACAAACAAGGAAATCCCTTTTAAGGTAATCAGTGTTTTCCCATACGGAACAGTCGAGGTAAGTAATCCTATTTTTGGCACCTTCAAAATAAACGCTACTCGACTTGAACTATATCCTGTTAGTAAGACTGATAGCATGAGGAAGGACTTTCAACTCCTCAAACCACCATGATTATACGAATGAGAGGTAAGTCTAGCTTAAGACTATAAACGAGCGCTTCTCGGGAGGCAACCCGAGCACTAACCCTATTAACTTTTAGATTTTACTTTTATTTTTCCTTTTCAGTACCTAACGATAAACTAACCAAGTGCAGATTTCCATACCACACGACCTTACACACGGCCGTGGCCATGGCCATGTGGATACAACAGACTCCCGTACTGACATAGCCGAGGTAGTACGAGCCAATGGTGAAAGATTCCCAGATCACAGACGACTATAAATTGCCACGACCGTGTGATATGGCCGTGGCCGACACTAAGGGAAGTCACACGGGCTCTGACTAAACACCACGGCCGTGCGATACAGCCGTGGTCGACACTATTTTATCAAACATGGGCATGGTGACCACGAAACGGGCGTGGGAGAAACGAACGAAGCACAACATGGCTGTGCGATACGGCCGTGAGACCCAACACGCCCATGGTACACGGGCGTGGGGATGTACCAGACATCAAACTCTATTTAAACCACCCCCCTCTTCCCAACTACTCCCCATTCCCCTTCCTCCGTACATTCTCAGACTCCCCCTTCCATATTCTCCTTCCTTGGCCCTTTTTCAAACTCTAGATGTACACCATATCCATGTCGAAGAAGCGAAAGGATCCTAGCACATTCTTCCCCTGTGGGAGACCGATCTACATAAGTTCATGCCGGCCGCTTCATCTACTCGACAAGGCAAGGATATTTGAGGCCATTTAGTTTTTAATTTTCTTTTTTTGTCGCATTTATTTTCCTTTTCTTTATCTTCCTTGCCCTTAAATAAATAATTAGTTTATTTAGAATTTTTCTTAGTATTTCTTGGCTATTTCTTCACGGGCTACCCAATTTCTTCATCTAGCGTAGTAATAGTGGGCAGGCCCCATACCACCACCAGAGACGCCTCCTCCAACTTATCTTTCACCTCTGAATCAAGTTTCCACACCTCCAACTCAAGGAATCCATCCAAATTCAGGAAGTTTCATCTCTCCCTATCTTTTATGAATTTCTATCTATCTTTATACATTGAGGGCAATGCACATCTTAAGTGTGGGGGGTGAATCTTAAAAGTGCCAAACTTTTTGCATTATTCTCAAATCCTGAATTATGTCTTGTTCTTAAGTAAAATTTCTCATATTACTGTTAAAATGAAATTTCCTTTGGTTTATGATTTTTATTGATATGTTTTGGATTAAGTCAATGATAATTGTGCAGTGATGATTTAAACTGTAGGAAACTAGAGAATCACGCAGGATAAGTCTATTTTTCAGAAGTAAAAATTTTGTTAGGTTGTTTACCCGAATCTAATTATTACTTTAAAGTTTTAAATTTACAAGGTTGATATCAAAAAGCCCATAATTTTTTGTGAGATTTTGAGCCGTTTAGAGCATATATTCTTTTTCTTGCTCACTTTATTGATTATGAGTGTGTCAACATTGATTTGTTATTCTAGAACTTGCTTCGATTATACATGTCGAGACCACACCTTTGATTTGATATACAGAGATGATAAAGGCACCTAGGATTTAACCCACTTACTCCACTAAAAGCCTACCTTCATAATTAATCCCTAGTAAACCCCGTTGATCCTAATAACTTTTTTTTATTGACTCACCCACTAATATTAACCCAAAACCCTTTGTTTTTGTTATCACCATTTCTTTTGACTACCCTTATATCGAGATTTGATTTAATCGATTGCCTGTTTATTCCAATAGTAAACTCATCATTTATTATGTATACTTGATTTGTTCTTAAAAAAATCGAAGTATATTCATTATTAGTTCTGTGATTAAGTGAGCTTATACATCTAAATTCCAATTGTTGAAGAAGAAGCTCGTATTAGTAGTAGTATTATTATTACAAGTTCTCAATTGATGTAATTATTTATATCCAGCTCATTGTTTCTAGTTAGGCAATCTATCAATTCAATCTCGATTCTAACCATCTAATTCAGCCTATATCCTCACCTATAATCCAAGCCCCGTTACAACCCTATTCAAGACCTTTTGATTTGTGTATCATCTCATTTTACAGTGGTGGAGATTTGATTTTCATGCAAGCCTATGGGATTAACTCTTCATGTTTGACTTTTGAGTGCTTAATTCTGAAACTTAAACACTTCGAGTGATTTGAGTGAATCTTTTGTGAGGATGTCAATTCTTGTCGATTTTGAATCAGAGGTAATTATTTAGAGAAGGTGAAACACCTACGTTTTGTGCTACAAAAATGTATGACTTAGATTGTTTGAATCTTTAGGACTCTTTGAGTTGAATTATCCATGTATGAATTATCTTTGAATTATGATGAAACATTATTGATGAATTTTATGAATCGAGGAAGTTTGGTTTGATTATGAGTTGAGAATTTTGCTTGAGGACAAGCAAAAGCTTAAGTGTGGGGGTATTTGATAAACCGTAACAGTAACATATTTTAAGCCCACATTTAGCAATGTTTTTGATGATTTAATCCTTGAATTATGTAATTTGGTGCTCTTAATCCTTTGTTTTCATGTTTTATACTCAGGAAAGCAACGGAGGATGAAAAGAACGAGAAAAAGGCCTAAAATAGAGTAAATGGGCCATATCACGAAATCGACACGGCCTGGGCCCGAGACCACACGACCGTGCTCCTTCAGCAGCCTCGAACATGGCCTGGCCACGATTCCCACGGGTGTGTTCCATGGCCGTGCCCCTGCCGTGAAAAAGAGAAATTTCACTTGGATTAGGATACTTAGAGGCGAAGTAACACATTCCGAAGCCTATTTAAACACCCTAAGTATGACCTAAAAAGGGGGACCCAGGACTTTAGTCAAGGGGCGTCCAACTAGGTCGAAGGAGGCAGATTTGTGGGGATTTACTCGAAGATAGCCAGTTGATTCATCTCAAGAAGCCAGAGTCATACTCAAGACGGAGGATCTCTCCTTAAATTCCTTCAGGGGGTTTTAGGGATTTCTTATGTGTAACACCCCATACCTGAGTCCGAGGCTAAGACCGGATACGAGACATTACTATGCTTGAACTTTCTTAAACATGTACTTACGGGCTATAAAATTTCGTTTTGAATTAAAAACTTCTCTTTCTTAGTCAAAACAGACATTTCATGGGCCTACAAGGCCTCAGACTTACGTCCCGAAACTTTCGAAACTCATCTGGAAACTTTCTCTCGAAACAAGGGTCACACGTCTGTGTGACTTGGGACACGCCCGTGCACCCTTAAAACATGCTCGTGTCTTTCACCCATGGAGAATACTGGCAAAATCCACACGGCCTGGACACGCCCGTGGCCCTGGCCCGTGTGCCAAACCTTGGCATTCTGACTTATCCACACGATCTGTACACACGCCTGCAGTGTCGCGGCAAAATTGTGACAATTGAATTTCTAAGTGTCAAGTGCGGACTTCAACGGCCTTGGCACATGCGCGCATGTGCCGTGTGTATCACACGGCCTGAACAAACGGCCGTGCGACGACCAGCCTATGGTCTAATCTCGACTTAAGATACTAAGGTGCAGGAGACACACGGCCTAGATACACGCCCGTGTGTCTACCCGTGTGGGCACTTAGAGGCTATCTTACCAAGCCTTTTACCACTGCCGTTTGCATACATTTATATACTACTTCAAAACATTCTCAAATCATCAATTAAAACACATGAATTAACACATTTAATCATTAAAGAGATAAAGTCTTTATCCCATACACTAAAGAGAACTGCTCCCAATACAAATACAACCAACTCTAGATTCTCTTAGGCCAATACAATTTGGCTACATCGGTTAGAACTTAATCAAATTTAAAAGAATCCCTATACATGCCATGACTCATAAGGATTTGATACCTCATACCAAGGGTCTGCTTGATAGTGTGAAAACATCTCCGGCGGCCTCCAACCCGAGCTTGTTAAAATAACCTATAAGAGATGAGAAAAGTAAAGGAGTAAGCAATAATGCTTAGTAAGCTCATCTGTATAATATGTCAAATATTGATATTCATTGAATATACATAATTTCAAAGTATCATGAAGAGTGTCTCTCATAAACTCATGGTTACTTGCTCAAATATTCTTGAAACTTACTCATTCAATCTCTTACCACATTCTTATCATGTCACAAGCCAATTGCTCGTTCAATTAGCATACATTCCT
Organism: Gossypium sturtianum; assembly: GCA_025698515.1. Lineage (NCBI taxonomy): Eukaryota > Viridiplantae > Streptophyta > Magnoliopsida > Malvales > Malvaceae > Gossypium > Gossypium sturtianum. Next base: position 128,565,565 of record CM046950.1, read on the forward strand.
GCACTGATCACCACATGATCATATAAAACAACACATCAAGCCTTTTTAATAAGCCGCTCATGCTACTAATATCTCGTTGGTTTTGCACTTAGCCCACCATTGAATCTCTAATAGGGTGGTATCGCACACAGCCCACCAATAATTTATACTTATGGTGATTTCGCACTTAGCTCACCGTTATTTTACATTCATGGATAATAATCCACATGTATATCTCTATTTCAAATGTTCATCCAAGAACATCCTCATATACTTCTATTCTTACTTAACTTTCTATGATACTCGTTTGCATTCACACCATACATTAATAAATCTATCTCATGCAACTAAGGTGTATTGAATACACATACCCCACTAAGGGTTCATCATATACTAAATCCATATCAATTCAATTCTAACACACACTTGTGCTTTTCGTGGTACAACCACATACTTTCTTTCTTTCAACATATACGTTGAATCACTCAAGTTATTAAATAACTCTCTTGAGTCTCATACTCATAATGTCACATAGAATTTATACCCCAATAGGGTCATACTTGTATTAACATGTCGATGCCATGTCCCTGACATGGTATTATAAAAATTCTTACATCGAGGCCATATTCCAATATGGTCTTACACGAGGCCTTAACTATCATCATCTCATTCTATGTACATTTCCCATTTCTCTTAGATTCAATTCTTTTGACCTCTCATCAAAGATATTTCATACATTCATAGAGTAAATATACATTCCATACAACATTGGAACATTAAATTAAATCATACATAATTGCAACATTTGCACATGAACTTACCTCGATGTCGAAAGGGCCAAAAGGGACCTTTTTGCCCACATTTCTCTTTTCATCCGTTCTAGGTCCGAAACTCATTTTCTTTGATCTAGAACAATGAAATTTACTGATTTAATCATTTATAAATCATAATACACCATAATCTACACTTTAGGCAAAAATGACTATTTTGCCCCTACACTTTGCCAAAATTATGATTTTGCCCCTAGGCTCGTAAATAAATTTTCATCCACCTTCTTTACTAATCAAGCCTAGCCGAATCATATTATCTTCTATAGAAACTCAAAATTTCAACTATTTCATGCACTTATTACCAATTTGCAACATTTACAAATTAGTCCTAATTAGGTGTTTTCATAACAACACCTTTCACAAAAGTTGTTTCTCATCTCCCAATCTTTCATTTTCTTCCATAAAAACTCTTCAAAGAACATAAAATCTATCATGGTAAGTCCCTAGACTTTCAACCATATTGCAAACTAGTCCTCTCATTAGCTAGCTTAAGCTTTGAACGCTCCAAATATGCAAAACTCATCAAAAATAAACATCAAATTGACTTACTTGTAAGGATGAGATGTAGCTAAAATTTTCAAGCTTTCAAACCCTAAATCTTGCTGATATTTTCGGTGGAGAAGAAGGCAAAGTAAAAAGATGATAGCCTTGGCTTATTTCATCTTATTTTATTCATTTGTCAACTAATATCACCAACTTTTGACCATCATTTAATGGCTTTGTCCCCCTAGCTTCCTATGTCGCCGGCCATCACTAATTCAATGGCCTAATATAACTTTAAGGACTTCCAATTTATAATCCTTAGCTAATTGGCACCTCTAGCAATTGAAATAGAACTTTCGCACTTTATGCGATTTAGTCCTTTTTCGCAATTAAGCCCTCAATCGATAAAATTAAAGCACCAAAATTCTCATGCCTCTTTATAAACATATTATAACACCTAAAATATCATGCAAATAATTTTCTCTAACCTTGAATTAGTGATTCATAGATCACTGTTTCGACTGGCCCCTAAATCGGGCTGTTACATTATGTTTTGTTTTATCTTTTCTTCTGAGATGTTTTCTTTTATTATTATGAACTAAACCCTCAGATACCTGAGAGGGATGAAACCTAAGATGAATCTTGTTATCGTTTGCTGAACTATATGATAAATACTTGATTTGTTCTTAATTATGTGTTCTTAATTCTTGTGTTGATATTTCTAGGGTATTAATTCAAGTTTGATGTGCTTAGGTGGTGGAGAAAAAGTCCCTGCCCAAGAGTAGATCTAGCATAGTTAAGCGGAGTCGATCGCACGCCTAGAGATAGGGTGACGAGATTTTTCTGGATTAGGGTAAAACCTAATATGGGAGTCCATAGATCGAGTTAATACAATTCTAGGGGTTTAATTAGAAAGAGATTTCAATTAATCAACCTAGGGTAAGATGTTATTCGCCTCGAGAGAGGGTCTAATATACATTAGGGATTCCTATGGATCAAGTCAAGTGAATAAATTGTCTGGTTCAGAGTTAGATAACAAGTGAAGTCTAGGTAGATTCTTCCTTGGGTATCGTCTTAATCAATTGGTTTTTCCCACAAGTATTTTCCCCAAATTCATTCTTCTTTGTCTTAGAGTTTTTAGTTTAGTAGTTAGTTAATTTAGATTAAACAACCAAATTCCTTTACTTTAGGCTAGATAATAAAAAGAAGGTTAGTATTAGTACTTTTAGTACCTTTGGGTTCGACAATTCGGTCTTGCCTTAACTATACTACTGTTCGATAGGTGCGCTTGCCTCAAATCGTTGTCATAGTTAGTTTCCAGGTTCGATCATTCTCATTATAAATTTTAAGACTTTGACATCGTATAAAACAACGATCACCTCTGTAACTTGGAAAAATGTTTGATTTTTGGAAAAAATTTGTATGATCCTGGTTTAGTCCCGAACTCTTTCTAGTGCATGTTTAAGGTCTCGTAGACCTCGTTAAGGGAATATATGTATATATCTTGAAATGTTTGAATTGTGTATACTTTGTGTTGAGGAATGATTGAAAATGTTTCAATCGTTCGGTAATGCCTCTTATCCCTATTCCAGCGACGGTTACGGGTTAGGGGTGTTACATTTTATTGGTATCAGAGCTACGGTTTAGTCGATTCTAGGACTAACATAGCGCGTGTAAGTCTAGCTATACATGCCATATATATAATTGTGATACTATGATGAATCTTGACAGTTAAAAATGTGTTTTCGTATAGTAAATGGATCCCGCTTAAGGGACAGCACCGGCCAAATCTAGGCTTATTGCTAGTAGTCAAGAGGGAGAGGTTAAGCAAGCCTTCTTCCGAATGATGATGAGTGGTTTTCGGAGTTCGTTCGAACGAATCTGGCTGCTCCACAACCTCCACCTCCACAAGTACCTGTAGTGCCACAAGTGAGAGATCCTATCCGACTGAGTAAGCCTCTTGTGGATAAGATCAGAAAGTACGGGGCCGAAGAGTTTAGGGCCACAGTTGATGATGATGCTGAGTGAGCTGAGTTTTGGCTCGAGAATACAGTCCAAGTGTTTGATGAGATGTGATTGACTCCTGATGAATGCATTAAATGTGTTGTTTCATTGTTGAGAGATACGGCATATAATTGGTGGAAAACGTTGATATCCGTGGTTTCGAGAGAGAGAATCACCTGGATTTCTTTCAAGTTGAATTTTGAAAGAAGTATATCAGTCAACGATTCATAGATCAGAAACGTAAAGAGTTTCCAAAGCTGAAACAAAGCCCAATGTCTGTTACTGAGTATGAACGGGAGTTTGTGAGATTGAGGCAATACGCAAGAGAATGTTTTTCGACCAAAGCTACTATGTGTAAACATTTTATTTAAGAGCTGAATGAAGACATTAAATTGCTGGTTGGAATACTTGACTTGAATGAATTTGTAGTATTGGTTGAAAGGGCTTGTAAAGATGAGGAATTAAGAAAAGAAAAGAAGAGAGCGAATTCAGAGGCTAGAGATGAAAGAAAAAGGTCGATGAGTAAGTCGTATCAACCTTCGTCCAAGAGATTCTGAGATGCAATAAATTGCTCAAATGTTTCAATCGGACATTCGAGCAGAGATCGAGTGAAACAGAATGTTAGTTCCAAAACACAAGTTCCAATTAAATCGAGTGTTGGAAGTGTTAAAAGCAACAAGCCCGAGTGTAGACAGTATGGGAGACGACATGTTGGGGAATGCTGGGGCAAGTACAATAATAGAGTTTGTTATAAATGCGGATCACGAGACCATTTCATTCGTGATTGCCCAGAGTTAGCTGAGAAAGACAATGTATAGAATGCGAGACCGAGTAATGTGACAGCTAGAGGTAGACCACCCAGAAATACCGGTAATGTAAGCAGTAGTCAGAGAGGAACATTAGATACAGCTGTGAGATCTGAGGCGAGGGCACCTGCCCAAGCCTATGCTATTCACGCAAGAGAGGAAGCGTCATCTCCAGACGTCATTACTGGTACTTTCACTCTATTTGATACTGATGTGATTGCATTGATATATCCAGGATCTACTCATTCCTATGCGTGTGTGAATCTAGTATCTAGTAAGACTCTACCTGTTGAGTCTACTAAATCTATAATTAGAGTATCGAACCCCTTAGGCAAGTGTGTTCTGGTTGATAAAGTGTGCAAGAACTGTCTGTTGATGTTTCAGGATATTTGTTTTTCGGCTAATTTGATATTGCTACTAGTCGATGAATTTGATATAATTCTGGGTATGGATTGACTCACTTTGCATAATGCTATTGTGAATTGTAAGCGAAAGAGTATTGATTTGAGAAGTTAGAATGGTGATATAGTTCGAATTGAATCTAGTAATTTGAATGGGTTACCGACTGTTGTATCTTCGATGAAAGCTCAAAGTTATGTAAAAAGGGGTTGTGAAGCCTATCTTGCGTATGTGATAGGTACAAAACTGACAGAAAAGAAAGTTGAATCTGTGCCTGTAGTTTGCGAGTTTCTAGATGTGTTTCCTGAAGAACTATAGGGATTACCTCAGATACGAGAAGTAGAGTTTGGTATTGACTTAGTGCCGGGAACAACTCCTATCTCAATAGCTCCGTATAGAATGGCACCGACATAATTGAAAGAGTTGAAATCTCAATTACAAGAGTTGACAAATAAAGGATTTGCACGACCGAGTTTCTCACCCTAGGGTGCTCCTGTGTTGTTTGTGAAAAGGAAAGATGGCACTATGAGGATGTGTATTGATTACCGACAGTTGAATAAAGTGACAATAAGGAATAAATATCCTCTACCGTGAATTGATGATTTGTTTGATCAACTGAAAGGAGCTACAGTGTTTTCTAAGATAGATTTGAGATCGGGCTATTATCAGCTATGAGTTAAAGAATCAGATGTGTTGAAAACTGCTTTCAGAACGAGGTACGGACATTATGAATTCTTAGTTATGCCATTTGGACTAACAAATGCTCCTGCAGTGTTTATTGATTTAATGAACCAGATATTCAGACTGTATTTGGATCGATTCGTTGTTATGTTTATTGATGACATTCTGATTTATTCTTGTAATGAGATGCAACATGCCGAGCATTTGAGAACTGTGTTACAAACTCTGCGTGAGAAGCAATTGTATGCAAAGTTTAGCAAATGTGAGTTCTGGTTGCATGAAGTTGGTTTTCTGGGACATATTGTGTCAGCATCTGGTATACGAGTTGATCCGAGCAAAATTTCTGTTATTCTGGAGTGGAAGCCTCTAAGAAATGTGTCTGAAGTCCGTAGTTTTCTGGGACTAGCGGGATATTATAGATGGTTTGTGAAAGGATTCTCGATGATTGCGATTCCGTTGACAAAATTATTACAGAAAGATATTAAATTCGAGTGGTCAGAAAGGTGCCAGTAGAGTTTTGAACAGTTGAAAGCATTATTGACAGAAGCACCAGTGTTAGTTCAATTAGAATCAGGTAAAGAATTCATAGTCTACAGTGATGCATCGTTGAATGGTTTGGGCTGTGTGTTGATGCAAGAGGGTAAAGTTATAGCTTATGCTTCGAGACAGTTAAAGCCGCATGAAAAGAACTACCCGACGCACGATCTTGAATTAGCTGCAATTGTATATGCATTAAAGATTTGGTGTCATTACCTATTCGGTGAGAAATGTCACATCTATACTGATCACAAGAGTTTGAAATATCTGATGACTCGGAAAGAATTAAATTTGAGACAGCGGAGGTGGTTAGAATTACTAAAAGATTACGAATTAGTAGTTAATTATCATCCGGGAAAAGCTAATGTTGTTCCTGATGCTTTGAGCCAAAAGTCTTCATCTACTTTGCGAGCAATGAGTACTCAAATAGATCTGTGTGATGATGGTTTGGTTTTGGCTGAGTTGAAAGTGAGGCTGATGTTTATACGTCAGATATGTGATGCCCAGAAAAGTGATAATAAGATGATGACAAAACGAACTCAATGTGATTTGAATTCTGACTCGGAATTTTGAGTTGATAATGATGATTGTTTGAGATTCAGAGATCGAATTCGTGTTCTGAGGAATTCAGAGTTGATTCAGTTGATTTTGAACGAAGCTCACAATAGTCGTTTGGCTGTTCATCCGGGAAGTACAAAAATGTATAATGATCTGAAATAGTTTTATTGGTGGCATGGTATGAAACGGGATATCTCAAAATTTATTTCAAGATGTCTAGTATGTCAGCAAGTAAAAGCTGAACATCAAGTTCCATCCAGTTTGTTACAACCGATTATGATTCCAGAGTGGAAATGGGAGAGAATTACCTTTATCTCCGAGAAAGAAAGATGCAATCTAGGTGATAGTTGACAGATTGACGAAATCAGCTCATTTTGTTCCGATGAGAACAAATTATTCACTTGATAAATTAGCTTAATTGTATATTTCTGAGATTGTGAGATTGCACGGGGTGCCATTATTCATTGTATCTGATAGAGATCCGAGATTTACCTCGCGGTTTTGGAAGAAATTGTAAGAGCCCTTAGGCACAAAGTTGCATTTCAGTACTGCATTTCATCCGTAAACGGTGGTTAATCTGAGGGGATCATTCAGATTCTGGAAGATATGTTGAGAGGCTGCATTCTTGAATTTGAAAGCACGTAGGAAAAGCATTTTCCGTTGATTGAATTCGCATACAATAATAGTTATCAATCTAGCATCAAAATGGCACCATATGAGGCACTTTATGGTCGTAAATGCCAAACTCCATTGTATTGGACTGAGCTTAGCAAGAATAAGATTCACGAAAGAGACCGAGCAGAAAGTGAAAGTGATTCGTGACAGTTTGAAAGTGGCTTCAAATCGTCAGAAATCTTATGCAAACTTGAAATGAAAAGATATTGAGTTTGAGATCGGTTATAAAGTGTTCTTGAAAGTATCTCTGTGGAAGAAAATGCTTTGTTTTGGCAAAAGAGGCAAATTGAGTCCGAGGTTCATCGGGCCGTATGAGATCATTGAACGAATTGGGCCAGTTGCTTACAAGTTGTTGTTGCCACCTGAGTTAGAGAAAATTCATAATGTGTTTCACGTATCGATGCTTCGACGATACAGATCTGATCCATCTCATGTGATTGCTCCTATTGAGGTTGAGATTCAATCAGATTTATCGTATAGTGAAGAATCGATCCAAATTTTGGTACGAGAGACTAAAGAATTAAGAAACAATAAAATTTCTTTAGTGAAAGTGTTGTGGCACAAACGCGGAGTTGAAGAGGCTACGTGGGAGCCTGAAGGTCTTATGAGAGAGCAATACCCGAACTTATTAACTGGTAAGATTTTTGGAGACGAAAATCCCTAAGGGGGAGAGTTGTAACAGCCCGGTTTAGACCCTAGTCAGAATACTGGTTTCGAGACCATAAATTTGAGGTCAGGAAAAATATTTTAATATTATTTTTGGTGTTTAAAGTATGTGATTAAGTATGTGTGAAATTTCTGTGTGAAAATTTTATTGATTGTGTGCTTAATTTACAAAAAAAGACTTAATCGCATAAAATGCAAAATCTGTGTGCTGATCATTAAAATGCTTAGTTGGCATGGCATTTTAAATGAGGAGTCCTTATGTTGTTATTAAGCCAATAATAAATTGTATGGACATATATATGCTTATAATTGATAATTAAATGGTTTAATAACAAAGGGTAAAATGGTAAAAAGTATATTAATGTTATTATAATAAAAACAAAGCTTAAAATTTAGCCATTATGTGTGTTCATCCACCAAAAATAAAGAAAGGGGAAGAAGGGTTTGAGCTCTCTTTGTATTCGGCACACATTTCGGCTAGATTAAGGTATGTTTTGCTTTGGTTTTTTATAATTTCTACGTTTTCGTAATCGTTGCTTCGAGTACTACAAAACCCAAGCTTTAATTTTGGAAATTGATGAAGATTTTGAGATATGCCATTGATGATTTTGTAAGCTTTGTGATAGTTGATGATGAAAAATGAAAGATATGTGTTAGATTAACATGTTTTGTCTTGGGATTTTTGATGAATTTGAGTAATTTGGACTAAATTGTGAAAGTAATATTTTGAGGGACTAAAATGTGAAATAAATGAAATATATGGACTTATATGAAGCATGTGAAAATTCGGCTAGGCATGGGTATAAGGAAATTATGCTTATTTTGTGATTTTATGAAATAGGGACTAAAGTGTTGAAATGTGAAAATGTGAGGGCTATTTTGTAAAATTCCCTAAATATGTGAGTTTGGACTAAATTGAATGATTTGGTGATTGAATGAGCTAAATTTGAATATGTATAGATCAAGAAAAGAGGGAATTGGATCGAGATCGAGGCAAAGATAAAGTACTCGATTAATCGACTCGTTTTGTTACTTCGACATCTGAGGTAAGTTCGGATATAATACAAGTTGTTATATTTATGTTTAAGTGCTATGAATTAAATGAATATGTGATTATTGAATTAAAATTGTTATACGTGAAATTGATAAACGTGGCTTTAAGTGTGCGTATTTAGTATTGGGACTGTAACACCCCAAACCCGGTCAACACACCACGACCGAATCTAGCATGTCACAGAGAGAATTGTTTTGAAGAAAACAGGTTACCGATTAATTTTTGGTGAAAACTCTTCGATTTCTTGTGTTTGGGGAAAACCGATGTATGTATAGTGGAAAATGTTCGGTTGCTTTGAAATCATGTGAATTGTTGTTGTTATCAATTGATTTGTTTTACCCGATGGTAAACATTTGGAAACCATTGCGTTCTTTAGTTTAGAAAATCTTGGGCTCAAAATTATTTAGTTACCCATGTAATTTATTTAGCCCAGTTAAAAACAAATCCAAAGCATAAAAATAATCCAAACAAAATCAAAAGGCCTTATTACAAACCCATTATAAAAGTGAAACCAAATTTAAATAAAACAAAGTACCCAAACCAAAGTCCACGTAAAGACCGAGTTTATTTAATGCATGGCCACCTCGAGTCTGCCCGGCTCCTCATCCGCGATCTATGAATCACCTGAAAAGATAAGGGAGAAGGTGAGTCACCAAGACTCGGTGCATAATCCCCCTCCCGGTTAATGCAACATACTTACACAAATCATAACCAAGCAATATATATAATGCACCCAAACCTAGCCATCCATAACTCCGTTTCTACCCCGTGTGGTACCAAACCACTAGTGGTGCCAAACCACTGGTGACCCAAAGTCACGATATCCAATAATGTGGTGCCAAACCACTGGTGACCCAAAGTCAGGAATAATCCATCTGTGGGGCCAACCCACGTGTGATACCAAATCACTGGCGTCAAACCCGATATATCAACTGTGGGGCCAACCCACTGTGGTGCTAAGCCACTGGGACGAGACGCTATGAGGTGCCAAACCTCTGGTGACCCAAAGTCACGAAATAATCTGTGGTACCAAACCACTGGAGGTGCCAAACCTCTGGTGACCCAAAGTCACGAAATAATCTATGGTACCAAACCACTGGAGGTGCCAAACCTCTGGTGACCCAAAGTCACGGATATCATCTTCCCCCTCCTCTCATATCACCCATACCAATTCATTACAAGTGGAAATCCTGCCATCATGCTTTAACGTGCAACATAAAGCAAATATATCATAAATCATATTATTATGCACCATACAGCAAAAATCATATCGAAACGGACTTACCCGAATCCTTGCTCACACCCATAAGGCATCATATCAAGATCTCACAGTTTTCGGCTTTTAATCAAGATTAGGTTATTAATATATTACCAAGTTATAAAGTGTGTAAGTTACACACCTGTTACTAACGCAAGCACTAAATCTCGAAGACCCGATCTACTGCACTAGATCTCCTTGTCCTACATTCGGCCAACACTCAAAACCATTAACAAGGCCATTCGGCCACACCAATAAATCCCGAAAGATGAGATAACGCATAACTAACACCATCCTTACCTTTCTGCCTTACGAAAGCTAACCACAACACAAAGTATGCGAGACTGATCTTCCCCCTACAATCGGCCACCAACACAACTTAGTCTCAATAGCCTTCGGCTTTTCCAAATAACTTAAAGAATGATTAAACCGTGATGTATCCTTACCACAGACTTTAATGAATCGCTTGCCAGAGAAAAGATGGCTCAGATCTACTGCTTCCAAAGTCCCGAATATCCTATAAGAAATCGATTCCCATTAATAATTAACAATACTATCAACAAATGCTGGATTAGGCTTTTATCTATGTGTGTCGACAGAGAAGAAGAGAAAGTAAGAAGGGAGTTTCGGCCATGGACACTTACCTTCGTAAAACCGATTGAAGAAACAACCAAAAGGAGATCAAGGCTTGATTGAGATTCGGCTAACATAAACAAAAAGAAAGAAGGAAGATTCAACTATGGTTGATTAAAAACAAACAATTAGGATTCGGCTAGAGTGGGAAAAAGAGAAAGGAAAAGAAAAATAAGAATAGAAGAGGGAAGATTCGGCAGGAGAAGAAGAAAGAAGAGAATGGAAAGAAGAAGAAATGAAGAGAAAAAAAATAGAATGGGAGAGGGATACTTTCGGCTTTGAGCAACAATGGAAGAAAGAAAAAGATGAAGAGAAAAAAGGTTCTTCTTGGCTACAAAGAAAATAAAAGATGAGAAGGAAGTTCAAGTGGAGATTCGGCCAAATGCCCAAGGAGAAATCGACAACCACCTATGGCCTTCGGCTTTTCCTCAATATGGTGCACTAGGGAAATCGGCACACTCGTAAAAGTTTGCTTTCGGCTTTGACACAAAACAAAAGCTAGCCGAAAATGCACAACTAGGTGCCTAAGGAAATTCGCACCCTCCTCTCCTCACTTTTTCCAAAACCGAACACTCCTCCTAAGCAGGAGTTCAAAATTCGGCCACTTCCTCAAATTCCTCCTGGCCACTAATTCAAATGAATTTGAATTCCACAAGTTCCTAAATTTCCTCCTTGCCACCCATTTAAATATTTTGACCTAGCCAAACTTATCTGACAGAGTTTGTGCTGAGCACAACTCCTTCTCCCCTTGGCGTCAAAATGCAAAGCAGAAAATGGGATTTTTGCTGCTCGAACCTGAGTTCTCCCACCTGCTTGTGGCGTCATTCTCAGGGCCCTAAGTGGCTCCTCCTTGCCACTCTGCCAAGCCAATTCTTGTGCTACAATACCCCACTAATTACACTTAAGCCCTAGCTCCTTTAGCTCCCCTTACTTACAACTTAAAAACAAAAAAATTTCCTACAACTCGGGCCCACTCTAAACTTATAACTAGGTCTTAAAACACTACAAATAATAACACAACAGTCCAACTCATGCAAAACAATTCAATCACAACTAACCCCTATTTTAGGATATTACAGTTCTACCCCCTTAAAATAATTTTGGCCTCGAAATTACCTGGTCAAAAGAGTTGAGGGTATTGCTGTCTCATCACATCCTCTGGTTCCCACGTAGCTTCTTCCACGCCATGGTTTTGCCATACTACTTTCACCAGTGGAACGGACTTCTTACGCAAGACTTTCACATCTCGATCCAGAATCTGCACTGGTTCCTCTTCCATGGTCATATCTGGACTCACCTCTATTTCTTCCATCGCTACAACATGCGATGGATCTCGAACGATAACGCCTAAGCATGGAGACATGGAACATATCGTGAATCGACTCACCTGCTGCAAACTCAAGCCGATAGGCTACCGGTCCCACTCGCCTCGACTTCATACGGCCCAATAAACCTTGGACTTAATTTGCCTTTCCTTCTGAACCTCAATACCTTTTCCACAGTAAGACCTTCAAAAAGACCTTGTCGCCCACGGCAAGCTCTATATCCCTCCGCTTGAGATCGGCGTACGACTTCTGCCTATCCGAAGCTTCCTTCAACCGGGCCTGAATCAACTTAACTTTATCCTCAGTTTCTGCAACCAACTCTGGTCCCAACATCTGACGCTCACCCAGCTCCGTCCAACATGTAGGTGTGTGACACTTCCTACCATACAACGCTTCATATGGTGCCATCTTAATGCTTGCCTGATAACTATTGTTGTACGCAAACTCAGCTAATGTTAGAAACTCTTCCCAGCTACCTCTAAAGTCCAAAACACAACCTCAAAGATATCCTCTAAGATCTCAGATAACCCTTTCTTCTTGTCAGTCCGCCGATCGTGGATGAAATGCCGTCTTCAAATCCAATCGCGTACCCAAAGCCCGATGCAACGCTTTTCAAAACCTCGACGTAAATCTGGGATCCCTATCTCGAGATGATCGATCATCGCACACCATGCAACCTCACTATCTCTCGACACATACACTTTAGCTAACTTCAAGCGAGTAATCAACCCTCACCGGTATGAAGTGAGCTGACTTAGTCGACGATCTACAATTACCTGCATCGAGTCCTTCTTACTAGGCGTAAGGGGTAATCCACCGACAAAATCCATAGTGATCCTCTCCCACTTCCATCGTGGAATCTTCACCGGAAGCAAGCTCGACGACAACGATGTTCATGTTGACTTGACGACCGACACGCCGACACTTTCCCACAAACTCAAGTTACTTCCCGCTTTGCACTTGGCCACCAAAATCGCTCTCTTAAATCCTCAGACATCTTACTACCTCCGGGATGCATAGCGTATGGGCTGCTATGTGCGTCCTGAAGAATCCTCTGCCTTAACTCAACATCCTTCGGCATACAAGCTTTTCCTTGAAAACACAGTACTCCATCACTGGACAAACTGTAATCCTCTGAACCACCATTCAACTTGCAACCTCCGCGCATTCAAACCCTCATCCACTAATTGTTTCTCCTTGATTTGCTCTACCCAGGTCGGCTTAATCTGCAATTCCGCCAAAAGACTCCCATCGTCATACAAGCTAAGACGAGCAAACATCGCTCTTAAGTCTAATACAACCTTACGACTCAACGCGTCTGCAACCACGTTAGCCTTGCCTGGATGATACTCGATTGAACAATCGTAGTCCTTCAACAACTCAATCCATCCGCATTTGCCTCAAGATCAAATCCTTCCGAGTCAAAAGATACTTCGACTCTTATGATCCGTGTAGACTATCGACCTTTCTCCATATAAGTAATGCCTCCAAATCTTCAAGGCAAAACCACCGCCGCTAGCTCCAAGTCGTGCGCCGGATAATTAACCTCATGCGGTCTTAGCCGCCGAGATGCATAAGCCACTACCTTCCCGTCCTGCATCAAAGCACACATCCCAAGCCGATGTGTGATGCATCGCAATATATCAGATGAATTCCTTCCCCGCCTCCGGTGAATCAAAACCGAGCTTGATCTAATTCTTTTCAACTTGTCAAAACTTTCTCTTTGCTTTCTCGGACCACACAAATGGAACCCTTTTCTCAACAACTTGGTCATCGGTCTTTGCGATCAAAGAAAATCCTCTACAAACCTCCGATAATACCTGCGCTGCACCTGAAAAAACTTGAATCTCAGCAATCGACTTAGGCGGCTTCCAATCCAACACTGCCTCAATCTTTCGAGGATCCACTCTAATCCCCTCAGCTGATACTACGTGACCCAAGAAAGTCACCTCTCTAAGCCAGAACTCGCACTTACTAAATTTAGCAAATAACTGCTTTTCCCTTAGAGTCTGCAACACTACTCGCAAATGCGCATCATGATCATCCTCCGATTTTGAATACACCAATATGTCGTCTATAAACACCACGACAAATCGGGTCCAAATCTTCTCTGAAACACCCGATTCATCATGTCCATGAATGCTTTGCGCGGCGCGTTAGTCAACCCAAATAGCATCACCAGAATTCGTGAGTGCCCATACCGAGTGCGAAACGCCGTCTTGTGAATATCAGCCTCCTTCACCTTTAGCTGATGGTATCCTGACCTTAGATCGATCTTCGAGAACACCGATGCACCCTTAAGTTGATCAAACAAGTCATCTATCCTAGGCAACGGATACTTGTTCTTGATCGTCAGCTTATTCAATTGGCGGTAGTCTATACACATCCGCATCGTACCGTCCTTTTTCTTGACAAAGAGTACCGGTGCTCCCCAAGCCGAAACACTTGGCCGGATGAAACCCCGGTCCAACAACTCTTGAATCTGAGCCGTTAGTTCCACCAATTCCTTCGACGCCATCTTATACGGGGTAATAGACACTGGCGCAGTTCCAGGTAGCAAGTCTATGCCAAATTCAACCTCACGATCCGGAGGCAGTCCCGGAAGTTCCTCTGGAAATACATTAGCAAATTCCTTTACTGTTCGGACATTCTCCACAGCAGACTCCTTAGCCTCCAAGGCACACACATGAACCATAAATGCTTCACAGCCCTTCCTGACCATCTTCTCAGCTTTCAAAGCAGATACCACGTTGGATAGATAATCTCTTCTCTTACCTATCATAACCACGTCTTCACCCTCAGCCGTCTTCAAAACCATGCGCTTAGCCATACAATCCAAACTTGCCTGGTACTTCACCAGCCAGTCCATCCCAAGAATCAGATCGAACTCCCCAAACGGCAGTTCCATCAGATCAGCTACAAACACTACTCCTTGGAATTCTAGGGGTACATCCCTATACAGCTTATTTACTTCTACAGAGTGACCTAGAGGGCTAATTACTATCATCTCCCTAGAAGTAGTCTCACAGTTTAGGTTCATGGTCTCTACTATGCTACTAGCAACATACGAATGCGTCGAACCCACATCAATCAAAGCAGTATATGGTAATCCAAAGATCAAGAACGTACCGATTATGACGTCCAGTACGTCGCCCTCCTCTCGACGCCTCGCTGCATATACCAACCCAGGCTGTCTTGCCTTAGTGTTGCCTACACCTCTGCCCGGTGCTCCACGGCCCTGACCAGAACCATTACCTCCTCTACCGTTACCACGACCCCTCTGCGATGGCGGTCCCTCATTTCTGAACTGAGCACGACCTTGACCCTCAGGCTAAATCCTGGCTTGCTTACGTGGACAGTCCCTCACACGATGGTCCAAGGAGCCACACTCAAAGCATCCTTTTCCACCGGTCCAACATCCTCCCCAATGAGATTTCCCACATCGGTTACACTGCGCGGGTCCCTGATTGGCAGTAATAGACCTTCTAGACTGATTCGCCCCACCATGTCTAGCCCTTTTCTGGGAATTACCGGCCGACCCAGATGATCCAAAACCTCTCTTATGTCTATTCCTATCCATATTCTGCCTCACCGACTCCTTAACCCCTTCGGCTACCTTAGCCTTTTCCACCAGAATAGCAAACTCATGCTCCTACTATGGAGCAATCAGGAACCTCAGTTCATCTCTCAAACCGTCCTCAAACCTGACACACCGCTCATGTTCTATAGCCACGATACCCCTAGCATACCGGCTCAACCTTAAGAATTCTGCCTCGTACTCCGATACGGACTTACTCCCCGAACTGATCCTCGAAACGCCTTTGCATACATCAATATAGCTAGATCCAATATATTTCTTTTGATACGCCGCCTTAAAATATTCCCAAGTGAAATCATCCGCCTGCAAAGACTATCCCGAACCGTGAGCCACCACTGGTATGACTCATCCCGAGAAGCGACACTATCCCCTTCGCCTCTCCTCGCAATCAGATCCAAATCATCCATGATTCGGTCCGTCGCCTCTAACCAATACTCACCCGTCTTTGAGCCACACGAAACACCTCGAAAAACCTCGGCTCCATTGGCTCGAGTCGCTCGAGATCTGCACTTACTAGCTCCCGTGCCTCCACCGCTCCGGCCACCCTCTCAAGAACTCGCAGCATCGCTTGCGATACTACATCATCCTCGCGATCCTCGAAACTCAACACCAGCAGTTGGTGGTGGTGGCATCTCATTCTCCGACCCCTGACCAGACCCCACTGGTTATGACACAGTCATCCTACCCCGACCGCATCCACGTGTAATGCGACCACGACCTCGAGTGCTCATGTCTAATGTCTCGACCTATCTGATTTACAGGTTTTATGCGTCAGTCTTTTTTCCACTGTTATTAAAGCACAATCTTATGAATAGTTCTTATTAGAGAGTTTTGTTTTTTTTTTCGCGAGTTCATAGAATCCTATAAGTTTCAGTCTCTAAGGTAGTCCACCATCACTAGTCATTCATAGCATATCATCATAATCAAATGCAACCATCGATTTAGGGTACTTACCGGGCGATTGGTGGTCTGCCGAGACTCGGTGCCATGCGTTTCAACCCATGTATTTTCCAAAAATACCATACTTTAAAACATTTTGGGCCTCGGGCCCATAGCCGAGCCTTTGAACTTGGCTCTGATACCAAAATGGTAACACCCCAAACCTGGTCAACACACCACGATCGAATCTGGCATGTCACAGAGGGAATTGTTTTGAAGAAAACAGGTTACCGGTTAATTTTTGGTGAAAACTCTTCGATTTCTTGTGTTTGGGGAAAACCGATGTATGTATAGTGGAAAATGTTCGGTTACTTTGAAATCATGTGAATTGTTGTTGTTATCAATTGATTTGTTTTACCCGATGGTAAACATTTGGAAACCATTACGTTCTTTAGTTTAGAAAATCTTGGGCTCAAAATTATTTAGTTACCCATGTAATTTATTTAGCTCAGTTAAAAACAAATCCAAAGCATAAAAATAATCCAAACATAATCAAAAGGCCTTATTACAAACCCATTATAAATGTGAAACCAAATTTAAATAAAACAAAGTACCCAAACCAAAGTCCACGTAAAGACAGAGTTTATTTAATGCATGGCCACCTCGAGTCCGCCCGGCTCCTCATCCGGGATCTGTGAATCACCTAAAAAGATAAGGGAGAAGGTGAGTCACCAAGACTCAGTGAATAATCCCCCTTCCGGTTAATGCAACATACTTACACAAATCATAACCAAGCAATATATATAATGCACCCAAACCTAGCCATCCATAACTCCGTTTCTACCCCGTGTGGTACCAAACCACTGGTGGTGCCAAACCATTGGTGACCCAAATTCACGATATCCAAAAATGTGGTGCCAAACCACTGGTGACCCAAAGTCACGAATAATCCATCTGTGGGGCCAACCCACGTGTGATACCAAATCACTGGCGTCAATCCTGATATATCAACTATGGGGCCAACCCATTGTGGTGCTAAGCCACTGGGACGAGACGCTATGAGGTGCCAAACCTCTGGTGACCCAAAGTCACGAAATAATCTGTGGTACCAAACCACTGGAGGTGCCAAACCTCTAGTGACCCAAAGTCACGAAATAATCTGTGGTACCAAACCACTGGAGGTGCCAAACCTCTGGTGACCCAAAGTCACGGATATAATCTTCCCCCTCCTCTCATATCACCCATACCAATGCATTACAAGTGCAAATCCTGCCATCATGCTTTAACGTGCAACATAAAGCAAATATATCATAAATCATATTATTATGCACCATACAGCAAAAATCATATCGAAACGGACTTACCCGAATCCTTACTCACACCCATAAGGCATCATATCAAGATCTCACAGTTTTCGGCTTTTAATCAAGATTAGGTTATTAATATATTACCAAGTTATAAAGTGTGTAAGTTACACACCTGTTACAAACGCAAGCACTAAATCCCAATGACCCGATCTACTGCACTAGATCTCCTTGTCCTACATTCGGCCAACACTCAAAACCATTAATAAGGCCATTCGGCCACACCAATAAATCCCGAAAGATGAGATAACGCATAACTAACACCATCCTTACCTTTCTGCCTTACGAAGGCTAACCACAACACAAAGTATGCGAGACAGATCTTCCCCCTACAATTGGCCACCAACACAACTTAGTCTCAATAGCCTTCGGCTTTTCCAAATAACTTAAAGAATGATTAAACCGTGATGTATCCTTACCACAGACTTTAATGAATCGCTTGCCAGAGAAAAGATGGCTCAGATCTACTGCTTCCAAAGTCCCGAATATCCTATAAGAAATCGATTCCCATTAATAATTAACAATACTATCAACAAATGCCGGATTAGGCCTTTATCTATGTGTGTCGATAGAGAAGAAGAGAAAGTAAGAAGGGAGTTTCGGCCATGGACACTTACCTTCGTAAAACTGATTGAAGAAACAACCAAAAGGAGATCAAGGCTTGATTGAGATTCGGCTAACATAAATAAAAAGAAAGAAGGAAGATTCGGCTATGGTTGATTAAAAATAAACAATTAGGATTTGGCTAGAGTGGGAAAAAGAGAAAGGAAAAGAAAAATAAGAATAGAAGAGGGAAGATTCGACAGGAGAAGAAGAAAGAAGAGAATGGAAAGAAGAAGAAAAGAAGAGAAAAAAATAGAATGGGAGAGGGATACTTTCGGCTTTGAGCAACAATGGAAGAAAGAAAAAGATGAAGAGAAAAAAAGGTTCTTCTTGGCTACAAAGAAAATAAAATATGAGAAGGAAGTTCAAGTGGAGATTCGGCCAAATGCCCAAGGGAGAAATCGACAACCACCTATGGTCTTTCAGCTTTTCCTCAATATGGTACACTAGGGGAAATCGACACACTCAAAAAAAGTTTGCTTTCGGCTTTGACACAAAACAAAATCTAGCCGAAAATGCACAACTAGGTGCCTAAAAAAATTCGGCACCCTCCTCTCCTCAGCTTTCCAAAACCGAACACTCCTCCTAAGTAGGAGTTCAAAATTCGACCACTTCCTCAAATTCCTCCTGGCCACTAATTCAAATGAATTTGAATTCCACAAGTTCCTAAATTTCCTCCTTGCCACCCATTTAAATATTTTGACCTAGCCAAACTTATCTGACAGAGTTTGTGCTGAGCACAACTCCTTCTCCCCTTGGCATCAAAATGCAAAGCAGAAAATAGGATTTTTGCTGCTCGAACCTGAGTTCGCCCACCTGCTTGTGGCGTCATTCTCAGGGCCCTAAGTGGCGCCTCCTTGCGACTCTGCCAAGCCAATTCTTGTGCTACAATACCCCACGAATTACACTTAAGCCCTAGCTCCTTCATCTCCCCTTACTTACAATTTAAAAACAAAAAAAATTCCTGCAACTCGGGCCCACTCTAAACTTATAACTAGGTCTTAAAACACTACAAATAATAACACAACAGTCCAACTCATGCAAAACAATTCAATCACAACTAACCCCTATTTTAGGATATTACATGGACAAAGGTGAATAGCATTGTGTGTACGAAGTAATGGAAGCTTCGGCTTTATTGATTGGTACTGTATGTGCGATACTAAGATAAATTCAGTTTAATGTAAAGGCACTAAGTGTGCGATGACATTTATGCTCCAGTTATGAAATTGGCACTAAGTGTGCGATTGAATTGAAAGAATAATGAGGATCAATCGAAATGTAGCATCGAGCTTTGAGTAGCAAAATTAGTTGTTAACTAAGTGTTGGCAAAGGTATGTTCGAAACCCATGTGGTTGATAATGTCGTATATAGATAAATGAATAGTTATGTGAGTATTGGTATGGATGAGGTTGTGCATACTTGTGAAATAATCTATGTGATGGTGTATTTTGTATATTGATTTTGAATCTTGGTATTAAATGTATTATATTACGAACTTACTAAACTCTTGAGCTTACTGAGTGAAGTTTTCTCTGTTTTACAGTGTGCTTAAAGCTAGCTCAGATTCGGGGATCGTTAGTGACTCAATCACATTATCGACTATCTATTTTGGTACTTTTGGAAGATGTATATATATATGGTATATGGCATGTATAGGCTAGTGACTATAATGTGTTTTAAATGTTTAGCCTTGCCATGTGATTTGGCTTGGTAGTTTGGTGGTTGTGTATGTTTTTGAACAAATGAAATGAATGACTTATAAGTGTATGTGTATAATCTATGTGAGTAATTATTGTTGCATAAATTAGTAAGATGGAAATGGTATGTTTCATGATAGAAGTGGTAAGAAATAAATGTTGAATAGTTTATAAGTTTTGAGATGTGAAATTGATATTTTGGATGGATTTAATTAAGTTGAGTTTGAGCATGGAAGTAGATGGTGTGGATGATGATTATTTGGTGCATATATTGGTATGTTTTGGTTGCCATTTGAGATATAAATGCATATGTTAAGATGCTTGTAGGTGATCCTTAGTGTGAGTGGCAAATTTGGCCTTGCAAATGGCCTATAATTGCCCACACGGTTGAGCATACGGGCGTGTGGCTTGACCGTGTCATTCGAGTTTGCAAATTGAAATGAGTCAGGCTTGACCACGGGCTGGACACATGGGCGTGTCCCAGGCTGTGTGATGCAAGTCAGGCTCGACCACGGGTGAGGCACACTGGCGTGTCTCAGGCCGTGTGGATAAGTCCATATGTATGCCCTGTTTTGCCACGGCTCAGACACAAGGGCGTGTCTGATGCTGTGTGAGGCACACGGCCTGCCCACACAGGCGTGTGACCTTTGTAACTTGGAAAAATGTTTGATTTTTGCAAAAACTTTGTATGATCCCGGTTTAGTCCCGACCTCTTTCTAGTGCATGTTTAAGGTCTCGTAGACCTCGTTAAGGGACTATATGTATAATCTTGATATGTTTTAATTGTGTATACTTTGTGTTGAGGAATGATTGTAAATGTTCCGATTGTTTGATAATGCCTCTTAACCCTATTCCGGTGACGATTACGGGTTAGGGGTGTTACACCCAGGAAAAGTGAAGTAGTCGCGGATGCTTTGAGTAGAAAACCGTTGTTTGCCTTGAGAGCAATGTATACTCAGTTGATATTATCTAATGATGGTTTGATACTAGCTGAGTTAAAAGCTAAACCAGTATTTTTTTATCAAATTTGTGAAGCTCAGAAATGTGATAGTGAATTGCAAGCTAAAAGAGTGCAATGCGAGTCGACTAGTGATTCAGAGTACCAAATCAGATTTGATGATTGTTTGATGTTCCGAGATAAAATTTGCATACCGAAAAATCTAGAGTTGATTCAAATAATTTTACATGAGACACATAGTGATTGTTTATCCGTTCATCCTGGAAGTACTAAAATGTACAATGATTTGAAACAATTGTATTGGTGGTCGGGTATGAAACGAGACATTTATGAATTTGTAGCGAAATGTTTAGTGTGTCAGCAAGTCAAAGCTGAACATCAGGTACCTTCGGGTTAACTTCAGCCTATGATGATACCAGAATGGAAATGGGACAGATTTATGATAGATTTTGTATCGGGATTGCCTTTGTCTCCGAAAAAGAAAGATGCTATTTGGGTTGTCGTTGATCGATTAACGAAATCAACACATTTTATTCCGGTATGTACTGATTATTCACTGGATAAATTAGTTGAATTATACATTGCTTAGATCGTTAGATTGTACGGGGTGCCAGATTTGATTATTTCAGATAGAGATACGAGATTCACATCGCGGTTTTGGAAGAAATTGCAAGGATCTTTGGGGACAAAGTTGAATTTTAGTATATCTTTTCATCCGCAAACCGACGATCAGTCTGAGAGAGTAATTCAGATTCTCGAAGATATGCTTAGATGTTGTGTTTTAGAGTTTGAAGGCAATTGGGAGAAATATTTGTTGTTGGTTGAATTTGCATATAATAACAGCTTTCAATCGACCATAAAGATGGAACCGTACGAAGCTTTGTATGGCCACAAATGCCGAACTCCATTATACTGGACCGATCTTAGTGAGAAATAGATTCACGGGATTGATTTAATTAAAGAAACAGAAGAGAAAGTGAAAGTAATTCACGATTGTTGAAAGCAGCTACAGATCGTTAGAAATCGTACGCGGATTTAAAATGGTAAGATATTGAATTTTAGATCGGTGATAAAGTGTTTTTAAAAGCATCTCCGTGGAAGAAAATACTACGATTTGGTCACAAAGGCAAACTGAGTCCGCGTTTCATCGGGCCGTACGAGATCATCAAAAGAATAGGGCTAGTGGCATATCGACTAGCTTTACCATCAGAGTTGGAAAAGATTCATAATGCATTTCATGTGTCGATGTTACGCCGTTATCGATCAGATCCATCACATGTGATTTCTTCGGATGAGATCGAAATTTAACCCGATATGACGTATAATGAAGAACTGATCAGAATTTTAGCTCGTGAAGTTAAACAATTGAGAAATAAAAGTATATCTCTCGTGAAAGTACTTTTGCAATGACACGGTGTCGAAGAGGCTACGTGGGAGCCTGAGGAAGCTATAAGAAAATAGTACCCTAACCTATTCACTAGTACGATTTTCGGGGACGAAAATCCCTAAGGGGGGAGAGTTGTAACAACCTATTTTTTAGTCAAATCGGAACAGTGGTTTTTGAACCACAAATCCGAGGTCAAAATATTTATTTTATTATTTTATTGTTTACAGCATGATAATATGTTTGTGTGAAAATTTCGTTAAGAAATTTTATCGTTTGATTAGTTAATGTGATAAAAAGGACTAAATCGCGTAAGGTGTAAAAGTGTTCCATTAGCTAAAGGTATTCAATAGCTATGGAATCTTAAAGTCAAGGTCCTTATGTTGTAATTAGACCATTAATAGTATAAGTGGATAAAGATGGACATGGTTTATATGAAATGTTAATGTTTTAGTAAAGGGTAAATAGGTAAAATAGCAAATAACTGATAATAATTAAAACAAAAACATAAAATTTCCATCCATTCATCTTCCTTACCCAAACTTGTGAAGGAATGAATAGCCATGGTTAGGTTTTCATTCGGCCAAGCTTTCTTAGCTCATTAAGGTACGATTTTTGTCACGTTTTTAATGCTTTCTATGTTTTTGAGATCATTGCAACTAGTACTAACTAGCCCAGGGACTAATTTGCAAAATTGTTAAAGATTTTGAATGTTTCCATTGATGAATATGTGTGAGTTTTGATGATTGATGATAGATTTTGAAAGTTTTTTGTTAGTTAAAAAAGTTTTGTAAAGTGATTTTGAGTAAAAATGAAAAATAGGGATTTATTTGTGAAAATGTGTGGTTAAATGTGTGAATAAATGAAAAATATGGGCTGCTAGGGGCCTTATGGTAATTCGGCTAAGCATGGGTGTTGTGAAATTTGCATGAATTTCTGATTTTGTGTATTGAGGACTAAATTCTAAAAATGTGAAACTTTAGGGGCAAAAGTGTAAACGTACCTAAATGTGTGTTTTGGACTTAATTGAATAAGGTAGTGATTGAATAAGTTAAATTTGATATTATTTAGATCAAGAAATGCAGAATACAAATTTAGATCGAGGAAAGAAAAAGATATCGGATTAGTTGATCGTGTCATCATTTTCACATCCGAGGTAAGTTCGTATGTAATAAGTATTGTTACAATTATGCTTTAAATGCTTTGATATTACATAAATAGTTTATATGAGATTATAGTCAAGTTTGACGATGATTCAATATATATGGCACTTAGTGTGTGATTTGAGATAACTTTGGCTATATATGGCACTTAGTGTGCGACTCAGAATAGCTTCGGCTTTATATGGCACTTAGTGTACGAGACCGAGATAGATTCGGCTATGTAAGGCACTTAGTGTGCGAGATTATAATAGCTTCGGCTACGTATTGGCACTCAGTGTGTGAAATATCAAGTATTCGACAGTATTCCGAAAAGGTATGAGTTTGTTACGAATTTGTACAGGTATGTACATGTAAAGTATGAGATTAAAATGGAAGAAGTTATGAATTTGCATATAAGCATATGATAAAGCATGAGGAAGGTTTTTTTTTATCATGAATTATATGTTAAATAGTTCAAATTGATGATTTGTGTATTATGATTCGTTGAACATATTTAGTACGAACTTACTAACCTTTATAGCTTATTTTTTTTTATTTTTCCCATGTTTTATAGTGAATTCAAAGCTAGCTCGGGTTCGGGGATTTTCAGAGACATCGTCACACTATCCAACCGTCACTTTGGTACTTTTGAACTTATGGTTTTGTCATATGGCATGTATAGGGACTTTGAGTCATTTTGGTTATGTTTGGTAATGACTTTGGCCAAATGAATTGTCTTGTAAATGTTTATGTTTGGTATGTATATATAGCCATGTGTAATGGATCATTATGGTCTGTTTGGTATGTTTGAATAATGTATATATATGCTTATGTCTTGTGTATATTGAGTTGGTTGTGATGATTGAAGGTAATAGGTATATTGAGTGTTAAATGGATGATTTGTGATGTAACACCCCTTACCCGGGTTCTACGCCGAAACCGGGCCCGAGGCATTACCGAGACTAAACCAGAACTTTTTCCAATCTTAAAATGTATAGCTAGACTCTTACACCCGCTACGGTAGTCATAGAATTGACTAAACCACAACTCTGATACCACTAAATGTAACACCCCTTACCCAGGTTCTACGCCGGAACTGGGCCCGAGGCGTTACCAAACTCAAACCACTTGATGCCACTTAGGCTCGTCGTAACTACTCTCTGAAGTCGTCTCAACAACCTCATTCTCGTCTTACGAGGCCTCACTCATACACACGAGGGCTCTCGAGACTAAACCAGAACTTTTTCCAATCTTAAAACTTTTCTCTTTTATATAGATCTCACACGCCCGTGCAAGATTAGACACGCCCGTGCATGGACACACACGCCCATGTCCCCAAACCGTGCCTAAAAACCCCAGCATTCTGCCAATGCCCCACGGCCAAGGCACACGCCCGTGCTTTCCACCTGTGGTGCACACTGACTACTTTAACACGGCCTAAAGTCTAGACACACGCCCGTGTAGCTAGCCCGTGGCCAACACTGATTAACACACACGTTCTAGGCACACGCCCGTGTGACTAGTCCGTGGTCTATTCTGATTTACAAAACTAACATGCAGGGGACGCACGGCCAAGTTACACACCCGTGGACTGACCGTGTGTCTCACATGGTCTAGACACACGCCCATGTGTCTATCCACATGGACAAGAACAAAGCTATGTGCCAAGTTCTTTTCACCCCTCTAGCATACACAACATATACTCATCTAACACAATCATAATCAACTCAAATTGAATTGCAATCTCGCATAGACAACTATAACTTTTCATATAACATAAAATAGCCAACAACTATGGCATTATACAAAATAAGCTATCCATCTAAAGGCCAACACATCTTAGCCATTTATAACAAAATTCACTAACTTGTCTAGCCCCTATACATGCCATATACAAAACATTGAATCTCATGTACCAGAGCGTGCTGATAGTGTGGGCGATCCTCCAATTGATCCTCGTATCTGGGTTCAACACTTTTACTCTATAATACAAGGGAAATGAAAAGGAGTAAGCTTTGAGCTTAGTAAGTTTACACATAAACAATTGAGCATCATAGTATAAGATAAACAACAACTAGCATTATACTACAAAAAGTAATGAACAACTATGCTTACTCTTTCTAACCCTTACCACATTTCCGACACATCATGAGTCACATACTCATAACCATCGAAATGCACCCCTGCATTCAATGTCACATTTACACAATATACAACACATCATTATTTCTCAATAATTCATCCACACAGCTAATTAACTTAATAATGCATCCACAGAGCTTCTTTACTCAATAATGCAATCACATGGCTAATCCACACGATTAACCCACACAAAAGAAATGTCTCGGTGGTTTCGCACTTAGCACACCACAGTCGATTAATAAGGTGGTATCGCACTTAGCCTACCACAAAGGTAATCATAGGGGTTTCTCACTTAGCCCACTAAACGATATACCTAACGATTGCATCGCACATAGCCAGCTCATCGTCAATATGCATTAGGATGGTATCGCACTTAGCCTGCCATCAAGCATTATCACTACACATTCACATTTCTACTACATTCATTCTACTTGAACCACATAGGTTCTCAATCAATCTCGAACAAGCTACACACTAGTTATCATCAACAAATTGTAAGTATGAATGCATTGTTTATGCATAGACTTACCTCGGTACTCAAAAGTATTGAGACTTGCAATTTAGTCCACCACCTTACTTTTGCCTCGGTTTCGATCTGGGCTTTGCCTTTCTTGATCTATAATGAATAAATTAGCTTATTCAATACACACATTGACTAGATTGACCCTTATCTCATACTTTAGCAAAATTACTATTTTTCCCCTAAACTTTCTCATATTTACACTTTAGCCCCAAAGGCTCGTAAAGTGATTTTTATTCAACTTTCTAGTCTTTCATGCTTAGTCGAACCACTTATTCAACTAAAGCTATCATCAATTCTCACTAAAACACACATGTATGACCAAACTTAAGATTTTCACAATGAAGTCCCTACATGCATTTTCATGGAAAATCACTTAACAAAAGATGTTTCTACTACATCAAGATTTCATAATCTTCCACAAAATATCAACATACATGCATGTCATACATGACCACATTTTTTAACATCCATTTTAGCTCATCAAATAGCTAAAAATAGCTTACTCATGCTACTAGGACTTCAAAAATACAAAGAATATCAAAAACGAGGCTAGATGCACTTACTAGCAAGCTTGAAATTTTGAAGAACCCTAACAATGGCTCTTGGAATTTTTTGGCAGCCTTGGGGAAGAAGATGAATGAATTTTGTCATCTTTTCTCCTATTTTAATCACTTATTTGATAAATGACCAAAATGCCCTTTTTGATAAACTTTCTATTTTAACTCATCCATGCCCAAATTTGTCCAAATATTAGAAATTGGAAAAATTGCTATTTAAGGACCTCTAATTAATAATCAAAAGCTATTTCACACAATTAGCTTCTAGAATCTCACATTTCGCAACTTTTGTAATTTAGTCCTTTTGGACAATTCAACCACAATTTCACAAAATTGCTTCATGAAACTTTCACACTAGCATGCATACATAGCATAAACCTCAAAAACTCATTCATAAACCTCGGATTTGTGGTCTCGCACTACTATTCTAACTAGGCTGTAAATCGGGATGTTACATGTGAATATTTTTATGCTTCTGAAATTAGGCTAAATAATGTACATTTGAGCTTGGTCATTTTTTATGTTTGAAGAAAATGATATTTGGTGTGAATAAGATGGTAAATTGGAATATTGTGTATCTTATATATTGATGTTATTGAAATGGTCTAAATGATACTTCGTTGAAGTGAATTAATGCCTATTACGTTTGGTGTTGGTGTCATTGAATGGTGGTGTAAGTGTGCACAAAATAGGGTGGAAAAATGGCTTTGTAATTAGCCTATTTTTTGTCCACACGGGTAGAGACATGGGCGTGTGTCTCAACCGTGTGTGACACACAGTCATGTTACACGGCCGTGTGTCCCCTGGTGTTGAAATTGAAATGAAGTCAGCATGCTCCACACGGTCTCACACACGGGCGTGTGATCGGCCATGTGGAACAAGTCAGTATACCCCCTAATTTGCACACGGCCTAGCACACGGGCGTGTGACTTGGCCGTGCAGCATAAGTAAGTATACCCTACAGGTTTGGCATGACCTAGCACACAGCCTGGCGCACGGGCGTGTGTGGCCACATCGAAGGGCACACGGGCTAGACACACGGGCGTGTGGTTGGCCATGTGACCCAAGTCAGTAACCTCACTTGTTTGGACACGGGGTAGGACACGAGCTGGGACACGGCCATGTGCTTCCATTTTGAATGTTCACACGGCCTGTGACACGGGCGTGTCTGGTGGCCGTGTGAGACACATGGCTTGGTTACACGGGCGTGTGTCCCCTGTTTTGTTGAAAAGAATTTAGAAGTGTTGAAAAATTTCCTGGGTTATCGTTTTAGTCTCGAACCACTCCCAATGCATGTTTAGGGCCTCGTAGGCTTGTATTAGGGACAAAGTGATTGAGATTGAACGATGATTGCATGTATGAGAAAAATATGTTTAAATGTGTTGTATGTCCGGTAATACTTCGTAACCCTATTCCGGCGTTGAATATGGGTGAGGGGTGTTACAAAAAGGTTATTGGATATCACTGAACTAGAGAAGATTAGGCAAAATGCCTACGAAAATGCTGCAATTTACAAGGAAAAGACCAAATGTTGGCATGACAGAATTATTTTGCAACGACAATTTATCGTAGGTCAACAAGTTTTATTCTTCAATTCTAAACTGAACTGCACCCGAGTAAATTGCACTCTCGTTGGTCTGGAGCTTTTGAAATTGTCGAAGTATTTCCTTATGGTGCAGTGACAATCAAAGATTTAGATGATGGACACCAATTCAAAGTGAATGGTCAACGGTTGAAATATTATCTTGGGAATATTGATCAAAAGAAGGTAGAGACCATTAAATTGGTCGAACAATTTTAATGTTTTCTTTCTTTCTTTCTTTTTTCTGCAATTTATTACTAGGTAATTTTATTTTATTTTTGCTTCTATTCAAAATTGTTTTATTATTTTTTTTTCTATTTTTATTTTTGCAGAATAATTAGGTACCATTGTTGACGCACTTGGGCTTTATTGTCAACACAGTTCGTACTATTGTACTATCACTTATGACTCAGCAAGAATGAGGGCAGATCAGAAATTTCAGATCCCACCATTTGATTAAAAGTCACCTAACCGTTTGATTTGTCTGAGTGGGCGCAATTCTCATTGGATGTAATTACTCCCGCCAGCTTTATTTCCATTTAGAAAATCACGTCTTTCCATCTTCTTCTTTCACTCACTATAAACCCCTCTTCACTGTGCCGACTATGAAACGCCCAAGAAACAAGTTTTGTTCACTTTCTCTTCCCCAAGCTCGTACCTTTACATTAAACCATATTCACTCCACAAAACAAGCAAAATATGGCAAGAACGAGTGGATCAGTCAAGAAAGCCACCAAGCCTGTTGAAGAACACTTATCCTCTGCAGCTGTAGTTCATGAGTCGGAATCCTCCATGCAAATGGAGAAAAAGGAGCCGCTGATCTTTTTAACGAAAGCAGGCAAAGGCCGATTTCAAAATAACATCCTAAAGGGAAACTTCCACCCAGAACAGGGCATTCTTCTTTTGCAACAACAAGATTTGGGCAAACAAATCTCTAGAACCATCTCTTAGTTGAACTGGAGACTTTCTGCATGCATCCTGGAAGCTATTCTCCTTCATTGATACGTGAGTTTTACCCTAACCTTTATGACCATGAGTTGGATTTTATCTTTGTTTGAGAAGGTTTAATCCTATGGGATGCTACAAAAATCAGTGAGCTGTACAACACTAAGGTGGATGTCAATGAACACTCTAAGTTTATTAAAGATATCACATACGACAAAAGGGACCGATTGATAAAGGATTTATATGTCGAAAAAGCATTGTGGACAGGTTCACATCAAAAGAATTATACGATGCACGGCCACTTTCTGACACTACAAAGCAAAATCTGGTTTGATATTGTCAAATGCAGGCTACTACCCTCCACTCACAGCAACACAGTCAACTTGGATAGAATGTGCCTGATACATTCAATTGTCAAGTGCAAAAAGATTGAAGTCGGCGCAATACTCCACCAGGAAATTGCTGACTGTGTCGTAAGGAAAAATGGAATTTTGTTTTTCCCGTCATTGGTGATGCTACTGTACCACCAAAAAGGGATTATGCCCCGTGATTGTAACACCCCTAACCCGTTAATCGTCGCCGGAATAGGGTTAAGAGGCATTACTAATCATTTCCGAACATTTCATATCATTTTACAACACATAGTCAATCATCAATCAAACATGTTCAAATATAAAAATATAGTCCCTTAAATAGGTCAACGAGACCCTAAACATATGTTAGAAAGGGGTCGGGACTAAACCAATCACATACGAAAATTTCTAAAATTTAAACATTTTTCTAAGTTACAGAGGTCACACGACCGTGTGGGCAGGCCGTGTGCCTCCCACGGCCTCAGACACGTCTGTGTGTCTAAGCCGTGTCAAAACAGGGCATACATACAGACTTGTCCACACGGCCGTGGACACGCCCGTGTGCCTCACCCGTGGTCGAGCCTGACTTGCACCACACAACCAGTCACACGCCCGTGTGCTCAGCCCGTGGTCGAGCCTGACTTGTTTTGAAACACAACCTTGAAGGACACAGTCGAGCCACGCGCCTGTGTGCTCAACCGTGTGGGCAATTATAGGCCATTTTGAAGGAAAAATTACCATCCACACTTTGTAATCACCTATATGCATCAAACCAATACCATTTCATGCCTCAAATGCAACCACAACCTACCATTTCAAGCACCAACTAATCATCTATTACATCATTTATTACCATACTCAATTCCTTCTCAAATAAATCCATCCCAAAACATCATATTCACAACTCAATTCATATAACTAAGCATCATCTAGTCATACCAAAAATTCACACTTAAAATGCCATTCTCATCAACCAATTCAAGCATGAAATATACCAACTCCATTCTCACTATTTCATACCACATTCATAATTTCCATAGCTTCACATATAAACCATCAACATTCAACATCCAAGCCATATCACATGGCAAGGTTCAAACATTATAAAATATACCATAACCACTAGCCTATACATGCCATATACCAAATATATACATCTTTCAAAAGTACCAAAATCGATAGCCGATAGTGTGATTGAGTCGCTGACGATCCCTGGATCCGAGCTAGCTTTATTAACGCTGTAAAATAGAGAAACAATTCACACAGTAAGCTTTTAAAGCTTAGTAAGTTCGTAACATAATACATTCAATTTAATAAATCAAATACAATATACAAAATTAATCCATCACATAGATCAACTCTCAAATATTCACACCATATCATCCATAGCTAATATACTCACTCCACCATTCATATTTCCTTACATAATTTCATCAACCACAAAGGTTCAATACATACCTTAGCCAACACATAGTTATTCACCATCCATGCTACTCAATGCTAGACATTACATCTCGATCAACCTTTGTTATTCATTTGATTCAATCGCACACTTGGTGCCAATTTCGTACCCGGAGCATAAATGTCATCGCACACTTAGTGCCTGTACTTTAAACCGAACTTATTTTGGTATCGCACACACAGTGCCAAATCAATAAGCTGAAGCTTCTACTATTTCGTACACACAGTGCCAAATCATCTCTGTCTCATTTCAAATTACGCACACATAGTGCCTCATTACTGAATCACATATATAACATTGCTATTTCGTTAACTATACAATTCATTCATTTCTCATCACATAGACATAAATTTAGCGACTTGTATTATATCCGAACTTACCTCGGACGTCGAAATACCAAAACTAGCCGTCCAGTCGAGTACTTTGTCTTTGCCTCGATCTCAATCCAAATCTCTCCTTTCTTGGTCTATACATGTTCAAATTTAACTCATTTAATCACCAATTCATTCTGTTTAGTCCAAACACACATATTTAGGGCATTTTACAAAATAGCCCTCATATTTTCACATTTCGACACTTTAGTCCCTATTTCACAAAATCACAAAATACACACAATTTCACTTCACCCATGCCTAGCCGAATATTCCCATGCTCAATACAAGTCCAAAAATTTCACTTATTTCACATTTTAGTCCCTCAAAATCTTATTTTCTCAATTAAGTCCAAATTACTCAAATTCATCAAAAATTCAAAGACAAACTATGTTAATCTATCACATAACTTTCATAATTCATCTTTAAACATCACAAAACTCATGTGTTCATCAATGGCGTATTTCAAAATCATCATCAATTCAAAAAATTGAATCATGGGTTTTGAAGAACACAAAGCAACGGTTGCAAAAACGTAGAAATTATAAAAAATCGAACAAAAACTAACCTTTAATCAAGCTCAAAGCTAGCCGAACCCTATTTGTTCTTCTTTTCCGTATTTTCTTTGTATTTTCAGCACTAAAGATGATGATAATGGCTTTATTTCCTTGTTTTTGTTATATTAATTTAGTTTAATAACCATATTACCTTTTTACCCTTAATGACATATTAATGCAAAACATTTAATCTATGGATATAATGGTCCACTAGATTAAAATGGCATAATAACATCATAAGGACTTCACCTTTAATAAGCCATGTCAATTCAACACATTAACATTCAGTACACAGCTTTTGCATTTTATGCGATTAAGTCCTTTTTCGTAATTCGGCACACAAACGATAAAATTTTCACACATGCTTAATCACACACTATAAACACGAAAAATAATACTAAAATATTTTTCTAACCTCAGATTTGTGGTCCCGAAACCACTATTCTGACTAGGGTCCAAATCGGGCTATTACAACTCTCCCCCCTTAGAGATTTTCGTCCCCGAAAATCTTACCAGTGAATAGGTTTGGATATTGCTCTCTCATAACATCTTCAGGCTCCCACGTACCCTCTTCAACTCTGTGTTTGTGCCACAACACTTTCACTAAGGAAATTCTTTTAATTCTCAACTCTTTGATCTCACGTGCCAGAATTCGGATCGGTTCTTCACTACACAACAAATCTGACTAAATCTCAATATCAGGAGGAGCAATTACATGTGATGGATCAGATCTATATCGTCGAAGCATAGATACGTGGAATATATTATGAAGTTTCTCTAATTTAGGTGGCAACAACAACTTAGAAGCAACTGGCCCTATTCTTTCGATGATCTCATACGGCCCGATGAACCTCGGACTCAACTTGCCTTTTCGGCCAAATTGAACTGTTTTCTTCCACGGAGACACTTTAAAAAACACTTTGTCACCAACCTAAAATTCAATATTTTTTCGTTTTAAGTCTGCATAGGACTTCTGACTATCTGAAGCTGCTTTTAAGCTTTCACGAATCACTTTCACCTTCTGTTCGGTCTATTTTATCAAATCAACTCCGTGAATCTTGTTCTCACTCAGCTCAATCCAATACAATGGAGTTTGACATTTTCGACCGTAAAGAGCCTCATACGGTGCCATTTTAATGCTAGATTGAAAGCTATTATTGTATGCGAATTCAATCAATGGCAAATGCTTTTCCCACGTGCTTCAAATTCATGAATGCAGCATCTCAACCTATCTTCAAGAATCTGAATAATCCGCTCGGATTGACCATCTGTTTGCGGATGAAATGCAGTACTGAAATGCAGCTTTGTGCCTAAAGCCTCTTGTAATTTCTTCCAAAATTGTGAAGTAAATCTCGGATCCCTGTCAGACATAAAAGATAGTGGCACCCCGTGCAATCTCACAATCTCAGCAATATACAGTTCAGCTAATTTATCAAGTGAATAATCTGTTCTCACTGGAATGAAATGAGCTGATTTCGTCAATCTATCAACTATTACCCAGACCACATCTTTCTTTCTCGAAGATAAAGGCAATCTCGACACAAAGTCCTTTCTCATTCTTTCCCATTTCCACTCAGGAATCATAATCGGTTGTAACAAACCAGATGGAACTTGATGTTCAGCTTTAACTTGCTGACAAATCAAACATCTCGAAACAAACTCTTAGATACTCTGTTTCATACCATGCCACCAATAAAACTGTTTTAGGTCGTTATACATTTTTGTACTCCCTGGATGAACAGTCAAACGACTATTGTGAGCTTCATTTAAAATCATCTGAATCAACTCTGAATTGCTCGGAACACAAATCCGATCTCTGAATCTCAAATAATCATCGTTATCAACTCAAAATTCTAAATCAGAATTCAAACCACATTGAGTTCATTTTGCTATCATCTCATCATCACTTTTCTGGGCATCACAAATCTAACGTATAAACATTGGCCTAACTTTCAACTCAGCCAAAACTGAACTATCACCACATAGATCTATCTGTGTACTCGTTGCTCGCAAAGCATATATAGACTTTCGACTCAAAGCATCAGCAACAACATTAGCTTTGCTCGAACGATAATCAATCTCAAGCTCATAGTCTTTCAAAAGCTCTAACCATCTTCTCTGTCGCAAATTCAATTCTTTTTGAGTCATCAGATATTTCAAGCTCCTATGATCTGTAAAAATATGACATTTCTCACCAAATAGGTAATGACGCCAAATCTTCAATGCGAATACAGTCGCGGCTAATTCAAGATCATGCGTCAGATAGTTCTTTTCATGCGGCTTTAACTGCCTTGAAGCATAAGCGATGACTTTGCCTTCCTGCATCAACACACAGCCCAAACCATTCAACGATGCATCACTGTAAACTATTAATTCTTTACCCGATTCAGGTTGAACTAGCACGGGTGCCTCTGTCAACAATGCTTTCAACTATTCAAAACTCTGCTGGCACTTTTCTGTCCACTCGAACTTAACATCTTTCTGTAGCAATTTTGTCAATGGAGTCACAATCATCGAGAAGCCTTTCACAAATCTTCTATAATATCCCGCTAGTCCTAGAAAACTACGAACTTCAGACACATTTCTCAGAGGCTTCCATTCTAAAATACCTGAAATCTTACTCGGATCAACTCGTATTCCTGCAGCTGATACAATATGCCCCAGAAAACCAACCTCACTCAGGTGAAACTCACATTTGCTGAACTTTGCATACAATTTCTTCTCACGCAGAGTCTGTAACACAATTCTCAAATGCTCCGCGTGTTGCGTCTCATCACATGAATAAATCAGAATATCATCAATGAACACCATAACAAAACGATCCAAATACGGTCTAAATATCCGATTCATCAAATCCATAAACACTGCAGGAGCATTCGTTAGTCCAAAAGGCATAACTAAGAGTTCATAATGTCCATACCTCGTTCTGAAAGCAGTCTTCGGTACATCTGATTCTTTAACTCTCAACTGATAATAGCCCGATCTCAAATCTATTTTAGAAAACACTGTAGCTCCTTTCAGCTAATCAAACAAATCATCAATACGTGGCAGAGGATACTTATTCTTTATCGTCACTTTGTTCAATTATCGATAATCAATACATATCCTCTTAGTGTCGTCCTTGTTTTTCACAAACAACATAGGAGCACCACAGGGCAAGAAACTCGGTCGTGCAAATCCTCTATCAGTCAACTCTTACAACTGAGACTTCAACTCTTTCAATTCCGTCAGTGCCATTCTAAACGGAGCTATCGAGATAGGAGTTTTTCCCGGCACTAATCCAATACCAAACTCAACTTCTCGTATCTGAGGTAGTCCCGGTAATTCTTCAGGAAACACATCAAGAAATTGACAAACCACAGGCACAGATTCAACTTTCTTTTCTGTCACTTTTGTATCAATCACATATGGAAGATAAGCTTCGCAACCCGTTTTCACATAGTTCAAAACTTTCATCGAAGATATAACAGCCCATTCAAATCACTGGATTCAATTCATACTATCTCACCATTCTGACTTTTCAAATCAATACTCTTCCGTTTACAATTTACATTAGCATGATGCAAAGTGAGTCAATCCATACCCAGAATGATATCAAATTCATCAAATGGTAGCAACATCACATTAGCCAGAAAGCAAATATTTCAAAACATCAACGGGCAATTCTTGCACACTTTATCAACCAAGACACACTTGCCTAAGGGGTTCGATACTCTAATCACGAATTCAGTAGACTCAACAAGTAGAGTCTTACTTGATACTAAATTCACACACACATAGGAATGAGTAGAACCTAGATCTATTAATACAATCACATCAGTATCAAATAGAGTGAAAGTACCAGTAATGACGTTTGGAGATGATGCTTCTTCTCGTGCGCGTATAGCATAGGCTAGTGCAGGAGCCCTCGCCTCACATATCACAGCTGTATCCGTCGTCCCTCTCTGACTACTACTTACATTTCTGGTGTTTCTGGGTGGTCTACCCGTAGCTGTTGTATTACTCGGTCTCGCACTCTGAATGTTGTCTTTCTCAGCTGATTCTGGACAACCCCGAATAAAATGATCTCGTGATCCAAATTTATAACATGTTCTATTGTTGTACTTGCCCCAACATTCTCCAACGTGTCGTCTCCCACACTGTCTACACTCAGGTTTGTTACTTTTAACACTTCCAACACTTGATTCAGTCAGAATTTGAACTCTTGGACCAACACTCTGTCTCACACGATCTCTACCCGAATGTCCAAACGAAGCATTTGAACGATTACTTGTATCTCTAAATCTCTTCGTCGAAGGTTGAGATATCTTACTCATCGATCTTTTTCTTTCATCTCTAGCCTCAGAATCTGCTTTCTTCTTTTCTTTATTAAGCTCCTCAGCTTTGCAGGCTCGTTCAACTAATACAACAAACTTATTTATGTCAAGTATTCCAACCAAAAAATTGATGTCTTCATTCAACCCTTCAATGAAACGTTTACACATAGTAGTTTCGGTTGAAACACATTCCCGCGCATATTGGCTCAATCTCACAAACTTCCGTTCATACTCAGTAACTTACATACGACCCTGTTTCAGCTCTAGAAACTCTTTACGTTTCTGATCTATGAATCGTTGACTGATGTACTTCTTTCAGAATTTAGTTTGAAAGAAATCCCAAGTGATTCTCTCTCTCGGAACCACAGATATCAATGTCTTCCACCAGTTATATGCCGTATCTCTCAACAAGGAAACAACACATTTAATACATTCATCAGGAGTCAACGACATCTCGTCAAACACTCGAATAGTATTCTCGAGCCAAAACTCAGCTTGCTCGGCATCATCATCAACTGTGGCCCTAAACTCATCGGCCCCATACTTTCAGATTTTCTCTACATGAGGCTTATTCAATCAGATCGGATATGTCACTTGTGGCACAACAGGTACTTGTGGGGGTGGAGGTTGTGGAGCAGCCGAATTCGTTCGAACGAACTCCGAAAACCACTCACTCATCATTTGGAAAAAGGCTTGCTTAGCCTCTCCCTCTTGACTACTATCATTCGGCCTAGATGTGGCCAGCGCTGTCCCTTGAGCGGGAGCAGGCGCATTACTCTCTACATCATCAGCAACTCCTCAATCGGGATCCATTTGTTATATAAAAACACATTTTTAACTGTCAGGATTCATCACACTATCGCAATTATATATATGCCATGTATAGCTAGACTCACACACTCTACGTTAGTCCAAGAATCGACTAAATTGTAGCTCTGATACCAATTAAATGTAACACCCCTAACCCGTTAATCGTCGCCGGAATAGGGTTAAGAGTCATTACTAATCATTTCCAAAAATTTCATATCATTTTACAACACATAGTCAATCATAAATCAAACATGTTCAAATATAAGCATATAGTCCCTGAAATAGGTCAACGAGACCCTAAGCATATGTTAGAAAGGGGTCGGGACTAAATCGAACACATACGAAAATTTCTAAAATTTAAACATTTTTCTAAGTTACAGAGGTCACACGCCCGTGTGGGCAGGCCGTTTGCCTCCCACGGCCTCAGACACGTTCGTGTGTCTAAGTCGTGTCCTGACTTGTCCACACGGCCAGTCACACGCCCGTGTGTTCAGCCCGTGGTCGAACCTGACTTGTTTTGAAACACAACCTCGAAGGACACGGTCGAGCCACACGCCCGTGTGCTCAATCGTGTGGGCAATTATAGGTCATTTTGAAGGCAAAATTACCATCCACACTTTGGAATCACCTATATGCATCAAACCAATACCATTTCATGCCTCAAATGCAACCACAACCTACCATTTCAAGCACCAACTAATCATCTACTACATCATTTATTTCCATACTCTATTCCTACTAAAATAAATCCATCCCAAAACATCATATTAACAACTCAATTCATATAACTAAGCATCATCTAGTCATACCACAAATTCACACTTAAAATGCCATCCTCATCAACCAATTCAAGCATGAAATATACCAATTCCATTCTCACTATTTCATACCACATTCATAATTTCCATAGCTTCACATATAAACCATCAACATTCAACATCCAAGCCATATCACATGGCAAGGTTCAAACATTATAAAATATACCATAACCACTAGCCTATACATGCCATATACCAAATATATACATCTTTCAAAAGTACCAAAATAGATAGCCGATAGTCTGATTGAGTCGCTGACGATCCCCGAATCCGAGCTAGCTTTATTAACACTGTAAAACAGAGAAACAATTCACACAGTAAGCTTTTAAAGCTTAGTAAGGTCGTAACATAATACATTCAATTTAATAAATCAAATACAATATACAAAGTTAATCCATCACATAGATCAACTCTCAAATATTCACACCATATTATCCATAGCTAATATACTCACTCCACCATTCATATTTCCTTACATAATTTCATCAACCACAAAGGTTCAATACATACCTTAGCCAACACATAGTTATTCACCATCCATGCTACTCAATGCTAGACATTACATCTCGATCAACCTTTGTTATTCATTTGATTCAATCACACACTTAGTGCCAATTTCGTAGCCGAAGCATAAATGTCACCGTACACTTAGTGCCTGTACTTCAAACCGAACTTATTTTGGCATTGCACACACAGTGCCAAATCAATAAGCCGAAGCTTCTACTATTTTGCACACACAGTGCCAAATCATCTCTGTCTCATTTCAAATTATGCACACATAGTGCCTCATTACTCAATCACATATATAACATTGCTATTTCATTAACTATACAATTCATTCATTTCTCATCACATAGATATAAATTTAACAACTTGTATTATATTCGAACTTACCTCGGACGTCGAAATACCAAAACTAGCTGATAATCGAGTACTTTGTCTTTGCCTCGATCTCGATCCGAATCTCTCCTTTCTTGGTCTATACATATTCAAATTTAACTCATTTAATCACCAATTCATTCAATTTAGTCCAAACACACCTATTTAGGGCATTTTACAAAATACCCCTCATATTTTCACATCTCGACACTTTAGTCCCTATTTTACAAAATCACAAAATACACAAAATTTCTCTTCACCCATGCCTAGCTGAATATTCCCATGCTTAATACAAGTCAACACATTTCGTTTATTTCACATTTTAGTCACTCAAAATATTATTTTCTCAATTAAGTCCAAATTACTCAAATTCATCAAAAATTCAAAGACAAACTATGTTAACCTATCACGTATCTTTCATAATTCATCTTCAAACATCACAAAAATCATGTGTTCATCAATGGAATATTTCAAAATCATCATCAATTCACAAAATTGAAGGATGGGTTTTGAAGAACACAAAGCAACGATTGCAAAAACGTAGAAATTATCAAAAACTGAACAAAAACTAACCTTTAATCAAGCTCAAAGCTAGTCGAACCCTATTTGTTCTTCTTTTCCCTATTTTCTTTATATTTTTAGTACTAAAGATGATGATAATGGCTTTATTTCCATGTTTTTTTTATATTAATTTAGTTTAATAACCATATTACCTTTTTACCCTTAATGACATATTAATACAAAACATTTAATCTATGGATATAATGGTCCACTAGCTTAAAATGGCATAATAACATCATAAGGTCTTCACGTTTAATAAGCCATGTAAATTCAACACATTAACATTCAGTACACAACCTTTGCATTTTATGCGATTAAGTCCTTTTTCGTAATTCGGCACACAAACAATAAAATTTTCACACATAATTTTCAGACATGCTTAATCACACACTATAAACACGAAAAATAATTTTAAAATATTTTTTTGACCTCAGATTTGTGGTCCCGAAACCACAATTCTGACTAGGGTCCAAACCGGGTTGTTACAGTGATAATGAAGAGATCTTGGAAAATAAGGTCCCGATTAATGAAGCGTCTATTGAAAGAATGACTCATGGCAAAGATATATTTACAAT
Organism: Gossypium sturtianum; assembly: GCA_025698515.1. NCBI lineage: Eukaryota > Viridiplantae > Streptophyta > Magnoliopsida > Malvales > Malvaceae > Gossypium > Gossypium sturtianum. The sequence continues at coordinate 128,605,532 of CM046950.1, forward strand.
GAAGGAGGCAGAGACCAGCAAGACAAGGAAGGGCAAATCCAAAGTAGAAAGCAAGGGAACAAACTTGACTGCAGAGACATCACTGCTGCGCAAAATGAAGGATATCGAGAAGTTGGCCAATTCCATCAGCAATAAGCATATTAGGCTTGTCGCTACAATAGAGGATAGGGACAGATCACAAAATTTGTTCTACGTTTATACCAGGGCCTATAACAACTCTATTGTAGCCAAATTACGTCAGTTAAGCCCGACCCCACTCCTAGAATTTCCAGTGTTCTCACCGATTATCTAAGAATATGAACCCTCCTTCGAGGAAGATGTCGGACCGAGATAGATCGGTGGAATCTCCTCCCATTGTGTACGTCTCTGATGTTAAGAAAGAATAGAAATCAAGGGACGCTGAGGAGCATGCCAAGGATTGATAGCCTGGTTGAGGGTAAAGTCATTGCTGGTAAAGAGGCATCTGCTGTGGAAGAGGAAGTTGTTGTGGAAAAGGAGGACGTCCGTGTTAACATTGTGAACGAGAAGGCCGATGAAGAAAATACTGAGAAAGAAGCTGCTGAGAAAGAATCTGCTGAGAACATTAACAATGTATCCGAGTTTGTAGGTGCAACTACTGATAATCTAGAGTGAGATGGAGCTAGACCGGTAGAAGTTGTAGATGTAACAAGTAAGGAGCACCATAATTCATTGGCGATAGTGGTCTATACAAAACCACTCAAGGTGACCCCTCCTACACAAGAAGCAGCCGATGATGCTGGGGCAGAACCAAAACCTGAGTAGCAATCCGAGGACCATGCAAAGCCTAAAGAAAAGAAGAGAAAACGCTCCAAAGACAAAAAGCGCAAGAAGGAGGAAAAAAAGAGGAGGACGAAGACACATCGTGCAACCACATTGATGGCTGAGGAAAACTGAGTTAGTTTATTTTACATTTTAGCTGTAGTATTCATGCATTACATGTAGTTGTAATCTTCATTTTGTTAGTGAACATTGTCGTTGCATTGTTATTATCATCGCATGTAACAACCTGTTTTTAGTGAAATCGAAATAGTAGTTTCAGGACCACAAATCTGAGGTCGAAAGAAAAAAATTATTTTAATATTATTTTATGGTCTACAGTATTATAGGAATATCGTATGAAAATTTTACCGATTACATGTTTAATTTGATGAAAATGACCAAATTGCATAAAGTGCAAAAGTTGAATTCTAGTAGCTAAAGGTACTAAATAGCTATGGAATTTAAAATTGGAGGTCCTTATATGGAAAATAGACAATTTAGAGGAGTTAGTAGATAAGGATGATTATTCATCATTGGAAAATTTTAATTAAGTAAAGGGTTAAATTGGAAAGATGATAAAAGAAATAAATAATAAAATATCATCATTTTTCATCATCTTTCCTAAAATAAAACATGGAAACCCTAGCCATGGAAACCTAAGTTCAAGCAAGCTTATTTTTCTTAATTAAGTATGTATTATTGTCCCATTTTTAATGATTTTTATGTTTTCGAGATCGTAATAGCTTAATCTAGCTATCTCGGGATTAATTTGTAAAAATATTAAAGTATGAGGGTTTTTCCATGGATGAGTATAATTGAATTATGAAGTTTTATGGTAAAAAATGAAAGCTGGTTGATAGATAAACAACTTTTGTAAAGAGAATTTTGATGAAATTATGATTTAGGGACTAAATTGAAAATATGGAAAATTCATGGAAAAATTCTAAATTTTATGAAATACATAGGCTTCTATTGTGACATATGAAAATTGACTAGGCTTGGAATAAGGATTAAATTGTATGATTTTCATTTTTTGAGCCTAGGGATGAAATTATAATTAATCAAAAGTATAGTGCAAATAGTAATTTTGACAAAGATGTGTATTGGATTGAATTGAATATGAATTGTATTAAATTAAGTTAAACTCATTCGTATAGATCCAGATAGACACAATACAGAGTTAGATCAAGGAAAAGACAAAGTATTGGATTAGTAGCTTTTGTGTATACGAACACTTGTCGAGGTGAGTTCGTGTAAATTATATGTTTATATGTTCAATTGAATGTAATGTTCGTGAAATGTATAAATATTGATCACATATCCAAAGATATTCGACAAGTATCAAATCCCGTTTGAATCTAATAAATTCGATGGATACAAATGACATTGTCATTAAGGGTTCCCGATTGGTTGTAGTCCTTTAAGTGTTGCGAACACGCCACAGCTCGCAAAAGCGTCCCATTATTTAGATCTTATGAGCATCTCATTATATGGCTCTCACGAGCTTCCCAATATTGGCTGGCATGAGCTTCTTGATTAAGGCTCTTATGAGCTTCCCGATTAATGGCTCTCTGGAGCTTCCCGATATTTGGCTCTCTTGAGCTTCCAAAAATTTGGCTCTGTTGAGCTTCCCATTTATGGCTCGTATGAGCTTTCTGATAATTTTCTTGCAAGAGCTTCCCGCTACATGGGTCACATGAGCTTCCTGTTACATGGCTCGAGAGAGCTTCTCTATTACATACTCGTATGGGCATACCTGTATATGAATTGACGGATTATAGATTTGTACACTTTGTGTGTACTATCCGTGTATCCATTGATATTTTGAATGATTCAATGGGAAAAGTTCTAACATGAGATAATATGAATTCGAGACAAATTATTATGGGTATATACATAAAATACATGGATATGATTTGTACATGTTATATGAACACATGATGTGGAAAGTATATGTATATGGAAATTTGATTATTGATGAGCTCATACATGTTTCTTGATATTCATATGAAATACATGACTAACATGGTTGATGAGGATATGTGTTAGGGCTTTTGGCTAATTTGGTTTGATTATGCCTTAAATGCTTACCTTAATTGTGGTTAAGTGGTAAGTTAAATTCCATGTTATATGAACTTACTAAGCTTAAATACTTACACTGTTATATTTCCCCTATTTTATAGTAACTTGGAAGCTCGTTAAAGTTGGAAGTTTGGTCGAAGCTACATCACTCTATCCATCGGCCCATTTCTGTGTATATAGTAAATCAAATTTGGTTATAATGGCATGTATAGTCAAAATTTGGCCAATGATGGCATGTAAATGTTTGGTTGAAACTAGCCATTGGTATGGCTTGTGATTGGTATATTTTGATATGTATATATGTGGCCTTAACATGTTTGATGTGTGTTTGAAGCAGTTGATAGATGGAGAACATATAGGCATATTGATGATTGGTTTGAGATAGTATATTTGGTAAAATATGCATATATGTTTATTAAGTTAATTTGTCAGATTGGATACTTGGATATATGTGGTAATATGTCATGTTTAAGACATGATTTTGGCTTGTTTTGGTTGCTTTGTTTTGGCTTGTGAATGTACATACTGATGTGTTTAGGTTTAGGCCAAAATGGGTGAGAAATATTGCTTGAAAATGGCCTATTTTCGTCCACACAGGCAGATACACGGGCGTGTGTCTCAACCGTGTGTGACACATGGCCATGTGACACTGCCGTATGTCCCTTGTATTTTAATTTTTTTTTTGCAGAAGTCAGCATACTCAAAATTGTTCACATGGCCTAGAATATGGGCATGTGGTTTGGCCATGTGTCCCCTACATCTTATAAATTGCAAAATAGAATGCTCAAATTATTCACACAGCCTGGCCGTGTGACCCCTTCACCTTATTAATGTAAGTCAGTATGCTCACACGGCCTAGCAGACGGGCGTGTGAATTCGCCGTGTTACTCAAGTTTGGACACAGGCTGGGACACAGTCATGTGTCCCTATTTCGAATGTCCACACGACCTAAGACACGGGCGTGTCTCTTGACTGTGTGAGACACACAGCCTTGCCACACGAACCCTGCACCTTAGGATAATTTTGATATTTTCTGAAAAATTCTTTGACTACCCGGTTTAGTCCTGACTTATTTCTAACATGTATTTTGGGCCTCTAGGGCTCACATTAGGGACAATATGATGGATTTGGATTTGTTTTTGATACGAGTGTTAGATGATATGAAATTTCTATTATTTGATCCATAAATTTCAGTAGTGCTTCGTAACCCTGTTTCGATGATAGATTCGAGTTAATGGTGTTACGTTTATTGGTATTAGAGCTACGGTTTAGTCGATTCTCGGACTAACATGGAATATACGAGTCTAGCTATACATGCCATTATATAATCTGTGATAGTGTGATATCTCCTAACCATTTTTAAACATGTTTTTCATATAGCAATGTCATCCAACTGAGCTGATTCCGAAGAAGCTGAAAGTAATGCTAAAGCCTCTGTGCAAAGAGCAGCCTCGAGTAGTAGAAGACCCGTATCTGAGGGCCGAGGAGGACAGGCTAAATAAGCCTTCTTCCAAATGATGAATGAATGGTTTACTAAATTTGTAAGAACAAATCCGACTATGCAACAACCTCCACCCCCTCCTGTTTCTTAATTGGTTCCCTATATAACTCAAAGTACATAACCTGTTAGAGCCAGTAAGCCACCTATTAATAAAAACTGTAACTACGGTGTAGAAGAATTCCGAGCTACCGCTGAAGATGATCCTGAAAGAGCTGAGTCCTAGTTGGAAAATACTATTCGAGTTCTTGATGAACTATCTTGTACACCAGCTGAATGTCTTAAATGTGTAGTGTCTCTGTAACACCCTTAACCCGTATCCATCACCGGACTAGGGTTATGAGATATTATCGGTCAAATCATAACATCCAACAACTATTGCTCACACATCAGCATATCATAGTTACTCAATAACACAAAGTCCCTTTAGAAGGTCTACGAGGCCTTAAACATACTTTAGAGAAGGTTAGGGACTAAACTGATCTCATACGAAAACTTTGCGGAACTTAGAAAATTTTTGTTTCAAAAGAGGGCATACGCCCATGTGGCTATGCCGTGTGCCTCACACGGCCATGCCTTGTACCATGTCTTACCCCGTGTGCAACACTGACTTGGGTTACACGGCTACCACACGCCCGTGTGTTTGACCCGTGTGTAACCCTGACTTGAATCACACGGCCTGTCACACGCCCGTGTGTCTGACCCATGTGCAAGTCTGTCTTGTTTCAAATTGGGACATTGAAGGACACGGTCGAGACACACGCCCGTGTGCTTACCCGTGTGGGCAATTATAGGCCATTTACAAGGCCAAATTGCCACCCATTTTGGGTCATCCCTACATGTTCAATTCCAACATCTAATTATGTTCGTTGTATTTCAGAGTTTTAAATTTATAATGATCGATCCTGGAATTAACTATAACAACGATTGAGGCAAGTGCACCTATCGAACAGTAGTATAGCTTAGGCAAGACCGGATTGTCGAACCCAAAGGAACTAAAAGTACTAATACTAACTTTCTTTCTATTATTTCGCCTAAAATAAGTGAAGTTGTTTATTAATCTAAAATAACTAATTACTAAGCTAAAGACGCAATGACAAAAAGAATGAATTGGGGAAATACTTGGGAAAAACTTAGTTGATTAAGACGATACCCTTAGGAAGAATCCACCTAGACTTCACTTGTTATCTAACACTGAACCAGACGATTTATTCACTTGACTTGATCCGTAGGACTCCCTAATTTATATTAAACCCTCTCTCGAGGTGAATAACGTCTAACCCTAGGTTGATTAATTGAAATCTCTTTCTAATTAAAACCCCTAGAATAGCAGTAAATCGATCTATGGACTCCCATATTAGGTTTCACCCTAATTCGGCAAAATCTCGTCACCCTATCTCTAGGTGCGCGATCAACTTCGCTTAATTATGCTAGATCTACTCTTAAGTAGGGACTTTTGCTCCACCACCTAAGCACTTTCAACTTGAAATAATATCCGCGAAATATCAACTCAAGAATTAAGCACACATAATCAAGAACAAATCAAGTATTTATCATATAGTTTAGAAAACAATAACAAGATTCATCTAGGTTTCATCCCCCTTCAGGTATTTGAAAGGTTTAGTTCATAATAATAAAGAAAAACATCTCAGAAGAAAAGATAAAACAAAACATAAGAAATCCCTAAATCTCCCTGAAGGAATTGAAGGAGAGATCCTCCGTCTTGAGTAGAATTTCGGCTTCTGGAGATGGATCAACTGGCTATCCCTTGAGAGTTTCCCACAAATCTGACCTCTTCGGCTCGGCTCCTTGGCCTAGCTAACCGCCCCCTTCTAGGTTATACTTAGGGTCTTTATATAGGCTCTTGAAATAGGTTTCTTTTCCCCTGAGTATCCTTTTGTGAGTGAAATTACTCTTCTCCACGGCATGGGCACGGCCATGGTACATGCCCGTGTGAATCGTGGCCAGGACGTGTTGGACTCCGTTAATGAGGCATGACCGTGTAGTCGACTTCAGGCCGTGTTCTAGTATATTTGAGGAGGCACAGCCATGTGGGCTTTAGTCCAGGCCGTGTCAATTTCTTCTTTGGCCCATTTTGGTCCGTTTTGAGCCCGTTTCTCGTTCTTTTTATTCTTGGGTGCTTTCCTGAGTATAAGACATGAAAAGAAAGGATTAAGAGCACCTTTTTACATAAATCATCCAAAAGTATGCTAAATGTGGGATTAAAATATGTTACTATTTCGGTTTATCAAATACCCCCACACTTAAGCTTTTGCTTGTCCTCAAGTAAAATTCTCAACTTACAATTAAAACAAACTTTCTATAATTCATAATTCCTATCAACAATGTTTCATCATAATTCATAGATAATTTATACATGGATAATTCAATTCAAAGAGTCCTAAGGATTCAAACAATCCAAGTCATAGATTTGTAGCTCGAAAATATAGGCGTCTCCCCTTATCTAAATAATTACCTTTAATTCAAAACTGACAAGGATTGACATCCTCACAAAAGATTCACTCAAATCACTCAAAGTGTTTATGGTTCAAAATTTAGGCACTCAAAAGTAAAACATGAAAAGTTAATCCCATAGGCTTGCATTAAAATCAAATCTCCACCACTGTAATATTAGGTGATGTACAAATCAAAAGGTCTTTAATTAGGGTTGTAACGGGGCTAGGGTTGAGGTGTGGATAGAGGCTGAATTGGAATGTTAGAATCGAGATTGAATTGATAAATTACCTAACTAGAAACAATAAACTGAATAATTACATAGTGAATTGAAACCTTAATAATACGAGCTTCTTCTTCAATAAATAGACTTTAACTGTACAAGCTCGCCTTTCATCGTAGTAATACTGAATATACTTTGATTTTTTTATATATATAATACATCTATTCATATACTAAGATGAAATAATTAGGTAGCATAATCAAATCAATTCTCGATATAAGTGAAGTCGAAAAAGAATGGTGATAACAAATACAAAGGGTTTTGGGTTAATATTAGTGGTTATGTCAATAAAAAGGGTTGTTAGGATTAAAAGGGGTTCACTAGGGGTTAATTGTGAAGGTAGGCTTTTAATGGAGTTAGTGGGTTAAAACCTAGGTGCCTTAATCATCTCTGTATATAAAATCATGGGTGTGGTCTCGATATGTATAAACGAGGCAAGTTCTAGAATAAAAAATCAATGTTGACATACTAATAATCAATAAAGTGAGCATGAAAAAGAATATATGCTCTATAAGGCTCAAAAACTCACAAAAAATTATGGGTATTTTTGACATTAACCTCGTAAATTTCAAACTTCAAAGTAATATTTAAATTCAGTTCAACAACCTAGGAAATTTTAATTGAAAAAAATGGACTTATCATGCTTGATTCTTTAGTATCTTAAAATTTAATTATCAATGCACAATTATCAATGAATTAATCTACAACATATCAATAAAAATCATAAATCATTAGAAAAATTTACTTACAAACAAGACTAAATTCAGGATTTTGAGAATAATGAAAAAAATTTAGGCATGTCTAAGATTCACCCCCCCACACTTAAGATGTACATTGCCCTCAATGAACAAAGATAGATAATAGCATGATAATAAGAAAATCATAAGATATGGGGAGAAAGAATACTTTCGAAATTTTGGATGGATTTCTTGAGTTGGCAGAGGTCGTGGTGAAAGATAAGTTGGAGGGGTCGGTCTGGATGACGATCCTGCGCTAGATGAAGAAATTGGGTAGCTCATGGAAAATTAGCCAGGAATTATTAAGATGCATTTAAAATAAACTAAATATATAATTAAAGACAAGAAAGATAAAGAGAAGGAAAATTTAAATTTAAGTTAAATTAGAATGAAAGATGAATGGACCGAAGAGTCCTTATTGTTGGATGGTTCGCGAGGTGGTTATGACCTCTAAGGCTGCGGAAGTGCTGGCGGTGGCAGAGGTGTGGTGATTTTGTAGCAGCCTTTAGATCCTAAAATTAATAAACTAAAGTAAAATAAACTGAGTTAAGCAGAAGAGAAATAAAGATAAGAAAATTAAAGCAAAAGAGAAAAATGAAATAAAAATGAAATGGCCTTTAACGTCCTTGGCTTGTCGTGTGATTGAAGCGGCCGGCATGAACTTATATAAATCGGTCTCCCTCAGGGAGGCTGTGCTTGGTTTCTTCTGCTTCTTCGGCATTTCCACGACGTGGCTTGATAGTTAGTGAAATATTATAGAGGAAAGATAGGAAGAGGGTTGAGAAAGAAAAGGAAAACTAAATGAGCTGAATGGGTGAGAAGAGGGAGGGGTGGGTGGTTTAAATAGAATTTCAAGTCTGGTACAGTCCCACGCCCGTGTGCTCTAGGCGTGTCGATTCACACGGCCGCCTCGCACGGCCGTGTTTCTAGGCATGTTGGTTCACCCACGCCCTGTTGAAAGATTGCCACGCCCATTGGTGATAAGACAGTGTTGTCCACGGCTACATCGCACGGCCATGGCATTTCGTCGGTGCCCGTGGGGCGGTGGTTAGAGTCCGTGACTTCGAAGATTTGATTCTCTTTGACTCGTACCACCTCTGCCATGTCAGTACGGTGATCCGGGGCATCCACACGGCCACGGCCACGGCCGTGTGCGAGGCCGTGTGGCCGAGAATTCTGTACTTTTGGTTAGTTTATGGTTAGGTACTATAAAGAAAGAATAAAATAAATAAGGCAAAATAAAAATGTAAAAGTTAATGGGGTTAGTGCTCGGGTTGCCTCCCAAGAAGCGTTCGTTTATAATCTTAAGCTAGACTTTCCTCTCGTTTGCATTGTCAGGGTGGTTTGAGGAGTTGATAGTCCTTTCTCATGCTATCAGTTGTATCATTGTGAAAAAATTTAAGTCGAGATGCATTTATAGTAAAAGTACCAAAAATAGGATTACTTACCTCGACTGTTCCGTATGGGAAAACACTGGTTACCCTAAAAGGTATTTCTTTGTTTGTGTTAGGGTCCGGAGGAGATATTCGAGGATCTGCCTTATCTAACAATGCACTGTCTCCTATTTTGAAGTGGTTTGTTGTTCCTATGAGCTCTTCTGGGGGCTCCTTTGATTTTACCTTGTGTGGTTCCGGTTCTTCGTCGTGTATCCCTAATTTTTCCTTGAAGTGTGTCTTCCACTCATCTAGATCATTAATCTGAATCCTTCGATCTTCATGAACTACTTCCTTGTTGGCATGGGGTTTAGAATCGGGTTCAGTTGTATTCTTTTGTGGTGCTTCCTGAAAATAAGGGTTAACCGAATGGTTATCAGTAGAATTTACGTTCTCACCTTGATTACTCGATGTTCTGGCCAAGTCAAGAGCCTTGAGGGTGACCGTCTCATTACCTACACGAAGTATGAGTTCTCCTGCATGAACATCAATTTTAGTCCTGGCAGTTGCTAAAAAGGGTCTTCCTAAAATTAAGGGAATCGAATTATCCTCATCCATGTCCAAGACAACGAAATCTACTGGGAAAACGAATTTGTCAATTTTTACAAGAACATCTTCGATAATACCCCTAGGAATTCTAACAGTTTTATCAGCTAATTGAATGCTCATCCTAGTTTGTTTGGGTTTCCCTAGACCTAATTGTTTAAACAATTTATAAGGCATGACATTTATGCTTGCCCCTAAATCAACTAATGCATTATCAACAGTTGGTCTACCAATTAAACATGGAATTGTAAAACTCCCTGGATCTTTTAGCTTTTGTGGTAGTCTATTCTGTAACATTGCTGAGCATACTGCGTTTAATTCCACATGTGGATCTCGTCTAACTTGCGTTTGTTCGTCAAGAGATGTTTTAAAAATTTTCTCGAATCTGACATCTGTGAAAGAGCTTCAAGTAGCGGTAAGTTAATATGTAATTTCTTTAAAGGTTTAAGAAACTTACTTGAATCGTTCCTCTCAGTGTCGCCTCTCGTTAACACTTCGGATATGGTATGCGAGGTTGGTACTCCTTGATTACCGGGTTTTGGTTTTTCTTGTGTTACCTCAACTTTACCTTTTTCTACCTCGTTTCCTTGTATTGACCGTTCTGGTTAAGTCTAATCCTTCACTTTCTTGAGTGTTATGGCTTGGATTTGCTCCTTTGGATTAATCTCGGTGTTGCTTGGTAGACGCCCTTGCGATCGTTCAGACATCAGCTTCGCGAGTTGTCCAACTAACTTAGAAACTTCCTCAATCGACTTAGTGACTTCCTAACTTGGCTCTCGATCCCTTTAATCGATGCTTGTTGGGTCTTAAGGGTGGTTTCAGTGTCTTGGAGACGGTTTTTACGTGGATGCCATGAATCTTGTCAGCATCTCTTCAAGGTTCGGCTTCTACTCCTGTGGATAGGGCTGATTTTGGAAATTTTGAGGAGGTTGTTGTCTTTGATTTCCTTGACCTCCCCACGAAAAATTTGGGTGGTTCCTCCAACTTGGGTTATAATTGTTACTATAAGGATTATTAGATCTGAAATTGTTACCTATATAGTTCATCTGTTCGCTCTCTGTGCCCGGTTGGTAGTGTGGGTACTCAGGATTCGCCATGGTTCCACTTACGTCGCACTTCATTACTGGATGTACCTGCGAAGCTTTTTATTCATTGATCACTGTGAATCAGAGCTTTAAAATTTATAAAAAATAATGATCAAACCTGGAAACTAACTCTGACAACGATTAAAGGCAAGTGTACTTATCGAACAGTAGTATAGCTTAGGCAAGACCGGATTATCGAACCCAGAGGAACTAAAAGTACTAATACTAACTTTCTTTTTATTATTTAACCTAAAATAAGTGAAGTTTCTTTTAATCTAAAATTAACGAATTACTAAGCTAAGGACACAAAGACAAAAAAAAAGACTAAAGTTGGGGAGGTAACTTTCAGAAAAACTCAGTTGATTTAGATGATACCCTCAGGAAGAATCCACCTAGACTTCACTTATTATCTATCACAGAACCATATGATTTTTTTTACTTAGTTTGATCCGTAAGACTCCCTAACTTATATTAAACCCTCTCTCAAGGCGAATAACGTCTAACCCTAGGTTAATTAGTGGAACTCTCGTTCTCTTATAATAACCCCCTAGAATAGCAGTAAATCGATCTATGGACTCCCATATTAGGTTTCACCCTAATCCGGCAAAATCTCGTCACCCTATCTCTAGGCGTGCGATCAACTCCGCTTAATTATGCTAGATCTACTCTTAGGCAGGGTCTATTCCTCCTCCACCTAAGCACATTAAATTTGTATTAAGCTCACATAATTAAGAACAAACTAAGTATTCATCATATAATTTAGAAAATAATAACAAGATTCATCATAGGTTTCATCCCCTTCAGGTATCTGAAGGGTTTAGTTCATAACTAAATAAGAAAACATCTCAAGAGAAAAGATAAAACAAAACATAAGAAATCCCTAAAACCCCCTGAAGGAATTGAAGGAGAGATCCGCCGTCTTGAGTAGAATCCCGGCTTTTTGAGATGTATCAACTGGCTATCTTCAAGTGATTCCCACAAATCTGACCTTTCCGGCTTGGCTCCTTGGCCTAGCTAACCGCCCCCTTTCTAGGTCATACTTAGGGTGTATTTATAGGCTTTTGAAATAGGTTTCTTTGCCCTAAGTATCCTTTTCCGAGTGAAATTACTCTTCTCCACGGCAGAGGCACGACCATGGCACACGCCCGTGTAAATCGTGGGAAGGTCGTGTTCGGACTTCTTTAATGAGGACACGCCCGTGTGAATCGAGGGAAGACCGTGTTCTAGATGATCAGTGAAGCATGGCCGTGTAGGCTAAGGTTCAGGCCGTGTCGATTTCGTGCTTTGGCCCATTTGTCCCGTTTTAAGCCCATTTTGCATTCTTTTCATCCCCTGGTGCTTTCCTGAGTCTAAGACATGAAAAGAAAGGATTAAGAGCACCTTTTTACATAAATCAAGGGATAAATTATCCAAAAGCATACTAAATATGGGCTTAAAATATGTTACTATTTTGGTTTATCAAATACCCTCACACTTAAGCTTTTGCTTGTCCTCAAGCAAAATTCTCAACTCATAATTAAAATGAACTTCCCTCAATTCATAATAGTCATTAATAGTGTTTCATCATAATTCAGAGATAATTCATACATGGATAATTCAACTCAAAGAGTCCTAAAGATTCAAACAGTCTAAGTCATACATTTGTAGCACAAAACATATGCGTTTCCCTTCATCTAAACAATTACCTCTGATTTAAAATCGCCAAGGATTGACATCCTCACTTAAAGATTCACTCAAATCACTCAAAGTGTTTAAGGTTCGAAATTAGGCACTCAAAAGTCAAACATGAAGAGTTAATCCAATAGGCTTGCATGAGAATCAAATCTCCACCACTAAAATATGAGATGAAACACAAATCAAAAGGTCTTTGAAAGGGTTGTAACGGGGCTTGGGTTAAAGGTGTGGAATAAGGCTGAATTAGAGGGTTAGAATCGAGACTAAATTGACAAATTACCTAACTAGAAAAAATGAACTGATAAATAAATAATTACATGAATTGAAACTTTGAAACTAATAATACGAGCTTCTTCTTCAATATTTGGAATTAAAACGTATAAGCTCATTTAAACGCATAACTAATAAAAACTAATAGTGAATATACTTCATTTTTTTCTTCTTCTTTTTTAAGAACAAATCAAGTAATAATAAAGAACTTTAACAACTGAAATTTAGAACATAGTTAGGCAACTGCTCAAAATCAAATCTAGACAAAAAGGGAGTCAAGGAATGGTGATAACAAATATACAAAGGGTTTTGGGTTAATATTAGTGGGTGAGTCAATACAAAGGGTTGTTAGGATCAAAGGGGTTCACTAGGGGTTAATTATGAAGGTGGGTTTTTAGTGGAGTAAGTGGGTTAAATCCTAGGTGCCTTTATCATTTTTGTTTATCAAATCAAAGATGTGGTCTCGACATGTATAATCGATGCAAGTTCTAGAATAACAAATCAATGTTGACACACTCATAATCAATAAAGTGAGCAAGAAAAAGAATTTATGCTCTATAAGGCTCAAAATCTCACAAAATTTATGGGTGTTTTGATGTCGACCTCATAAATTTCAAACTTCAAAGTAATATTTAAATTCAGTTAGACATCCTAAAAAAAATTTAATTCCTGGAAAAATAGACTTATCATGCCTAATTCTCTAGTATTCTTAGAATTTAATTATCAATGCACAATTATCAATGACTTAATCTAAAACATATCAATAAAAATCATAAATCATCAGAAATTTCATTCTAATCATAATATTAGAAACTTACTTTAAGACAAGGCATAATTCAGGGATTTTCAAATAATACTATAGTTAACCCCCCCACACTTAAGATGTACATTGCCCTCAATGTACAAAGATAGATAATAGCAAAATAAACATAAACTCATAAGATAGGGAGAGAAGTGAAACTTCCTGAATTTTGGATGAAGTCAATGAAAAGAAACCAGATAGGATTGGAGGTGAACGTGGGAAAGCATCTCGAACCGTTAGAGTCCTCGAAGCAGCCGTCCTAATTTTATTGTATCCTAAGCTAAATCTAAATGGAATGAATAATAAGAAGAAATAGTAAAGAAAATAAAAGAAAATTAAAAGAAATAAAAATAAAAATAAAAATAAAAGTAAATAATGGAAAATGAAAAAAGAAAAACAACTGGAAAAGAAAAAGGAAGAAGGGGGTTAAATAAGAATTATGGATCTGGTGGTTGCCCCCGCCCTTGTACCTTCCTGTGGTGGCCTGATAAACCGTAAAAGTAACATATTCTAAGCCCACATTTAGTATGCTTTTGGATGATTTAAGCCCCAATTTATGTCAAAAAGGTGCTCTTAATCCTTTCTTTTCATGTCTTATGCTCAGGAAAGCACCCGATGATGAAAAGAACGAGAAACGGGCTTAAAACGGACCAAATTGGGCCAAGCCATGAAATTAGCATGGCCTGGACTTCAAGCCACATGGATGTGCCACCATTCCTACTAGAACACGGCCTTACCACGACTTACACGGCCGTGCCTCATTCAACAGTGTCAAACATGGCCTGGCCGCGATTTACATGGGCGTGTACCATGGCCGTGCCTCTGCCGTGGACAAGAGCAATTTCATTCGGGAAAGGATACTCAGGGAGAAAGAAACGTGTTTCAAAAGCCTACAAATACACCCTAAGAACCAGCTGAAAGGGGGCGAAGAGCTAGGCCAAGAAGCCAAGCCGAGAAGGTCAGATTTGTGGAAATCACTCGAAGATAGCCAGTTGATCCATCTCAAGAAGCCGGAATTCTACTCAAGACGGAGGATCTCCTCTTCAATTCCTTCAGGGGGTTTTAGGGATTTCTTATGTTTTGTTTTATCTTTTCTCTTGAGATGTTTTCCTTTATTGTTATGAACTAAACCTTTGGATACCCGAAGGGGGTGAAACCTATGATGAATCTTGTTATTTCATTATTTGAATTATATGATAATAACTTAGTTTGTTCTTAATTGTGTGAACTTAATCCAAATCTAATGTGCTTAGGTACAGGAGGAATAGACCCTGCCTAAGAGTAGATCCAACATAATTAAGCGGAGTTGATCGCACGCCTAGAGATAGGGTAACGAGATTTTGCCGGATTAGGGTGACACCTAAATACGGGAGTCCACAGATCGATTTACTGCTATTCTAGGGGGTTATTATAAGCGAACGAGAGTTCCACTAATTAACCTAGGGTTAGACGTTATTCGCCTCGAGAGAGGGTTTAATATACGTTAGGGAGTCTCACGGATCAAACTAAGTAAATAAATCATATGGTTCAAGGTTAAATAACAAGTGAAGTCTAGGTGGATTTTTCCTAAGGGTATCGTTTGAGTCAACTGAGTTTTCCCAAAAGTTATTTCCCGAATTCATTTTTTTTTCTTTGCGTCTTAGCTTAGTAAGTAGATTAGTTTTAGTTTAAACAATCATCACTTTATATTAAGGCTAAATAATAAAAAGACGGTGAGTATTAGTACTTTTAGTTCCTTTGGGTTCGACAATCCGGTCTTGCCTAAACTATACTACTGTTCGATAGGTGCACTTGCCTTTAATCGTTGTCAGAGTTAGTTTCCAGGTTTGATTATTCTTTTATAAATTTTAAAACTCTGATTTACAGTGAACAAGTTTTTGGCGCCGTTGCCGGGGAACTAAAATATTAAGAAAACTCTATTTTTATTACTTTAGCCATTATTTTTATTTTTCGCAATTTATTTTTATTTTCAAATTTGCTAAACTTTCTTTCTTTCTTTTCCTAGCAGGTACCCCTAGTTTATAACTAGAAGGAACCCGAGAGGACCTTTAGAATACGACAGTGATATTGAAGCTACCGCTCGAAGAAATCGCAAAGAAATTAGGCGAGCCCTAAATTACGAAGGAGAGCGAGAAGACAGATCCAATCCTACTGAAGGGATGGACGAAAATAATCTTCCACCACAAGATGTGGGAGAAAATAATGCTCCTCGTACTATGTTTGATTATGCTAAACCGCATTTAACAGAGCCGAATCTAGTATTGTTAGGCTCGCTATAGCATAATAATTTTGAATTAAAGCCTAACACTATACAAATGATTCAACAATTTGTTCAATTTGATGGTTTACAGAACGAAGATCCAAACGCTCATATAGCTAATTTTTTAGAGTTCTGTGATAACTTCAAAATAAATGGCGTTTCTGATGATGCCATACGTCTTCGTTTATTTCCCTTTTCATTAAAGAATAAAGCTAAGCAGTGGTTAAACTCGTTACCACGAGGGTCAATCACTACATGAGAACAAATGATCGAAATTTTTTTATTAAAATATTTCCCACCGGCCAAAATGGCCAAATTACGTAATGATATCTCTTTTTTTGTGCAGATGGATTTAGAGACATTATACGATGCATGGGAGAGATATAAGGATCTCTTGAGAAGGTGTTCGCACCATGGTTTACCTTTGTGGCTCCAAGTCTAAACTTTTTATAACGGTGTGAATCCTTCAACGAGGCAATTAATTGATTCACCACCAGTGGAACCTGAATAATAGAACTCCGAGGCGACCCTACGAGTTTATTGAAGAGATGTCATTTGAATAACTATCGCTGGCAAGTTACAAGAACAAGGCCGACAAAAACATCCGGAGTTTACAACCTCGACGCAGTAACCATGCTATCAAATCAGGTAGAATTGATGAATAAGAAGATTGATAGTTTGTGTTCTTCGTAGGTACATCCAATCATGCGATCACGACGCAAGTGGAACTGTGGCGAATTCTGAGTACCCACCCTACCAACCAGGCACAGAGAGCGAACAGAAAACTATATAGGTAACAATTTCAGATCTAATAATAACCAATATAGTAATAATTATAATCCAGGTTGGAGGAACAACCCAAATTTTTGGTGGGGAGGACAAGGAAATCAAGGAAATCAAAGACAATAATCTCCTCAAAATTTCCAAAATCAGCCCTATCCACAAGAAAAGAAGCCGAGTCTTGAAGAGACGTTGAACAAATTCATAGCATCCACAGAAGCCCGTCTCTAAAAAAATGAGGTAACACTCGACACCCAACAAACATCGATCAAAAAGATCGAAAACCAAGTTGGAGGACTTACAAAGGCAATCGGGGAAATTACCAAGTCAGTCGGAGAAATTGCAAAGCTATTATCAGAACGACCGCAAGGGCGTCTACCGAGTAATTCTGAAATTAATCCAAAGGAGCAAAACCAATCCATAACAGCTCAAGAAAGCGAAGAAGTAGACGAACCCAGTCCAACACAAGGAAAAGAGGTAGAAAAAGGTAAAGTTGAGGTAACACAAGACAAGCCAAACCGGTAATCAAGGAGTACCAACCTCGCGTACCTTACCCCGAGGCATTAAGAAGAGACGACACACGGAAGAACAGGCTTCGGTAAGTTTCTTAAACTCTTAAAGAAATTACATATGAACTTACCATTACTTGAAGTCGTGTCGCAGATGCGATTCTAGGAAATTTTAAAAGAGCTTCGACAAACAAATGTAGTTAGATGAGTCGTCACATGTGGAACTTAATGCAAAGTGCTCAGCAATTCTCCAAAATAGGCTACCACAAAAGCTAAAAGATCCAGGGAGTTTTACAATTCCATGTTTAAATTTAGACTAACTGTTGATAATGCGGCAAGTATAAATGTCATGCCTTATAAATTGTTTAAACAATTAGGTCTAGGGAAACCCAAACAAACTAGGATGAGCATTCAATTAGCTGATAAAACTGTTAGAATTCCTAGGGGTATTATCGAAGATGTTCTTGTGAAAATCGACAGATTCGTTTTCCCAGTAGACTTTTTTGTCTTAGACATGGATGAGGATAATTCGATCCCCCTAATCTTAGGAAGACCCTTTTTAGCGACTGCCAGGACTAAAATTGATGTTGATGCAGGAGAACTCATACTTTGTGTAGGTAACGAGACAGTCACCATCAAGGCTCTCGACTCGGCTAGAACATCGAGTAATCAAGGTGAGAACGTAAATTCTACTAATAACCATTCGGTTAACCCTTATTTTCAAGAAGCACCACCAAAGAATACAACCAACCCGATCCTAAACCCCATGCCAACAAAGAAATAACTCATGAAGATCGAGGGATTCAGTTCGATGATCTAGACTAGTGGAAGACACACTTCAAGGAGAAATTAGGGATACACGACGAAGAACCGGAACCACACGAGATAAAACTAAGGGATCCCCTAAAAGAGCTAATAGGAATAACAAATCACTTTAAAATAGGGGACCAAGTACTGTTAGATCATGTAAATCCTCAAATATCTCATCCGGACCCTGGCACAAACAAAGAAATATCTTCTAGGGTAACCAGCGTTTTCCCACACAGAACAGTCGAGGTAAGTAATCCTACTTTTGGTACTTTTACTATAACTGCATCTCGACTTAAATTTTTTCACGAGGATACAGATAATAACATGAGGAAGGCCTTCCAACTCCTCAAACCACCCTGAAGATGCAAACAAGAAGAGAGTCTAGCTTAAGACTATAAACGAGCACTTCTCGGGAGGCAACCCGAGAACTAATACTAGTATTTTTTTTATATATTCAGTTTATCTTAATTTTCCTTGTTATCTTCCTTTATAGCAACTAACAACCAACTAACCAAGTGCAGATTCCGTGCCACACGGCCTTACACACGGCCGTGGCCGTGGCCGTGTGGGTACTCCGACGCTTTTAACAAACAGAGCAGAGAAGGTACATGTCAGGGAAAAATAGATTTTCAGAATCACGGCCCCAACTACTAACCCACGGGCACCGACAAAGTGGCACGGCCATGCTTTACGGCCATGTGAGGCTACTGACTTGCCAACCACGGGCTAAACATGCCCGTGCCGGATAACCGTGCCAATATACTGACTTGTCGAACACAGGCTAGTCACGAGCGTGGGGAACCAACACGCCCTAGACCATGGCCGTGCGAGGCGGCCGTGTGAATCGACACACCCTCAACCCACGGGTGTGGGAAACTGCCAGATCTAAAAGTTTATTTAAACACCATACCCTTCTCCTTTCTCTTCTTAACCCACTTTCTTTCTTTCTTTTCCTTTCTTTTTCTTTCTTTCTTTATTTCTTTCTTTTCTCCCTCTTTTTTTTTTTCCTTTTTCCTAATAAATCCTTAGATTCTTGAGCCACAACAATATCATATCCATGGCAAGGAAGCGTAAAAGGCCAATCACAGTCTCCTCAAAGGAGACCGATTCATATGAGCTCATGCCGGAAGCTTCATCCAAACAACAAGCCAAGGGTCTTTGAGACCAATTATCTGTTCTTTTATTTTTATGTTCTCCTTTATTTTCCTTATCTTTAATTATCTTCTACTTAATTTAGCTTATTTTATCTTAATTTCTTAATTTTAGGTTCTAAAGGCTGCTTGGGAATCACGCCACCACCACCACCATAACCTCAGCCTTAGAAATCACACCAAAAAATAAGGACCTCCCAGTCCATTCATCTTTTCTTTTAATTTTAGTTTTCTTCTTAGTCTCCTTCTATTTATCTTCCTTGTCCTTAATTTTATATTTAGTTTACTTTAATTATGTCTTAATGATCCCTGGCTAATTCTCCACGAGCCTCTCAATTTCTTCATCTAGCGCAGGTTCGTCATCCAGACGGCCCATCACCACCACCAAAGACACAATCTCCTCTCAAGGAGCCATCCGAAAATTCAGGGAGTTTCACTTCTTCCCATATGTTATGATTTTATAATGATATTATCTATCTTTGTACATTGAGGGCAATGTACATCTTAAGTGTGGGGGGGTGAACAACCTAAAAAGGTGCCTAATTTTTTTCATTATTCTCAAATTTCTAAAATTAGGTACCAAACATTTTGCATTATTCTCAAATCACTGAATTTAGTCTTGTTTGAAAGTAAATTACTCATATTACTAATTGGGATGAAATTTCTGATGTTTTATGATTTTTATTCATATGTTTTAGATTAAGTCATTGATAGTTCTGCATTGATAATTAAAATTGAAGAATACTAGAGAATCAAGCATGATAAGTCTATTTTTCAGAAATTAAAAATTTTCTAGGTTGTCGAACTAAGTTTAAATATTACTTTGAAGTTTAAATTTTACGAGGTTGACATCAAAATACCCATAATTTTTGTGAGTTTTTGAGCCTTATAGAGCATAAATTCTTTTTCTTGCTCACTTTATTGATTATGAGTATGTCAACATTGATCTGTTATTCTAGAACTTCCATCGATTATACATGTCGAGACCACATTTTTTTTTTGATTTGATATACAGAGATGATAAAGGCACCTAGGATTTAACCCATTTACTCCATTAAAAACACAACTTCATAATTAACCCCTAGTGAACCCCGTTTAATCCTAACAACCCATTTATTGACTTACCCGCTAATATTAACCCAGAACCCCTTTGTTTTTGTTATCACCATTCCTTTTGACTACCCTTATATCGAGATTTGATTTGATTAGTTGCCTAATTATGAACTTTAGTAATTTATCCCTTATTATGTATTTAGTTTGTTCTTAAAAAAAAGAGACGAAGTATATTCATTATTAGTTATGTGATTAAACGAGCTTATACATTTATTTAAATTCCAAATATCGAAGAAGAAGCTTGTAGTGTTAGTATTATTAGTTTTCAATTGATGTAATTTTTATTATTAGTTCATTAGTTCTTAGTTAGGTAATTTATTAATTCAATCTCAATTTTAACCCTCCAATTCAGTCTGTTCCACACCTTAACCCTAGCCCTGTTACAACCCTAACAAAGACCTTTTGATTTGTGTTTCATCTCATATTTCAGTGGGGGAGATTTGATTTTCTTGCAAGCCTATGGGATTAACTCTTCATGTTCGATTTTTGAGTGCCTAAATTTTGAATCTTAAACACTTTGAGTGATTTGAGTGGATCTTTTGTGAAGATGTCAATCCTTGTCGGTTTCAAATTAAAGGTAATTATCTAGATAAGGGGAGACGCCTAAGTTTTCGAGCTACAAAATCTATGACTTATACTGTTTGAATTTTTAGGACACTTTGAATTGAATTATCCATGTATAAATTATCTTTGAATTATGATGAGACACTATCAATGACTATTATGAATTGAGGAAAGTTTGTTTTAATTGTAAGTTGAGAATTTTGCTTGAGGACAAGCAAAAGCTTAAGTGTGGGGGTATTTGATAAACCGTAAAAGTAACATATTCTAAGCCCACATTTAGTATGCTTTTGGATGATTTAATCCCCAATTTATGTAAGAAAGGTGCTCTTAATCCTTTCTTTTCATGTCTTATACTCAGGAAAGCACCCGATGACGAAAAGAACGAGAAACAGGCTTAAAACAGACCAAATTGGGCCAAGCCACAAAATCAGCACGGCCTGGACTTCAAGCCACACGGTCGTGCCACCATTCCTACTAGAACACGGCCTTACCACGACTTACACGACCGTGCCTCATTCAACAGTGTCGAACACGGCCTGGCCGCGATTTACACTGGCGTGTGCCATGGCCGTGCCTCTGCCGTGGAGAAGAGCAATTTCATTAGGGAGAAAGAAACATGTTTCAAAAGCCTATAAATACACCCTAGGTACCAGCTGAAAGGGGGGCAGAGAGTTAGGCCAAGAAGCCAAGCCGAGAAGGTCAGATTTGTGGGAATCACTCGAAGATAGCCAGTTGATCCATCTCAAGAAGTCAGAATTCTACTCAAGACAGAGGATCTCCTCTTCAATTCCTTCAGGGGGTTTTAGGGATTTCTTATGTTTTGTTTTATCTTTTCTCTTGAGATGTTTTCCTTTATTGTTAGGAACTAAACCTTCGGATACCCGAAGGGGATGAAACCTATAATGAATCTTGTTATTTGATTATTTGAATTATATGATAATAACTTAGTTTGTTCTTAATTGTGTGAACTTAATCCAAATCTAATGTGCTTAGGTGGAGGAGGAATAGACCCTGCCTAAGAGTAGATCCAACATAATTAAGCGGAGTTGATCGCACACCTAGAGATAGGGTGACGTGATTTTGCCGGATTAGGGTGAAACCTAATATGGGAGTCCACAGATCGATTTACAGCTATTCTAGGGTGTTATTATAAGGGAACGAGAGTTCCACTAATTAACCTAGGGTTAGACGTTATTCGCTTCGAGAGAGGGTTTAATATACGTTAGGGAGTCTCACGGATCAAACTAAGTAAATAAATCATATGGTTCAAGGTTAAATAACAAGTGAAGTCTAGGTGGATTTTTCCTAAGGGTATCGTTTGAGTCAACTGAGTTTTCCCAAAAGTTATTTCCCGAATTCATTCTTTTTGTCTTTGCGTCTTAGCTTAGTAAGTAGATTAGTTTTAGTTTAAAAATCATCACTTTATATTAAGGCTAAATAATAAAAAGACGGTGAGTATTAGTACTTTTAGTTCCTTTGGGTTCGACAATGCGGTCTCGCCTAAACTATACTACTGCTTCGATAGGTGCACTTGCCTTTAATCGTTGTCGAGTTAGTTTCGTGTTTGATCATTCTTTTATAAATTTTAAAAATCGATTTACAAGAAACATGGCCTTACACCACGGCCACGGCCACTACGTGTGTAAGGTCGTAATGGTCCGAAATTTGCACTTTAGTTAGTTTATAGTTAGGTGCTAAAAAGGGAAAATAAAAGTAAAAGAAGGAAAAAATGTAAAAATTAATGGGGTTAGTTCTCGGGTTGCCTCTCGAGAAGCGCTCGTTTATAGTCTTAAGCTAGACTTTACCTCTCATTCGTATGGTCAAGGTGGTTTGAGGAGGTGAAAATCCTTTCTCATGCGATCAATTCGATTGTGGATATAAAGTTTAAGTCGAGTAGTGTTTACCTCAAAAGTGTTGAATTTAGGATTACTTACCTCGATCATGCCGTATAGGAAGACATTAAGTACCTCAAAAGTGATTTCTTCGTTTGTCTTAAGGTCTGAATTGGTGATTCGAGGGTCTTCCTTATTCAATAATACCGATCCCCTATTTTGAAGTGATTTGTTGTTCCTATCAAGTCGTCTTGGGGTTTCCTTTGGTTTCACTTCGTGTATTCCTAATTTCTCTTTAAAGTGTGTTTTCCACTGCCTCTAGTTAAATCGACCTTAAGGCTTCGTTCTTCATATAATTCGCCTTTATTGGCACAAGGTCTATGATCCGCTCCGCTTTGTAGCCGTAGTGTTTCCCGCAATGAAGGTTGAACAAGTTGGTTATCAACTGAATTTACTTTCTCACCTCTATCACTTGATGTTCTGGCCAAGTCAAGAGCTTGAAGAGTGACTATCTCGTCACCTATACGAAGTATGAGTTCACCTGCATAGATATCAATTTTAGCTCTGGCAGTTGCTAAAAAAGGGTCTTCCTAAAATTAAGGGGGTCATGTTGTCCTCATCCATGTCTAAAACGACAAAGTCTACTAGGAATACGAATTTATCAGTTTTCACGAGTACATTTTCAATTATACCCCTAGGAATTTTGATAGTTTTATCAGTTAATTGAATGCTCATCCTAGTTTGTCTGGGTTTCCCTAGACCTAGTTGTTTAAAAATTTTATAAGGCATAACATTGATGCTTGCCCCTAGATCAGCTAAAGCATTATCAATAGATAAACTACCAATTAAACATGGAATTATAAAACTCCCTGAATCTTTTAATTTTCGTGGCAGTTTAATTTGTAGAATTGCTGAGCACATTGCGTTTAGCTCCACATGCGATGCCTCGTCTAGCTTCCGTTTGTTTGTCAACAGCTCTTTTAAAAATTTTCTATAATCGGGCATCTACGAAAGAGCTTCGAGAAACGGTAAGTTAATATGTAATTTCTTTAAAAGTTTAAGAGACTTACCAAACTGTTCCTCTGTATCATCTCTTTTTAACACTTTGGGGTAAGGAATGCGAAGTTGGTACTCTTTGATTATCGGTTTTGGCTTTTCTTGTGTTACCTCAACTATACCTTCTTCTACCTCGTTTTCTTGTGTTGAGACGGGTTCATCTAACCCTTGTGGTCTTTCTGAGATCGGCTTAGCAGGCTGACCTAACTGATCCTCGATTCCTTGAATCGATGCTTCTTGTTTCGTTTCTATATTTTGGAAACATGTTTCTGCGTTTGCTATGAATTTTGCCAGCATCTCTTCAAGGTTCGACTCATCTTCCTGTTGGTGAGGTGTTTGTTGAAAATTTGGAGGAAGTTCCTGTCTTTGGCTACTTTGATCATTCCACGAGAAATTGGGATGGTACTTCCAACCTGCATTATAAATGTCATTATAAAAATTATTTTGAGGTCTAGAGTAGTTACCCATATAGTGGACTTGTTTGTTGTCCATGCCATATCCGTAGGGTGGGTACTCAGGATTCACCACGCCTCCTAGATTCGAGTCATATTACATTATTGGGTGTACCTGCGAGGAACACAAACTATCAATCTTTTTATTTAACATCTCTAGCTGGATTGATAGCCTGGTTACTGCGTCGAGGTTGAAGACACTGGCGGCTTCTGTTGGCGTTGTCCTCATAACTTGCCACTGATAATTATTCAGTGCCATCTCCTCTATAAACTAAAATTATCTGCCAAAATAAAAAAATTTTGCAAAGTAAAATAATAATAATAATAATGAATAAATAAATTGCAATAATAATAATAATGGCTAAAGTAATAAAAATAGAGCTTTCTTAATATTTTAGTTCCCCGGCAACGCGCCAAAAACTTAATCGCTGTGAATCAGAGCTTTAAAATTTATAAAAAAGAATGATCAAACCTGGAAACTAACTCTGACAACGATTAAAGGCAAGTGTACCTATCGAACAGTAGTATAGCTTGGGTAAGACTGGATTATCGAACCCAGAGGAACTAAAAGTACTAATACTAACTTTCTTTTTATTATTTAACCTAAAATAAGTGAAGTTGCTTTTAATCTAAAATTAACGAATTACTAAGCTAAGGACACAAAGACGAAAAAAGACTAAAATTGGGGAGATAACTTTTAGAAAAACTCAGTTGATTTAGATGATACCCTCAGGAAGAATCCACCTAGACTTCACTTATTATCTATCACAGAACCATATGATTTTATTTACTTAGTTTGATCCGTAAGACTCCCTAATGTATATTAAACCCTCTCTCGAGGCGAATAACGTCTAACCCTAGGTTAATTAGTGGAACTCTCGTTCTCTTATAATAACCCCCTAGAATAGCAATAAATCGATCTATGGACTGCCATATTAGGTTTCACCCTAATCCGGAAAAATCTCGTCACCCTATCTCTAGGCGTGCGATCAACTTTGTTTAATTATGCTAGATCTACTCTTAGGCAGGGTCTATTCCTCCTCCACCTAAGCACATTAAATTTGGATTAAGCTCACATAATTAAGAACAATCTAAGTATTTATCATATAATTTAGAAAATAATAACAAGATTCATCATAGGTTTCATCCCCTTCAGGTATCTGAAGGGTTTAGTTCATAACTAAATAAGAAAATATCTCAAGAGAAAGATAAAACAAAACATAAGAAATCCCTAAAACCCCCTGAAGGAATTGAAGGAGAGATCCGCCATCTTAAGTAGAATCTCGGCTTCTTGAGATGGATCAACTGGCTATCTTCGAGTGATTCCCACAAATCTAACCTTTTCGGCTTGGCTCCATGGCCTAGCTAACCGCCCCCTTTCTAGGTCATACTTAGGGTGTATTTATAGGCTTTTGAAATAGGTTTCTTTGCCCCTAAGTATCCTTTTCCGAGTAAAATTGCTCTTCTCCACGGTAGAGGCACGGCCATGGTACACGCCCGTGTAAATCGTGGGAAGGTCATGTTCGGACTTCTTTAATGAGGACACGCCCGTGTGAATCGAGGGAAGACCGTGTTCTAGATGATCAGTGAAGCACGACCGTGTAGGCTAAGGTTCAGGCCGTGTCGATTTCATGCTTTGCCCCATTTGTCCCGTTTTAAGCCCGTTTTGCGTTCTTTTCATCCCCTGGTACTTTCCTGAGTCTAAGACATGAAAAGAAAGGATTAAGAGCACCTTTTTACATAAATAAAGGGATAAATTATCCAAAAGCATACTAAATGTGGGCTTAAAATATGTTACTATTTCGGTTTATCATTCATCATCTCTACCTGTGTTAATAGCTTGGTTACTACATCTATGTTGAAAACTCCAGCTGATTTTGTTGGTTTGGTCCTTGTAACCTGCCAATGATAGTTATTCAGTGACATCTCTTCAATAAACTCGCAGGCTGCTTCAGGAGTTTTATTGTTCAGGGTTCCACCGGCGACTAAATCAATTAGTTGCCTCGTCGAGGGGTTTACACCGTTAAAGAAAGTTTGGACTTGGAGGCACAAGGGTAAACCATGGTGCAGACACCTTCTCAAAAGATCCTTATATCTCTCCCATGCGTCATATAATGTCTCTAAATCCGTCTGCACAAAAGAAGAGATATCATTTCGTAATTTGGCCGTTTTGGCTGCTGGGAAATATTTTAATAAAAAAATTTCGGTCATTCGATCCCATGTAGTGATTGACCCTCGTGGTATCAAGTTTAACCACTGTTTGGCTTTATTTCTTAATGAAAAGGGAAATAACCAAAGTCGTATGGCATCATCAGAAATGCCATTTATTTTGAAGGTATCACAGAACTCTAAAAAATTAGCTATATGAGTATTTGGGTCTTCGTCCTGTAAACCATCAAATTGAACAAATTGTTAAATCATTTGTATAGTGTTAGGCTCTAATTCAAAATTATTAGCGGCTATAGCAGGCCTAACAATACTAGATTCTGCTCCTGTTAAATGAGGTTTAGCATAATCATACATAGTACACGGAGCATTATTCTCTCCCACATCTTGTGGTTGAGGATTATTTTTGTCCATCCCATCAGTAGGATTGGATCTATCTTCTCGCTCTTCTTCTGTGTAATTTAGGGCTCGCCTAGTTTCTCTGTGATTCCTGTGAACGATAGCGTCAATATCACTATCGTATACTAGTGGTCCTCTCGGGTTCCTTCTAGTCATAAATTAGAGGTACCTGATAGGAAAAGAAAGAAAGAAAATTTAGCAAAGTTAAAATTTAAACTTAAAAATAAAAGTAAATTGCAGAAAATAAAAAAAATAATGGCTAAAGTAATAAAAATAGAGCTTTCTTAATATTTTAGTTCCCAAAGAACGGCGCCAAAAACTTGATCGTTGTATTTCAGAGTTTTAAATTTATAATGATCGATCCTGGAATTAACTATAACAATGATTGAGGCAAGTGCACCTATCGAACAGTAGTATAGCTTAGGCAAGACAGGATTGTCGAACCCAAAGGAACTAAAAGTAGTAATACTAACACATAAACACTAAAATTCGAAGCCACGCCCGTGTTACCAGAGCCACGCCCGCTCCACCGCCGTGGTACCCAGAAAATTTTACAAAACATGACCGTGCGCCCCCATCCACGCCCGTGCTCCGCCGTTCATCTCGCCACACAACCACTGCCGGTCACTCTTCATTATTTCATTTTCATTCATTTTAACTTTTGTTTGATTAAAAACTTCATGATATTTAGTTTCTTACTTTTAGTATTATTTAATTTTTAAGTATAAATTCTTGAATTTTAGAACTAACTAGATTGCTATATTTGTTTAACTTAGTTAATTTTGACAATATAATTTCTCATGATTGAAATGCACATATTTAAACCTTAAAAATTTGGGGCATTGAACATAGTAATTGCTTTAGTAGTACTTGCATATCAATTGTTTTTAGGTACAATGTCGTCATCTCGAGGAAAGAAAACAACAGCCCCGAGCTCGAAAAAGCGAAAGGGATCAGGATCATCATCCGCAAGCGCATCTGCCGAAGTCCGTCATCCATTTCTTCAATTTCCTCCAGGGGTCCAAGAGGACCGTTATAAATTACTGTGCACGCGACCCCTCGGAACAGGTAGATGTATTGACTGGGCCGCTTTAGAGAAGGTCCATCTTGACAAAGTGATTTACGAGAGCTCTCGACCAGCGATCCGTGGGAGCAATTCTTCAACATTGTCGAGCACACATACCTAGAGCTCACTCTGGAGCTCTGCTCAACGTTTCAACTGCAAAAAGTGATGAGCCATTACAATGATCCTGGCACGATACAATTCGGTCTTGGCGGCACTATACGATAGCTGAACGTGCCACAGTTAGGAACTGCTTTAGGACTTTATACAGACGACTTCGTAGCTGGGAATGACCTTTCGGAGTTGCATCGCCATATACATTTCAGCCCCACCCAATGTTGGCACAAGATAGCTACCCACTCTTTCGATTATGACCCCAGTCGCTTAAAAGCGATGGCCCTGGTACCATCTCTAAGGTACGTACATGCTCTTTTGGCTCA
Source organism: Gossypium sturtianum (assembly GCA_025698515.1). Lineage (NCBI taxonomy): Eukaryota > Viridiplantae > Streptophyta > Magnoliopsida > Malvales > Malvaceae > Gossypium > Gossypium sturtianum. The sequence goes on from CM046950.1 coordinate 128,633,771, forward strand.
TACTTTGACAGGTCGACGAGAGAGCACCGGCGTCGTAAATACTCATGACGCCTATTACCTATGGTGCATGTCAAACGGACATGTTATCGACCTAGCATATTTTATAGCCCGAGCTATTCAATATCAGACGGAGCAGCATCGACGAGGGATTATATCGATGGGTCCCTATATCACACGCTTAGCTCGGTACTCCGGGCTACTCAACACCGACGCACAAACCTCCTCACTCACACTGATAGGGCCGATTGCCCCACAAGGCATCCAGACGATGCTACACATGAGAATGATAAAATATCGTCGTGGGACCGACCCTGCTCAGTACTGATAAGCCGCCCCATTGACGATGAGGAGCCCGAGGACATTACTGATGATGTCCCACCAAAGACAGAGGCACCACCCCGAGCCGCTGGCCCTCCCGCATGCTGCCAGCCTTCATTCTCAGACATTTCTGCACGCCTCGATCGATTCAAACAGTACTGTACCCAGCAATTTCAACGCTTTGACGGAATCGAGGCCACCCTCTAGCTGATTTGTCACCACTTCAACATTTCTGTAACACCCCAAACCCGGACAGGACACCACGTCCGAATCTGGTATGCTACGGGGAGAACGTTTTTGAGAGAAAAGATTTTTCGTTTAAAAGCGGGGCGAAAACATAGTGAACTTGAAGAAAATTTGAGTTGGCCTGTTTGATTAGATTTTGAAACTTGTCCGAAGTATATAGTTAAAAACGAGTTGATTTCATTTAGCATTTCCAATAGTTTCTTAGTGCTATTTTGAAACCTTTCTGACTTAGTCGAATATCGAGTTTGGTTTGAAAATCACTTGAGTTTACTTTATAGCAAAACATAGTGAGATACCCGATGGTATGTTTTAAAACACATTGCGTTATAGTTTTGAAAACATTATCTTACCAAATTTTTAGTAAAATTTCATACCAAGTTATTTGTTAAGCAGGTTGAGAATCTAATTAAAACATAACCATCATAAAACATAATTTAAAGGCCTTTTACAAATCCAAATTAAATCTCAAATAAAAATAAATAAGCTAAAGTACCCAAAGTGAATAGTCCGAGCAAGACTTTTATTAAAGCATGGCATGTGCACCCCGAGTCCACCACGGCTCCATGTCCGCGTCTACGGGTCACCCGAAATGTCGGAGGAGAGGGTGAGTCGAATGACTCAGATGCATAAATCCCGCTCCCGATGAAACAACATGCAAACACACATCATACAGAGCAACATAATTAATGCAACCCGATCCTAACCATCCGTATCTCCTTTTTCTACCCCGTGTGGTACCAAACCACCGGTGGTGCCAAACCACCGGTGACATATAGTCACAATGTGTTACTAAAACACTGGTGTCCCAAAGACACAATATCCATCAATGTGGTGCCAAACCACCGGTGTCCCAAAGACACGTTTGTGCTACCAAAGCACCGTGACCGAAGTCACAAATCCAATGATGGGGCCAACCCATCGTGTGATACCCAATCACTAGCGAGACGATCCCATATCTCAAAGTGGGGCCAACCCACGGTGGTGTTAACCACGGGGACAAGTCGCAATGAGGTGCCCAACCTCCGGTGTCCCAAAGACACAAATGTGCTACCAAAGCACTGGTGACCCAAAGTCACAAAGTGTGTTACCAAAACACCGGTGCTCACAAGACAAAAATGTCACTTTGCTCCCTCCACTCATATCACCCATCAACATACCATACTCATGTGATCATGCATATCATACAGGTCATGCCTATCATGCTAATATGTTTGACTCATACCCCATATCACATACATACATAGTCATGATACCATATAGATCATCAGTAAACTTGTAACAATACCGACTTACCCGAGTCCAAGATCATACCCAAAAGGGTATCATATCAATCCATCAAACTGCCATGATTTTTAATAGGCAAACCGGTTTAATAATAATATCACTAAGTATGGGTGTGTTAGTTACACACCTGGTAAATATGAGTTCAGAAACCCAACGAAAACGATCTAAGTCCCTCGATTACTAGCTCCTACACTCGGCCAACACATAGGGGTTAGGCATCTATAACATTCGGCCATCATCAATTAACCAAAGGGGGTCAATATCCATCCCTTACCTTGAAGATGATTTGGTTTCCAACCAAACCTCGAACCAACAGTGGTTCTTTTGATAGTCGGCCACCACCTAATAAGAAGAACCATTAATCCCTAATTAACTTGGCTTAACAAGATAAAAGAATCAACTAATAGAACTGGCCCTTACCAATACTTACCCCAAATGGTTAACCAAAGGACGAAGGCTCCACCTGATTGTATCCAAAATCCGAATGACCTATAATGAAATCGGTTCCAAAACTAAAGATTAACCCTCCACCTCAAGGCCACATTCGGCTCTTAATTAACCAACATTGGCAAAGCAAAAGAAGAAGGAAATGGCCATTCGGTCCAACACTTACCAATCCCAAACGATCGAAGCAAGGCCCCAACACTTACGATATTCGGCCAAGACTACAATAGGAGAGAGCCACAAAAGATTCGGCCAAGGGAGACTACTAGGAGAGGAGAGATTCGGCCTAAGTGTTTAACACACATTTATATTCGGTTTTAAATGGAGAAGGAAGGAAAAGAAAATAGGAAATGAGGATGAAGTTTCGCAATAATGAATAAGAAAAGAAAGCAAAGGTTTGAGATGCAAGTGGTTGTGGTTTCGCACAAAGAAATGAGGAGAACAAATGAGTAATTCGGCTATTACGGCTTAAAGAAGAAAAAGAGAATTTGAGTAAGGAAGAAACTAGTTTCGCTTACCTACATGAAAAGAAAAGGGAGAAAGAGAGCATATGGCTACCAAAAATAATTGAGAGAAAACAAAGCACAAAATCAAAGAAGTTGCTGGACTTTCGGTTTGTGAAGGAAATGATGGAGAACTCACTTGGAATTTCGGTTTTAACAAATGAAGAAAATTGAGAGAAAACCTTGGTAAAATTTCTCGCTAACAAAACCAAAATGAACACTTTTGCTTTCCAAAAGAAAACCGAAAATGTACCAAAATGCAAAGGTACATTCGGCCTTCCCCTCTCCCACACCTAGCCGTCACTTCCCCACTCCCCACTCCCTCAAATTCGCCATATCCTCCATGCACTCACATCCACACATTTCAAATGTGTTTACCAAGTCACACTCCACTTTTTGCTCTCCACCATCCAAGTCACCACTTGACCAAGTCCAAGGAGGAATTCAAATTGCTCTCAACCTCTTCCTCCATGCCGTCCCAAAAAGAAGCCAAAATGGGAAATCAGCAGCTCGAACACTAGACCTCCACCTCATGTAGATGACGCCACACCAAGCTCCCCATGTAGCGCATGCTTTGCCACTAAGCTAGCTCCTTACTTGTGCAACAAAACAACAAATTATTTTCTTAAACCCCACTTCTTCCTCACTCCCTTCACCTAGCACCCAAAAACCAAAATTTTCCTACCTACCTGTGCACACTCCTAACCCACAATTAAGCCCCTAACCCGGATATTACGCTTCTACCCCCTTATAAATAATTTCGACCTCGAAATTACCTCGATCAAAAGAGTTGCGGGTATTGCTTGTCTCATCATATCCTCGGGTTCCCACGTAGCTTCTTCTACGCCATGATTCTCGCCAAAGTACCTTAACCAAAGGCACGACTTTCTACGCAGGAGACCTTCACATCCCGATCAAGAATCGCACGTGTTCCTCCTCCATGGTCAAGTCCGGATTTACCTCGATCTTTTCCATCGCTACCACATGCGACGGATCTCGAACGATACCTCCGAAGCATCGAACGTGGAAAACGTCGTGAATCGACTAAGCTCTGCTGCAACTCAAGCCGATACGCCATCGTCCAACTCGCCTCAAGCACCTTATACGGTCCAATAAACCTCGGACATAGCTTGCCTTTCTTCCCGAACCTCAACACCTTCTTCCAAGGCAAGACCTTCAGAACACTCGATCCCCACAAATAACTCTATATCTCTTCGCTTAAGATCGGCATAAGACTTCTGCCGGTGCGAAGCTTCCTTCAATCTAGATCAATCAACTTAACCTTGTCTTCGGTCTCACCACCAACTCGGGTCCCAACAACGGCGCTTCACCTAACTCCGTCCCAACACGTGGGTGAGCGACACTTCCTACCATACAACGCCTCATACGGTGCCATCTTGATGCTCGCTTGGTAATCGTTGTTGTAGGCAAACTCAGCTAATGGCAAAAACTCCTCCCAACTACCTCAAAATCCAAGATACAACCTCTCAAAGATATCTCTAAGACTGAATGACCCTTTCTCGATTGACCGTCGATCATGGTGAAAAGCCGTCTTTGAAATCCAAACGAGTACCCGAGCTTGATGCAACGCTTTCGAACCTTGACGTGAATCTGGGATCCCTATCCGAGATTATCGAAACTGGCACGCCGTGCAACCTCACTATCTCTGACACATATAGCTTCGCTAGCTTCTGAAGTGAGTAGTCAACCCTCACCGGAATAAAGTGAGCTGATTTAGTCAGTCGATCCACCACTACCCAAACTGAATCCTTCTTGCTTGGCGTAAGCGGTAACCCACTGACGAAATCCATGGTTATCCTTTCCCACTTCCACTGAGGAATCTTCACAGGCTGAAGCAAACCCGACGGCAACTGATGTTCAGCCTTGACCTGCTGACAAGTCAGACACTTCCCAACAAACTCTGTCACCTCTTTCTTCAAGCCGTGCCACCAAAATCGCTCTCTAAGATCCCTTATACATCTTACTACCTCCGGGATGCATAGCATAAGGATCGCTATGTGCGTCTGAAGAATCTTCTCTGCCTCACCAACATCTTTAGGCATACAAGCCTTACCACGAAAACACACGAACCTCGTCACTAGACAGTGTAAACCATCCACACCACCATTCTCGCACTTGCAACCTTCGCGCACTTAGAATCACATCCTCTAATCTGCTTTCTCGATCTGCTCAACCTAAGTAGGCTTAACTCGCAACTCTGCTGCAATACTCCGTCGTCATACAAACTCAAATGGGCAAACAATGCTCTTAAGTCCGAAACAACCTTACGGCTCAACGCGTCCCGCCACCACGTTAGCCTTGCCGGATGATACTCAATCGAATAGATCATAATCTTTCAAAGAACTCAACCCATCTGCGGCGCCTCAAATTCAAATCCTTCGAGTCGGTGAGATACTTGGACTCTTATGATCTGTGTAGACTATCGATCTCTCCGTATAAGTAGTGCCTCCAAATCTTTAAGGCGAAGACCACGGCCGCTAGCTCCAAATCGTCGTCGGATAGTTGACCTCATGTGGCCTCAAATATCCGAGAAGCGTAAGCCACAACCTTACCTTCTTGCATCAAAGACACAACCCAAGCCCGTATGTGATGCATCGCAATAGACTCAGGAATTCCTTACCAACCTCGGTTGAATTAGAACCGAGCCTCGGTCAAAATCTTCTTTAACTTATCGAAGCTTTCTGCTGTTTCTCGGTCCATACAAACGGAACTTCTTTCCTCAAAGAACTTGGTCATCGGCACGCTATCAACGAAAACCCTCAACAAACCTTCGGTAGTATCCGGCCAAACCTGAAAACTCCGAATCTCACCACCGACCTAGGCGGCTTCTAATCCAAAATCGCCTCAATCTTACGAGGATCTACTCGAATCCCTTCAAATTACACTACATGACCCAAGAAAGTCACTTCTCTAAGCCGAACTTCGCACTTCATCGAACATAGCATAGAGTCGCTTTTCCTCAAAATCGCAACACCACTCGCAAATGCTTAACATGCTCTTCCTCTGTCCTGAGTACACTAAGATGTCGTCTATGAAAACCACGACGAACCGATCCGAGATCATCGTTGAAACACCCTATTCATCATATCCATAAACGCCGCCGGTCGTTAGTCAACCCGAATGGCATTACCAGAATTCGTAGTGCCCATACCGAGTCCGGCTTATTGTTTTATGGATGTCGACCTCTTAACTCTTAATCGGTGATACCTGGACCTCAAGTCGATCTTCGAGAATACCGCGGCATCCTCACCGATCAAACAAATCGCCTATCCGTGGCAACGGATACTTGTTTTTAATCGCCGCTTTATTCAATCAAGCGGTAGTCTATACACATCCGCATCGTGCCATCTTTCTTCTTGACAAAGAGTACCGGCGCGCCCCATGGCGAAACACTTGGCCTGATGAAACCTCTATCCAATAACTCCTGGATCTGAGCCTTAAGCTCCACCAACTCCTTTGGCGCCATCCTATACGGAGCAATAGACACTGGCGCAGTTCCGGGTAATAGATCTATTCCGAACTCTACCTCGCGATCAAGCGGCAAACCCTAAGCTTCTCAGAAACACATCAAGAAAATCCTTACAAGATGCAACCTTCTCCACAGCAGCCTCTTTAGCCTCCAAGGCATACACATGAACTACATATGCTTCACAGCCCTTCCTGACCATCTTCTCCGCTTTCAGAGCAGATACCACATTAGATAAGTAATCTCTCCTATTACCTATCATAGCCACCTCTTCACCCTCAACCGTCTTAAGAACCATGCGCTTGGCCGCGCAATCCAACCTCGCGCCGGTACTTGACCAACCAATCCATCCCAAGAATCGATCGAACTCCCCAAACGGCAGCTCCATCGGATCGGCAGAATGAACACTACCCCTTGGAGTTCTAGGGGTACCTCTCTAAATGCAGCTTTATCTACTACTACAGAGTGACCTAGAGGGCTAATCACGGTCATCCGCCTAGAAGATATCTCGAGTCTAAATCCATGGTCTCTACTATACTATCGGCAACATAAGAGTGCGTTGAACCCACATCAATCAAAGCGGATAAGGAGAACCAAAAATCAAGAACGTCAGGTTATGACGTCCGGTCGTCGCCCTCCTCCGGCGCCTCGCGCAAAGATACACTAATCCAGCCGCCTAGCATCGAACTACCCGCACCTCTGCCCTGCTCCATGGCCCCGACTGAACCATTACCACCTGCGCCATTACCACGGCCCCTCTGCGGTGGCGGTCCATTACCTCTGAACCGACACGGCCACGACTCTCGGATCGAATCTGGCCAACCTACGCGGGCGAGTCCTCACCGGTGCTCAGAGAGAACCACACTCGAAGTAACCTTTTCCTCCACCCAAAGAACCACCCCAATGAGATTTTCCGCATCGATCACATCAAGGCGGTCCTCGCCTAGCGAAGAACAAACCTAGCGGTCAAGTTAGGCCCACTCGGTCTAGCCCTCTTCTACGGATTACCCGACGATCCGTAAGACCCAAAGCTCCTCTTATGCCTATTTCTATCCATGCCCCGCCTCACCGACTCCTTAACACCCTCGGCTACCTTAGCCTTCTCAACTAAGACAATGAACTCGCTCGCGCTCTGCCGAGGAGCAATCGGCCAGCCTCAAGTCGCCTCGCGACCATCCTCGAACGAACACACCTCTCATGCTCAAGTGGCCACAATGCCCTCGGCATACCTACTCGGCCTTCAGAACTCACCTGCGTACTCAAGAACCGATTTACTCCCTAAACAAGCCTCGTAAAAGCCTTTGTTGGGAGTCGATATAACTAGCTCCGATGTATTTCCTTTGATATGCGCCTCAAATAATCCCATGTTAGATCCTCTGCGCCACATCGTCTCGAACCGTGAGCCACCACTGATATGACTCATCACGGAGAAGCGATACGATGCCCTTCAGCTTCTCTTCAGCTGTCAAGTCCAGATTATCCATGATCCGTTCAGTTGCCTCCAGCCAATATTCAGCAGTGCTTGGAGCAACACCAGAAACACCTCGGAAGAATTCGGCCCCATTTGCCCGAAGTCGCTCAGGAACAGATTTCCTAACTCCCGCGCCACCACCAACTCCTGCTACCCTTTCTAACACTCGCAGCATCGCCTGTGACACTGCATCGTCCCCAGTCTGATCTTGGAACTCACCACCTCTAGCTGGCGACGGAACCGGTATCTCATTTTCTGAACCCTGACCAGATCCTACGGGCTCAGAAACTGTCATCCTACCACGACCTCGTCCCACGACCACGTCCACCTCTAGCGCTCATGACTAATCTTTCTACGTGTCGATTAAGAATTTTTATGCATCGATATTTATTCCACTTGTTTAAAAGCAAGTCTTATGAATATTTTAAGAGGATTTGTTCTCGCGAGTTCACGAGAATCCTATCGCTTTCAATCTCTAAAGTAGTATACTATTGCTATTCATCAAATCATATCACATCCAATCAATTCACAAGCAATAGTACGGGTACTTACAGGCGAATAAGTGCCGGAGACTCGGTGCCATGCCTTTCAAACCATACTTTAAGAATAAAGACTAACAAAACAACCTTTTGAAAACATTTTGGGCCTCAGGCCCACAGCCGAGCCTTTGAACTTAGCTCTGATACCACAATTGTAACACCCCAAACCCGGACAGGACACCACGTCCGAATCTGGTATGCTACGGGGAGAACGTTTTTGAGAGATAAGATTTTTCGTTTAAAAGCGGGGCGAAAACATAGTGAACTTGAAGAAAATTTGAGTTGGCCTGTTTGATTAGATTTTGAAACTTGTCCGAAGTATATAGTTAAAAACGAGTTGATTTCATTTAGCATTTCCAATAGTTTCTTAGTGCTATTTTGAAACCTTTCTGACTTAGTCGAATATCGAGTTTGGTTTGAAAATCACTTGAGTTTACTTTATAGCAAAACATAGTGAGATACCCGATGGTATGTTTTAAAACACATTATGTTATAGTTTTGAAAACATTATCTTACCAAATTTTTAGTAAAATTTCATACCAAGTTATTTGTTAAGCGAGTTGAGATTCTAATTAAAACATAACCATCATAAAACATAATTTAAAGGCCTTTTACAAATCCAAATTAAATCTCAAATAAAAATAAATAAGCTAAAGTACCCAAAGTGAATAGTCCGAGCAAGACTTTTATTAAAGCAGGGCATGTGCACCCCGAGTCCACCCCTACTCCATGTCCGCGTCTCACGGGTCACTGAAATGTCGAGAGGAGAGGGTGAGTCGAATGACTCGATGCATAAATCCCGCTCCCGATGAAACAACATGCAAACACACATCATACAGAGCAACATAATTAATGCAACCCGATCCTAACCATCCGTATCTCCCTTTTTCTACCCCGTGTGGTACCAAACCACCGGGTGGTGCCAAACCACCGGTGACATATAGTCACAATGTGTTACCAAAACACTTTGGTGTCCCAAAGACACAATATCCATCAATGTGGTGCCAAACCACCGGTGTCCCAAAGACACGTTTGTGCTACCAAAGCACTTTGGTGACCAAAGTCACAAATCCAATGATGGGGCCAACCCATCGTGTGATACCCAATCACTAGCGACGATCCCATATCTCAAAGTGGGGCCAACCCACGGTGGTGTTAGCCACGGGGACAAGTCGCAATGAGGTGCCCAACCTCTGGTGTCCCAAAGACACAAATGTGCTACCAAAGCACTTTGGTGACCCAAAGTCACAAAGTGTGTTACCAAAACATCGGTGCTCGTCGACAAAAATGTCACCGCTCCTCCACTCATATCACCCATCAACATACCATACTCATGTGATCATGCATATCATACAGGTCATGCCTATCATGCTAATATGTTTGACTCATACCCCATATCACATACATACATAGTCATGATACCATATAGATCATCAGTAAACTTGTAACAATACTGACTTACCCGAGTCCAAGATCATACCCAAAAGGGTATCATATCAATCCATCAAACTGCCATGATTTTTAATAGGCAAACCGGTTTAATAATAATATCACTAAGTATGGGTGTGTTAGTTACACACCTGGTAAATACGAGTTCAGAAACCCAACGAAAACGATCTAAGTCCCTCGATTACTAGCTCCTACACTCGGCCAACACATAGGGGTTAGGCATCTATAACATTCGGCCATCATCAATTAACCAAAGGGGGTCAATATCCATCCCTTACCTTGAAGATGATTTGGTTTCCAACCAAACCTCGAACCAACAGTGGTTCTTTTGATAGTCGGCCACCACCTAATAAGAAGAACCATTAATCCCTAATTAACTTGGCTTAACAAGATAAAAGAATCAACTAATAGAACGGCCCTTACCAATACTTACCCCAAATGGTTAACCAAAGGACGAAGGCTCCACCGATTGTATCCAAAATCCGAATGACCTATAATGAAATCGGTTCCAAAACTAAAGATTAACCCTCCACCTCAAGGCCACATTCGGCTCTTAATTAACCAACATTGGCAAAGCAAAAGAAGAAGGGAAATGGCCATTCGGTCCAACACTTACCAATCCCAAACGATCGAAGCAAGGCCCCAACACTTACTGATATTCGGCCAAGACTACAATAGGAGAGAGCCACAAAAGATTCGGCCAAGGGAGACTACTAGGAGAGGAGAGATTCGGCCTAAGTGTTTAACACACATTTATATTCGGTTTTAAATGGAGAAGGAAGGAAAAGAAAATAGGAAATGAGGATGAAGTTTCGGCAATAATGAATAAGAAAAGAAAGAAAAGGTTTGAGATGCAAGTGGTTGTGGTTTCGGCACAAAGAAATGAGGAGAACAAATGAGTAATTCGGCTATTACGGCTTAAAGAAGAAAAAGAGAATTTGAGTAAGGAAGAAACTAGTTTCGACTTACCTACATGAAAAGAAAAGGGAGAGAGAGAGCATATGGCTACCAAAAATAATTGAGAGAAAACAAAGCACAATATCAGCAAAGTTGCCTAGACTTTCGGTTTGTGAAGGAAATGATGGAGAACTCACTTGGAATTTCGGTTTTAACAAATGAAGAAAATTGAGAGAAAACCTTGGTAAAATTTCTGCTAACAAAACCAAAATGAACACTTTTGCTTTCCAAAAAGAAAACCGAAAATGTACCAAAATGCAAAGGTACATTCGGCCTTCCCCTCTCCCACACCTAGCCGTCACTTCCCCACTCCCCACTCCCTCAAATTCGGCCATATCCCTCCATGCACTCACATCCACACATTTCAAATGTGTTTACCAAGTCACACTCCACTTTTGCTCTCCACCATCCAAGTCACCACTTGACCAAGTCCAAGGAGGAATTCAAATTGCTCTCAACCTCTTCCTCCATGCCGTCCCAAAAAGAAGCCAAAATGGGAACTCTGCAGCTCGAACACTAGACCTCCACCTCATGTAGATGACGCCACACCAAGCTCCCCCATGTAGCGCATGCTTTGCCACTAAGCTAGCTCCTTACTTGTGCAACAAAACAACAAATTATTTTCTTAAACCCCAGCTTCCTCAGCTCCCTTCACCTAGCACCCAAAAACCAAAATTTTCCTACCTACCCAGGCACACTCCTAACCCACAATTAAGCCCCTAACCCGGGATATTACAATTTCTACACCACCACCACAGGACCCAACTGACGATGAGGACCTCTGGGTCCTTCTATTGTCCTTATGTTTATTTTCTTTATTTTTATTTGTCTTAATTTAAACCATTTTGCCTTTATGTTTCACACCTCTATTTTATTCATATTATCATTAGCTCTCTAACCATAGAGTATTACTAACAAACACTTATTTAATTTCGCCCCTGAGACATCTAACTACTGACTTCGCAGTGTCAATTGAACACTCCAAAATAACAAATAAATCAACAGGAGTAATTCACTGCTACATAACTCATCTGCCACCTCCGACTCAAGGAATCCATCCATAATTCAGGAAGTTTCACTTCTCCCCATATCTTATGATTTTCTTTTTATCATGCTATTATCTATCTTTGTACATTGAGGGCAATGTACATCTTAAGTGTGGGGGGTTGAATCTTAGACGTGCCTACTTTTTTTCATTATTCTCAAAATCCTGAATTATGTCTCGTTTTTAAGTAAATTCCTCATATTACTAATTAGGATGAAATTTCTAATGATTTATGATTTTTATTGATATGTTTTAGATTAAGTCATTGATAATTGTGCATTGATAATTAAATTTTAAGATACTAAAGAATCAAGCATGATAAGTCCATTTTTTCAATTAAAATTTGCTAGGTTGTTGAACTGAATTTAAATATTACTTTGAAGTTTGAAATTTACGAGGTTGATGTCAAAACCACCCATAATTTTTGTGAGTTTTTGAGCTTTATAGAGCATATATTCTTTTTCATGCTCACTTTATTGATTATGAGTATGTCATCATTGATTTATTATTCTAGAACTTACCTCGTTTATACATATCGAGACCACACCCATGATTTGATATACAGAGATGATTAAGGCACCTAGGTTTTAACCCACTAACTCCATTAAAAGCCTACCTTCACAATTAACCCCTAGTGAACCCCTTTTAATCCTAACAACCCTTTTTATTGACATAACCACTAATATTAACCCAAAACCCTTTGTATTTGTTATCACCATTCTTTTTCGACTTCTCTTATATCGAGATTTGATTTGATTAAGCTACCAAATTATTTCATCTTAGTATATGAATAGATGTATTATATATATATTAAAAATGAAAGTATATTCAGTATTAGTACGATGAAAGGCGAGCTTGTACAGTTAAAGTCTATTTATTGAAGAAGAAGCTCGTGTTATTAGTTTAAAGTTTTAATCCATTATGTAATTATTCCGTTTATTGTTTCTAGTTAGGTAATTTATCAATTCAATCTCGATTCTAACCTTCTAATTCAGCCTCTATCCACACCTTAACCCTAGCCTCGTTACAACCCTAATTAAAGACCTTTTGATTTGTGCATCATCTCATATTACAGTGGTGAAGACTTGATTTTCAGGCAAGCCTATGGGATTAACTTTTCATGTTCGACTTTTGAGTGCCTAAATTTTGAACCTTAAACACTTTGAGTGATTTGAGTGAATCTTTTGTGAGGATGTCAATCCTTGTCGGTTTTGAATTAAACGTAATTATTTAGATAAGTGGAGACGCCTATATTTTTGAGCTACAAATATCTGACTTAGATTGTTTGAAACCTTAGGACTCTTTGAATTGAATTATCCATGTATAAATTATCTATGAATTATGATAAGATATTTTTGACAGGAATTATGAATTATAGAAAGTTCGTTTTAATTGTAAGTTGAGAATTTTGCTTGAGGACAAGCAAAAGCTTAAGTGTGGGGGTATTTGATAAACTGAAATAGTAACATATTTTAATCCCACATTTAGCATACTTTTGGATGATTTATCCCTTGATTTATGTAAAAAGGTGCTCTTAATCCTTTCGTTTCATGTCTTATACTTAGGAAAGCACCCAAGAATAAAAAGTACGAGAAACAGGCTCAAAACGAACCAAAATGGGCCAAAAGAGAAATCGACACGGCCTGGACTAAATCCCACACGCCCGTGCCTCCTCAAATATACTAGAACACGACCTGAAGTCGATCTACACGGCAGTGCCTCATTAATGGAGTCCAACATGGCCTGGCAACGATTCACACGGGCGTGCGCCATGGCCGTGCCCCTGCCGTGGCGGAGAGTAATTTCACTCGGAAAAGGATACTTAGGGGCAAAGAAACCTATTTCAAAAGCCTATATAAAGACCCTAGGTATAACCTAAAAGAGGGTGGTTAGCTAGGCCAAGGAGCTGAGCCGAAGAGGTCAGATTTGTGGGAAACTCTCAAGGGATAGCCAGTTGATCCATCTCCAGAAGCCGGAATTCTACTCAAGACGGAGGATCTCTCCTTCAATTCCTTTAGGGAGTTTTAGGGATTTCTTATGTTTTATTTTATCTTTTCTTCTGAGGTGTTTTTCTTTATTATTATGAACTAAACCCTTCAGATACCTGAAGGGGGATGAAACCTAGATGAATCTTGTTATTGTTTTCTGAACTATATGATAAATACTTGATTTGTTGTTGATTATGTGTGCTTAATTCTTGTGTTGATATTTCGCGGATATTAATTCAAGTTGAATGTGCTTAGGTGGTGGAGCAAAAGTCCCTGCTTAAGAGTAGATCTAGCATAACTAGGCGGAGTTGATCGTACGCCTAGAGATAGGTTGACGAGATTTTGCCGGAGTAGGGTGAAACCTAATATGAGAGTCCATAGATCAATTTACTGCTATTTTAGGGGTTTTAATTAGAAAGAGATTTTAATTAATCAACCTAGGGTTAGACGTTATTTGCCTCGAGAGAGGGTTTAATATAAATTAGGGAGTCCTACGGATCAAGTCAAGTGAATAAATCGTCTGGTTCAGTGTTAGATAACAAGTGAAGTCTAGGTGGATTCTTCCGAAGAGTATCATCTTAATCAACTGAGTTTTTCCCAAGTATTTCCCCAATTCATTCTTTTTGTCCTTGCGTCTTTAGCTTAGTAATTAGTTAATTTAGATTAATAAACAACTTCACTTATTTTAGGCTAAATAATAGAAAGAAAGTTAGTATTAGTACTTTTATTTCCTTTGGGTTCGACAATCCGGTCTTGCCTAAGCTATACTACTATTCGATAGGTGCACTTGACTCAATCGTTGTTATATTTAGTTCCAGGATCGATCATTATAAATTTAAAACTCTGAAATACAACGATCAAGTTTTTGGCGCCGTTGCCAGGGAACTAAAATATTAAGAAAGCTCTATTTTTATTACTTTAGCCATTTTTTTTTATTTTTTGCAATTTACTTTTATTTTTAAGTTTAAATTTTAACTTTGCTAAATTTTCTTTCTTTCCTTTCCTATCAGGTACCTCTAGTTTATGACTAGAAGGAACCCGAGAGTACCACTAGCATACAATAGTAATATTGACGCTACCATTTGCAGGAATTACAGAGAGGCGAGCCCTAAATTACAAAGAAGAAGAGCGAGAAGACAGATCCAATCCTACTGAAGGGATGGACGAAAATAATCCTGAACCACAAAATGTGGGAGAGAATAATGCTCCGCGTACTATGTATGATTATGCTAAACCTCATTTAACAGGAGCAGAATCAAGTATTGTTAGGCCTGCCATAGCCGCTAATAATTTTGAATTAAAGCCTAACACTATACAAATGATTCAACAATTTGTTCAATTTGATGGTTTACAGGACGAAGACCCAAATACTCATATAGCTAATTTTTTAGAGTTCTGTGATACCTTCAAATAAATGGCGTTTCTGATGATGCCATATGACTTCGGTTATTTCCCTTTTCATTAAGAAATAAAGCCAAACAGTGGTTAAACTCGTTACCACGAGGGTCAATCACTATATGGGATCAAATGACCAAAATTTTTTTATTAAAATATTTCCCACAGGCCAAAATGGCCAAATTACGGAATGATATCTCTTCTTTTGTGCAGATGGATTTAGAGACATTATATGACGCATGGGAGAGATATAAGGATCTCTTGAGAAGGTGTCCGCACCATGGTTTACCCTTGTGGCTCCAAGTCCAAACTTTCTATAATAGTGTAAACCCCTCGACGAGGCAACTAATTGATTCAGCCGCTGGTGGAACCCTAAACAATAAAACTCCTGAAGCAGCCTACGAGTTTATTAAAGAGATGTCACTGAATAACTATCAGTGGCAGGTTACAAGGACCAAACCAACAAAATCAGCTGGAGTTTTCAACCTAGATGCAGTAACCATTCTATCAACACAAGTAGAGATGATGAATATAAAGCTTGATAGTTTGTGTTCTTCGCAGGTACATCCAGTAATGCAGTGTGATGTAAGTGGAACCGTGGCGAATCCTGAGTACCCACCATACCAACCGGGTACAGAGATCGAACAGATGAACTATATAGGTACCAATTTTAGAGCTAATAATAACCCATATAGTAATAATTATAATCCAGGTTGGAGGAACCACCCAAATTATTCGTGGGGAGGTCAAGGAAATCAAGGAAATCAAAGACAACAACCTCCTCAAAATTTCCAAAATCAGCCCTATCCACAGGAGAAGAAGCCGAACCTTGAAGAGATGCTGACAAGATTCATGGCATCCACAGAAAACCGTCTACAAGACACTGAAACCACCCTTAAGACCCAACAATTATCGATCAAAGGGATCGAGAGCCAAGTTAGGGAAGTCGCTAAGTCAGTTGGGGAAATTACTAAGTCAGTTGGGCAACTTACTAAGATAGTTTCTGAAATTCGATCAGAGATTTTTTCTAAAGAAACAAAAGCAAGTGAAGCGATTACCTCGAGAAGTGGAAAGGAGTTAGTCGAACCGAAGAAAAAACTACCACATGAAGATGACAAAGCAAAGGATGAGGGACTTGAAGATGTAACTCCAGTGCGCAAAGAGAGTAAACCATCAATCCCATACCCAGCAAAGTTGAAGAAAGACCGGTTAGATGCCCAATACGGTAAATTTCTTAAACCTGTTAAGCAAATACATATTAACTTACCCTTTGTTGAAGCCATTTCACAGATGCCGACATACGCAAAATTCTTAAAAGAACTCCTGACGAATAAAAGGAAGCTTGAAGAAGTATCAGCTGTGGAGCTTAATGAAGAATGTTCGGCCGTCCTCCAAAACAAGTTACCAACCAAATTAAAAGACCCAGGAAGTTTTACTATTCCTTGTTTAATTGGTAGTTTAAATATTAAGAAAGCATTAGCTGATCTAGGTGCCAGTATTAATTTAATGCCTTATAAAATGTTTAAACAACTAGATCTAGGGGAACCAAAACCCACTAGGGTGAGTATTCAATTAGCTGATAGATCAATTAAATATCCTAGAGGAGTTATCGAGGATGTTTTGGTAAAAATTGATAAATTTATTTTCCCTGTTGATTTTGTTGTTCTTGACATGGATGAGGATATTGAGGTTCCCTTAATTTTAGGGCGCCCTTATTTAGCTACTGCTAGGGCTGTTATCGATGTAGGTGACGGTAAACTTGCATTAAGAGTAGGCGATGAGGAAATTATTTTTGAAATTTATGATGCCATGCGATATTCTAAAGAACAAGATGATTCCTGTTATTTTGTCGATACTATTGATCATATCATTCAAAACTCATTACAGGAAATTATACATGATGACACGATGGAACTGTGCCTGACTCAAGAAGAGGGGGAAGAAGATGAAGTTGACAAGCTGAATCTGAATACATCTTCATCTAGACAAACGGAAAAAGAGAGCATTGAAGTCAATGATGAACTAAAACAAAAACCCTCTATTGATGAGCCGCCCAAATTAGAATTAAAACAGTTGCCGAAACACTTACAATATGCATTCCTCGGGGATAATTCTACGCTACCAGTAATTATCTCTTCAAAATTGGAACCCAAGGAAAAAGAGGAGTTAATACAGGTACTGAGAGAACATAAAAGAGCCATAGCTTGGAAAATCTCTGACATTAAATGAAAAAGCCCATCGTTTTGCACCCACAAAATTTTAATGGAAGAGGAATACAAGCCATGTGTGCAACCTCAAAGATGATTGAATCCCAACGTAAAAGAAGTTGTGAAAGTCGAGGTAATTAAACTTCTAGATGCTTTGGAATAATTTATCCTATTTCTCGACAAAGAATTGGGTAAGTCCTCACAAAGTTGTTCCAAAGAAAGGAGGCATGATGGTGGTAGCCAACGAGAAGAATGAACTGATTCCCACTAGAATAGTTACAGGTTGGAGAGTCTGCATTGATTACAGGAAGCTGAACGACGCCACTAGAAAAGATCACTTTCCTTTGCCCTTCATTGATCAAATGTTAGAAAGGTTATCTGGGCATATGTACTATTGCTTCCTAGATGGACTCTCCGGCTATTTCCAAATCCCAATAGCACCTGAAGATCAAGAGAAGACAACATTCACATGTCCATATGGTACGTTTTCTTATCGTAGAATGCCTTTTGGATTATGTAATGCTCCTGCTACTTTTCAGCGTTGCATGTTGGCAATCTTTGACGAACTTGTGGAAGACATTATGGAGGTATTTATGGATGAATTCTTGGTATTCGGTAATTCTTTCCATATTTGCCTTAAAAAATTAAAACGAGTTCTAATGAGATGTGAGGAGACAAATCTTGTCTTAAATTGGGAAAAATGCCACTTTATGGTACCAGAGGGAATTGTATTAGGACATAAAATTTCTAGTAAAGGAATCGAGGTAGATAAAGCAAAGGTCGAAACCATAGAAAAATTACCTCCTCCTAGTTCAGTTAAGGCTATTAGAAGCTTTTTAGGACATGCAGGATTTTATAAAAGATTTATTAAAGATTTTTCTAAAATAGCTAAGCCTCTAACGAAATTGCTAGAAAAAGATGTACCTTTAAATTTTAATCAGGAATGTTTAGATGCATTTAATATTCTTAAAGAGAAATTAATAAACGCCCCAATTATAATTGCCCCTGATTGGAATCTCCCTTTTGAACTAATGTATGATGCAAGTGATTTTGCAGTAGGTGCAGTTTTAGGACAGCAAAAAGACAAGCACTTCCAGCCGATTTATTACGCCAGCAGGACATTAGCAGCCTCACAAAAAAATTATACTACCACTGAAAAAGAATTACTAGCTGTGGTCTTTGCGTTTGATAAATTTAGACAATATTTAGTATTATCTAAAGTTGTCGTTTACACTGACCACTCTGCTCTTCGTTATCTTTTAACTAAACCTGATGCAAAACCACAACTCATAAGATGGATTTTACTTTTACAGAATTTGACCGGAAATACAGATATAAGAAGGGAGCCAAAACCTTGCGCAGCAGATCACCTCTCCAGCTTGAGAACCCACATATCGAAGAGCTCGACAAAAGTGAGATAAACGACTCATTCCCTGAGGAACAACTCTTTTCTATAACTTGCTCCGAGGTACCATGGTTTGCAGATATTGTGAATTATTTAGCCGCTAACGTCCTACCGAAAAAGCTAACACATCATCAAAAAAGGCGATTCTTTTCTGATGTGAAGAACTATTTCTGGGAGGACCCTTTCTTTCCGTGATTTGTGCGGTCGAGTAATTCGGAGATGCGTTACAAGGATGACGAGCAAAATCCTACAACATTGCCATTCATGACCTTCAGGAGGACACTACAGTGGCATTAAGACAACACATAAAATACTCGAATCAGGTTTTTATTGGCCCACTCTATTCAAAGATGCCAACAGGTATGTCGCTTTATGTGATAAATGCCAAAGAACAGGTAATGTTTCTAAACGTGATGAAATGCCTCAAATATATATGCTATATTGTGAAATATTTGATGTATGGGGTATTGATTTTATGGGTCCATTCCCTAGTTCATTCGGAAATAAGTACATCCTAGTAGCAGTTGATTACATGTCAAAATGGGTGGAAGCTGAAGCTTTACCTACCAATGATGCCAGAGTAGTAGTTAAGTTTCTCAAGAAACTATTTTGTCGATTCGGAACACCTAGAGCCATCATTAGTGATAGGGGTACTCATTTTTGTAATACTCAATTTGATAAGGTCTTAAAAAATATAGAGTACACCATAGGATAGCTACCCCATATCACCCTCAAACTAGTGGGCAGGTAGAAGTAGCAAACCGAGAACTTAAGCGGATCTTAGAGAAAATAGTTGAATCCAACAGGAAAGATTGGGCAATAAAAGTATATGACGCTTTATGGGCCTATAGAACAGCCTCTAAAACCCCTTTAAGAACATCCCCGTACAAACTTGTCTACGGGAAAAGTTGTCATCTACCATTTGAGTTAGAACACAAAGCTTACTGGGCTATCAAATTTTTGAATTACGATATTAAAATTGCAAGTGAGAAGAGAATGATGCAAATGAACGAGCTCAACGAATGGAGAGCTGATGCCTACGATAACTCAAAACTATACAAGGAGGCAACTAAGCGACGCCATGATGCTCGTATAAAGAAATCAAAACAATTTGAAGTAGGGGACTTGGTCCTGCTATAGAACTCGAGGCTTAAACTGTTCCCTGGGAAACTGAAATCAAGATGGTCAGGTCCATTCATGATCAAAACAATTTTTCCCTTTGGCACAATCGAGGTAACTCTTCCCACTCAAGGCACATTCAAGGTAAATGGTCACCGACTCAAAATCTATAATGGTGAAGATTTTAGGGATATGAGAGAGGAGCTTTAGCTCCGTGAACCTTCTTTTAAAAAATGAAAACAGGGTAAGTCTAGCTTAAGACTTTAAACAAGCGCTTCTCGGGAGGCAACCCGAGCATTAACCACACTAACATTAGATCCTTAATTTTTAGCATTTAATCCCATACTTATTAATCCAATAAAGCGCAGGTTTTAGACCACACGGCCTTGCACACGGGCATGCCCGTGGCTGTGTGGAAGCCATGGAACGAAACACGGGCGTAATTATAGCCGTGCTCGACAAAGGTGACTTTTATCCCCAACACGAGCTACGATAATAGCCCCACGCCCGTGCTGAGGAACCGTGGACTATACTGACTTGTCGAACACAGGTGGAACACACCCGTTTTGAACAACCATGTGAAAAAGAACACGGGCGTGTCACTTTAACCACGACCGTGGCCAAGCACCCTGATCGCGCCCAAAATTAGAAAATTACGAAAAGCACGGGCTGAAAAGAATCGAGCAAGGGCGTGTCCTTTGCCCGTGTCCGATCCCCTATATATAGAACATGACACACATCTTCCCCAAATTTCATAACCCTAAATTGATTTCTCCCAAAATCCCTACCCCCACTCCGGCCATCACTCACAAAACTCATCCCCATTGCCTCCCACCACCTCTTCAACCCTCTGCCTTTCACATAAACACAAAAATTCAAAGCCACGCCCGTGTTAGCAGAGCCACGCCCGCTCCACCACCGTGGTACACAGAAAATTTTACAAAACACGACCGTGCGCCCTCGTCCACGCCCGTGCTCCGCTGTTCATCTCGCCACACAACCACTGCTGGTCACTCTTCATTATTTCATTTTCATTCATTTTACCTTTTGTTTAATTAAAAACTTCATGATATTTAGTTTCTTACTTTTAGTATTATTTAAGTTTTAAGTATAAATTCTTGAATTTTAGAACTAACTAGATTGCTATATTTGTTTAACTTAGTTAATTTTGACAATATAATTTCTCATAATTGAAATGCTCTTATTTAAACCTTAAATATTTTGGGCATTGAACATAGTAATTGCTTTAGTAGTACTTGAATATCAATTGTTTTCAGGTACAATGTCATCATCTCGAGGAAAGAAAACAATAGCCCCGAGCTTGAAAAAGTAAAAGGGATCAGGATCATCATCCGCAAGCGCATCTGCCGAAGTCCGTCATCCGTTTCTTCAATTTCCTCTAGGGGACCAAGAGGACCGTTATAAATTACTGCGAACGCGACCCCTCGGAACAGGCAGATGTATTGACTGGGCCGCTTTAGAGAAGGTCCATCTTGACAGTGATTTACGAGCTCTCCTGACCACTGATCCGTGGGAGCAATTCTTCAACATTGTCGAGCACACATACCTAGAGCTCACTCTGGAGCTCTGATCAATGTTTCAACTGCAAACAGTGATGAGCCGTTACGATGATCTTGGCACAATACAATTTCGTCTTGGCGGCACTATACGATAGCTGAACGTGCCACAGTTCGGAGCTGCTTTAGGACTTTATACAGATGACTTCGTAGCGGAGAACGACCTTTCGGAGTTGCATCGCCATATACATTTCAGCCCCACCCAATGTTGGCACAAGATAGCTACCCACTCTTTCGATTATGACCCCAGTCGCTCAAAAGCGACGGCCCTGGCACCGTCTCTAAGGTACGTACACGGTCTTTTGGCTCATACTTTGACAGGTCGACGAGAGAGCACCGGCATCGTAAATACTCATGACGCCTATTACCTATGGTGCATGTCAAATAGACATGTTATCGACCTAGCATATTTTATAACCGAGCTATTCAACATCAGACGGAGCAGCATCAGTGAGGGATTATATCGATGGGTCCCTATATCACACGCTTAGCTCGGTACTTCGGGCTACTCAACACTGACGCACAAATCTCCTCACTCACACTGATAGGGCAAATGGCCCCACAAGGCATCCAGACGATGCTACACATGAGAATGATAAAATATCATCGTGGGACCGACCCTCCTCAGTACCGATTAGCCCCCTATTGACAAGGAGGAGCCCAAGGACATTACTGATGATGTCTCACCAGTACAAGAGGCACCACCCCCGAGCCAGCGGCTCTTCCATACAGCAGTTTCATTCTCGGACATTTCTGCACGCCTCGATCGATTCGAACAGTACTGTACCCAGTAATTTCAATGCTTTGACGGAATCGAGGCCACCCTCCAGTAGATTTGTCACCACTTCAACATTTTTACACCACCACCACAGGACCCAGCTGACGATGAGGACCTTTGAGTCCTTCTATTGTCCTTATGTTTATTTTCTTTATTTTTATTTGTCTTAATTTAAACCCTTTTGCCTTTATGTTTCACACCTCTATTTTATTCATATTATCATTGGCTATATAACTTTAGAGTATTACTAACAAACACTTATTTAATTCCGCCCCCGAGACATCTAACTACTGACTTTACAGTGTCAATTGAACACTCCAAAATAACAAATAAATCAACAGGAGTAATTCACTGCTACATAAGTCATCTGCCACCTTCGACTCAAGGAATCCATCCATAATTCATGAAGTTTCACTTCTCCCCATATCTTATGATTTTATTATTATCATGCTACTATCTATCTCTGTACATTAAGGGCAATGTACATCTTAAGTGTGGGGGGTGAATCTTAGACGTGCCTACTTTTTTTCATTATTCTCAAAATCCTGAATTATGTCTTGTTTTTAAGTAAATTCCTCATATTACTAGTTAGGATGAAATTTCTAATGATTTATGATTTTTATTGATATGTTTTAGATTAAGTCATTGATAATTATGCATTGATAATTAAATTTTAAGATACTAAAGAATCAAGCATGATAAGTCCATTTTTTTCAATTAAAATTTGCTAGATTGTTGAACTGAATTTAAATATTACTCTGAAGTTTGAAATTTACGAGGTTGATGTCAAAAATACCCATAATTTTTGTGAGTTATTGAGCCTTATAGAGCATATATTCTTTTTCATGCTCACTTTATTGATTATGAGTATGTCAACATTGATTTGTTATTCTAGAACTTGCCTCGTTTATACATATCGAGACCACACCCATGATTTGATATACAGAGATGATTAAGGCACCTAGGTTTTAACCCACTAACTCCATTAAAAGCCTACCTTCACAATTAACCCCTAGTGCACCCCTTTTAATCCTAACAACCCTTTTTATTGACATAACCACTAATATTAACCCAAAACCCTTTGTATTTGTTATCACCATTCTTTTTCGACTTCCCTTATATCAAGATTTGATTTGATTAAGCTACCTAATTATTTCATCTTAGTATATGAATAGAAGTATTATATATATATAAAATCAAAGTATATTCAGTATTAGTATAATGAAAGGCGAGCTTGTACAGTTAAAGTCTATTTATTAAAGAAGAAGCTCGTATTATTAAGGTTTCAATTCACTATGTAATTATTCAATTTATTGTTTCTAGTTAGGTAATTTATCAATTCCATCTCGATTCTAACCTTCTAATTCAGCCCCTATCCACACCTTAACCCTAGCCCCATTACAACCCTAATTAAAGACCTTTTGATTTGTACATCACCTCATATTACAGTGGTGCAGATTTGATTTTTAGGCAAGCCTATGGGATTAACTTTTCATATTCGACTTTTGAGTGCCTAAATTTTGAACCTTAAACACTTTAAGTGATTTGAGTGAATCTTT
Organism: Gossypium sturtianum; assembly: GCA_025698515.1. Lineage (NCBI taxonomy): Eukaryota > Viridiplantae > Streptophyta > Magnoliopsida > Malvales > Malvaceae > Gossypium > Gossypium sturtianum. The sequence goes on from CM046950.1 coordinate 128,657,542, forward strand.
TGTAAGGATGTCAATCCTTGTCGGTTTTGAATTAAAGGTAATTATTTAGATAAGGGGACACGCCTATATTTTCGAGCTACAAATCTATGACTTGGATTGTTTGAATCCTTAGGACTCTTTGAATTGAATTATCCATGTATAAATTATCTATGAATTATGATAAGATATTTTTGATAGGAATTATGAATTATAGAAAGTTCGTTTTAATTGTAAGTTGAGAATTTTGCTTGAGGACAAGCAAAAGCTTAAGTGTGGGGGTATTTGATAAACTGAAATAGTAACATATTTTAATCCCACATTTAGCATACTTTTGGATGATTTATCCCTTGATTTATGTAAAAAGGTGCTCTTAATCCTTTCGTTTCATGTCTTATACTCAGGAAAGCACCCAAGAATAAAAAGTACGAGAAACAGGCTCAAAACGAACCAAAATGGGCCAAAAGAGAAATCGACACGGCCTGGACTAAATCCCACACGCCCGTGCCTCCTCAAATATACTAGAACACGACCTAAAGTCGATCTACACGGCAGTGCCTCATTAATGGAGTCCAACACGGCCTGGCCACGATTCACACGGGCGTGCGCCATGGTCGTGCCCCTGCCGTGGCGGAGAGTAATTTCACTCGGAAAAGGATACTTAGGGGCAAAGAAACCTATTTCAAAAGCCTATATAAAGACCCTAGGTATAACCTAAAAGAGGGTGGTTAGCTAGGCCAAGGAGCCGAGCCGAAGAGGTCAGATTTGTGGGAAACTCTCAAGGGATAGCCACCGATCCATCTCCGTGCCAGGAATTCTACTCAAGATTTGAGGATCTCTCCTTCAATTCCTTCAGGGAGTTTTAGGGATTTCTTATGTTTTATTTTATCTTTTCTTCTGAGGTGTTTTTCTTTATTATTATGAACTAAACCCTTCAGATACCTGAAGGGGGATAAAACCTAGATGAATCTTGTTATTGTTTTCTGAACTATATGATAAATACTTGATTTGTTGTTGATTATGTGTGCTTAATTCTTGTGTTGATATTTCGCGGATATTAATTCAAGTTGAATGTGCTTAGGTGGTGGAGCAAAAGTCCCTGCTTAAGAGTAGATCTAGCATAACTAGGCGGAGTTGATCGTACGCCTAGAGATAGGTTGACGAGATTTTGCCGGAGTAGGGTGAAACCTAATATGAGAGTCCATAGATCAATTTACTGCTATTTTAGGGGTTTTAATTAGAAAGAGATTTTAATTAATCAACCTAGGGTTAGACGTTATTTGCCTCGAGAGAGGGTTTAATATAAATTAGGGAGTCCTACGGATCAAGTCAAGTGAATAAATCGTCTGGTTCAGTTTTAGATAACAAGTGAAGTCTAGGTGGATTCTTCCGAAGAGTATCATCTTAATCAACTGAGTTTTTCCCAAGTATTTCCCGAATTCATTCTTTTTGTCCTTGCGTCTTTAGCTTAGTAATTAGTTAATTTAGATTAATAAATAACTTCACTTATTTTAGGCTAAATAATAGAAAGAAAGTTAGTATTAGTACTTTTAGTTCCTTTGGGTTCGACAATCCGGTCTTGCCTAAGCTATACTACTGTTCGATAGGTGCACTTGCCTCAATCGTTGTTATAGTTAGTTCCAGGATCGATCATTATAAATTTAAAACTCTGAAATACAATGATCGAGTTTTTGAATAATTTATAAGGCAAAATAAAATTGTAAAAGTTAATGGGGTTAGTGCTCGGGTTGCCTCCCGAGAAGCGCACGTTTATAGTCTTAAGCTAGACTTTCTTCTCGTTTTCATTCTCAGGGTGGTTTGAGGAGTTGATAGTCCTTCCTCATGCTATCAGTTGTATCATTGTGAAAAATTTAAATCGAGATGTGTTTATAGTAAAAGTACCAAAAATAAGATTACTTACCTTGATTGTTCCGTATGGGAAAACACTGGTTACCCTAAAAGGTATTTCTTTATTTGTGTTAGGGTTCGGAAGAGATATTCGAGGATCTGCCTTATCTAACAGTACCTGGTCTCCTATTTTGAAGTGGTTATTTGTAACACCCCTAACCCGAGACTATCGTCGGAACAGGGTTAAGAGGTATTACCGATCAATCAGAACATTCAACATCTAGAATTTACGACACAAAGTCAATCATCTTCAATCCCATTCAATTATAATCATGGTGTCCCTTATCGAGGTCTACGAGACCTAATTCACATGCTAAAGAGGGGTCGGGACTAAATTGAACACACACAGAAATTCTCGAACACTTAAAATTTTTCTAAGATTCAGGGGAGACACGCCCGTGGGAGGAGGCCGTGTGCCCTCCACGGCTACTAGATACCCCCGTGTGTCCATCCGTGTCTATATACTGTCTATTTCAACACGGTCACTAGGCTCGCCCGTGTGCCCATTCGTGTCTATATACTGACTATTTTAACACGGTCATTAGGCACGCTCGTGTGCCATGGCCGTGTAATACTAAGCTACATTCTGCCAATTCACCGATGGTCTTAGGCACACCCGTGTGCCTCGACTGTGTAACATTATAGGCCATTTTAAAAGGTCAAAGTGCCACCCATTTGGGTCAATCAGTAACGCCCCGAATTTGGGCGTAGAAGAATTGGGCTTTGGGCTTTGGGTCTCAGAAAATTTTTAAGTGAGCGAGAAAATGACAATTGGCATGTGGGCTTTGAGGGTTAATGAATTTGGAGTGTCTAGGGGTGTTAGAGATGTTCTGGGATCAAGTAAGGGTATAGGAAAAATTTTAGTTTTAGCCCAAGGGAACTGTGACTTCAGTTAGTAGGCATTTTAAATAAATGAAGAAGAAAAATGAAACAAAATAGCTTGTGGTGTAGTGGCAAAGTTGCGCCACTTAGGGAGCAGGGAGGTGGCGTCATTAGCAGGCAAGGGAATCCAAGGTTCGAGTAGTGGCATGGTATTTTGTTGGGGATTTAATTTTTACCTTCTAGATGGTTAGTAGTGGCATTGGATGTGAACTCTGAAGGAAGTGTTCATGAGAGAAAATTAAGGAAGGGATAAAGGAGCTTATCTTAGAGAAAATTTAGGATGAGATTGAGGAGTTATCAAGGAGAAAAGTTAGGAGCTGAGAAGTGTGAAGAGTTGGTGCCGTTGTGGGAAGTGGGAAATGTATAAATTTGGCTTAGGAGGGTAAATGAGTGTCGTTTTTTGGGTCTTTTAAGGGGGTATTACGAATTTTCATTGTGGCTTTCGGCATTTGGAGAGTTTTGCAAATAAGTTAGTCTTTCTTTTATTTACCGAATATCATGTAGTTACCCTCACACAAGCACATTTGATCTTTTCTTTTGTCCCCCTCATTCTGTTCTTCTATTGCCGAATTCTTTCATTACCGAAAAACCATCATTCCTTTTTGCCGATTTCTCTCTTAGCCAAACTTTTCTATTGTCGAATTACCATCATCTTCTCTTGCTGAAATCCCCCATTAGTGTCGAATCTTTGTTGTTTTTCTCTATCACAAACCAGTTGGTATCTACTCTCAGTCAATGTTAAAAGCCGAATCTCGTTTGGTAGGCCGCAGGATCTAAGGTTGGATTCGGTAAGTATTCTGTTAACTCCCTTTAGTATGTTTTGTTGAAAGCCGAAGGGCGATCTAATTTCTCATTGTCGTTAACATGTATTAACAAGGGTAAGGCTCAACAATTCCAAGCGTGGTAGGTAAGGATTGCTAACAAGGTGGTAAGTGTTCTCGACTCAGTCATGGTTTTGTAAGTGGCCGAATCTAATGTGGCTCATAGGGGTGACTTATGTACGATATGGGTCACTTGGTTTTGACAATATAGGTGTTTGGGTGCAGATCTAGAGGATAATCGCCAATAGTAGCAAAGGAAGGGCTACTAGAATGTAAGGCACACGGTAAGGGTACGGTGAGGTTTTGGTTTTTAGTTAAGTATGTGTTAACGCTTTGGTTAATCGCTAGTATTGTCAATTGTAGGTTCGTGACTAAGGGGTTTACAGCATACGAGGTTACCAGGTGTGTACAAACACAACACACACGATATCGACAATGCCGAAAAGCCGAAAAGCCGAAAGTGGCTAAATGGGCCCGGTGGGCCCTGAGGCTAAGTTTGATAAAATGGTTTGGTTGATTATACGAATTAAGTTAGCTATGCTTGATGCATGATCTGGATATGTTTTGGGCCTAATAGGCCATATGATGAGATTTGGGCCTAACGGGCCGTAAGGACATGAGATGGGCTTATGGGGGCGTAGACAAGTATGTTAGGGTTAATGGACTTTAGGCGTAGTTTGAACAACTTTGTAATTTCATAAAACTTAAGATAATCAAACATGTCTATGGACAAGTCGATTAGTTAGAGTGTGGTAACCGACATATGCATGTCTAGGATTGGATCTAGTGAGAGCTTGGTACTTAAGCGGTCCGAGTGACCCACCTCCTCTTTTCTAAGATCCTACCTGGTGCATAGTGTTTGTTCACTTTAACCACGAGGACTTGTTTATGGGCCAAAGTTTATAACTAAAACTCGAGAGGGGCCAAATACCCTTATATTTTTAAAATTACTAAAATACCCTTATATTTGTAAAATTACTAAAATACCCTTATGTGTAAAATTACTAAAATACCCCGATTTGAAAAATTATCGAAATACCCCTGGTTTGCAAAATTAGCGAAATACCCCCGGTTTGCAAAATTGCCGAAATACCCTTGGTTTGTAAAATTACCAAAATACCCATGTTTTCAAAATTACCAAGACACCCCTATTTTGCCAAATTACCAAAATACCCCTGTAGGGCAGAGTTACGAAAATACCCCTTGGTAGTGAAATGATGAAAATAGCCCTATGTGATGGATATGAGTTTATGGATGTTACTTGTGTGTTTGATGCATTCATATGATATTCTTCTTAGGATGCATATGGGTGGGAATTATTGTACGGAGGAAGAATTGAGGATCGCATAGTCGTTTGACGACTGTGGATCCTCCGAAGGCTTTATAGCCACCGCAGGCTTTTTAGCCACCGAGCAGCCATGCCACACCGATAATGTTACCGAGGGCTGTGTGCCATTAATATGGGCTTCGTGCCGTAATTATGGACTTTGTGCCAATACCGAAGGCTTTGTGTCGTAATTATGGGCTTTGTGCCAATACCGATGGCTTTGTGCTGTTATTATTGCTTTGTGCCAATCATATTTACCGTGGCTATGTGCCTAACATATATATATTGATGACTCTATGTCAATATTGGAGGATCGCATGGCCGTATGGTATGGATCTAGGATCGCATGGCCGTATGGTATGGATCCAGAGAGGCTTTAAGCCCAATATATGATTAGCAGCTTTGCTGCAATGTTCAGTAGTACCGCAACCGGGCTACCCATGGTGTATAGAGGAGGGGTGGGTCGAGCTAGAATTCCCCACAGGAGTCATAAGGTTGGAAGGGAAATGGTGTGTGTAGTGGATGGATTTTTGGGGTGGGTTTTGCATTATCTTGTTTGTATATGATGCGATATGATATGATATAAGGTCATTGTGGCCTAAGGCCCAAGACCACCAATTTTGTTAGGGCTTAGGCCCAATGTGAATATTTGTATGTGATTTGATTGCCAAGGGTTGTACACACTGAGTTTCGAAACTCACACCCTTTAATTTAATGTTTCAGGCATTCCCGAATAGACGACTCGACGTGGGAGAGGACTCGGAGATGGCCACACTACAAGCTGTTCAAATGTTTTAATTTATTCAAATGATTCTGTTTTAAATACTTTGTTTTTTTTTTCATTGGATTGTAATAAAGCCATGTAACTCCTATTTGACTTTGAATTTTTGGTTTATTATTATTGTTTCAACTACCCACTTAAGAAATTTCATAAAATTATTAAGGTGTTAATATGGTTTTCGAAATAATCTTTTGTTTTGGGCTTTTGGGCCTTAAATGGTTAACTAGTAAATTGTTTTGAAGTGCGCCTTTAATGTGACATTCCAGATTCGGGCCTAACTTCTAGGTCGGGTTTGGGGTGTTACATTTAGTGGTATCAGAGCCCAGTTGCAAAGCTCGGGCTATGAAATGGGCCTTAGATTTTTTATTTTTAAAATAAGTAGATTAAAAAGTTTTGCAGGATTCTTGAAGTGTAGTTCACCGAGCCCTCGACGTCGAGCCAAGTAAGTTTTTTTGTTATTGCACTTGTTTAAAATTACTGAACTGTATTTAGATAGCCCCTAGATGATTATACTAAAGTTTTTTTTTAGTTAGAGTGAAACTAAAGCCCGTAGGAACTTGAAACTGTAGAGGATTTACGAAAACAACCTCTTTACTTAATACTATCATAAAACATCGGCTTAATTACTGAAACTAACTAAAACTTCATAAAACTCCTAATTCAGATAATACGAGAATCTACGATTAGCGCTAAAAGAGGAGGAAGAGGCCGCAGCCGAGGCCGTGGAAGTGTTAGGGTTTTGTAAACATTTGAATCGGAATTTGGTACTTATTCTGCGTATGTTTGAGAATGGTTGGGATAGGTGGATGTTTTGGGTATGTATTAAAATTATTAGGGTCAGAGTGTGCAGCGATAGTGTGGTGGGGTAGTTGATGCACGACCACCCTGTTAGTTGGAAATTTCGGGGACGAAATTTCTTTTAGGAAGGGTGAGTTGTAACGCCCCGAATTTGGGCCTAGAAGAATTGGGCTTTGGGATTTGGGTCTCAGAAAATTTTTAAGTGAGCGAGAAAATGACAATTGGCATGTAGGCTTTGAGGTTTAGTGAATTTGGAGTGTCTAGGGGTGTTAGAGATGTTCTGTGATCAAGTAATGGTATAGGAAAAATTTTAGTTTTAGCCCAAGGGAACTGTGATTTCAGTTAGTAGGCCTTTTAAATAAATGAAGAAGAAAAATGAAACAAAAGAGCTTGGGGTGTAGTGGCAAAGTGGCGCCACTTAGGGAGCAGGGAGGTGGCGTCATTAGCAGGCAAGGGAATCCAAGGTTTGAGTAGTGGCATGGTATTTTGTTGGGGATTTAATTTTTGCCTTCTATATGGTTAGTAGTGTCATTGGATGTGAACTCTGAAGGAAGTGTTCATGAGAGAAAATTAAGGAAGGGCTAAAGGAGCTTATCTTAGAGAAAATTTAGGATGAGATTGAGGAGTTATCAAGGAGAAAAGTTAGGAGCTGAGAAGTGTGAAGAGTTGGTGCCGTTGTAGGAAGTGGGAAGTGTATAAATTTTGCTTAGGAGGGTAAATGAGTGCCGTTTTTGGGTCTTTTAAGGGGTATTACGAATTTTCATTGTGGCTTTCGGCATTTGGAGAGTTTTGCAAATAAGTTAGTCTTTCTTTTCTTTACCGAATATCATGTAGTTACCCTAACACAAGCACATTTGATCTTTTCTTTTCTCCCCCTCATTCTGTTCTTCTGTTGCCGAATTCTTCCATTACCGAAAAACCATCATTCCTTTTTGCCGAATTCTCTCTTAGCCAAATTTTTCTATTACCGAATTACCATCATCTTCTCTTGCTGAAATCCCCCATTAGTGTCGAATCTTTGTTGTTTTTCTCTATCACAAATCAGTTGGTATCTACTCTCAGTCAAGGTTAAAAGCTGAATCTCGTTTGGTAGGCCGCAGGATCTAAGGTTGGATTCGGTAAGTATTCTGTTAACTCCCCTTAGTACATTTTGTTGAAAGCCGAAGGGCGATCTAATTTCTCATTGTCGTTAACATGTATTAACAAGGGTAAGGCTCAACAATCGCAAGCATGGTAGGTAAGGATTGCTAACAAGGTGGTAAGTGTTCTCGACTCAGTCATGGTTTTGTAAGTGGTCGAATCTAATGTGGCTCATAGGGGTGACTTATGTACGATATGGGTCACTTGGTTTTGACGATATAGGTGTTTGGGTGCAGATCTAGAGGATAATCGCCAATAGTAGCAAAGGAAGGGCTACTAGAACGTAAGGCACATGGTAAGGGTACGGTGAGGTTTCAGTTTTTGGTTAAGTATGTGTTAACGCTTTGGTTAATCGCTAGTAATGTCAATTGTAGGTTCGTGACTAATGGGTTTGCAGCATGCGAGGTTACCAGGTGTGTACAAACACTACAAACACGATATCGGCAATGCCGAAAAGCCGAAAAGCAGAAAGTGGCTAAATGGGCCCGGTGGGCCCTGAGGCTAAGTTTGATAAAATGGTTTGGTTGATTATACGAATTAAGTTAGCTTTGCTTGATACATGATCTGGATATGTTTTGGGCCTAATAGGCCATATGATGAGATTTGGGCTTAACGGGCCGTAAGGACATGAGATGGGCTTATGGGGGCGTAGACAAGTATGGTAGGGTTAATAGACTTTAGGCCTAGTTTGAACAACTTTGTAATTTCATAAAACTTAAGATATGTCTGTGGACAAGTCGATTAGTTAGAGTGTGGTAACCAACATATGCATGTCTAGGATTGGATCTAGTGAGAGCTTGGTACTTAAGCGGTCCGAGTGACCCACCTCCTCTTTTCTAAGATCCTACCTGGTGCATAGTGTTTGTTCACTTTAACCGCGAGGACTTGTTTATGGGCCAAAGTTTATAACTAAAACCCGAGAGGGACCAAATACCCTTATATTTGTAAAATTACTAAAATACCCTTATATTTGTAAAATTACTAAAATACCCTTATATTTGTAAAATTACTAAAATACCCTTATGTGTAAAATTACTAAAATAGCCCCGATTTGAAAAATTACCGAAATACCCTTGGTTTGCGAAATTACCAAAATACCCCCGGTTTGGAAAATTGTCGAAATACCCCTGGTTTGTAAAATTACCGAAATACCCCTATTTTCAAAATTACCAAGACACCCCTATTTTGCCAAATTACCAAAATACCCCTGTAGGGCAGAGTTACGAAAATACCCCTTGGTAGTGAAATGACGAAAATACCCCTATGTGACGGAAATGAGTTTATGGATGTTACTTGTGTGTTTGATGCATTCATATGATATTCTGCTCAGGATGCATATGGGTTGGAATTATGGTACGGAGGAAGAATTGAGGATCGCATAGTCGCTTGACGACTGTGGATCCACTGAAGGCTTTATAGCCACCGCAGGCTTTTTAGCCACCCAGCAGCCATGCTGCACCGATAATGTTACCGAGGGTTGTGTGCCATTAATATGGGCTTCGTGCCGTAATTATGGACTTTGTGCCAATATCGAAGGCTTTGTGCCAATACCGAAGGCTTTGTACTGTTATTATGGTTTTGTGCCAATCATATTTACCGTGGCTATGTGCCTAACATATATATATTGATGACTCTATGTCAATATTGGAGGATCGCATGGCCGTATGGTATGGATCCAGGATCACATGGCCGTATGGTATGGATCCACAGAAGGCTTTAAGCCTAATATATGATTAGCAGCTTTGCTGTAACGTTCGGTAGTACCGCAATCGGGCTACCCATGGTGTATAGCGGAGGGGTGGGTCGAGCTAGAATTCCCCACAGCAGTCATAAGGTTTGAAGGGAAATGGTGTGTGTAGTGGATGGATTTTTGGGGTGGGTTTTGCATTATCTTGTTTGTATATGATGCGATATGATATGATATGAGGTCATTGTGGGCTAAGGCCCAAGACCACCGATTTTGTTAGGGCTTAGTCCCAATGTGAATATTTGTATGTGATTTGGTTGCCAAGGGTTGTACACACTGAGTTTCGAAACTCACACCCTTTAGTTTAATGTTTCAGGTATTCCCGAATAGACGGATCGACGTGGGAGAGGACTCGGAGATGGCCACACTACAAGCTGTTCAAATGTTTTAATTTATTCAAATGATTCTGTTTTAAATACTTTGTTTTTTTTTCTTTGGATTGTAATAAGGCCATGTAACTCCTATTTGACTTTGAATTTTGGGTTTATTATTATTATTGTTTCAACTACCCATTTAAGAAATTTCATAAAATTATTAAAGTGTTAATATGGTTTTCGAAATAATCTTTGGTTTTGGGCTTTTGGGCCTTAAATGGTTAACTAGTAAATTGTTTCGAAGTGCGCCTTTAATGTGACATTCCAGATTTGGGCCTAACTTCTAGGCCCGGTTTGAGGTGTTACACAATCCTACAAGCACATTTGAGCAACACCACTTCATGCTTCTAATTGCATTCAAACATACCATTTCATACACCAATTAGTCATCCACAATATCATCTACTTCTATACATATTGGCCTCACAAATGAGTCCATCCAAGTATCAATTTTACATCTCAAAACATTTATAACTCAAACATCGTATAATCCATACCAAAACTCATCTTCTAATCACCACTTTCATCAACCATAAAGTCATGAAACATACCACATTCATAGCTCATTCACAAACTCAATATTATCACACTTCCAAGCAAACTCACATGGCAAGGATTAAACATCACAAATCATACCATAACCTCTAGCCTATACATGCCATATTTAATCAATATACATCTTTCCAGAAGTGCCAAAATAAATTGCCGATAGTGTGATTGATATGCTGACGATCCCCGGATCCGAGCTAGTTTTACTTGACACTTTGCAGCGTAAAAACAAATCACACAGTAAGCTTTCCAAGGCTTAGTAAGTCCGTAATATATTACATGTAATTCAATAATTCAAATTAATATACAAGAATAAGCCATCACTTGGATTAATTTATCAATGCTACACCAACTCAACTATACTCAATGTTCACATAGTACTCCATCCATATACTTTCAAAATCCACCAACACATAGATATCATACGTACCTTAATCAACACATAGTTATCATACAACCTTAGCTGATACGTAGTTATCATACATACCTTTGTCAACACATAGTTACTCACCAACCAAGCTACTCAATTGCTCAACTTTACATTTCGATCAATCTTTACTATATTTTTTATTTATTTGCACACTTAGTGCCAATTCATAATCAAAACTTATTTATCATCGCACACTTAGTGCCAGTTTGTTAAACCGAACTTGTATCGGTATCGCACACACAATGCCAATTCGGTAAGCTAAAATTTGATTAACATTGCACACACAGTGCATCTATATCAATTCGATCTTAAATTGATATCGCACACGCAGTGCCAACCAAAAAGTCTAAGCTTATATCAATTCGCACACACAGTGCCAACCACAAAGTCTAAGCTTATATCAATTCGCACACACAGTGCCAACCACAAAGTCTAAGCTTATATCAATTCGCGCACACAGTGCCAATCGTCTCGATCATATTTCCGAATACGCACACTTAGTGCCACATGACTCAACTCTCACATAGCATCTACATTTCAATATCATTATAACATTCATTTCATAGCAATTAACATAATTAAGTAGTCATATTATGTCCGAACTTACATCAATATCGCACACACAGTGCTAATCACAAAGCCGAAGTTTATATTATTTCGCACACACGGTGCTAATCATATCGGTCACATTTTCGAATACACACATTTAGTACCACATAACTCAATCTCTCACATATCATTTACAATTTGATATATCATACCATTCATTTCATAACATTAAGCATAGTTAATTACGCACATTATATTCGGACTTACCTCGGACGTCGAAATACCGAAACGGTCGATTAATCGAGTACTTTGTCTTTGCCTCGATCTCAATCTGTACCTCTCCTTTCATGGTCTATACACATTTAAATTCAATCCATTAAATCATCATTTCATTCAATTTAGCCCACATACACACATTTAGGGCATTTTGCATAATAGCCCTCATATTTTCACATTTCGACACTTTAGTCCCTAGTTCACAAAATCATCAAATTCACCAAATTCCACCTAGCACAAGCTTAGCCGAATTTAAATTTCATTTATTTCACATTTTAACCCTTAAATTTGCTATTTTCACAATTTAGGCCTAATTAGCTAAATTAATCAAAACTTCAAGAACAAAACATGTTAATCCAACACCAAGTTCTCATATTTTATTATCAACTAACACATAGCTCAAGCATTCATCAATGGCTCATCACAAAAACATCATCAATTCACAAAATTACAACATGGGTTAGCTAGAGCACGAAGCAACGATTACAAAAATGTAGAAATTATCAAAAACAAATCAAAAACTAACCTTGAATCAAGATGATTAATAGCCGAACCTAGCTTGATTTTATCCCTTTTCTTTTCCTTCAAATTCGGCACAAAGATGAGCACTATCTCCTCATTTTCATGTTTGTTTTATTATTATAAACATTTTACTATTCAATTACTAAAATCTCCATTCCATTAATAAATAAAACAAACATGTAATAAGGGCATATTTGACTTTCATTCATCCATTATCTCAAAGATGGCTTATTTGCCATATAAGGCCTCCACCTTTAAGAGCCAACAACAATTTAGCACTTATAAATTAGCACATAGCTTTTACTCTTTACGCGATTAAGTCATTTTTCTTAATTCAACACATAAACGATTAAATTATCACACAGAATTTTCACACAGTCTATATCACATACTATTCACACAGAAAATAATATTAAAATATTTTTACGACCTCGGATTTGTGGTCTCGAACCACTATTCCGACTAGGGTCTAATCTGGAATGTTACAACTCTCCCCCCTTAGGGATTTTCGTCCCCGAAAATCTTACCAGTGAATAGGTGTGGATATTGCTCTCTCATAATGTTCTCAGACTCCCACGTAGCCTCTTCAACTCCGTGTTTGTTCCATAAAACTTTCACTAAGGAAATTCTTTTGTTTCTCAATTCTTTAGTCTCTCGTGCCAAAATTTGGATCGGTTCCTCACTATACTACAAGTCTGACTGAATATCAACCTCAGTAAGAGCAATCATATGAGACGGGTCAGATCTGTACTATCGAAGCATAGACACATGAAACACGTTATGAATTTTCCAACTCAGATGGAAACATCAATCTATAAGTAACCGGCCCAATCGTTAAACGATCGTATACGACTTGATTCGAAGTATTTCCTTTCACGGAGATAAAGGCAATCCCGACACAAAGTCTATCGTGATTCTTCTATTTCCACTCAGGATTCATAATTGGTTGTAACAAACCGGACGGAACCTGAGGTTAAGCCTTAACTTGCTGACAACTAAACACTTTGACACAAAGTCAGAGATGTCCCGTTTCATGCCAGGCCACCAATTCAAAATCAACTAAATCAACTCTGAATTTTTTGGAACACAAATCTGATCTCTAAATCTCAAACAATCATCACTATCAACTCGAAGTTCTAAATCAGAATTCAAATCACATTGAGCTCGTTTTGCTATCATCTCATCATCCATTTTCATGGCCTTACAAAGCTGATGTATAAACATCGGTCTCATCTTCAACTCATCCAAAGCTGAACCATCATCACACAGATCTATCTGAGAATTCATAACTCACAAAGCACATAAAGACTTCTGACTTAAGGCATCAACAATAACATTATCCTTGCCTGAATGATATTCAATCACAAATTCATAACATAATACATTCAACTCACTGAATCAAATCAATATACAAAGTAAACCATCACATAGATAGTTTCACCAAAATGCTCAAACTTAACTATATCCGATACTCACATAACCATCCATTCATCTATTTTTAAATTCATCAACCACGTAGGTTCCATATATATCTTTTCCAACACTTAGATAACGATCTTACATGCTATTCCATGCTCGATACTACACATCAATTGCTCTTTGTTATTTATTCAAATTAATCCTACACTTAGTGCCACATTTCTCAATTCCACATACAACATTTCTAGTCAATAATCACATATTCATTCATAACTTTTAGATATAAATTTAACAACTCGTATTTCTCACAGCTGATACAATATGCCCCGAAATCCAACCTCACGCAACCAAAGCTAACATTTGCTAAACTTAGCATACAATTGTTTCTCGCGCAAAGTCTATAACACAACTCTCAAGCGCTCGTCAACTTGCATCTCATTACATAAATGAATCAGAATGTCATCAATAATCACCACAATAAAACGATCCACATATGGTCTGAATATACGATTCATCAAATCCATAAACACTGCAAGAGCATTCGTTAGTCCGAAAGGCATGACTAATAATTCATAAATCACAAGCATAGATTCAGCTTTCTTATCAGTCACTTTTATATCAATCACATATGTCAAATAAGCTTTGCAACCCCTCTCCTACATAGTTCAAAGCTTTTATCGCAGATACATCAACTGGTACCCCTTTCATATTACTAGATTCAATTCAAACTATCTCACCGTTTTGACTTCTCAAATCTATACTCTTTCATTTACAATTCACGGTGGCATTATGCAGAGTAAGCCAATCCAAACCCAGAATTATGTCAAACTCATTTAATGGTAGTATCATCAAATTAGCCGAAAAGCATATATCCCGAAACATTAATGAATAATTCTTGCACACTTTATCCACCAAGACACACTTATCTAAGGGTTCAATACTCTAATTACCAATTCAGTAGAATCAACAGGTAGAGTCTTACTTGATACTAAATTCACACACACATACGAATGAGTAGATCCCGGGTCTATCAATGCAATCACATCGAGATCAAATAGAGTAAAACTACCAAATGATGTCCGGAGATGAAGCTTCCTCTCGTGACGCAGCATCTTGCATAAGCTCGGGCATGTGCTCTCGCCCCGATCTCACAAATGTATCAATAATCCCTCTTTGACTTCCACTTACATTTCGATATTTCGGGTGATCTACCCTAGCCGTCACATTACTCGGATTCACGCTCTGAACATTTTCTTCCTCAGCTAACATTGGGCAATCTCGAATGAAATGTTCTCATGATCCACATTTATAGCAAACTCTATTGTTGTATTTGTCCCAGCATTCTCCCACATGTCTTCTTCCACACCGTCTACACTCAGGTTTGTTGCTTTTAGCACTTTCGACACTTGATTCATTCGGAGCTTGATTTTTTGGACCAACACTTAGTCTTGCGTGGTCTTTATACGGATGTTCAAAGGAAGTATTTGATCGGTTGCTTGCATCTCTAAATCTCTTTGTCGAAGGTTGAGACAACTTACTCATCGATCTTTTTCTTTCATCTCGAGCTTCAGAATCGGCTTTCTTCTTTTCTTTACATAGCTCCTCGGCTTTGCAAGCTCTTTCAACTAACACAACAAATTCGTTGATATAAAGTATCCCAACCAACAACTTAATGTCTTCATTCAGCCCTTCTATAAAACGTTTACACATTGTAACTTCGGTCGAATCATATTCTCGTGCATACTGGCTTAATCTCACAAATTCTCGCTCGCACTCAGTAACTGACAAACGACCCTGTTTTAGCTCTAGAAACTCTTTACGTTTCTGATCAATGAATCGTTGACTGATATACTTCTTTCTGAATTCAACTTGAAAGAAATCCCAAGTGATTCTCTCTCTCGAAACCACGGACGTCAACGTCTTCCACAAGTTATAAGCCGTATCCCTCAACAGCGAAACAACACATTTTATACATTTATCAGGTGTAAATGACATCTCATCGAATACTCGAATTGTATTCTCGAGCCAAAACTCAGCTCGCTCAGCATCGTCATCAGCTGTGGCCCTAAACTCTTCGCCCCTAAACTTACGAATCTTATCCACAGGAGGCTTATTCAATCGGATCGGATCTACAGCTTGTGGCACAACAGGTACTTATAGGGCTGGAAGTTGTGGAGTAGTCGGATTCGTTTGAACGAACTCTAAAAACCACTCACTCAACATACGGAACAAGGCTTGCTTAGCCTCTCCTCTCTCACTACTTTCATTTAGCCTAGATGTGGCCGGCGCTGTCCCTTGCGCGAGAGCAGGCGCGTTACTCTCTACATTGTCAGCAACTGCTCAATCGGGATCCATTACTATGCGAAAACACATTTATATCTGTAAGAATTCATCACACTATCGTAATTTTATATGTGGCATGTATAGCTAGACTCACACGCGCTACGTTAGTCTGAGAATCGACTAAACCGTAGCTCTGATACCAATAAAATGTAACACCCCTAACCCGAGACCATCGTCGGAATAGGGTTAAGAGGTATTACCGATCAATCAGAACATTTAACATCTAGAATTTACGACACAAAGTCAATCATCTTCAATCTCATTCAATTAAAATCATGGTGTCCCTTATCGAGGTCTACGAGACCTAATTCACATGCTAAAGAGGGGTCGGGACTAAATTGAACACACACACAGAAATTCTCAAACACTTAAATTTTTTTCTAAGATTCAGGGGAGACACGCCCGTGGGAGGAGGCCGTGTGCCCTCCACGGCTACAAGACACCCCCGTGTGTCCATCCGTGTCTATATACTGTATATTTCAACACGGTCACTAGGCACGCCCGTGTGCCCATTCGTGTCTATATACTGACTATTTTAACACGGTCACTAGGCACGCCCGTGTGCCATGGCCGTGTAATACTAAGCTACATTCTGCCAATTCACCCACGGTCTTAGGCACGCCCGTGTGCCTCGACTGTGTAACATTATAGGCCATTTTACAAGGTCAAAGTGCTACCCATTTGGGCCAATCCTACAAGACAATTTGAGCAACACCACTTCATGCTTCTAATTGCATTCAAACATAGTATTTCATACACCAATTAGTCATCCACAATATCATCTACTTCTATACATATTGGCCTCACAAATGAGTCCATCCAAGTATCAATTATACATCTCAAAACATTTATAACTCAAACATCATATAATCTATACCAAAACTCATCTTCTAATCACCTCTTTCATCAACCATAAAGTCATGAAACATACCACATTCATAGCTCATTCACAAACTCAATATTATCACACTTCAAATCCAACTCACATGGCAAGGATTAAACATCACAAATCATACCATAACCTCTAGCCTATACATGCCATATTTAATCTATATACATCTTTCCAGAAGTACCAAAATAAATTGCCGATAGTGTGATTGATATGCTAACGATCCCCAGATCCGAGCTAGTTTTACTGACACTGCAAAGTAGAAAAACAAATCACACAGTAAGCTTTCCAAGGCTTAGTAAGTCCGTAATATATTACATGTAATTCAATAGTTCAAATTAATATACAAGAATAAGCCATCACTTGGATTATTTAATCAATGCTACACCAACTCAACTATACTCAATGTTCACATAGTACTCCAGCCATATACTTTCAAAATCCACCAACACATAGATATCATACGTACCTTAATCAACACATAGTTATCATACAACCTTAGCTAATACGTAGTTATCATACATACCTTTGTCAACACATAGTTACTCACCAACCAAGCTACTCAATTGCTCAACTTTACATTTTGATCAATCTTTACTATATTTTTGATTTATTCTCACACTTAGTGCCAATTCGTAATCAAAACTTATTTATCATCGCACACTTAGTGCCAGTTTGTTAAACCGAACTTGTATCGGTATCATACACACAGTGCCAATTCGGTAAGCTTAAATTTGATTAACATTGCACACACAGTGCATCTATATCAATTCGATCTTAAATTGATATCACACACGCAGTGCCAACCATAAAGTCTAAGCTTATAACAATTCGCACACACAGTGCCAACCACAAAGTCTAAGCTTATATCAATTCCCACACACAGTGCCAATCGTCTCGATCATATTTTCGAATACGCACACTTAGTGCCATATGACTCAACTCTCACATAGCATCCACATTTCAATATCATTATAACATTCATTTCATAGCAATTAACATAATTAAGTATTCGTATTATGTCCGAACTTACATCAATATCGCACACACAGTGCTAATCACAAAGCCGAAGTTTATATTATTTCGCACACACGGTGCTAATCATATCGGTCACATTTCTGAATACACACATTTAGTACCACATAACTCAAGCTCTCACATATCATTTACAATTTGATATATCATACCATTCATTTCATAACATTAAGCATAGTTAATTACGCACATTATATTCGGACTTACCTCAGACGTCGAAATACCGAAACGGTCGATTAATCGAGTACTTTGTCTTTGCCTCGATCTCGATCTGAACCTCTCTTTTCTTGGTCTATACACATTTAAATTCAATCCATTCAATCATCATTTCGTTCAATTTAGCCCACATACACACATTTAGGGCATTTTGCATAATAGCCCTCATATTTTCACATTTCGACACTTTAGTCCTTAGTTCACAAAATCATCAAATTCACCAAATTCCACCTAGCACAAGCTTAGCCGAATTTTTCTAATATCTATACAAACCCATACATTTCATTTATTTCATATTTTAACCCTTCAATTTTCTATTTTCACTATTTAGCCCTAATTAGCTAAATTCATCAAAACTTCAAGAACAAAACATGTTAATCCAACACCAAGTTCTCATATTTTATTATCAACTAGCACATAGCTCAAGCATTCATCAATGGCTCATCACAAAAACATCATCAATTCACAAAATTACAACATGGGTTAGCTAGAGCATGAAGCAACGATTACGAAAACATAGAAATTATAAAAACGGATCAAAAACTAACCTTGAATCAAGACGATTAATAGCCGAACCTAGCTTGATTTTATCCCTTTTCTTTTCCTTCAAATTCGGCACAAAGATGAGCAATATCTTCTAATTTCATGATTGTTTTATTATTATAAACATTTTACTATTTAATTACTAAAATCTCTATTCCATTAATAAATAAAACAAACATGTAATAAGGGCATATTTGACTTTCATTCATCCATTATCTCAAAGATGGCTTATTTTCCATATAAGGCCTCCACCTTTAAGAGCCAACAACAATTTAGCACTTATAAATCAGTAAATATGTAACATCCTGAATTAAAGGGCCTATGCGTTTAGTGTGTGGATATGTTTGATGTGTTAATTTAAGTGTTAGGGGTCTAAATTGGGCTTAGGTTTAGGCAGAGGCCTTGGTTAAATTCTCTATTTGGGCACTATAGGGTTTAAAATGTGGTATTTGTGACCAAAGTGGCCTTGTGGCCCAATATTAGGTGGCGTTGTAAGGGAGCTAGAGGGTGGCGTCACTAGCAGTTGAAGAGGCCCACGTTTTGGCCACAAGGAGCCCATGTCTTTGGGCTATTGTTGGCACTTAAAAAGGGAGCAAGGGGGGACGGCAATGGGGCTAGAAAATAGGAGGATTAAATGATTGGGATAATGTGGAAATTATGCTGATAATAGTAGGGAGAGGTGGAGTTATTTAGGCCTCTTCTAAATGTATGAATAGATTAGGGTAAAAGAGAAAAGATAGGAGCTATCTGCTGAGTGCAGTGTTGGCCGAAATTCTATCACCTAGAGGAGGGAAGAAATCGGTTTCTTTATGGCAAAGGGGTGTCGAAATTTCCCCTATTATTTGATGAGTTGTTACTTAGCAAGAAAGGCACTTTCGGTTTTTGATATGTAAGTACCAAAAGTCTCTATAAATAGGGGTAGTATCTCTTCAATTCCGACATTTGAACCCTATTCTTTTCTTCATTCTCTGTGCCGAAACTCTCAGTCATTCTCTGCAATTTCTTTTCTTTTTATTTCTTCAAAAGCCGAAACCTCTCAATTTTTCTCAACATCTTTTCTTTCAAAAGTCGAAACTCTGAACTCTATTCTCATCTCCATAGCCGAATACTTCCTATTCCCTTTTGCCGATTTCTTCACTAAAGCTGAATCTACATAGACTTCTTCCTATCATCTTTTCTTCTGATCTTCTCAAAAGTCGGAATCTCTAAGGGGTAGTCGAATTCTTTGTGCTAAGATCTCCTAGGTCCAAAAGCCAGAAACACTAGTCCTTGAATCTCATATCACTTTTCGATAATTTCAAGGCCTTTTTGATGGAATCAAATATCGATCAGGGGAAAGAGGGGATTGGATCTGTCAAACCAATCCCTAAGTTTAAGAAACGAGCGGTGTCGTAGATTCGAATCACCACACCGGTTGTGGACCGGCTTCTGAGCAACACCTTAGGCAAATAGCGGTTGTGTCGGCTACGGATAGCATCGACATAGAAAGTGTCGTCTTAACCATAAATAGGTATGTAGATCTCTAACACACTAGTTAACTGTATTATATATATTGGGCTAAAAAGCCGTAAATAGGTCAGTAGACAAATAATAAAACTCCGAAAAAGGGTCTATAAAGGATGCCAGGTACGTAATCATAGAAATCTCTATGTGTATCGATAAATGTATATATGAAAGATTGTTTTCTTAAAGATGGTATGATGTTTTCAATTTTTCATGTGTGTATGTATGGGGTGGGATTATGATAATGAAAGGGAAGAGCATGATAGGTCACTTGGTGATCGGTGGTTAAACCACGAATTCAAATGTTAGGTCACATAGTGATCGGTGGCAAAGCCATACTTAAATGATTCCTGATTAATAGGAATAGGCAGTACGGCTGTCGATATGGTATGTAGTGGTTGGCGGGTTGATTGTAGAAATCCCCGAGGTGTGTTGGCTGGTACAAGTTGGTGTGTAAAGGATGGACTTTTAGGATGGGTTAGGCCAGTTACCATTCATCATTTAATATGTATGTATGATTGTTGCCATAACGTATGGGCCAAGGCCTATAATGTGTTTGTGGGCCTCAGGTCGTTGTGTGTTTCGGGATTTATACACTGAGTCTTGGTGACTCACCCTTTCATTTTTTATCTACTCTTTCGGATGAGCAGAGATCGTTGACATGGGGAGCCGAGCGCACTCGAGGCCATCAAGTTTTATTTTATTTATTTTCATAGACTACTTTCAGTTTTCTTTAAGTTTTAAGTTTGGGATTATTAATGTAATAAGGCCCCATGGCATAGGTTATTGTTGTTTTTTTTGTTAATGTTTACAGTTTAAAATTTATGTTCAAGGACTTAAGTCTTAAAAAGTAATAAAATGGGTGTTCCAATCATGTTCAACGTAAAACAAAGGTTTTCAACAAATATCTTATTTTTATCAAATGCCTAAGTAAAGAAACTGAGATTTTCCAAAAACCATTAAAGTAAAGTTTTAATAATAAACCCCGTAGCATGCCAGATCTGGTCGTAGTGTTTGGGCCGGGTTTGGGGTGTTACATTTTGGTATCAGAGCCTAGTTCCAACTCGGGCTGTGAATGGGTCTAGTAGTGTTTTGAAAATTTAATGAGAATTTGAGAAAATGTCTTGGATGAAGATATGGCCTTCGAGTCTACCGGCACCCGATCCACGCAGGTAAGTATTCAAACTTCTGATATGATATGCATGATTGGGCTTGATGGGCTTGATGGACGTAGACTAGTATATTAGGCATTGATGGACCTTAGGACTAGAATAAACAACTCTTCAATTTCATAAGATTTAATCCAACCAAACAAACCCGTAAACAAGTCGCTAGGTCAGGGTGTGGCAACAGGCATACGCATGTCTAGGATTGGATTCAGGGAGAGCTTGGTACTTAAGCGATCCTAGTGACTCACCTCCTCTTCGCTAGAATCCTACCTGGTGCGTAGTGACTGTTCACCTTAGCCATGTGGACTTGTTGACGGGCCAAAATTTATAATTAAAACCCGAAAGGGATCAGCCACCCTAATTATGAAAATTTTCCAAAATACCCCTGGGTTGTAGAAAAAAAAATACTAAATTACCCCTGATTTGAAAAATGACCAAAATACCCCTGGTTTGGAAAATTACCAAAATACCCCCGAAATGCAAAATTACCAAAATACCCTTATTTCGTAAAACCACCAAGATACCCTATTTTTGAAAAAAAATTATAATAATATATATTTCGAAAATACCCTTGTAGGATAAAATTACGAAAGTACCCCTGGGTAGTGAAATGACGAAAATATCCTTATGTGATGAATGTGAGTTCATGGATGCTACTTGTATGTTGATGTATGATGGTTGATGTATGAAGTTCCTAGAACTAGGAGATACAGACTTGAGACTGAAACCTATAGATATAATTTCGAATTCGAAAGAACTACTCTTAAAACTACTGTTCATAAGATTGTTCGTGGTTAATTAGTGGAAGAAATTAATAATTCATAAAATTTCTAACCAGATAAACGCGAATCGGTAGAATGAGTACAAGAGGTCGTGGACGTCATTCGCGTGGCCGTGGTAAGGGTAGGATGACGGTGTCAGAACCAGTAGGGTCCGGCCATCGATCTGGAAATGAGATGCCTGTACCACCAGCTGTGGAGGAGGAATTTCAGACTGCAGGGCGGCCGGAGATGATGCGTATCTCGTGCAATGTTAAGGGTTCTAGAGAGGGTTATCAAGCGAGCATGAGCATAGGAGCCCTAAGTCTGTGTGGAGCGACTTAGAGCCAATGGGGCGTATGTTTTAGGGAATTTCGGTATAGCCCCGAGTTCACCGAGTATTGGTTGGAGGTAGTTGAACGCATAATGGATGATTTTGATTTCATGGAGGAGGAGAAGTTGAAAGGGGTTGTATCCCTCCCGCGGACGGCTTATCAATGGTGGCTTACTTGTTAAGGATGGTACGGTGGTGACCATCGTATCACTTGGGATTCCTTCAAAACAGCGTTTGAGTAAATACATTGGGACAAGTTATGTGGATGCGTAGCGTGAGCATTTCTAAATTTGGTGCAAGGAAGTAGGTCGTTGGTGCGCATCGCAAGTGGAATTCTTACGCCTTAGCCATTATGCTCGAGGAATGGTGGCCACAGACCATGAACGTTGTGTTTGATTTGAAGATGGTCTGAGGGATGATTTGCGTGTATTGATAGCTTCACAGCGGGAGAGGGAATTTGATGTGCTTGTGGAAAAAGCTAAGATAGCTGAGGAGGTGAAGCGGACAGAGAAACTAAATCGGGATAGAGATAGGGGTGGAAGTAAGAGGAATTTTGGATCGTCAGGGGCAACTGGGCGTACTCAGAAAAGGCCTAGGTCAGACGGGCCGAGGTGGGAAGAGAGACCTACTACTGTTGGTCAGAAACAGAAGTGTGTTCGATGAGGTAAATTCCATGTAGGCGAGTGTTGGGTAGGCAGTGGGAAGTGTTTTAGGTGTGGATCTATGGACCACCAAGTTAGAAACTGTCCGCAGCAACGGGGGAGTGAAGGGCCCACGGGCCAAGGGAATGCACAGCTAGGAAGAGGTGGTCAGCAGCCATAGAGAGGTCGTGGTCCAGCCAGAGGTGGTAACGGTTTCGGTTGGGGCTGTGGAGCACCAGGCTAAGGGGCAGGAAACACTGAGGCGAGACAGCCAGGGTTATTCTATGCTGCCAGACATCGAGAGGAGGCTGACGCACCGGATGTTGTAACCGGTACGTTTTTAATTTTTGGTTTGCCTTACACTGGCTTGATTGATATTGGTTCGACGCACTCTTATGTTGCTAGTGCTATATCGGGAACTCTGAATATAGGATATGAGACTTCTTCTAGGGAGATGACTGTAGTAAGCCCTCTAGGACAAACTGTAGTGGTGAACAAATCAGAGGGCGACGCACTTCGGAAGTTCAAGGGGTAGCTTTTTGAGGCCGATCTGATGGAACTGCCGTTTGGGGAGTTCGATTTGATCTTAGGAATGGATTGGTTAGTGAAGTATCAAGCGAACTTGGACTGTGCTGCCAGGCATAAGGTGTTAAAGACTCCCGATGGCGGTGAAGTGTTGGTGATAGGTGAAAGGGGGAACAGGTTGTCAAATGCGATGTCTGCCCTAAGGGCAGAAAGGATGGTGAGGAAAGGATGCGAGGCAATTCTAACGGTTGTTCGGGCTCTGGAAGCCAAGGAACTAACTGTCGGAGATGCCAGGACGATGCGGCAGCAATACCCCTATCTTTCCTGACTAGGTAATTTTGAGGACGAAATTTCTTTTAAGGGGGTAGAACTTTAACATCCTGAATTAATGGGCCTATGCGTTTAGTGTGTCGGTATGTTTGATGTGTTAATTTAAGTGTTAGGGGTTTAAATTGGGCTTAGGTTTAGGCAGAGGCCTTGGTTAAATTCTCTGTTTGGGCACTATAGGGTTTAAAAGGTGGTATTTGTGACCAAAGTGGGCTTGTGGCCCAATATTAGGTGGCGCTGCAAGGGAGCTAGAGGGTGGCGTCACTAGCAGTTGAAGAGGCCCACTTTTTGGCAGCAAGGAGCCCATGTATTTGGGCCATTTTTGGCACTTAAAAAGGGAGCAAGGGGGGATGGCAATGGGGCTAGAAAATAGGAGGATTAAATGATTGGGATAATGTGGAAATTATGCTGATAATAGTAGGGAGAGGTGGTGTTATTTAGGCCTCTTCTAAAGGTATGAATAGATTAGGATAAAGGAGAAAAGATAGGAGCTATCTGCTTAGTGCAGTGTTGGTTGAAATTCCATCACCTAAAGGAGGGAAGAAATCAGTTTCTTTATGGCAAAGTGGTGCCGAAATTTCCCCTATTATTTGATGAGTTGTTAGTTAGCAAGAAGGGCACTTTCGATTTTTGATATGTAAGTGCCGAAAGTCTCTATAAATAGGGGTAGTATCTCTTCAATTTCGGCATTTGAACCCTATTCTTTTCTTCATTCTCTGTGCCGAAACTCTCAGTCGTTCTCTGCAATTTCTTTTCTTTTGATTTCTTCAAAAGCCGAAACCTCCAAATTTTTCTCAACATCTTTTCTTTCAAAAGCCGAAACTCTGAACTCTATTCTCATCTCCATAGCCGAATACTTCCTATTCCCTTTTGCCGATTTCTTCACTAAAGCCAAATCTACATAGACTTCTTCCTATCATCTTTTCTTCTGATCTTCTCAAAAGCCGGAATCTCTAAGGGGTAGTCGAATTCTTTGTGCTAAGATCTCTTAGATCCAAAAGCCGGAAACACTAGTCCCTGAATCTCATATCACTTTTCGGGAATTTCAAGGCTTTTTTATGGAATCAAATATCGATCAGGTGAAGGAGGGGATTGGATCTGTCAAACCAATCCCTAAGTTTAAGAAACGAGCGGTGTCAACAGTTCAGTATTGGCCACCGGATTGTGGATCGGCTTCTGAGCAACATCTTAGGCAAATAGCGGTTGTGTCGGCTACGGATAGCATCGACATAGAAAGTGTCGTCTTAACCATAAACAGGTGTGTAGATCTCTAACACACTAGTTAATCAGATATATATATATATTGGGCTAAAAAGTCGGAAATAGGTGCGTGAGATTTGTCGAATAAAACCCGAAAAAGGGTCTGTAAAGGATGCCAGGTACGTAATCATAGAAATCTCTATGTGTATTGATAAATGTATATATGAAAGCCTATTTTCTTAAAGATGGTATGATGTTTTATATTTTTCATGTGTGTATGCATGGGGTGGGATTATGATAATGAAAGGGAAGAGCATGATAGGTCACTTGGTGATCGGTGGTTAAACCACGAATTCAAATGTTAGGTCACATAGTGATCGGTGGCAAAGCCACACTTAAATGATTCCTGATTAATAGGAATAGGCAGTACGGATGTCGATATGGTGTGTAGCGGTTGGCGGGTTGATTACAGAAATCCTCGAGGTGTGTTGGCTGGTACGGGTTGGTGTGTAGAGGATGGACTTTTAGGATGGGTTGGGCCAGTTACCATTCATCATTTAATATGTATGTATGATTGTTGCCATAACGTATGGGCCAAGGCCCATAATGTGTTTGTGGGCCTCAGGTCGTTGTGTGTTTCAGGATTTATACATTGAGTCTTGGTGACTCACCCTTTCATTTTTTCTCTACTCTTTCAGATGAGTAGTAGATCGTGGACATGGGAGCCGAGGCGGACTCGAGGGGCCATCAAGTTTTATTTTATTTATTTTCATAGACTACTTTCGATTTTCTTTAAGTTTTAAGTTTGGGATTATTAATGTAATAAGGCCCCATGGCATAGGTTATCGTTTTTTTATTTGTTAATGTTTACAGTTTAAAATTTATGTTCAAGGACTTAAGTCTTAAAAAGTAATAAAATGGGTGTTCCGATCATGTTCAACGTAAAACAAAGGTTTTCAACAAATATCTTATTTTTATCAAATGCCTAAGTAAAGAAACTGAGATTTTCCAAAAACCATTAAAGTAAAGTTTTAATAATAAACCCCGTAGCATGTCAGATCTGGTCGTAGCATTTGGGCCGGGTTTGGGGTGTTACAACATAGCTTTTACTCTTTACGTGATTAAGTCATTTTTCTTAATTCAACACATAAACGACTAAATTATCACACACGTAATTTTCACACAAATATATCACATACTATTCACACGTAGAAAGAATATTAAAATATTTTTACGACCTCGTATTTGTGGTCTCAAACCACTGTTCTGACTAGGGTCTAAACTGGGATGTTACATTTGTTGTTCCTATGAGCTCTTCTGGGGGCTCCTTCAGTTTTACCTTGCGTGGTTCCGGTTGTTCATCGTGTATCCCTAATTTTTCCTTGAAATGTGTCTTCCACTCGTCTAGAACTCACATTTACAGAACTTTACTGATCGTTGTATTTCAGAGTTTTAAATTTATAATGGTCGATCCTGGAACTAACTATAACAACGATTGAGGCAAGTGCACCTATCGAACAGTAGGTATATTTTAGGCAAGACAGATTGTCGAACCCAAAGGAACTAAAAGTACTAATACTAACTTTCTTTCTATTATTTAGCCTAAAATAAGTGAAGTTGTTTATTAATCTAAATTAACTAATTACTAAGCTAAAGACGCAAAGACAAAAAGAATGAATTAGGGAAATACTTGGGAAAAACTCAGTTGATTAAGACGATACCCTTAGGAAGAATCCACCTAGACTTCACTTGTTATCTAACACTGAACCAGACAATTTATTCACTTGGCTTGATCCGTAATACTCCCTAATTTATATTAAACCCTCTCTCAAGGTGAATAACGTCTAACCCTAGGTTGATTAATTGAAATCTCTTTCTAATTAAAACCCCTAGAATAGCAGTAAATCGATCTATGGACTCCCATATTAGGTTTCACCCTAATCAGACAAAATCTCGTCACCCTATCTCTAGGCGGGCGATCAACTCCGCTTAATTATGCTAGATCTACTCTTAAGCAAGGACTTTTGCTCCACCACCTAAGCACATTCAACTTGAATTAATATTCGCGAAATATCAACACAAGAATTAAGCACACATAATCAAGAACAAATCAAGTATTTATCATATAGTTCAGAAAACAATAACAAGATTCATCTAGGTTTCATCCCCTTCGTATCTCAAGGGTTTAGTTCATAATAATAAAGAAAAACATCTCAGAAGAAAAGATAAAACAAAACATAAGAAATCCCTAAAACTCCCTGAAGGAATTGAAGGAGAGATCCCCCATCTTGAGTAGAATTCTGACTTCTGGAGATGGATCAACTGGCAATCCCTTGAGAGTTTCCCACAAATCTGACCTTTTCCGCTCGGCTCCTTGGCCTAGCTAACCGCCCTCTTTTAAGTTATACCTAGGGTCTTTATATAGGCTCTTGAAATAGGTTTCTTTGCCCCTAAGTATCCTTTTTCGAGTGAAATTACTCTGCTCCATGGCGGGGGCACGGGCATGGCACACGCCCGCGTGAATCGTGGCCAGGACGTGTTGGACTCCGTTAATCAGGCACGGCCGTGTAGATCGACTTCAGGCCGTGTTCTACTATATATGAGGAGGCACGGGCATGTGGAATTTAGTCCAGGCTATGTCGATTTCTTCTTTGGCCCATTTTGGTCTATTTTGAGCCCGTTTCTCGTTCTTTTTATTCTTGGGTGCTTTCCTAAGTATAAGACATTAAAAGAAAGGATTAAGAGCACCTTTTTACATAAATCAAGGGATAAATCATCCAAAAGTATGCTAAATGTGGGATTAAAATATGTTACTATTTCAGTTTATCAAATACCCCCCACTTAAGCTTTTGCTTGTCCTCAAGCAAAATTGTCAACTTACAATTAAAACGAACTTTCTATAATTCATAATTCCTATCAACAATGTTTAATCATAATTCATAGATAATTTATACATGGATAATTCAATTCAAAGAGTCCTAAGGATTCAAACAATCTAAGTCATAGATTTGTAGCTTGAAAATATAGGCGTCTCCCCTTATCTAAATAATTACCTTTAATTCAAAACCGACAATGATTGACATTCTCAAAAAAGATTCACTCAAATCACTCAAAGTGTTTAAGGTTCAAAATTTAGGCACTCAAAAGTCAAACATGAAAAGTTAATCCCATAGGCTTGCCTGAAAATCAAGTCTCCACCACTGTAATATGAGATGATGTACAAATCAAAAGGTCTTTGTTAGGGTTGTAACGGGGCTAGGGTTAAGGTGTGGATAGAGGCTGAATTAGAAGGTTAGAATCGAGATTGAATTGATAAATTACCTAACTAGAAATAATAAATTGAATAATTACATAGTGAATTGAAACCTTAATAATACGAGCTTCTTCTTCAATAAATAGACTATAACTGTACAAGCTCGCCTTTCATCGTACTAATACTGAATATACTTTGATTTATTTTTATTTTTTTATATATAAAACATCTATTCATATACTAAGATGAAATAATTAGGTAGCTTAATCAAATCAAATCTCGATATAAGGGAAGTCGAAAAAGAATGGTGATAACAAATACAAAGGGTTTTGGGTTAATATTAGTGGTTATGTCAATAAAAAGGGTTGTTAGGATTAAAAGGGGTTCACTAAGGGTTAATTGTGAAGGTAGGCTTTTAATGGAGTTAGTGGGTTAAAACCTAGGTGCCTTAATCATCTCTGTATATCAAATCATGGGTGTGGTCTCGATATGTATAAACGAGGCAAGTTCTAGAATAACAAATCAATGTTGACATTCTCATAATCAATAAAGTGAGCATGAAAAAGAATATCTGCTCTATAAGGCTCAAAAACTCACAAAAATTATGGGTATTTTTGACATCAACCTCATAAATTTTAAACTTTAGAGTAATATTTAAATTCAGTTCAACAACCTAGCAAATTTTAATTTAAAAAAAATGGACTTATCATGCTTGATTCTTTAGTATCTTAAAATTTAATTATCAATGCACAATTATCAATGACTTAATCTAAAACATATCAATAAAAATCATAAATCATCAAAAATTTCATCCTAATTAGTAATATGAGAAATTTACTTAAAAATAAGACTAAATTCAGGGATTTGAGAATAATGCAAAAAGTTAGGCATGTCTAAGATTCACCCCCCACACATAAGATGTACATTACCCTCAATGTACAAAGATGGATAATATAAATATAATGTTCAAATCAGAAGATATGGGGATAAGTGAAACTCCCTGAATTATGGATGAAATCCTTGAGTTGGATGAACAATATGTTAGAGGGGTCGTTCTGGATGACGATCCTGCGCTAAATGAAGAAATTGGGTAGCCCATGCAGGATTAGCCAGGGATTATTAATAATAATTAAAACTATACTAATTAAATACTTAAAGAAAAGCAAGCTAAAGTGAAGAAAAATAAAAAATAAAATAAAGTTAAAAGAAACGATAAATGGACCGTAATGTCCTTATTGTTGGGTGTGATTTCTAAAGCTGTGGATATGGTGGTGGTCGTGGTGTGATTCCTTAGCAGCCTGAAGAACCTGGCACTAAGAAACTAAAATAAAATAAACTAAATTAAGCATAAGATAGTCAAAGGGAAGGAAAATAAAGGAGAAGATAAAAATAAAACAACAGATAATTGGACTCAAAGACACTTGGCTTGGCGAGTGATTGAGGCGGCCGACATGAACTTATGTAGATCGGTCTCCCACGGGGAGGCTGTGCTTGGTTCCTTCCGCTTTTTTGGCATTTGGACAGTGTGGCTCGATAGTTTGTGAAATATTAGAGCGAAAAAAATAGGGATAGGGTTGAGAAAGAAAAGGGAAACTAAATGAGCTGAATGGGTGAGAAGAGGGAGGGTGGGTGGTTTAAATAGAATTTCAAGTCTGGTACAGTCCCACGCCCGTGTGCCCTAGGCGTGTCGATTCACACGGCCACCTCGTACGGCCGTGTGTCTAGGCGTGTTGGTTCACCCACGCCCTGTTGAAAGATTGCCACGCCCGTTGGTGATAAGTTATCGTTTTGTCGGTGCCCGTGGGGCGGTGGTTGGAGTCTGTGACATTGAAGATTTGATTCTCTCTAACTCGTACCACCTCTGCCATTGCAGTACGGCGATCTGGGGTATCCACACGGCCACGGCCGTCTGCAAGGCCGTGTGGCCGAGAATTCTGTACTTTTCTTTAGTGTATGGTTAGGTACTATAAAGAAAGAATAAAATAAATAAGGCAAAATAAAAATGTAAAAGTTAATGGGGTTAGTGCTCGGGTTGCCTCCCGAGAAGCGCTCGTTTATAGTCTTACGTTAGACTTTCCTCTCGTTTGCATTGTCAGGTTGGTTTGAGGAGTTGATAGTCCTTCCTCATGCTATCAGTTGTATCATTGTGAAAAAATTTAATTCGAGATGCGTTTATGGTAAAAGTACCAAAAATAGCATTACTTACCTCGACTGTTCCATATGGGAAAACACTGGTTACCCTAAAAGGTATTTCTTTGTTAGTGTTAGGGTCCGGAGGAGATATTCGAGGATCTGCCTTATCTAACAGTACCTGGTCTCCTATTTTGAAGTGGTTTGTTGTTCCCATGAGCTTTTCTGGGGGCTCCTTCGGTTTTACCTTGTGTGGTTCTGGTTCTTCGTCGTGTATCCCTAATTTTTCCTTGAAGTTTGTCTTCCACTCGTCTAGATCATTGATCTGAATCCTTCGATCTTCATAAACTACTTCCTTGTTGGCATGGGGTTTAGGATCGGGTTCAGTTGTATTATTTTGTGGTGCTTCCTGAAAATAAGGGTTAACGGAATGGTTATCAGTAGAATTTACGTTCTCACCTTGATTACTCGATGTTCTGGCCGAGTCGAGAGCCTTGAGGGTGACCGTCTCATTACATACACAGTATGAGTTCTCTGCATCAACATCAATTTTAGTCTGGCGCATTGCTAAAAGGGTCTTCCTAAAATTAAGGGAATCGGATTATCCTCATTCATGTCTAAGACAACAAAATCTACTTGGAAAACGAATTTGTCAATTTTACAAGAACACCTTCGATAATACCCCTAGGAATTCTAACGCTTTATCAGCTAATTGAATGCGCATCCTAGTTTGTTTGGGTTTCCCTAGACCTAATTGTTTAAACAATTTATAAGGCATGACATTTATGCTTGCCCCTAAATCAACTAACGTATTATCAGCAGTTAGTCTACCAATTAAACATGGAATTGTAAAACTCCACCGGATCTTTTAGCTTTTGTGGTAGTCTATTACGTAACATTGCTTTGAGCATCTGCGTTTAATTCCACATGTGGATCCTCGTCTAACTTGCGTTTGTTCGTCAAGAGATGTTTTAAAAATTTCCTCGAATCGGCATCTGTGAAAGAGCTTCAGGTAGCGGTAAGTTAATATGTAATTTCTTTAAAAGTTTAAGAAACTTACTGAACTGTTCCACTGTGTCGTCTCTTGTTACCGCTTCGGGATATGGTATGCGAGGTTGGTACTCCTTGATTACCGGTTTTGGTTTTTCTTGTGTTACCTCAACTTTACCTTTTTCTACCTCGTTTCCTTGTATTGGGTAGGTTCGTCTAATCCTTCACTTTCTTGAGCTGTTATGGCTTGGATTTGCTCCTTTGGATTAATCTCAGTGTTGCTTGGTAGACGCCCTTGTGATCGTTTAGACATCAGCTTCGCGAGTTGTCCAACTGACTTAGAAACTTCCTCAACTGACTTAGTGACTTCCCTAACTTGGCTCTCAATCCCGTTGATCGATGCTTGTTGGGTCTTAAGGGTGGTTTCAGTGTCTTGAAGACGGTTTTCTGTGGATGCCATGAATCTTGTCAGCATCTCTTCAAGGTTCGACTTCTTCTCGTGTGGATAGGGCTGATTTTGGAAATTTTGAGGAGGTTATTGTCTTTGATTTCCTTGATTTCCTTGACCTCCCCACAAAAAAATTGGGTTGTTCCTCCAACCTGGATTATAATTATTACTTTATGGGTTATTATTAGATCTGAAATTGTTACCTATATAGTTCATCTGTTCGATCTCTGTGCCCGGTTGGTAGGGTGGGTACTCAGGATTCGCCACGGTTCCACTTACGTCACACTGCATTACTGGATGTACCTGTGAAGAACACAAACTATCAAGCTTTTTATTCATCATCTCTACTTGTGTTGATAGCATGGTTACTACATCTATGTTGAAAACTCCTACTGATTTTGTTGGTTTGGTCCTTGTAACTCGCCACCGATATTCAGATGACATCTCTTCAATAAACTCGTAGGTCGCTTCAGGAGTTTTATTGTTCGGGTTCCACCGGTGGTGAATCAATTAGTTGCCTCGTCGAGGGGTTTACACTGTTATAGAAAGTTTGGACTTGGAGCCACAAGGGCAAACCATGGTGCGGACACCTTCTCAAGAGATCCTTATATCTCTCACATGCGTCATATAATGTCTCCAAATCCATCTGCACAAAAGAAGAGATATCATTCCGTAATTTGGCCATTTTGCCGGTGGGTGATCGCTGTGAATCAGAGTTTTAAAATTTATAAAAAGAACGATCGAACTTGGAAACTACGATTAAAGGCAAGTGTACCTATCGAACAGTAGTATAGCTTAGGCAAGACCGGATTATCGAACCCAAAGGAACTAAAAGTACTAATACTAACTATCTTTTTATTATTTAACCTAAAATAAGCGAAGTTGCTTTTAATCTAAATTTAACGACTTACTAAGCTAAGGACACAAAGACGAAAAAAGACTAAAATTGGGAAGATAACTTTCAAAAAAACTCAGTTGATTTAGACGATACCCTCAGGAAGAATCCACCTAGAATTCACTTGTTATCTATCACTGAACCATATGATTTTATTTCCTTAGTTTGATCCGTAAGACTCCCTAACGTATATTAAACCCTTTCTCGAGGCGAATAACGTCTAACCCTTGGTTAATTAGTGGAACTCTCATTCTCTTATAATAACCCCCTAGAATAGCAGTAAATCGATCTATGGATTCCCATATTAGGTTTCACCCTAATCCAGAAAAATCTCGTCACCCTATCTCTAGGCGTGCAATCAACTCCGCTTAATTGTGCTAGATCTACTCTTAGGCAGGGTCTATTCCTCCTCCACCTAAGCACATCAAATTTGGATAAAGCTCACATAATTAAGAACAAAATAAGTATTTATCATATAATTTAGAAAATAATAACAAGATTCATCATAGGTTTCATCCCCTTCAGGTATCTGAAGGGTTTAGTTCATACATAAATAAGAAATCATCTCAAGAGAAAAGATAAAACAAAACATAAGAAATCCCTAAAACCCCCTGAAGGAATTGAAGGAGAGATCCGCCGTCTTGAGTAGAATCCTGGCTTCTGAGATGGATCAACTGGCTATCTTCGAGTGATTACCACAACTCTGACCTTTTCGGCTTGGCTCCTTGGCCTTGCTAACTGCCCCGACAAAAGCCCAGGCAGAAGGCGTCTGCCGAACTCCCCCGATTAAGTTGCCCCTAAGGTGTTTATATAGGCTTTGAGATGTGTTACTTGGCCTCCAAGTATCCTAATTTGAGTGCAATTCCTAATTGGGGGTTTAATTAGACTTTGGAGTGTGTTTCTTTGCCTCCAAGCATCCAAATCTGAGTGAAATTCCTCTTTCCAGCGACAGGGACATGGTCACGGCACACGCCCATGTGGGTCGTGGCCAGGCCGTGCTCGGACTTCTTTAATGAGGCACGGCCGTGTGAATTGAGGGAAGATCGTGTTCTAGATGATCAGTGAGGCACGGCCGTGTGGGCTAAGGTCCAGGCCGTGTCGATTTCTTATTTGGCCCATTTTGGTCCGTTTTGAGCCCATTTCTCGTTCTTTTTATCCTTGGGTGCTTTCCTGGGTATAAGACATGAAAAGAAAGGATTAAGAGCACCTTTTTACATAAATCAAGGGATAAATCATCCAAAAGCATACTAAATGTGGGCCTAAAATGTGTTACTATTTCGGTTTATCAAATACCCCCACACTTAAGCTTTTGCTTGTCCTCAAGCAAAATTCTCAACTCATAATTAAAACGAACTTCCTTCAATTCATAATAGTCATTGATAGTGTTTCATCATAATTCAGAGATAATTTATACATGGATAATTCAACTCAAAGAGTCATAAAGATTCAAACAGTCTAAGTCATACATTTGCAGCACAAAACATAGGTGTTTCCCCTCATCTAAACAATTACCTTTGATTCAAAATTGACAAGGATTGACATCCTCACTAAAGATTCACTCAAACCACTCAAAGTGTTTAAGGTTCAAAATTAGGCACTCAAAAGTCAAACATGAAAAGTTAATCCCATAGGCTTGCATGAAAATCAAATCTCCACCACTAAAATATGAGATGAAACACAAATCAAAAGGTCTTTGTTAGGGTTTTAACGGGGCTAGGGTTAAGGTGCGGAATAAGGCTGAATTAGAGGGTTAGAATCGAGACTGAATTGACAAATTACCTAACTAGAAAAAATGAACTGATAAATAAATAATTACATGAATTGAAACTTTGAAACTAATAATACGAGCTTCTTCTTCAATATTTGGAATTCAAACGTATAAGCTCACTTAATCACATAACTAATAAAAACTAATAATGAATATACTTCGTTTTTTTTAGAACAAATCAAGTAATAATAAAGAACTTTAACAACTGAAATATAGAACATAGTTAGGAAACTGCTCAAAATCAAATCTCGACTAAAAGGGAGTCAAGAAATGGTTATAACAAATATACAAAGGGTTTTGGATTAATATTAGTGGGTGAGTCAATAAAAAGGGTTGTTAGGATCAAAAGGGTTCACTAGGGGTTAATTATGAAGGTGGGTTTTTAGTGGAGTAAGTGGGTTAAATCCTAGGTGCCTTTATCATTTCTGTATATAAAATCAAAGATGTGGTCTCGACATGTATAATCGATGCAAGTTCTAGAATAACAAATCAATGTTGACACACTCATAATCAATAAAGTGAGCAAGAAAAATAATTTATGCTCTATAAGGCTCAAAATCTCACAAAAATTATGGGTGTTTTGATGTCAACCTCGTAAATTTCAAACTTCAAAGTAATATTTAAATTCAGGTACACATCCTAAAAAATTTTTAATTCTTGAAAAAATAGACTTATCATGCCTGACTCTCTAGTATTCTTATAATTTAATTATCAATGCACAATTATCAATCACTTAATCTAAAACATATCAATAAAAATCATAAATCATCAGAAATTTCATTCTAATCATAATATGAGAAACTTACTTTAAGACAAGGCATAATTCAGGGATTTTCAAATAATACTATAGTTAACCCCCCCACACTTAAGATGTACATTGCCCTCAATGTACAAAGATAGATAATAGCAAAATAATCATAAAATCATAAGATAGGGAGAGAAGTGAAACTTCCTGAATTTTGGATGAAGTCAATGAAAAGAAACCGGATAGGACTGGAGGTGAACGTGGGAAAGCGTCTCGAACCGTTTGAGTCCTCGAAGTAGCCGTCCTAATTTTATTGTATCCTAAGCTAAATCTAAATGGAATGAGTAATAATAATAAGAAAATAATAAAGAAAATTAAATTAAATTAAAAGAAATAAAAATAAAAATAAAAATAAAAATAAAAATAAAAATAAAAGTAAATAATGGAAAATGAAAAGAGAAAAACAACTGGAAAAGAAAAAGGAAGAAGGGGGTTAAATAAAAATTATGGATCTGGTGGTTGCCCCAGCCCTTGTACCTTTCTGTGGTGGCCGCACGGCCATAGCCACTGCAGTGTGTGGCCGTAGTGTGGTCTCAAAAATCTGTACTTTGGTTAGTTTATGGTTAGGTGCTAAAAGGAAAAATAAAATATAAAAATAAAAAATGAAAAATAAAAAATGTAAAAATTTATGGGGTTAGTGCTCGGGTCGCCTCCCGAGAAGCGCTCGTTTATAGTCTTAAGCTAGACTTTACCTCTCATTCGTATGGCCATGGTGGTTTGAGGAGGTGAAAATCCTTTCTCATGCGACCAGTTCGGTTGTGGATATAAAGTTTAAGTCGAGTAATGTTTACCTCAAAAGTGTTGAATTTAGGATTGCTTACCTCGACTGTGCCGTATAGGAAGACATTAAGTACCTCAAAAGTGATTTTTTCGTTTGTCTTGAGGTCTGAATTTGTGATTCGAGGGTCTTCCTTATTCAACAATACCTGATCCCCTATTTTGAAGTGATTTGTTGTTCCTATCAGCTCGTCTGGGGTTTCCGTCGGTTTCACTTGGTGTATTCCTAGTTTCTCTTTAAAGAGTGTTTTCCGCTTGTCTAGTTCGTCGACCTTAAAGCTTCGTTCCTCATATAGTTATTCTTTATTGGCACAAGGTCTATGATCTGGCTCCGGTTTGTAGCTTTGTGGTGTTTCCTGGAATGAAGGTTGAACAAGTTGGTTATCAACTGAATTTACTTTCTCACCTTTATCACTTGATGTTCTGGCCGAATCAAGAGCTTGAAGAGTGACTATCTCGTCGCCTACACGAAGTATGAGTTCACCTGCATAGATGTCAATTTTAGCTCTGGCAGTTGCTAAAAAGGGTCTTCCTAAAATTAAAGGAATATTATTGTCCTCATCCATGTTTAAAACGACAAAGTCTACTGGGAATACGAATTTATCAATTTTGATTAGAACATTTTCTATTATACCCCTAGGAATTCTGATAGTTTTATCAGTTAATTGGATGCTCATCCTAGTTTGTTTGGGTTTCCCTAGACCTAGTTGTTTAAACAGTTTATAAGGCATAACATTTAAGCTTACCCCTAAATCGGCTAACGTATTTGCTATAGATAAACTACCAATTATGCATGGAATTGTAAAACTCTCTGGATCTTTTAATTTCTGTGGTAGTCTATTTTGTAGAATTGCAGAGCACTTTGCGTTGAGTTCCACATGTGATTCCTCGTCTATCCTTCACTTTTTCGTTAACAGCTCCCTTAAAAATTTCCTAGAGTCTGGTATCTGTGAAAAAGCTTCGAGTAGAGGTAAGTTAATATGTAATTTCTTTAAAAGTTTAAGAAACTTACCAAACTGTTCCTCTGTATCATCTCTCTTTAATGCTTTGGGGTAAGGTATGCGAGGTTGGTACTCTTTGATTACCGATTTTGGTTTTTCTTTTGTTACCTCTACTTTACCTTCTTATACCTCGTGTTCTTGTATTGAGTTGGGTTCATCTAACCCTTTACTATCATGAGTTGTGATGATTTGAATTTGCTCTTTTGGGTTAGTTTCAGTGTTGCTTGGCAAGCTTTCTTGTAGTTGTTCTGAGATCGGCTTCGCAAGTTGTCCAACTGACTTAGTAAGTTCTCCAACTTGGTTCTCGATCCCTTTGATTGATGCCTCTTGATCTTCGAGTGTTGTTTCGATGTTTTGGAGACGAGTTTCTGTGGCTACCATGAATTTTGTCAGCATCTCTTCAATGTTCGACTCATCTTCCTGTTGGTGAGTTGGTTGTTGAAAATCTGGAGGAAGTTCCGATCCTTGGCTATTTTGATCATCCCATGAGAAATTGGGATGGTACCTCCAACCTGCATTATAAGTGTCATTATAAAAATTATTTTGTGGTCTAGAATAGTTACCCGTATAGTGAGCTTGCTCGTTTTCCATGCCATATCCGTAGGGTGGGTACTCAGGATTCGCCACGCCTCCTAGATTCGAGTCATATTGCATTTATGGGTGTACCTGCGAGAGACTATACAAACCATCCATCTTTTCATTCATCATCTCTAGTTGGTTAGATAACCTGGTGACCACGTCGAGGTTGAAGACACTGGCAGCTTTTGTTGGCGTTGTCCTCATAACTTGCCACTGATAGTTATTTAGTGCCATCTCCTCTATAAACTAAAGTTACCTGTCAAAGCAAATAAAATAAAAATTAGTAAAGTAAAAAAAATGAAACTAATAATAAAAAAATTGGCTAAAGTAATAATAATTAAGCTTTCTTAATATTTTAGTTCCCCGGCAATGGCGCCAAAAACTTGATCACTGTGAATCAGAGTTTTAAAATTTATAAAAAGAACGATCGAACCTAGAAACTAACTTTGACAATGATTAAAGGCAAGTGTACCTATCGAACAGTAGTATAGCTTAGGCAAGATCGGATTATCGAACCCAAAGGAACTAAAAGTACTAATACTAACTTTCTTTTTATTATTTAACCTAAAATAAGTGAAGTTGCTTTTAATCTAAATTTAACGACTTACTAAGCTAAGCACACAAAGAAGAAAAAAGACTAAAATTGGGGAGATAACTTCCAGAAAAACTCAGTTGATTTAGACGATACCCTCAGAAAGAATCCACCTAGACTTCACTTGTTATCTATCACTGAACCATATGATTTTATTTACTTGGTTTGATCCGTAAGACTCCCTAACGTATATTAAACCCTCTCTCGAGGCGAATAATATCTAACCCTAGGTTAATTAGTAGAACTCTCGTTCTCTTATAATAACCCCCTAGAATAGCAGTAAATCGATCTATGGACTCCCATATTAGGTTTCACCCTAATCCAGCAAAATCTAGTCACCTTATCTCTAGGCGTGCGATCAACTCTGCTTAATTGTGCTAGATCTACTCTTAGGCAGGGTCTATTCCTCCTCCACCTAAGCACATCAAATTTGGATAAAGCTCACACAATTAAGAACAAACTAAGTATTTATCATATAATTTAGAAAATAATAACAAGATTCATCATAGGTTTCATCCCATTCAGGTATCTGAAGGGTTTAGTTCATAACTAAATAAGAAAACATCTCAAGAGAAAAGATAAAACAAAACATAAGAAATCCCTAAAACCCCCTGAAGGAATTGAAGGAGAGATCTGCCGTCTTGAGTAGAATCCTGGCTTCTTGATATGGATCAACTGGCTATCTTTGAGTGATTCCCACAACTCTAACCTTTCCGGCTTGGCTCATTGGCCTAGCTAACCGCCCCAACAAAAGCCCTGGCAGAAGGCTTCTACTGAACTCCCCTGATTAAGTTGGCCCCTAAGGTGTTTATATAGGCTTTGAGATGTGTTACTTGGCCTCCAAGTATCCTAATTTGAGTGAAATTCCTAATTGGGGGTTTAATTAGACTTTGGAGTGTGTTTCTTTGCCTCCAAACATCCAAATCCGAGTGAAATTCCTCTTTCCAATGACAGGGACACGGCCATGGCACACGCCCGTGTGGATCGTGGCCAGGCCGTGCTCGGACTTCTTTAATGAGGCACGGCCGTGTGAATCGAGGGAAGACCGTGTTCTAGATGATCAGTGAGGCACGGCCGTGTGGGCTAAGGTCCAGGCCGTGTCGATTTCTTCTTTGGCCCATTTTGGTCCGTTTTGAGCCCATTTCTCGTTCTTTTTATCCTTGGGTGCTTTCCTAGGTATAAGACATGAAAAGAAAGGATTAAGAGCACCTTTTTACATAAATCAAGGGATAAATCATCCAAAAGCAAACTAAATGTGGGCCTAAAATGTGTTACTGTTTTGGTTTATCAGTGGGAAATATTTTAATAAAAAATTTTCGGTCATTTGATCCCATGTAGTGATTGACCCTCGTGGTAACGAGTTTAACCACTCTTTGGCTTTATTTCTTAATGAAAAGGGAAATAACCGAAGACGTATGGCATCATCAGAAACGCCATTTATTTTGAAGGTATCACAGAACTCTAAAAAATTAGCTATATGAGTATTTGGGTCTTCGTCCTGTAAACCATCAAATTGAACAAATTGTTGAATCATTTGTATAGTGTTAGGCTTTAATCTAAAATTATTAGCGGCTATAGCAGGCCTAACAATACTTGATTCGGCTCCTGTTAAATGAGGTTTAGCATAATCATACATAGTACGCGGAGCATTATTCTCTCCCACATCCTGTGGTTGAGGATTATTTTCGTCCATCCCTTCAGTAGGATTGGATCTGTCTTCTCGCTCTTCATCTATATAATTTAGGGCTCGCCTAATTTCTCTGCGATTCCTACGAACGGTAGCGTCAATATCACTGTCGTATACTAGTGGTCCTCTCGGGTTCCTTCTAGTCATAAACTAGAGGTACCTGATAGGAAAGGAAAGAAAGAAAATTTAGCAAAGTTAAATTTTAATCTTAAAAATAAAAGTAAATTCCAAAAAATAAATAAAAATAATGGCTAAAGTAATAAAAATAGAGCTTTCTTAATATTTTAGTTCCCCGGCAACGGCGCCAAAAACTTGATCGTTGTATTTCAGAGTTTTAAATTTATAACGATCGATCCTGGAACTAACTATAACAACGATTGAGGCAAGTGCACCTATCGAACAGTAGTATAGCTTAGGCAAGACCGAATTGTCGAACCCAAAGGAACTAAAAGTACTAATATTAACTTTCTTTCTATTATTTAGCCTAAAATAAGTGAAGTTGTTTATTAATCTAAATTAACTAATTACTAAGATAAAGACGAAAGACAAAAAGAATGAATTGGGGAAATACTTGGGAAAAACTCAGTTGATTAAGACGATACCCTTAGGAAGAATCCACCTAGACTTCACTTGTTATCTAACACTTGAACTGACATTTTATTTATTCGCTTGACTTGATCTGTAGGACTCTCTAATTTAGATTAAACCCTCTCTCGAGGCAAATAACGTCTAACCCTAGGTTGATTAATTGAAATCTCTTACTAATTAAAACCCCTAGAATAGCAGTAAATCGATCTATAGACTCCCATATTAGGTTTTACCCTAATCCGGCAAAATCTCGTCACCCTATCTCTAGGCGCGCGATCAACTCCGCTTAATTATGCTAAATCTACTCTTAAGCAGGGACTTTTGCTATACCACCTAAGCACATTCAACTTGAATTAATATCCGCAAAATATCAACACAAGAATTAAGCACACATAATCAAGAACAAATCAAGTATTTATCATATAGTTCAGAAAATAATAACAATATTCATCTAGGTTTCATCCCCCTTTAGGTATCTGAAGGGTTTAGTTCATAATAATAAAGAAAAACATCTCAGAAGAAAAGATAAAACAAAACATAAGAAATCCCTAAAACTCCCTGAAGGAATTGAATGAGAGATCCTCCGTCTTGAGTAGAATTCCTAAGCCACGAGAGATGGATCAACTGGCTATCCCTTGAGAGTTTCCCACAAATCTGACCTTTTCGGCTCGGCTCCTTGGCCTAGCTAACCGCCCTCTTTTAAGTTATACCTAGGGTCTTTATATAGGCTCTTGAAATAGGTTTCTTTGCCCCTAAGTATCCTTTTCCGAGTGAAATTACTCTCCTCCACGGTAGGGGCACGGCCATGGCACACGCCCGTGTGAATCGTGGCCAGGACTTGTTGGACTCCGTTAATGAGGCACAGCCGTCTAGATCGACTTCAGGCTGTGTTCTAGTATATTTTGAGGAGGCACGGCCGTGTGGGATTTAGTCCAGGCCGTGTCGATTTCTTCTTTGGCCCATTTTGGTCCGTTTTGAGCCCGTTTCTCGTTCTTTTAATTCTTGGGTGCTTTCCTGAGAATAAGACATGAAAAGAAAGGATTAAGAGCACCTCTTTACATAAATCAAGGGATAAATCATTCAAAAGTATGCTAAATGTGGGATTAAAATATGTTACTATTTCTGTAACACCCCTTACCCAGGTTCTACGCCAGAATCGGGCCCGAGGCGTTACCGAACTCAAACCACTTGATCGCCACTTAGGCTCGTCGTAACTACTCTCTGAAGTCATCTCAACAACCTCATTTTCAACTTATGAGGCCTCACTCATACATACGAGGGCTCTCGAGACTAAACCGGAACTTTTTCCAATCTTAAAAATTTTCTCTTTTATACAGGTCTCACACGCCCGTGCATGGACACACACGCCCATGTCCCTAGACCGTGTCTAAAAACTCAGTATTCTGCCAATTTGCCCATTGCCAAGGCACGCCTGTGCTTCCCAACCGTGGTGAATCCTGACTTCACACACAGGGCCATCAAAGCCTAGTCACACGCCCGTGTGGCTAGCCCGTGGACTATCGACTTAAAATGTTAACATGCGGGGGCCTTGCCACACGGCCTGCGCGTGGGTGACCATGTGTCACACATGGCCTGACACACACCTTGCGTGTGTCTAACCACATGGTCAAGAACAAGGCTAAGTGCCAAGTTCTTTTCACCCCTCTAACATACACAACATATATTCAACCAACACAATCATAATCAACTCAAATTGGATTGCAATCTCACATAGACAACTATGACTTTTCATATAATATGGTAGCCAACAACTATGGCATTATACAAAATGAGCTATCATCTAAAGGCCAACACATCTTAGCCATTTACAACAAAATTTACTAACTTATCTAGCCCCTATACATGCCATATACAAAACATTAAGTTTCATGTACCAAAGTGTGCTGATATGTGGGCTATCTTCTGATGATCCTCGTATCTCGATTCAATGCTTTTAATCTATAAGATAAGGGAAAAGAAAGGGAGTAAGCTTTGAGCTTAATAAGTTTACACATAAACAAATAAGCATCATAGTATAAGCTAAACAACAATTAGCATTATACTACCAAAAGTAATGAACAACTATGCTTACTCTTTCTAACCCTTACCACATTTTCAACACGTCATGAGTCACATACTCATAACCATCAAAATGCACCCCTGCATTCTATGTCACATTTACACAATATACAACACATCATTATTTCTCGTAATACATCCACACGGTTTATCCACACAACTTATCCACACAAATTATATCCACACGGCTAGTTCATATAGCTAATCTACACACTAATAATACACACGGTTAATCCACACGGTTTATCCATACAACTTATCCACCTGACAAATATCCACACGGCTAGTTCATATAGCTAATCCACACACAGCTATTGCACACAGCTAATACACACAGTTAATCCACACAGCCAATATCTCAGTGGTTTCGCACTTAGCACACCACAATTGATTAATAAGGTGGTATCGCACTTAGCCTACCACGAAGGTATTCATAGTGATTCAGCACATAGCTCACCAAATGATATACCTCACGATAGCATCGCACATAGCTAGCTCATCGTCAATATGCATTAGGATGGTATCGCACTTAGCCCACCATCTAACATTATCACAACACATGCCCAAGTCTACTTACTTAATCATTCTCGATCATACATTTATTCCACATTTTCTACTACATTCATCCCACATAGGTTCTCAAACATGCTACACACTAGCTAGAATTAACAAATTGTAAGTATCAATGCATTATTTATGCATAGACTTACATCGATACTCAAAAGTATGAAAATATGCAATTTAGTCCACCACCTTGCTTTTGCCTCGGTTTCGATCCGGGCTTCATTTTTCTTGATCTATAATGAATAATTTAGCTTATTCAATACACACATTGACTAAATTGACCCACATTTCATACTTTAGGAAAATTACTATTTTGCCCCTAAACTTTCTCATATTTACACTTTAGCCCCAAGGCTCGTAAAATGATTTTTATTCAACTTTCTATCCTTTCATGCTTAGCCGAACCACATACTCAACTAAAGCTTTCATCAGTTCTCACTAAATCACACATGTATGACCAAACAAAAGTTTTTCACAAATTAGTCCCTACATGCATTTTCATGGAAAATCACTTAGCAAAAGATGTTTCTACTACATCAAGCCTTCACATTTTTCCATAAAACATCAAAATACATGCATGTCATACATAGGTACATTTTTGAACATCCATAATTGTAACACCCCTAACCCGAGACCGTCGCTGGAACAGGGTTAAGAGGTATTACCGATCAATCAGAACATTTAACATCTAGAATTTACGACACAAAGTCAATCATCTTCAATCTCATTCAATCATCATTTCATTCAATTTAGCCCACATACACACATTTAGGGCATTTTTCATAATAGCCCTCATATTTTCACATTTCAACACTTTAGTCCCTAGTTCACAAAATCATCAAATTCACCAAATTCCACCTAGCACAAGCTTAGCCGAATTTTTCTAATATCTATACAAA
The DNA here is from genome assembly GCA_025698515.1 of Gossypium sturtianum. Taxonomy (NCBI): domain Eukaryota; kingdom Viridiplantae; phylum Streptophyta; class Magnoliopsida; order Malvales; family Malvaceae; genus Gossypium; species Gossypium sturtianum. The sequence continues at coordinate 128,701,579 of CM046950.1, forward strand.
CCCATACATTTCATTTATTTCACATTTTAACCCTTCAATTTTCTATTTTCACAATTTAGCCCTAATTAGCTAAATTTATCAAAACTTTAAGAACAAAACATGTTAATCCAACACCAAGTTCTCATATTTTATTATCAACTAGCACATAGCTCAAGCATTCATCAATGGCTCATCACAAAAACATCATCAATTCAAAAAATTACAACATGGGTTAGCTAGAGAACGAAGCAACGATTACGAAAACTTAGAAATTATCAAAAATGGATCAAAAACTAACCTTGAATCAAGATGATTAATAGCCGAACCTAGCTTGATTTTATCCATTTTCTTTTCCTTCAAATTCGGCACAAAGATGAGCACTATCTCATCATTTTCATGTTTATTTTATTATTATAAACATTTTACTATTCAATTACTAAAATCTCCATTCCATTAATAAATAAAACAAACAAGTAATAAGGGCATATTTGACTTTCATTCATCCATTATCTCAAAGATGGCTTATTTTCCATATAAGGCCACCACCTTTAAGAGCCAACAACAATTTAGCACTTATAAATCAGCACATAGCTTTTACTCTTTACGCGATTAAGTCATTTTTCTTAATTCAACACATAAACGATTAAATTATCACACAGAATTTTCACACAATCTATATCACATACTATTCACACAGAAAATAATATTAAAATATTTTTACGACCTTAGATTTGTGGTCTCGAACCACTGTTTTGACTAGGGTCTAAACTGGGATGATACAATAATAGCTCACCAAATAGCTAAAAATAGCCTACTCATGCTACTAGGACTTCAAAAATACGAAGAATATCAAAATTGGGCTTAGGAGCACTTACTAGAAAGTTTGAAAAGTTGAAAGAGCCCTAACAATGGCTTCTCTAATTTTCGACAGCTAAAGCGGAAGAAGGTGAATGAATTTGTTATCTTTTCACCTATTTTAATCACTTATTTGATAAATGACCAAAATGCCCTTTTTGATAAACTTCAAATTTTAACTCATCCATGCCCATTTTTGTCCAAAAATTAGAATTTGGGTAAATTACTATTTAAGGACCTCTAATTAATAATCTAAAGCTACTTCACACAAATAGCTTCTAGAAACACACATTTTGCAACTTTTGCAATTTAGTCCTTCAGGACAATTCAACCACAATTCCACAAAATTGCTTCATGAAACTTTCACACTAGCATGCATATAAGGCATAAACCTCAATAACTCATTTATAACCCTCAAATTTGTGGTCTCGCACCACTATTCCGACTAGGCCCTAAACTGGGATGTTACAACTCTCCCCCCTTTTGTAACAACCCGAACCCGGCCCAAACATTATGACCGAATTTGGTTTGTTACGGAGAAAAACTTTTTGAAACCATTTTAAAACCAATTCAGGTTTTGTTGGAAACTACTCGTTTTTGGTTATCTTGCCGAAACCATACTTAGATTTAATTGAGTCAGGTTATTATACAAATTTCAAATGTGCCCGATGGCACGATAAAACATTTTCGTGTTAATTTAAGAAAAACATGTGATTTTAATTTAATTTTAATAATACAGTTTAAACAAAGTATCCAACATATGAGAAATAACAAAAGTGAAGTATATGGAGGCCTTATTACATCCAAAATAAAAATAAACCAATAATAAAATAAAATAGCTAAGTTTAAAGTTCAATTTATTCAAGTCCACTGCATGGCCACCTCGAGTCCAACCGGCTCCTCAACCGCCATCTACGAGTCACTTGAAAAAAATGTTAAAGGAGAAGGTGAGTCACCAAGACTCAGTATGTAACCCTTCCCCCGTTTTAAAAACATTTCCATACACAACATATAACAGTTAATATGCAGAATATTATGTACCCCCAACCTAGCCAACCAAACGCCACTTTGTCTCTACCCATTTGTGGTACCAAACCACCGGTGGTGCCAAACCACTGGTGACATATAGTCACGATGTGTTACCAAAACACCGGTGTCCGTGAGACACGAATCAATTGATGGGGCCAACCCATCGTGTGATACCAAATCACCGCGACGATCCCATATCTCAAGTGGGGCCAACCCACGGTGGTGTTAACCACGAGGACGAAGTCGCTATGAGGTACCAAACACGTGGAGGTACCAAACCTCCGTGACCGTAGTCACGCGTGTGTTACCAAAACACTTTGGTGCCCGCGGCACAATTAATCTTTGCCCCCTCCACTCATCATTATATCAAATCATATTATAACAGAGTTTATATCAACATACATTTGTCATAAGTATCACATAAGCCATGCTTCCCAAAGCATTAATATCAATCCCATATTGACAGAGACTTACAGAATCGTCACTTATACCAATATGGTATTAAATCCAATGCTACATCAATCGAGTTAGCATTCACAACATTTAGTACAATTAATAGTCATAACGTGTGTATGTACACACTGTCACCACCACCGAATCGTCTAACTCCCGAAAGAGATGTCGGCCACCTAGATCTCTCGGTCCCTATATTCGGCCAAATACATGGGTTAGTACCATGGCCTATTCGGTCAAACCAATACAATTGAAAAGGGTTCCTTGTGAACCCAAAACATTACCCAAATGTCTTTGAACCCAAGCCACTATACTCCAATTGGTCTTGCTTCCTGAAATCGGCAACTATTAGTAGCCTTTTAATAGCCTTGACTTTTCTTAATTAGAAGAATAATTTCTTATAAGCAAGCACTTACCACTTACTTACCCAAATCCGACATGTTAAGGAATGAAAGATCCGATCTCACTGCTTTGAGATCCCGAAGTACCTAAAAGGAATCGATTACAAAGTGTTTAGGAGCCTTTCTGCCGAAATCAAGACTTACTCTTGTAAAAGTCGATGAATATGAATGAGAAGAACAATAGGCATTCGGCCTAGATACTTACTTTCTTAAATCGTTTGCCAAGGAAGATTCAAGAGATCTATCCTACCTTTATTGTTCGGCCAAGGTGTTTCAAGATAGGGAAAAGAAACTTGGCACCAAGATGAGATGTATATTCGGCTAGAGAGAGTTTAACAGGAGAAAAGGGATTTCGACAAAGGGTAAGGTGTAGGTTCGGCTATGGTTGATTCCAATATCAATCAAGGCTGGACTTTGAGAAGAAAAGAAAAGGAAATAGGTTGGAGAGGGTGTAGAGAATTCGGCCAAAAAGAAGGAAAAGTTATATGGAAATGATGTTTCACGCTTGAGGAGAATGAGAGAAAATCTAAAAGAAGTGAAGGCTAGCCGAATTTTGTGAAGTAAATCACTAGGCAAATTCGGCCTTATCCCCCCAACACCTTGCCGTCCACTCCTTTCAACAAGGAGTTCAAATTCTAACCAAATCCTTGTTTTTCTCTAGGCCACTAATTGATTTAATTCAAATAATAATCAAATACTCCATTTAATCCACTAATATCCTTGATTAACTCCCATTATCTTATTATCTAATAAAAAAACAAAGAATCCATGTGCTTTCCAAACTCCACCAATGCTCAACAAAGAAGCAAAAAAAAAACCATGTACAAAGCCACTCCACTTTCACGCCAAAAAATAAAATAAAACCCACATTCACTGCATCATGTCGGGTTCGAACATGGGACACAGGGAATCCAGCGGCCAAGTAGCGCCAGCCATTCGGCCAACTTGCCCTTTATGTCAAAAAGCCCCAACATTTATTTTAAATCCTTCCTTCTTGACCCATCACCACATAACAAAATTAAAACGCCAAAATGCCGCTCCAGGCCCTCGAAACCGCGCCCTCTCTCCCCTCCAGCGTCTAAGTGACGCACGCTAGCCACTCCGCCAATTGGACTTTCATGTCCACCAAGCCACACCATTAATTTTTAAGGCATACTTAGCCCAGTCCTTTGACGCACAAAAATAAAACAAAATTGCTGCCCAGAACTCGAACCCTTGCTCCCCTAGGCGTCACCTTCCAAAGCCCCCAAGCAGCGCCTCCACGCCACTTTGCCAGATCCTTTCTTGCGTTTTAAACTCCCCCAATTTATTTTTAAGGCCTTCCTGCCCATTTTCCCCTTTATACCCTAAAAATCAAAAATTTTCCAAAGCCTTTCCCTTTCATCCAAGCATTCTTAGAACCTCTAAAACTCATCCAAGCACTCCCAAAAACCTACTAACACTTGATTTATACCCAATATGCACAGCCCCTAAACCAGGGTGTTACAATTCTACCCCCCTTAAAAATAATTTCGTCCTCGAAATTACTTATTATCGCTCAATCGTGCATCCTTAACTCGTCATCCTACGTTACTGCTGCGCACTCTGATCTTAAAGAACTATCATACTTCTATCTTACGGTCTCCTTGATCCCTTCAGCTACCTTAGCCTTTTCCACTAGAGACGAAAACTCACGAACTCACGTGGGGCAATCAAGCAACCTCAAATCATCTCTAAGCCCGAGTCCTCAAAGCGGACCACAGCGCTCATGTTCGATAGCCACAATGCCTCGAGCATATCTACTCGACCCTTAAGAATTCGCCTCATATTACGACCTTGACTTAGTTCCTTGCACTAACTCGGAAAAGCTTTCCTCTGAGCATCGGTATAGTGGTGCCCACATACTTCTTACGAAAAGCAACTCTAAAATAGTCCCATGTAAGATCATCCGTCGTGGCACCATCTCGAGCGATGAGCCACCAGCGATATGCTTCATCCTTCGAAGTGACACGGCTCCTTTCAGCTTCTCCTCATTAGACGAGGTCAAGATCGTCCATAATCCTTCCGTAGATTCTAGCGGCGTGTTCATTTGCCTTTGGGTGCTACGCCGGACACACCCGGAATACCTCGGCTCAGTTAGACCGAATTCGCTCGGGAGCAGATTTTCGAGCTCCTAAATTTCCACCACCCCGACCACAATCTCGAACTTCGCAATACTTGCGTCTTTGCCACCACCGATCGATCGATCCTGCTCCTCGGCTCTAAAAGTAGGAGGTGGTGGCGGTGGTACTTCATTTTCGAACCCCTGTCTCCGACCCGACGCGGAGTTCGACACGATCATCCTACCCCTACCGCTGGCGTCCACGGCGTCCACGACCTCTAGAACTCATTCTATCTCTGCGCTTTTAATCGATTAAGAAAAATTTTATGCATTAGCGTTTGTTTCACTTGATTAGTCGCGAAGGAATTTTATGAAAGAATTTTAATTAGAGATTCTTTCGAGCAAACAAGGTTTCAGTTTCCTATCCTAGTTCGCACAAAGAAGTTTATGCATCCATTCCTTAATACTTTCCATACCTATTCGCTCATCGGACATTTACGCCATTTCTATCCTGGAGGTATTTTCGTCTTTTTTCCTCTGAGGTATTTTAGTAATTTTCTAGAACCAAAATATTTTGCTGATAATTTCCAAAGCTAAGTTGTTGAATATTTGTAAAATAGTTGAAATTTTTGAGCAAAACCATTGAACTGATATTTTATGAGCCGAGGCATTTTAGTAATTTTACCCCTAAGGGGCATTTCTGTAATTTTCCACCATCAAGTTTTTCGAGAAATAACGTTGTAAAAATAATGTTCTTGGATTTGAAAAAAAGTTATTGCACAAGTTTTGAAAACATTAGGGTTTGTTGTTTCATTCTTTTTCGAAAACATGGCTAATTCCCTTTTCGGGTTTTAATCATTGTGTTTAGCCTATGACCGAGCCCTCCTGGTCAGGGTGAACCAAAGCTACGCACCCAGTGCGAATCGAGTGAAGAGGAGGTGGGTCACGCGGACCGCTTAAATACCAAGCTCTCACCGAACCTTTCTAGACATGCGCACAGAGAGGTCCCCACACCACAGAGCCCTCTGAGTTAGGGTGAACAGAAGCTACGCACCGGTAGGATACTGCGAAGAGGAGGTGAGTCACGAGGACTGCTTAAATACCAGGCTCTTCCGGATCCAATCCTAAACATGCGTCTGGGTTACCACACCCTAGCTCATTGACTAAGTCATAGGTTGGTTTAGTTCCTTAAGTCTTATGTTACTGTTTGTGTTTGAGTAATCTAACCTTAGGGTCCAAGTCCTATAAGTCTATCTACGTTCCATGCTTCCTACCCTTCTACGAATATAATTCACCAAGAGGTTTAGATGTACTTACAGGCGAATAGTTGCTGGAGACTCGGGCCATGCCGTTCAAAAACCCAAAACATTTCAAATCCCTTAATAAGGCCCACTAACCGTAAACCAAACCTTTTTGGGCCTTGGGCCCCACAGTAGAGCTTTGAACCTGGCTCGATACCAATTTTGTAACAACCCGAACCCGCCCAAACATTATGACCGAATTTGGTTTGTTACGGAGAAAAACTTTTGAAACCATTTTAAAACCAATTCGGGTTTTGTTGGAAACTTCTCGTTTTTGGTTATCTTGCCGAAACCATACTTAGATTTAATTGAGTCAGGTTATTATACAAATTTCAAATGTGCCCGATGGCACGATAAAACATTTTCGTGTTAATTTAAGAAAAACATGTGATTTTAATTTAATTTTAATAATACTGCTTTTAAACAAAGTATCCAACATATGAGAAATAACAAAAGTGAAGTATATGGAGGCCTTATTACATCCAAAATAAAAATAAACCAATAATAAAATAAAATAGCTAAGTTTAAAGTTCAATTTATTCAAGTCCACTGCATGGCCACCTCGAGTCCAACCGGCTCCTCAACCGCCATCTACGAGTCACTGAAAAAAAATGTTAAAGGAGAAGGTGAGTCACCAAGACTCGATATGTAACCCTTCCCCGTTTTAAAAACATTTCCATACACAACATATAACGATTAATATGCGAGAATATTATGTACCCCCAACCTAGCCAACCAAACGCCATTGTCTACCCATTGTGGTACCAAACCCACCGGTGGTGCCAAACCACTGTGACATATAGTCACGATGTGTTACCAAAACACTGGTGTCCATAGACACGAATCAATTGATGGGGCCAACCCATCGTGTGATACCAAATCACCGCGACGATCCCATATCTCAAGTGGGGCCAACCCACGGTGGTGTTAACCACGAGGGCGAGTCGCTATGAGGTACCAAACCTCTGGAGGTACCAAACCTCGGTGACCGTAGTCACGATGTGTTACCAAAACACCGGTGCCCGTCGGCACAATTAATCGCGCCCTCCACTCATCACCCCATATCAAATCATATTATAACGAGTTTATATCAACATACATTTGTCATAAGTATCACATAAGCCATGCTTCCCAAAAGCATTAATATCAATCCCATATTGACAGAGACTTACGAGATCGTCACTTATACCAATATGGTATTAAATCCAATGCTACATCAATCGAGTTAGCATTCACAACATTTAGTACAATTAATAGTCATAACGTGTGTATGTACACACCTGTCACCACTGAATCGTCTAAATCCCGAAAAGAGATGTCGGCCACCTAGATCTACTGGTCCCTATATTCGGCCAAATACATGGGTTAGTACCATGGCCTATTCGGTCAAACCAATACAATTGAAAAGGGTTCCTTGTGAACCCAAAACATTACCCAAATGTCTTTGAACCCAAGCCACTATACTCCAATTGGTCTTGCTTCCCTGAAATCGGCAACTATTAGTAGCCTTTTAATAGCCTTCAGCTTTTCTTAATTAGAAGAATAATTTCTTATAAGCAAGCACTTACCACTTACTTACCCAAATCCGATTGTTAAGGAATGAAAGATCCGATCTCACTGCTTTGAGATCCCGAAGTACCTAAAAGGAATCGATTACCAAAGTGTTTAGGAGCCTTTCCTGCCGAAATCAGCACTTACTCTTGTAAAAGTCGACAGAATATGAATGAGAAGAACAATAGGCATTCGGCCTAGATACTTACTTTCTTAAATCGTTTGCCAAGGAAGATTCAAGAGATCTATCCTACCTTTATTGTTCGGCCAAGGTGTTTCAAGATAGGGAAAAGAAACTTCGGCACCAAGATGAGATGTATATTCGGCTAGAGAGAGTTTAACAGGGAGAAAAGGGATTTCGGCAAAGGGTAAGGTGTAGGTTCGGCTATGGTTGATTCCAATATCAATCAAGGCTGGACTTTGAGAAGAAAAGAAAAGGAAATAGGTTGGAGAGGGTGTAGAGAATTCGGCCAAAAAGAAGGAAAAGTTATATGGAAATGATGTTTTTGCTTGAGGGAGAATGAGAGAAAATCTAAAAGAAGTGAAGGCTAGCCGAATTTTGTGAAGTAAATCACTAGGCAAATTCGGCCTTATCCCCCAACACCTTGCCGTCCACTCCTTTCAACAAGGAGTTCAAATTCTAACCAAATCCTTGTTTTTCTCTAGGCCACTAATTGATTTAATTCAAATAATAATCAAATACTCCATTTAATCCACTAATATCCTTGATTAACTCCCATTATCTTATTATCTAATAAAAAAAAGAACAAAGAATCCATGTGCTTTCCAAACTCCACCAATGCTCAACAAAGAAGCAAAAAAAAAAAATGTGCGAGCCACTCCACTTTCACGCCAAAGAAAATAAAATAAAACCCACCGGGCCATTCTTTGCATGTCGGGTTCGAACATGGGACACAGGGAATCCAGCACCAAGTAGCGCCCAGCCATTCGGCCAACCCGCCTTTTATGTCAAAAAGCCCCAACATTTATTTTTAAATCCTTCCTTCTTTAGCCCATCACCACATAACAAAATTAAAACGCCAAAATGCCGCTCCAGGCCCTCAAATCTACGCTTCTCCCCCTCAGTCTAAGTGACGCCACGCTAGCCACTCCGCCAATTGGACTTTCATGTCCACCAAGCCACACCATTAATTTTTAAGGCATACTTAGCCCAGTCCTTTGACGCACAAAAATAAAACAAAATTGCTGCCCCAGACTCTCAACCCTGCTCCCCTAGGCGTCACCTTCCAAAGCCCCCAAGCGGCGCCTCCACGCCACTTTGCGGATCCTTTCTTGCGTTTTAAACTCCCCCAATTTATTTTTAAGGCCTTCCTGCCCATTTTCCCCTTTATACCCTAAAAATCAAAAATTTTCCAAAGCCTTTCCCTTTCATCCAAGCATTCTTAGAACCTCTAAAACTCATCCAACCACTCCCAAAAACCTACTAACACTTGATTTATACCCAATATGCACAGCCCCTAAACCAGGGTGTTACACCTTTAGAGATTTTCGTCCCCGAAAATCTTACCAGAAAAGAGGTTGGATGTTGCTCTCTCATAGCTTCTTCCGTTTCCCACGTAGCCTCTTCCACGCCATGTTTCTGCCATAACACTTTCACTAGTGCTATGCTCTTATTTCTCAACTGTTTCACTTCTCGAGCCAAGATCTTAATCGGGTCCTCTTCATAAGACATATCCGGTCTTATCTCAATTTTCGTTGAAGGAATCACATGTGAAGGATCGGAGCAATACCGTCGCAACACCGACACATGGAACACATTACGAATCTTTTCCAACTCTACCGGTAAAGCCAACCGGTAATCTACAGGCCCAATTTTGTCTGTAATTTCATACGGCCCTATGAACCTTGGACTTAATTGCCCTTTCCGTCCAAATCTCATAATCTTCTTCCACGGGGACACTTTCAAAAATACTTTGTCACCCACTTTAAACTCAATTTCTTTTCTTTTCAAATTTATGCATCGACTTACGATCGATCCGGCGACTTTTAGACTATTACGGATTACTTTAACTTTCTCTTCAGTCTTTTTTACTAGATCGACCCCATGGATCCGCTTCTCACTAAGCTCGGTCCAATACAAAGGAGTCCGACACTTACGGCCATACAAAGCCTCATACGGTGCCATCTGTATACTCAACTGATAACTATTGTTCTGGGCAAATTCGACCAAAGGTAGATATCTCTCCCAACTACCTTCAAATTCTAACACACAGCATCGAAGCATATCTTCAAGAACTTGAATCACTCTTTCAGACTGACCATCGGATTGCGGATGGAACGCAGTACTAAAATTCAATCTCGTACCCATGGCCTCGTCCAACTTCTTCCAAAATCTCGAAGTAAACCTCGGATCTCTATCCGATATAATAGACACAGGTACACAATGTAATCTCACTATCTCTGCCACGTACAACTCAGCTAACTTATCCAAAGGAATAATCAACACGTCTTTGGAATAAAGTGAGCCGAATTAAATCAATCTATCCACAACAACCCACACAAGATCTCTTTCTCGAGTCATCGGCAACCCCGTTAAAAATCCATGGTAATCCGATCCCACTTCCATTCGGGTACCATTCTCGGGTGAAGTAATCCCAAGGCACTTAATGCCCAGCTTTCACTTGTTGGCAAATCAGACACTTTTCCTCAAACTCTGAAATATCTCTTTTCATACCTGGCCACCAATACAACTTTCTCAAGTCTTTGTACATTTTCGTACTGCCCGAATGTACTGACAAACATCCACTGTGGGTCTCATGCAAAACTTTTCGAATCAACTCCTCAACTTTAGGAACACAAATTCTGTCATGATACATCAGACAACCATTCAAATTCACTCGAAAATTAGAATCACTTTCTGATCCGCACTTAGCTATCTTAGCTTGCATCTCGCTGTCATTTCTCTGAGCCTCACATATTTGTTGAACAAATAGTGGCCTAGCTCTCAACTCTGCCAAAATAGCACCATCATTAGACAATGCTAAACTCTCTCTCATAACTCTTAGAGCATACAGGGATTTCCTACTCAAGGCATCCACAACCACATTCGCTTTTCCCGGGTGGTAATCAATGACTAACTCATAGTCTTTCAACAACTCAAGCCATCGTCTCTGTCTCAGATTCAGATCCTTCTGATCCATCAAATACTTTAAACTCTTGTGATCCGTAAAGATTCGGTACTTTTCACCATGCAAATAATGTCGCCAAATCTTTAACGCAAGAACAATCGCAGTCAATTCCAAATCATGAGTCAGATAATTCTTCTCGTGCGGTTTTAACTGCCTCGAGGCGTAAACGACTACCTTACCCTCTTGCATCAACACACAACCGAGACCATTAAACGACGCATCACTGTAAACCACGAAATCTTTCCCTTATTCTGGTTGAACCAAAATCGGTGCCTCATTCAACATTGTCTTCAGTCTCTCGAAACTCTGTTGACATGTCTCAGTCCATTCAAACTTGACATCTTTATGCAACAGTTTTGTCATCAGGGTAGCAATCATAGAGAACCCCTTTACGAAACGTCTGTAATATCCCGCTAATCCCAAGAAACTCCTGATTTCAGACACGTTCCTCGGTGGTTTCCAATCCATAACAGCCGATATCTTACTCGGGTCAACTCTGACACCATCACCTGACACCATGTGTCCTAGGAATCCGACCTCTTGGAGCCAAAACTCACTCTTGCTAAACTTAGCATACAACTGCTTATCTCCCAAAGTTTGCAAGACAATTCTCAAGTGCTCTTCATTATCGTTCTCATCCTGAGAATAGATCAATATGTCGTCAATAAAGACAACCAAAAACTTGTCCACATATGGTCTGAAAACACGGTTCATCAGATCCATAAAAATCGCCGGTGCATTCGTCAAACCAAACGGCATAAGCAAAAACTCATTATGGCCATACCTTTTCCGAAATGCAGTTTTCAATACATCTTGCTCTTTCACTCTGAGCTGATAATAACAAGACCTCAAGTCTATTTTGGAGAACACTGTAGCTCCCTTCAGTTGATCAAAAAGATCATCAATACTTGGTAAAGGATACTTATTCTTAACCGTCACCTTATTGAGTTGTCTATAGTCTACACACAACCTCATAGACCCATCTTTCTTCTTCACAAACAATACCGGAGCACCCCACGGCGAGTAGCTCGGTCTTGCAAAACCCTTATCTATCAATTCTTGCAACTGAATCTTCAGTTCCTTCAACTCTACAGGTGCCATTCTATATGGAGCAATTGAAATAGGTGCCGTTCCCGGAACCAACTCAATTCCAAACTCAACCTTTCTCACTGGAGGTAATCCGGGTAACTCTTTCGGAAATACATCTGGGTACTCACATACCACTGGCACTGTTTTAAACTCTACTCCAACCTCTTGAGTTCCTTGGTGGACTACCCCTCGTAGACACATCACTAGGTCTCACTTCATGCTTCTCTTTCTTATCATCCCTCTCGGGACAGTTACAGATAAAGTGGTCAGAGGAACCACATTTATAACATTTTCGACTGTTTCCCCAACACTCTCCGGTGTGATACCTACCACAACTTGGAAACTCCGATTTACTCTTCGTATTGCCCACACTTTCCATCGAGGGGGCTTGGACTCTCGAACCCGAACGAGTATTGCCCAAGTCTCGATGCGAATAACCCACAGGTGCTGTCGTCCGAGGATTCACTTCCTTGGATCTTTTCGACTGGGCTTGATACAACTTGCCCATCGGTCTCTTTCTCGCATCTCGGGCTTCACTCACAGCCCTTCTCTTTTCTGAACTTAATTCCTCGGCCTTACTTGCCCTCTCAACTAATACCACATATTCTTTCAACTCCAAAATGGCCACTAGAAGTTTGATGTCCTCATTAAGCCCATCTTCGAACCTCTTACACAAGATGGTCTCAGTCGATACACATTCTTTAGCGCATTTGATAAGCCTAACAAACTCACGCTCATATTCCGCCACTGTCATTCTTCATTGTTTCAACTCAAGGAATTCCTTCCTTTTTCGATCAGTAAACCTCTGGCTTATATACTTCTTCCGAAACTCTTCCAGAAAGAAGTCCCACGTCACCCGCTCTCTCGGGACCACTAGCGTCAACGTCTTCCACCAATGGTATGCCGAATCTCTCTGCAAGGATAGGACACACTTCAAACTCTCTTTAGGCGTACATGAGAGTTCATCGAACACCCTCATAGAGTTCTCCAACAAGAACTCCGCCCTCTCTGGGTCATCATCTACCTTAGCTCTAAACTCCTCAGCCTCGTGTTTCCTAATCTTATCCACCGGGGGTTTCGGTATGCTCACTACATCCATACCTTGAGGAGCCACTGGATTTGGCTGAGGTATAGGAGGAGGAGGTGGAGGAGGTTGACCATTAGGGTTCGCTCGAACATAATTTGAGTACCAATTACTCATCATCTGGAGAAAGGCTTCTCGTGCCTCTTCCTTGACCCCACGACCTCGGGTCCACTTTGAACAGCACGGCCTTGCGCGAGCGCAGAGCCGGCATTACTAGTCGCTTCATCGCCAGTCAATGGATCGGAATCCATATTCTATATAAAACAAGATTTAAAATCATCAGAAACCACCACACTATCATTGTACACTTATGGCATGTATAGCTAGACTCTTACACCCGCTACGGTAGTCCTAGAACTGACTAAACCATAGCTCTAATACCACTAAATGTAACACCCCTTACCCAGGTTCTACGCCAGAACCGGGCCCGAGGCGTTACCAAACTCAAACCACTTGATCGCCACTTAGGCTCGTCGTAACTACTCTCTGAAGTCATCTCAATAACCTTATTTTCAACTTATGAGGCCTCACTCATACACACAAGGGCTCTCGAGACTAAACTGGAACTTTTTCCAATCTTACAAATTTTCTCTTTTATATAGGTCTCACACGCCCGTGTAAGATTAGACACGCCCATGCGTGGACACACACGCCCATGTCCCCAGACCGTGTCTAAAAACTCAGTATTCTACCAATTTTCCCACAGCCAAGGCACGCTCGTGCTTCCCAACCGTGGTGAATCCTGACTTCACACACACGGCCATCAAAGCCTAGTCACACGCCCGTGTGGCTAGCCCGTGGACTATCCTGACTTAAAATGTTAACGTGCAGGGGACGCACGGCCACAGCACACGCCCGTGGGCTAACCGTGTGTCACACATGGCCTAGACACACGCCCGTGTGTCTAACCACATGGTCATGAACAAGGCTAAGTGCCAAGTTCTTTTCACCCCTCTAACATACACAACATATATTAAACCAACACAATCATAATCAACTCAACTTGGATTGCAATCTCACATAGACAACTATGACTTTCCATATGATATGGTAGCCAACAACTATGGCATTATACAAAATGAGCTATCATCTAAAGGCCAACACATCTTAGCCATTTACAACAAAATTTACTAACTTATCTAGCCCTTATTCATGCCATATAAAAAACATTAAGTTCCATGTACCAAAGTGTGCTGATATGTGGGCTATCTTCTGATGATCCTCGTATCTCGATTCAACGCTTTTAATCTATAAGAAAAGGGAAAATAAATGGAGTAAGCTTTGAGCTTAATAAGTTTACACATAAACAAATAAGCATCATAGTATAAGCTAAACAACAATTAGCATTATACTACCAAAAGTAATGAACAACTATGCTTACTCTTTCTAACCCTTACCACATTTCCAACACGTCATGAGTCCCATACTAATAACCATCGAAATGCACCCATGTATTCTATGTCACAATTACACAATATACAACACATCATTATTTCTCGTAAGACATCCACACAGTTTATCCACACAGTTTATCCACACAACTTATCCACACAGCCTATCCACACAGCTAGTTCATATAGCTAATCCACACAGCTATTACACATAGCTAATACACACAGTTAATCCACACAGTTTATCCATACAACCTATCCACACAGCCTATCCATACAACTAGTTCATATAGCTAATCCACGCAGCTATTACACACAGCTAATACACACAGTTAATCCACACAGCCAATATCTCAGTGGTTTCGCACTTAGCACACCACAATTGATTAATAAGCTGGTATCGCACTCAGCCTACCACAAAGGTATTCATAGTGATTCAGCACATAGCTCACCAAACAATATACCTCACGATAGCATCGCACATAGCTAGCTCATCGTCAATATGCATTAGGATGGTATCGCACTTAGCCCACCATCTAGCATTATCACAACACATGCACAAGTCTACTTACTTAATCATTCTCGATCATGCATTCATTCCACATTTTCTACTACATTCATCCCACATAGGTTCTCAAACATGGTACACACTAGCTAGCATTAACAAATTGTAAGTATGAATGCATTATTTATGCATAGACTTACCTCGATACTCAAAAGTATGGAAATATGCAATTTAGTCCACCACATTGCTTTTGCCTCGGTTTCGATCTGGGCTTCGTGTTTCTTGGTCTATAATGAATAATTCAGCTTATTCAATACACACATTGACTAAATTGACTGACATTTCATACTTTAGCAAAATTACTATTTTGCCCCTAAACTTTCTCGTATTTACACTTTAGGCCCAAGGCTCGTAAAATGATTTTTATTCAATTTTCTATCCTTTCATGCTTAGCCGAACCACTTACTCAACTAAATCATTCACCAATTCTCACTAAATCACACCTGTATGACCAAACTAAAGTTTTTCACAAATTAGTCCCTACATGCATTTTCATGGAAAATCACTTTGCAAAAGATGTTTCTACTACATCAAGCCTTCATATTCTTCCATAAAACATCAAAATACATGCATGTCATACATAGGTACATTTTTGAACATCCATAATAGCTCACCAAATAGCTAAAAATAGCCTACTCATGCTACTAGGACTTCAAAAATACGAAGAATATCAAAACCGGGCTTAGGAGCACTTACTAGCAAGCTTGAAAAGTTGAAAGAGCCCTAACAATGGCTTCTCTAATTTTCGGCAGCTAAAGGGGAAGAAGATGAATGAATTTGTCATTTTTCACCTATTTTAATCACTTATTTGATAAATGACCAAAATGCCCTTTTTGATAAACTTCAAATTTTAACTCATCCATGCCCATTTTTGTCCAAAAATTAGAATTTGGGTAAATTACTATTTAAGGACCTCTAATTAATAATCTAAAGCTATTTCACACAAATAGCTTCTAGAAACACACATTTTGCAACTTTTGCAATTTAGTCCTTTTGGACAATTCAACCACAATTCCACAAAATTGCTTCATGAAACTTTCACACTAACATGCATATAAGGCATAAACCTCAATAACTCATTTATAACCCTCGAATCTGTGGTCTCGCACCACTATTTTGACTAGGCCCTAAACCGGGATGTTACAACTCTCCCCCCTTTAGAGATTTTCGTCCCCGAAAATCTCACCAGAAAAGAGGTTTGAATGTTGCTCTCTCATAGCTTCTTTTGTTTCCCACGTAGCCTCTTCCACGCCATGTTTCTGCCATAACACTTTCACTAGTGCTATGCTCTTATTTCTCAACTGTTTCACTTCTCGAGCCAAGATCTTAATCGGCTCCTCTTCATAAGACATATCCAGCTCTTATTTCTGTTGAAGGAAATCACATGTGAAGGATCGAAGCGATACCATCGCAACATCAACACATGGAACATATTATGAATCTTTTCCAACTCTACTGGTAAAGCCAACCGGTAAGCTACAGGCCCAATTCTGTCTGTAATCTCAAACGGCCCTATGAACCTTGGACTCAATTTCCCTTTCCGTCCAAATCTCATAATCTTCTTCCACGGGGACACTTTCAAAAATACTTTTTCACCCACTTTAAACTCAATTTCTTTTCTTTTCAAATCTGGGTACGACTTCTGTCGATCCGAAGCAGCTTTTAGACTATTACGGATTACTTTCACTTTCTCTTCGGTCTCTTTTACTAGATCGACCCCATGGATCCGCTTCTCACTAAGCTCGATCCAATACAAAGGAGTCTGACATTTACGGCCATACAAAGCCTCATAAGGTGCCATCTGTATACTCGACTGATAACTATTGTTATATACGAATTCAATCAAAGGTAGATATCTCTCCAAACTACCTTCGAATTCTAACACACAGCATCGAAGCATATCTTCAAGAACTTGTATCACTCTTTCAGACTGACCATCGGATTGCGGATGGAACGCAGTACTGAAATTCAATCTCGTACCCATGGCCTCTTGCAACTTCTTCCAAAATCTCGAAGTAAACCTCGGATCTCTATCCGATATAATAGACACAGGTACACCATGTAATCTCACTATCTCTACCACGTACAACTCAGCTAACTTATTAAGTGAATAAACAACACTACTGGAACAAAGTGAGCCGACTTCGTCAATCTATCCACAACAACCCACATAGCATCTCTCTTTCTCGGAGTCATCGGCAACCCCGTTACAAAATCCATGGTAATCCGATCCCACTTCCATTCGGGTACCATTTTTGGCTGAAGCACTCCCGAAGGCACTTGATGCTCAGCTTTCACTTGTTGGCAAATCAGACACTTTGCCACAAACTCTGAAATATCTCTTTTCATACCCGGCCACCAATACAACTTCCTCAAGTCGTTGTACATTTTTGTACTGCCCGGATGTACTGACAAACATCCACTGTGGGCCTCATGCAAAACTTTTTGAATCAACTCCTCATCTTTAGGAACACAAATTCTGTCACGATACATCAGACAACCATTCAAATTCACTTGAAAATCAAAATCTCTTTCTGATCCGCACTTAGCTATCTTAGCCTGCATCTCGCTGTCATTTCTCTGAGCCTCACATATTTGTTGGACAAATAGTGGCCTAGCTCTCAACTCTGCCAAAATAGCACCATCATCAGACAATACTAAACTCGCTCTCATAACTCTTAGAGCATACAGGGATTTCCTACTCAAGGCATCCGCAACCACATTCGCTTTTCCCGGGTGGTAATCAATGACTAACTCATAGTCTTTCAACAGCTCAAGCCACCGTCTCTGTCTCAGATTCAGATCCTTCTGATCCATCAAATACGTCAAACTCTTGTGATCCGTAAAGATTCGGCACTTTTCACCATACAAATAATGTCGCCAAATCTTTAACGCAAAAATAATCGCAATCAACTCCAAATCATGAGTCAGATAATTCTTCTCGTGCGGTTTTAACTGCCTCGAGGCGTAAGCGACTACCTTACCCTCTTACATCAACAAGCAACTGAGACCATTAAACGACGCATCACTGTAAACCACGAACTCTTTCCCCCATTCTGGTTGAACCAAAATCAGTGCCTCAGTCAACATTGTCTTCAATCTCTCAAAGCTCCGTTGACATGTCTCACTCCATTCAAACTTGACATCTTTATGCAACAGTTTTGTCATCGGGGTAGCAATTACAGAGAACCCCTTTATGAAATGTCTGTAATATCCCGTTAATCCCAAGAAACTCCTGATTTCAGACACGTTCCTCGGCAGTTTCCAATCCATAACAGCCGATATCTTACTCGGGTAAACTCTGACACCATCACCTGACACCATGTGTCCTAGGAATCCGGCCTCTCAGAGCCAAAACTCACTCTTGCTAAAATTAGCATACAACTGCTTTTCTCTCAAAGATTGCAAGACAATTCTCAAGTGCTCTTCATGATCATTCTCATCCCGAGAATAGATCAATATGTCGTCAATAAAGACAACCACAAACTTGTCCACATATGGTCTGAAAACACGGTTCATCAGATCCATAAAAATTGCCGGTGCATTCGTCAAACCAAACGGCATAACCAAAAACTCATAATGGCCATACCTTGTCCGAAATGAAGTTTTCAACACATCTTGCTCTTTCACTCTTAGCTGATAATAACCAGACCTCAAGTCTATTTTGAAGAACACTGTAGCTCCCTTCAGTTGATCAAAAAGATCATCAATCCTTGGTAAAGGATACTTATTCTTAACCGTCACCATATTGAGTTGTCTATAGTCTATACACAACCTCATAGACCCATCTTTCTTCTTCACAAACAATACCGGAGCACCCCACGGCGAGTAGCTCAGTCTTGCAAAACCCTTATCTGTCAATTCTTGCAACTGAATCTTCAGTTCCTTCAACTCTACAGGTGCCATTCTATATAGAGCAATTGAAATCGGTGCCGTTCCCGAAACCAACTCAATTCCAAACTCAACCTCTCTCATTGGAGGTAATCCGGGTAACTCTTCCGGATATACATCTGGGTGCTCACATACCACCAGCACTGTTTTAAACTCTACTCCAACCTCTTGAGTTCCTTGGTGGTATACCCCTCGTAGACACATCACTAGGTCTCACATCATGCTTCTCTTCCTTATTATCCCTCTCGGGACAGTTACGGATAAAGTGGTCAGGGGAACCACATTTATAACATTTCCGACTGTTTCCCCTGTAACACCCCAAACCCGGCCCATTCACTACGACCGAATTTGAAATGCCACTACGGAACACGTTCGAAAATATTCTTACTTAAGAGTAAAAACCGTTAAAAATTTGTTGCCTTTAATAAAACATTTTTTTGTGACTTAAAATATTCTAAGTAAAAATTTAATTGTTATAAAATACCGGATTCAAAACTTTATTATGTACAGATTTAAGAAAATAAAACCATTGGTGATAGATATCTCAATTGTCAATCCATAATAAAACATAATAATAAAGATACTTAATAAAAATACTTAAATACTTTAATGGGCCTTATTACAATAAAAACTTAATCAAAATACTGAAAATATAAATACTTAATTAATTAAAATATCTTTCTGCATGGGCCACCTTGTATCCACTCCAAACCCGGTCCAAGCATCACCTGAAATGTTGGTAAAAATTGGGTGAGTCATACGGACTCAAGGTGTAATTAAACCATGAATTCCACCCACATGTTAACCACATATTATCCCATATATCAGATAACAAATATCATATTCACATATTACCACATTCTGGGCTTGGCCCATATTCATATCACATTCATATAATAGGGTAGTTAACCACAAAATTTCCACATACTGGGCTTAGCCCATTTCCACACTGATCCACATTCATATCTTGGGCTTGGCCCTTTTCTTAATAATCCACATATCAATCTGGCCCTAGCCCATTTTCACATTAATCCACAAATCAAAATAATATGCAAAGTTATGCAATTATGAAGCCAAACCCAACCTAGGATCCATCCGTTACTCCTACCTTAGCAGACTCCCTGCCCAAGGCCGTGGCTAATCCACCGTTCACATAGTGAACCACATATCTTACCTTGCGCGGACTTGCGGCTCAAGGCCATGGCTAATCCACCGATCACATAGTGATCCACATATCTTACCTTGGCGGACTTGTTGCTCAAGGCCGTGGTTGAGCCACCGATCACCTAAGTGATCCCACATATCATTCACCCACGGCGATGCACACACGACTATCAACCGCCGAGGTGGGCACCTAGCCAACACCTCCCTTGATGAAGCACACGGCTAACATCAAGCGCCAATGTAGCACAAGGCTAACATCGGACCACGTACATAATGTACACCCTTTCCTTCCTTCATATCCATATCCCACCCATGCACATGCAAAGATGTAATAGTGGCATAATAATAAATGCATGCACATGTTATTAAAGCGCATAATCACATTTTTATAGGCATTATCACATTCACATCGGCACTTTCACATTCTTATCAACAGATAATACTAACTCGATTATCGTTATACCCCTTTTTAGGGTAATCACCACATAACTGCCATTGCACTGGTTAGCACATAAATCACACATGCAAATATAGCAAAACCCGAAAAACGGTGGGTTAATTACACACCTAACTTTCTATCGAAATTCCAAACTACTCGAATCTAACACGATCTAGAATCCCGATACTCTGCTTACTTGTCGATTAGCCCCTAAAAATCATAATACACAATCGGTCATACCTAAACTTATAAAATGGCCTATGGCCGAAACTATATACCACTTACCTTGATAAGTCGAATCCCAAAAGACTCCCTCAATGCACCTTGACGTTAGTTACACATAAGAGAACATATCACTTATTGCCTTAAGAAAACATTTGGCCAACCCATAGCCAGAGTTTAATCACTTGATTCGGCACCCTTAAGAAAAATATCCAAAACCGATTAAAGTAATACTAACCACTATCGTTGCTTACCCTTCTTTGGTCAACTTCCCAAATCACCTCCCTAGGTTCAAATGCCACATCCAAGAAATAGTGTTAGATCTCCAACTTTCGGCTTTGAAGAGAACAAAAGAAGAAAAGAAGTGATAAGGGGTTTCAAATAAAGATTCGGCTATGGCTCATCAAATGGAGATGCAATATTCGGCTTTTGAGAATCAAGGTAGTGATGGTGTTTCTTTAGAGTTTCACGCAAAGAGAAGCTACTAGGTTCGGTTATGATACTAGTGGCAAATAGGGTATTTGGCCATATAAGAAAAGATGGAGAATTAAAGTTGGAAGAAAGAAAAAGACTAGGAAGGGAAAGTGAGAAGAAATTCGGCACCAAGAGAGAATGAGAGGAACAGAATTTCGGCAAAGGAAAATAGAATGAACAAAAGAATGGCCAAAAGATGATCACCCCTATTTATACTACACAATTTTGGCACTCTTTCCCCCTTCACTTGGCCGAATATTGCCTACCAAAGAGACCCATACTTGGCCACTACCTCAACTCCCATAATAATCTCCTATTTCTCTTTTATCACCCTAACAAATAAAATAAAATAATCCCACACTTATCCCTCATTTTTCTCTCCTATTTTATCTCCTTATCACATCCAATAAATAAACAAAGCAACAATTATCTCCTATCTACTAATTTAAACTAAATAAAAATAAATTAACAATTATCTACTACTTATCTAGCCGAAATTCAAAATAAATTCAAGGCTTATCCTCATCCTTTGGAAACCCATGTGTCGTCCAACCCCTTCCATTCTCTTGACGTCAAAAGCCAAAAATAAAACACCCATCTGCTGCCCCCAAGTCTCGAACATGAGACCTGCCGGAAACACCACACGCTACCAGCCACTTTGCTGCTAGCTCCTTCGTGTCATAAACTCCCTACAATTCCTTTTAAAACCTCCTTAGCCCAGCTCCTTATTGACGCAAAAATAAATGCTCCTTCCTACTTCCTTCGCAACTCTAACCAAAGACCTGCGCCAGGCGTCACCTCCAGGCCCTTAAGTGCCGCCTTGCAGCCACTTTACCAAGGCCTGCTTTATGTCCAAAGACCACTGCATATTTCCTTAAAGCCGTCTTCAGTCCAACCTCCCTTCTTGACGCAAAATACAAAAATTAAACACTCCCATGCTGCCCTCAAGACTCGAACTCCTGCACCCTTGTTGGCGCTATTCCCGTGCCTTAAGTGGCGTCCTTAAGCCACTTTACCAAGCCCCCTTTCGTGACCCAAAACGCCCACAAATTATTCTTAAGGCCTCCTCAGCCTAATTTCCTCTTTTTACACTTAAATCCAAAATTTTTCCAAAGCTTTCACCCTCATTCTAAAGTTCTAAAAACTCTTAAAACATCTCCAAATACCCTAAAACCCACTAGCACCTAGGTTATGCTCCAAACGCATAACCCCTAATCTAGGATGTTACATCCCCAACACTCTCCGGTGTGATACCTACCACAACTTGGACACTCTGGTTTACTCTTTGTATTGCCCACACTTTCCATCGAGGGGGCTTGGACTCTTGAACCCGAACAAGTATTGCCCAAGTCTCGATGCGAATAACCCACAGGTGTTGTCGTCTGAGGATTCACTTCCTTGGATCTTTTCGACTGGGCTTGATACAACTTGCCTAACGATCTCTTTCTCGCATCTCGGGCTTCACTCACAGCCCTTCTCTTTTCTGAACTTAATTCCTCGGCCTTACGTGCCCTCTCAACTAATACCACAAATTCTTTCAACTCCAAAATGCCCACTAGGAGTTTGATGTCCTCATTCAGCCCATCTTCAAACCTCTTACACAAGATGGTCTCAGTCGATACACATTCTTGAGCGTATTTGCTAAGCCTAACAAACTCACGCTCATATTCCGCCACTGTCATTCTTCCTTATTTCAACTCAAGGAATTCCTTCCTTTTTCGATCAGTAAACCTCTGGCTTATATACTTCTTCCGGAACTCTTCTAGAAAGAAGTCCCACGTCACCCGCTCTCTCGAGACCACTAGCGTCAACGTCTTCCACCAATGGTATGCCGAATCTCTCAGCAAGGATATGGCACACTTCAAACTCTCTTCAGGCGTACATGAGAGTTCATCGAACACCCTCATAGAGTTCTCCAACCAGAACTCCGCCCTCTCTGGGTCATCATCTACCTTAGCTCTAAACTCCTCGGCCTCGTGTTTCCTAATCTTATCCACTGGGGGTTTCGATATCCTCACTACATCCATACCTTGAGGAGCCACTGGATTTGGCTGAGGTATAGGAGGAGGAGGTGGAGGAGGTTGACCATTAGGGTTCGTTCGAACATAATCTGAGTACCAATTACTCATCATCTGGACAAAGGCTTCTCATGCCTCTTCCCCTTGACCCCTGACCTCGGGTCCACTTTGAACAGGCACGGTTCCTTGCGTAGGAGCCGGTGCATTACTAGCTACTTCATCAGCAGTCAATGGATCGGAATCCATATTCTATATAAAACAAGATTTAAAATCATTAGAAACCACCACACTATCATTGTACACTTATGGCATGTATAGCTAGACTCTAACACCCGCTACGGTAGTCCTAGAACCGACTAAACCATAGATCTGATACAACTAAATGGAACACCCCTTACCTGGGTTCTACGCCAGAATCGGGCCCGAGGCATTACCAAACTCAAACCACTTGATCGCCACTTAGGCTCGTCGTAACTACTCTCTGAAGTCATCTCAACAACCTCATTTTCAACTTACGAGGCCTCACTCATACACACGAGGGCTCTCGAGACTAAACTGGAACTTTTTCCAATCTTAAAAATTTTCTCTTTTATACAGGTCTCACACGCCCGTGCATGGACACACGCCCATGTCCCTAGACCGTGTCTAAAAACTCAGTATTCTGCCAATTTGCCCACGGCCAAGGCACGCCCGTGTTTCCCAACCGTGGTGAATCCTGACTTCACACACACGGCCATCAAAGCCTAGTCACACGCCCGTGTGGCTAGCCCATGGACTATCCTGACTTAAAATGTTAACATGCAGGGGACGCACGGCCACAGCACACGCCCGTGGGCTGACCGTGTGTCACACATGGCCTAGACACACGCCCGTGTGTCTAACCACATGGTCAAGAACAAGGCTAAGTGCCAAGTTCTTTTCACCCCTCTAACATACACAACATATATTCAACCAACACAATCATAATCAACTCAAATTGGATTGCAATCTCACATAGACAACTATGACTTTTCATATAATATGGTAGCCAACAACTATGGCATTATACAAAATGAGCTATCATCTAAAGGCCAACACATCTTAGCCATTTACAACAAAATTTACTAACTTATCTATCCCCTATACATGCCATATACAAAACATTAAGTTTCATGTACCAAAGTGTGCTGATATGTGGGCTATCTTCTGATGATCCTTATATCTCGATTCAACGCTTTTAATCTATAAGACAAGGGAAAAGAAAGGGAGTAAGCTTTGAGCTTAATAAGTTTACACATAAAAAAATAAGCATCATAGTATAAGCTAAACAACAATTAGCATTATACTACCAAAAGTAATGAACAACTATGCTTACTCTTTCTAACCCTTACCACATTTCCAACACGTCATGAGTCACATAATCATAACCATCGAAATGCACCCCTGCATTCTATGTCACATTTACACAATATACAACACATCATTATTTCTCATAATAAATCCACACAGTTTATCCACACAGTTTATCCACACAACTTATCCACACAGCCTATCCACACAGCTAGTTCATATAGCTAATCCACACAGCTATTACACACAGCTAATACACAAAGTTAATCCACACAGTTCACCCATACAACTTATCCACACAGCTAGTTCATATAGCTAATCCACATAGCTATTACACACAGCTAATACACACAGTTAATCCACACAGCCAATATCTCAGTGGTTTCGCACTTAGCACACCACAATTGATTAATAAGGTGGTATCGCACTTAGCCTACCACAAAGGTATTCATAGTGATTCAGCACATAGCTCACCAAACAATATACCTCACGATAGCATCGCACATAGCTAGCTCATCATCAATATGCATCAGGATGGTATCGCACTTAGCCCACCATCTAGCATTATCACAACACATGCACAAGTCTACTTACTTAATCATTCTCGATCATACATTCATTCCACATTTTCTACTACATTCATCCCACATAGGTTCTCAAACATGCTACACACTAGCTAGCATTAACAAATTGTAAGTATGAATGCATTATTTATGCATAGACTTTCCTCGATACTCAAAAGTATGGAAATATGCAATTTAGTCCACCACCTTACTTTTGCCTCGATTTCGATCCGGGCTTCGTCTTTCTTAATCTATAATGAATAATTCAGCTTATTCAATACACACATTAACTAAATTGACCGACGTTTCATACTTTAGCAAAATTACTAGTTTGCCCCTAAACTTTCTCGTATTTACACTTTAGCCCCAAGGCTCGTAAAATGATTTTTATTCAACTTTCTATCCTTTCATGCTTAGCCGAACCACTTACTCAACTAAATCATTCATCAATTCTCACTAAATCACACATGTATGACCAAACTAAAGTTTTTCACAAATTAGTCCCTACATGCATTTTCATGGAAAATTACTTTGCAAAAGATGTTTCTACTATATCAAGCCTTAATATTCTTCCATAAAACATCAAAATACATGCATTTCATACATAGGAACATTTTTGAACATCCATAATAGCTCACCAAATAGCTAAAAATAGCCTACTCATGCTACTAGGACTTTAAAAATACGAAGAATATCAAAACCGGGCTTAGGAGCACTTACTAGCAAGCTTGAAAAGTTGAAAGAGCCCTAACAATGGCTTCTCTAATTTTCTATAATAAAGGGAAGAAGATGAATGAATTTGTCATCTTTTCACCTATTTTAATCACTTATTTGATAAATGACCAAAATGCCCTTTTGATAAACTTCAAATTTTAACTCATCCATGCCCATTTTTGTCCAAAAATAGAATTTTCATAAATTACTATTTAAGGACCTCTAATTAATAATCTAAAGCTATTTCACACAAATAGCTTCTAGAAACACACATTTTGCAACTTTTGCAATTTCGTCCTTTTGGACAATTCAACCACAATTCCATAAAATTACTTCATGAAACTTTCACACTAGCATGCATATAAGGCATAAACCTCAATAACTCATTTATAACCCTCAAATTTGTGGTCTCGCACCACTATTTTGACTAGGCCCTAAACTGGGATGTTACAATTTCGGTTTATCAAATTACATAAAATCATTCACCATCTCAAATACCAAATCAAGCACGAAATATACCATTTATATTTCACCAAAACATACCATAATGTCCATTCACACAAAACCATATAAACACCTCACATAAACCATTTTCACATAGCAAAACATATACCAAAATCAATTCAAAGTCTCATCCACTATCAAGCCAAATCACATGGCAAGATTTATACATCTCAAAACATCCCACATCTTCACTAGCCTATACATGCCATATACCATATTTACAACTTTTAAAAAGGTACCAAAATAGATGTCTGATAGTGTGATTGAGTCGCTGACGATCCCCGTATCCAAACTAGCTTTAAATACCACTTTAAAATAGAGAAAGACTTCACACAGTAAGGTTTAAAGCTTAGTAAGTTCGTAATATAACACATTTAGCTCAACAATTCAAATTCAATATGCAAAATTAACTAACACTTGGTTTAATTCACATCACTACTCAATCTTATCCATGGCTTTTACTCACTTTCATACCATATCTATAGGTTCATATAAAAGCATTCATAATGCTATTCAATCCAACTCTATCCATCATTCATTCACATAATATTCCATCTATCTCATACACAATATCATCAACCACATAGGTTCTGTACATACTTGTACCATCACGTATTTATCTATCACATTTACCACTTCATTGCTCAATGCCATAATTCATTCGATCCTCTTTAAACGATCGATGAACTCGCACACTTAGTGCCAATTAATTAGCCGGAGCTCTAATAATATCACACACTTAGTTCCATCACATTAAACCAAATTTGTCTCGGTATCGCACACTTAGTGCCAAATAATACAGCCGATGCTTTCTTTATCTCACACACTTAGTGCCTTTCATCACTATAATGATTCTATTTACGCACACTTAGTGTCACATATCTTCGAACTCACATTTCACATTACAAACTCCACAATCACATTTCCATTCATTTCATCACATATGAACATTGTTTAATCAATACGTATTATACACAAACTTACCTCAGACGTAGAAACAATGATACTAGTCGATCAATCGAGCACTTTGTTCTTACCTCGATCTAGGTCTGAATTTCTCTTTTCTTGATCTATATAATATCAAAGGGAAGAACAATCTACGACAAAGAAGATGGTTAGAATTGTTAAAAGAATACGAGCTTGTGATTGATTATCATTCAAGAAAAGCAAATGTTGTTGCTGATGCTTTGAGTCAGAAATCACTGTTTGCACTAAGTGCGATGAATGCTCATTTAGTTCTGTCTGATGATGGTTCATTTTTAGCTAAATTGAAAGTGAGACCGTTGTTCTTACAGCAGATTTGTGATGCCCAAAAAGTTGACAATGAAATGCTAGTGAAGCGAGCTCAGTGTGATTTGAACTCTGATTCAGAATTTTGAGTTGATGATGATGATTGTCTGAGATTTCGAGATCGGATTTGTGTTTCAAAAAATTTAGAATTAATTCAGATGATTTTGAATGAAGCGCATAACAGTCGTTTGTCTGTTCATTTGGGTAGTACGAAAATGTACTATGATCTGAAACAGTTTTACTGGTGGCCTAGAAAGAAAATAGATATCTCTGATTTTGTCTCAAAATGTTTGATCTGTCAGCAAATTAAAGCTGAACCTCAGGTGTCATCCGGTTTGTTACAACCGATCATGATTCCTGAGTGGAAATGGGAGAGAATTACAGTGGACTTTGTGTCGGGATTGCCCTTATCTCTGAGAAAAAAAGATGCAATATGGGTTATAGTTGACAGATTAACGAAATCAGCTCATTTTATTCTGGTAAGAAAGGATTACTCACTTGATAAGTTAGCTGAATTGTATGTTTCTGATATTGTGAGATTGCATGGGGTGCCACTATCTATTGTGTCTGACAGAGATCTGAGGTTTACTTTACGGTTTTGGAAGAAACTTCAAGAGGCTTTAGGTAGGAAATTGCACTTCAGTACTGCTTTTCATCCGTAAACGGATGGTCAATCCAAATGGATCATTCAGATTCTCGAGGATATGTTGAGATGTTGTATTCTTAAGTTTGAAGGTACGTGGAAAAAGTACATGCCGTTGATTGAATTTGTGTATAATAATAGTTTTCAATCAAGAATTAAAATGGCACCATATGAGGCTCTTTACAGTCATAAATGCAGAACACCATTGTACTGGAATGAGCTTAGTGAGAATAAGATTCACGGGGGAGATTTAATCAGATAGAATGATCAAAAAGTGAAAGTGATTCGAAATAGTTTGAAAGCGGCATCAGATTGTCAAAAGTCTTACGAAAAGATATTAAATTTGAGATCGATGATAAAGTGTTTTTGAAAGTATCTCCGTGGAGGAAAGTACTTTGATTTGGAAAAAAGGGCAAGTTGAGTCCGAGATTCATCGGGCCGTATGATATTATTGAACGTATCGGTCCAGTTGCTTATAGGTTGTTGTTGCCACCTGAGTTAGAGAAGATTCATAATGTGTTTCACGTATCGATGCTTCGACGATACAGATCCGACCCATCGCATGTGATTGCCCCTACTGAAGTTGAGATTCAGTCTGATCTATCGTATAGAGAAGAACCGATTCGAATTCTGGCTTGTGAGATCAAAGAATTGAGAAATAATAAAATTGCTTTAGTGAAAGTGTTGTGGCATAGACATGGGGTTGAAGAGGCTACGTGGGATCCTGAGGATGCTATGAGAGAGCAATATCCAAATCTATTCACTGGTAAGATTTTCGGGGATGAAAATCCCTAAGGGGAGGAGAGTTGTAACAGCTCAGTTTAGACCCTAGTCGGAACAGTGGTTTTGGGACCATAAATCTGAGTCAAAAAAATATTTTAATATTATTTTTGATGTTTATGGCATGTGATAAAGTATGTGTGAAAGTACTGTGTGAAATTTTATCGTTTGTGTGCCGATTTATGAAAAAGGACCTAATTGCGTAAAATGCAAAAGCGGTGTGCTAGTAGTTAAAAGTGCTTAATTGCCATGGCTTATTAAATGAGAGGTCATTATGTTCTTATTAGACCATTAATAGCTTGGATGGACAAAAATGGGTTTATGTTAGTGGAATTTAAATGAAATCATTATGGTTAATTTGGTAATTATGAATTATGTTTAATTAAATTAAAAGAAAACAAATGTTCATCTATTATTCATTACACTACCGAATATTAGAAAAGAAAGAAAGTATAAGAGCAAGCTAGGGTTCGGCTAAGAAATTGGGTGATTAAGGTATGTTCTTTGATTAGTTTTTGATGATTTTTATGTTTTTGTGATCGTTGCTTTGTGTTCTATAAAGCCCATGCTCAAATTTCTAAATTCGATAATGAATTTGAGATGTGCCATTGATGAATATGTGAGCTTTGTATTGATAGTTGGTGTAATATGAAAGCTTGAAGAATGATAAATATGTTTTGTAATTGGAATTTTTGATGAAATTGATTATTAAGGGCTAATTTGTGAAAATGAAACTTTGAAGGGTTAAAATGTAAAAAAAATAAAAGATATGGGCTACTAGGGACTAGTATGAAAATCGGCCAAGCTTGGGTGTGAGTAAATTATGTGTATTTTGTGTAATTGCGAAATAAGGATTAAAATGTCAAAATGTGGAATTATGAGGGCTAAAGTGTAAAATGCCCTAACTATGTGTTTTTGGATTTTTTTGGATGAAGATGAGATTGAATGAGTTGAATTTGATATTATATAGATCAAGAAAAGAGAAATCCGGACCTAGATTGAGGCAAGAACAAAGTGCTCGATTAATCAACTAGTATCGTTGTTTCTACGTCTGAGGTAAGTTCGTGTATAATACGTATTAATTAAACAATGTTCATATGCGATGAAATGAATGGAAATGTGATTATGGAGTTTGTAATGTGAAATGTCAGTTCGAAGATATGTGACACTAAGTGTGCGTAAATAGAATCGTTACGGTGATGAAAGGCACTAAGTGTGCGAGATAAAGAAAGCATCGGCTGTATTATTTGGCACTAAGTCTGTGCTACCGAGACAAATTCAGTTTAATGTGATGGAACTAAGTGTGTGATATTATTATAGCTCCGGCTAATTAATTGGCACTAAGTGTGCGAGTTCATCGATCGTTTAAAGAGGATCGAATGAATTATGGCATTGAGCATTGAAGTGGTAAATGTGATAGATAAATACATGATTGTACGGGTATGTACAAAACCTATGTGGTTGAGGATGTTGTGGATGAGTTAGATGGAATATTATGTGAATGAATGATGAAAAGAGTTGGATTGAATAGCATTATAAATGCTTGTATATGAACCTATAGATATGGTAAGAAAGTGAGTAAAGCCATGGATGAGATTGAGTAGTGATGTGAATGGAACTAAGTGTTAGCTAATTTTGTATATTGAATTTGAATTGTTGAGTTAAATGTGTTATATTACAAACTTACTAAGCTTTACAGCTTACTGTGTGAAGTCTTTCTCTATTTTATAGTGGTATTTAAAGATAGCTCGGATCCAGGAATCGTCGGCGACACAATCACACTATCGGACATTTATTTTAGGTACCTTTTGAAAGTTGTATTTATGGTATATGGCATGTATAGGCTAGTGAGGTTGTGGAATGTTTTGAGATGTATAAATCTTGCCATATGATATGGCTTGATAATGGATGAGACTTTGGATTGATTTTGGTATATGTTTTGCTATGTGAAATGGAGTATGTAATGTGTATATATGGTCTTGTGTGAATGGCCATTATGGTATGCCTATTGGAATAGAAATAGTATGTTTCATACTTGAGTTGGTAGTTGAGATGGTAAATGAATTGTAGGTTATTTTATGTTGGAATTGATGCTTATATGAAAGACCTAAAATGGGTGGCAATTTGGCCTTGTAAATGGCCTATAATTGCCCACACGGGTGAGCACACGGGCGTGTGTCTCGACCGTGTCCTTCAATGTCCCAATTTGAAGCAAGACAGACTTGCACATGGGCCAGACACACGGGCGTGTGACAGGCCGTGTGATTCAAGTCAGGGTTGCACACGGGCCAGACACACGGGCGTGTGATAGGCCGTGTGACCCAAGTCAGTGTTGCACACGGGGTAAGACATGGTGTAAGGCATGGCCGTGTGAGGCACACCGCATAGCTACACGGGCGTGTGCCCTGTTTTAAAAGAAAAAATTTCTAAGTTCTGCAAGGTTTCCGTATGAGATTGGTTTAGTCCCGAACCTTCTTTAAAGTATGTTTAATGTTTCGTAGACCTCCTAAAGGGACTTTGTGTTATTGATTAACTAAGATATGCTGATGTGTGAGCAATGGTTGTTTATATGTTATGATTAGACCAGTAAGACCTCGTAACCCTAGTTCGGCGATGGATACGGGTTAGGGGTGTTACAATCCACAAACACATAGTTAGGGCATTTTACACTTTAGCCCTCATAATTCCACATTTTGACATTTTAATCCCTATTTCACAATTACATAAAATACACATAATTTACTCACACCCAAGCTCGGTTGAATTTCATACTAGTCCTTACCAACCCATATCTTTCATTTATTTCACATTTTAACCCTTCAAAGTTTCATTTTCACAAATTAGCCCACAATAATAAATTTCATCAAAAATCCCAATACAAAACATATTTATCATTCATCAAGCATTCATATTTCACCAACTATCAACACAAAGTTCACATATTCATCAATGGCACATCTCAAAGTCATTATCAAATTTAGAAATTTAGGCATGGACTTGATAGAATGCTAAGCAAAAATCACAAAAAACATAAAAATCACTAAAACCCGAGCTCAAAACATACCTTAATTGAGCAAAATGAGTGCCAAACACTAGCTAGCTCCTTTTATTTTCTTTTTCTTTCAATTTTCGGTGCCAAGAAGATGATAATGGCCATCAAAATGTTTTTGTTTTATTTAATATACATAAATACATAATTTACCATTTTACCCATGGCTATTTAACATATAAAATAATTAATGGTTGTCCATAAATGTCCACTTACTCTAATCTTGGTCAAATAACAACATAAGGACCTTTCATTTAAGAAGCCATGTCAATTAAGCACTTTTAACTACTAGCACATAGCTTTTGCATTTTACGCGATTAGGTCTTTTTTCACAAATCGACACACAAACGATAAAATTTTCACACAGAACTTTCACACATACTTTATCACATGCCATAAACATAAAAAATAATATTAAAATATTTCTCTGACCCAATATTTGTTGTCCTGAAACCACAGTTCTGACTAGGGTCTAAACTGGGCTGTTACAACTCTCCCCACTTAGAGATTTTCGTCCCCAAAAATCTTACCGTTGAATAGATTCGGATATTGCTCTCTCATAACATCCTCGGGCTCCCATATAGCCTCTTCAACCCCGTGTCTGTGCCACAACACTTTCACTAAAGCAATTTTCTTATTTCTCAACTCTTTGATCTCACGAGCCAAAATTTGAATCGGTTCTTCGCTATACGATAAATCAGACTGAATCTCAACTTCAGTAGGGGCAATTACGTGAGATGGGTCAGATCTGTATCGTCGAAGCATCGATACGTGAAATACATTACGAATCTTCTCTAGCTCAGGTGGCAACAATAGTTTATAAGCAACCGGCCCAATACGCTCAGAAATCTCATACGGCCCGATAAACCTGGGACTTAGTTTGCCTTTTCCGCCAAATCGGAGTATTTTCTTCCACGGAGATACTTTAAAAAACACTTATCACCGATCTCAAATTCAATATTTTTTCATTTCAAATCTGCATAAGACTTCCAACGATCTGATGCCGCTTTCAAACTGTTTCGAATCACTTTCACTTTTTGCTCAGTCTCTCTGACTAAATCTACCCTATGAATCTTATTCTCACTAAGCTCAGTCCAGTACAATGGTGTTTTGCATTTACGACCATAAAGAGCCTCATATGGTGTCATTTTAATGCTTGATTGAAAACTATTTTTATACGCAAATTCAATCAACGGCAGGTACTTTTCCCACGTACCTTCAAGCTCAAGAATACAACATCTCAACATATCCTCGAGAATCTGAATGATCCGTTCGGATTGACCATCCATTTGCGGATGAAAAGCAGTACTGAAGTGTAATTTAGTACCTAAAGCCTCTTGTAGTTTCTTCCAAAACGGTGAAGTAAACCTTGGATCTATGTCAGACACAATAGATAGTGGCTGTAACACCCCTTTACCCGGGTTCTTTTGTGGACTACCTCTAAAGGATGCACTGCTTGATCTTATCTCTTGCTTCCTCTCCTTGTCATACTTTTCAGGACAATTTCGGATGAGATGGTTGGGGGATCCACACTTATAGGAATTTCAATTATTTCCCCAACACTCCCCAGTGTGATGTCTGCCACAACTTGGGCACTCTGGTTTGGGCCTTGGATTGCCCACACTTGCCATTGAGGTGGCTTGAGCTCTTGAACCCGAATACATGTTGCCTCGCTCTCTCTGCGAATACCCGACTGATGTATTTGTCCGAGGGTTCACTTCCCTGGACCTCTTCGATTGAGCTTGGTATGATTTGCTCATCGGCCTCTTCTTCGCATCTCGAGCCTCACTCAGGGCTTTCCTCTTGTCCTTACTCAATTCTTCGGCCTTACTTGCCCTATCCACCAACACCACAAATTCTTTTAGCTCCAAAATTCCGACTAAGAGTCTGACATCTTCATTCAACCCATCTTCAAATCTCTTACATAAGGTAGCTTCAGTGGATACATATTCTTGCGCATACTTGCTGAGCCTAACAAATTCGCGCTCATATTATGCCACAGTCATTTTTCCTTGCTTCAACTCAAGGAATTCTTTCCGTTTCTGGTCTACAAACCGTTGACTTATATACTTCTTTCAAAACTCTTCCAAAAATAAGTCCCACATTACTCTCTCTTTAGGAACCACTGATGTCAATGTTTTCCACCAATGGTATGCCGAGTCCCTCAGCAAAGACACAGCACATTTCAAACTCTCTTCAAGTGTGTAGGAGAGTTTATCAAAAACCCTTATTGAGTTCTCAAGCCAGAACTCTGCTCGCTCAGGGTCATCATCTATATTAGCTCTAAAATCCTCAAATTTCTTGCTTCAATTTTTTGTCTCACCGGGGCTTAGCTGTCCTCACCATTTCTATACCTTGGGGAGCCACAGGAATTGGCTGAGGTATAGGTGGGGGTGGAGGGGGTTGAGCATTGGGTTTTGCTCGTACATACTCAGTGTACCAGTTATCTATCATTTGGAGAAAGGCTTCCCGAGCCTCTTCTCCCTGACCCCTAATCTCGGGGTTACTCTGCAAGGTGCGGTCCCTTGCGTAGGAGCCGGTGCATTACTAGCTGCGTCATCTGTACCCGATTGTTCGGGATCCATATGCTACGATAAACAAGTTTAAAATCATCAGAAGCCACCACCCTATCATCATACGCTTATGGCATGTATAGCTAGACTCCTATCCACGCTATGGTAGTCCTAGAACTGACAAAACCATAGCTCTGATACCATTAAATGTAACACCCCTTTACCTAGGTTCTACGCTGGGAACCGGGCCTGAGGCGTTACCAAACTCAAACAACTTAATCGCCACTTAGGCTCTACATCGTTACTCTCTAAAACCTCCTTCTCGACTTACGAGGCCTAACACATGCACCCGAGGACCCTCAAGACTAATCCGAAACTTTTTCCATTCTTAAAATTTTTCTTTTCAAGACAGGTCTTACACGCCCGTGCAAGATGAGACATGACCGTGCATAGGCACACACGCCTATGTCCCCAGGCCGTGCCTAAAAACCCAGTATTCTGCCAATTTGCCCACGGTTAAGGCACACGCCCATGCATTTTAGGAACACGCCCGTGTACCCTATCACACATCCGTGCCTTTCACCCGTGGTCGACACTGACTAATCACACACGGTTTTAACACGCCCGTGGGTCTAAACCGTGTGCCATACCTTAGTATTCTAACTTATTCAACACGGCCTCGACATGCCCGTGTGCTTTAACCGTGTGACCATTCCAATTCTAATTTCAAAGTGCGGACTTCACGGCCGCCAGGCACCCTGGTCCATGGCTTGATCGTGTGTGTCTCACGGGGCCTAGACAGACGCCCGTGTGCCTACCCGTGTGGACCAGAACAAGGTTTTTTGCCAAGATCTTAGCACTCCTATAGCTTACACTACAAGAATCCATTCAACATACCAATAAACACTCATGACTTCAACATGGACTTCCATAGGTAACCTTATAATTTCATAAAAGGAAGAATGAGCCATCATGCATGGCAATTTACAAATTTCAATATCTTACAAGATACCAATACACCTTTGGCCAAAATAACAAAATAACTTAACTAGCCTAGCACCTATACATGCCATTTACAAAATCATTAAGTCTAGGTATACCGAGAGGAGCTGATAGTGTGGGCGGTCTTCCGGTTAGCTACGTATTCTGGCTCAGCTCTTAAACTCTATAAAACAAGGGAAAAAGAGAAGGGAGAGTAAGCTTTAAGCTTAATAAGTTTACATATAAAAAACACAACATTATATCATGTATTGAACAAATACATAGCATTACGTAATAAGCAAGAAGCAATTTACATTCATGACATGCTTACTCATTTTCTCCTTTCCCACATTTCAACCATCTCACATCTTAATGCACACACTCATTAAGAGTTTCCCTGCACTTAGTATCACAAGGTCACATAATACAACATTCACTATTTCTAATTCCATTTCACACAGTCAAGCCACTCGGTGGTTTCGCACTTAGCCCACCAAAAATATTAGTTATGGTGGTATCGCACATAGCCTACCAAAAGATGAATAGACGATGGTATCGCACATAGCCCATCATAAATTAGCAACAAGGTGGTATCGGACTTAGCCCGCTAAAGGATTTTAGACGATGGTTTCGCACATAGCCCATCGTAAATTAAGCAACAA
Organism: Gossypium sturtianum; assembly: GCA_025698515.1. NCBI lineage: Eukaryota > Viridiplantae > Streptophyta > Magnoliopsida > Malvales > Malvaceae > Gossypium > Gossypium sturtianum. The sequence goes on from CM046950.1 coordinate 128,737,742, forward strand.
GGTGGTATCGCACTTAGCCCACCAAAAAGTGTCGACATTACATTTTTATATGACTATTTCATCATTCATACAGTAATTATTCAACAATTTCCACATTCAATCCATTTGAACCACACATGTTCTCGATCTTGCCTTACACTAGTTAACCACACAATATTTACACAATCATGCATTGTTTACGCATAAACTTACCTCGGTGCAAAACGTGATAACCAATGATCTAATCCGTCACCTTGCCTTTTCCTTAGTCAAGGTTGATTCCGCGCTCTTCTTGATCTACAACAATGAAATTTATTCATTTAGATCATTCTATGATCATAATACTTCAAATTCTACACTTGGGTAAAAATGACCATTTTGCCCTTGTACATTGGCAAAATTATGATTTTGCCCCTAGGCTCGGAATTTATTTTTCAACATATTTTCTCAATGCACAAGCATAGATGAACATTTATTTCTCTTACAACTACTCACCATTCCAACTGTTTCATGCATTTATGACACAAATTTAATATTTGCATTCAAGTCCTATTTAGGTGTTTCTATGCTAACACCTTTCACAAAAGTTGTTTCTCACCTCCCTAACATTCATTTTCTTCCATGAAAACTTAGCTAACAACACAACTACTCTCATGGCAAGTCTTTAGACTTTCAACCATATTACAAACTAGTCCCCCCATTAGCTAGCTTAAGCTTTGGGGATTCCAAAAATACAAAAATCATCAAAAATAATCATCAAAATGACTTACTTGCAAGGATGAGATGTAGCAGAAAATTTTGAACTCCAAGAACCCTTATTTCCTCTAAAATTTCGGTGGTAGAAGAAGAAGGAATAGTAAAAGACGATATCTCATCTTTTTATCTTTTTTTATTCATTTTTTTTATTCACCTAATGTCACCAAATTTTGACTAAAATTAAAGCTCTTGTCTCCCCTAGCTTGTATGTCCGGCCAACACACATTGAATGGCCTAATTGCACTTTAAAATCCTCTAAATTTACTTTCTATAGCTATTAGGCACCTCCACCATGAAAAATAGAACTTTCGCACTTTATGCGATTTAGTCCTTTTTCACAATTAAGCATGCTGTCACTCGAATTAAAACACCAAAATTTTCATGCATCCATATAATCATGCTACAGCACATAAATTAATGTCAAAATAAATTTTCTCGACCTCGAATTAGTGGTCTCGAAACCACTATTCCGACTAGCCCCAAAACTGGGCTGTTACAGTGGCACCCCGTGCAATCTCACAATATCAAAAATGTATAACTCAGCTAACTCATCAAGCGAATAATCTGTTCTCACCAGAATAAAATGAGCTGATTTTGTCAAACTGTCAACTATCACTCAGATTGCATCTTTCTTTCTCAGTGATAGGGGCAATCCCGACACAAAGTCCATCGTGATTCTCTCCCATTTCCACTCAGGAATCATGATCAGTAGTAATAAGCCCGAAGGTACCTGATGTTCAGCTTTGACTTGCTGACAAACTAAACATCTCAAAACAAACTCTAAGATATCCCGTTTCATTTCAGGCCACCAATAAAATTGTTTCATATCATTGTACATTTTCGTACTTCCCGGATGAAGAGATAAACGACTGTTATGCGCTACATTCAAAATCATTTGAATCAACTCTGGATTTCTCAGAACGCAAATCCGATCTCGGAAACTTTAACAATCATTATCATCAACTTGAAACTCTGAATCAAAGTTCAAATCACACTGAGCTCATTTCGCTAACATTTCATTGTCAACCTTCTGGGCATCACAAATCTGTTGTATAAACAACGGCCTTGCTTTCAACTCAGCTATAACTGAATCATCATCACACAAATCTATCTGAGTATTCATTGCTCGTAAAGTGAATAAAGACTTTCTGCTCAAAGCGTCAGCAACAACATTTGCTTTTCCCGGATGATAATCAATCACAAGCTCGTAGTCATTTAACAATTCTAACCATCTTCTCTGCCGCAAATCAACTCTTTCTGAGTCATCAGATATTTTAGGCTTTTATGATCTGAAAACACATGACATTTCTCACCGAAAAGATAGTGGCACCTTACTTTTTGAGCAAACATGATCGCAGCTAACTCAAGATCGTGCGTCGGGTAATTCTTTTCATATGGTTTTAACTGTCTCGAAGCATAAGCTATAACTTTGCCTTCTTGCATTAACACACAACCTAAACCATTCAACAATGCATCACTGTAAACTATGAATTCTTTACCCAATTCAGGTTGAACTAATACTGGTGCCTCTGTCAACAATACTATCAACTGTTCAAAACTCTGCTAGCACTTTTCTAACCATTCAAATTTAAAATCTTTCTGTAGTAATTTCGTCAAAGGAATTGCAATCATCGAGAAGCCTTTCTCAAACCGTCTATAATATCCCGCTAGTACCAGAAAACTGCGAACTTCAGACACATTTCTCGGAGGTTTCAAATCTAAAATTGCTGAAATATGACTCGGATCAACTCGTATTCCCGCAGCTCACAGTATATGTCCCAGAAAACCAACCTCGCGCAACCAGATTTCATATTTACTGAGCTATGCATACAATTGCTTGTCACGTAGAGTCTGTAACACAATTTTCAGGTGCTCGGCATGTTCTGTCTCATCACAAGAACAAATCAAAATATCATCAATAAACACAACGTCAAATCGATCCAAATACGGCCTAAATATCCGGTTCATTAAGCCCATAAATACTGCAGGAGCATTCGTTAGTCCAAAAGGCATAACTAAAAATCCATAATGCCCGTACCTCGTTCTAAAAGTAGTTTTTGGAATGTCTGAATCTTTTAATCGCAACTGATATTATACCGATCTCAGATCTATCTTTGAAAACACAGTAGCTCCTTTCAGCTGATCGAACAAATCATCGATTCTAGGTAGAGGTTATTTTTTCTTAATCGTCACTTTGTTTAACTGACGATAATCAATGCACATTCTCATCGTGCCATCTTTCTTTTTCACAAACAGAACAGGAGCGCCCCAAGGAGAAAAGCTCGGTCATGCGAAACCTCTGTCTGTCAATTCTTGCAACTGAGACTTCAATTCTTTCAATTCTGTCGGAGCCATTCTATACGAAGCTATTGAGATAGGGGTCATCCCTGGCACTAACTCAATGCCAAACTCAACTTCTCATATCGGAGGTAATCCCAGTAATTCTTCAGGAAACACATCAGGGAACTCACAAACCACAGGCACAGATTTAACTTTCTTTTCTGTCACTTTCGTATCAATCACGAGCGCAAGATAAGCTTCACATACCTTTTTTACATAATTCAAAGCTTTCATCGAAGATATTACGGTCGGTATCCCATTCAAATCACTGGATTCGATTCGAACTATCTCGTCATTCTGACTTCTCAAATCAATAATCTTTCATTTGCAATTCACAATAGCATTATGCAAAGTTAGCTAATCCATACCCAGAATTATATCAAATTCATAGTATCATCAGATTAGCTGGGAAACAGATATCTCGAAACATCAACGGACAATTTTTGCAGACTTTGTCAACCAGAACACACTTGCCTAAGGGGTTCGATACTCTAATTACAAATTCAGTAGAATCAACAGGCAGAGTCTTACTAGATACTAAGTTCACACACACATATGAATGAGTAGATCCTGGATCTATCAATGCAATCACATCAGTATCATAAAGAGTGAAAGTACTAGTAATGACGTCGGGAGATGATGCTTCTTCACGAGCGCGAATAGCGTAGGCTCTGGCAGGTGCTCTCACCTCAGATCTCACAGCTGTATCCATTTTTCCTTTTTGACTACCACTCACAATTCCTGTGTTTCTAGCTGGTCTACCCCTAGCTGCCGTGTTACTCGGCCTCTCACTCTGAGCATTATCTTTCTCAACTAACTTCGGGCAATCCCAAATGAAATGATCTCGTGATCCACATTTATAACAAACTCTATTATTATACTTACCCCAGCATTCACCAATATGACGTCTCTCACACTGTCTACATTCAGGCTTATTATTTCTGACACTACCAACACTTGATTCCATTGGAATTTGAGCTTTAGGACTCATATATTGTTTCACACGATCTCTACTAGAATGTCCAGTCGGAGCATTTGAGCGACTGGTTGCATCTCTGAATCTCTTTGACGAAGAGTGATATGGCTTACTCATCGACCTTTTTCTCTCGTCCCTAGCTTCTGAGTTTTCTTTCTTCTTTTATTTACTAAGCTCCTCGGCTTTACAAGCTCTTTCTACCAATACCAAAAATTCAGTCAAGTCAAGAATTTTGACCAATAGTTTAATATCTTCATTCAACCCTTCAATGAATCATTTACACATAGTAGTTTATGTCGAAACACATTCTCGTGCATACTGGCTCAATCTCACAAATTTTCGCTCGTATTCCGTAACAAACATACGGCCTGTCTCAACTCAAGGAACTCTTTGCGTTTCTGATCTATAAATCGTTGACTGATATATTTCTTCCAGATTTCAGTTTGGACGAAATCCCAGGTGATTCATTCTCTCAGAACCACAGATATCAATGTTTTCCACCAATGATACACCGTATCTCTCAACAATGAAACAGCACACTTAAGACATTCATCAGGAGTACAAGATAATTCATCAAACACTCTAATGGTATTCTCAAGCCAGAATTCAGCTCGCTCGGCATCATCATCAACTGTGGCCCTGAACTCTTCAGCCCCATACTTACGAATCTTATCAACTAGAGGTTTACTCAATCGAATCGGGTTTATAACTTGTGGAGCTATAGGAACTTGCGGGGTGGAGGTTGTTGAGCAGCCAGATTCGTTCGAACGAACTCCGTTGATAAACCATAATTTATACATATTTTAACCCCATGCTTGGCTTATTTTTGGATGAATTTTCATTAGATTTGATGAATTCAATGCTCCTAATCCTTGAATTTCATGTTTTGCATTCAGGAGAGCTTAGGGAGTCAAAAAGAACGAGAAACGGGCCAAAAAGGGACAAAATAGGCCTACCTTAGAAATCAACACGGCCTGGACTACCTCACCCGGGCAGACCACACGGCCGTGTGTGACGAGCAGAAGCGAACATGGCCTGGACTATCATACACAGGCCGACCACACGATCGTGTGTGACGAGCAGAATCGAACACGGCCTAGACTATCGTACACGGGCATGTCACACGGGCGTGTCCCTACCGAACCAAGCTTAATTATATTCGGAAAAAGGCTACTTGTGGGCTAAGAAAGGTGCTCCAAAGCCTATATAAACACCCTAGGGGAGGACCTAAAGAGCACAGAGTGTAGAAAGCAGAAAATACTCGAAGACAGCCATTGGGAGCAGCTCGAAAGAATGATCTCCATCAAGACTGAAGATCTCCTATCAATTTCTCTCGAAGTTTTTGGGTTTTCTTATGTTTTGTCATTTTCCTTATTTTAAGATGTTTCCCTCTATCAGTATGAACTAAATCCCTTAAATACCTGAGGGGATGAAACCTAGATGAATCTTATTACTATTTGATTTATAAGATAAATACTTGTTCTTATTCTTAATTGTGAGTTCTTATTCTTGTTTAGATAATTCAGGTTATTGATTCAAGTTGAATGTGCTTATTCAGAGGAGCAAAAGTCCTGCTTAAGAGTAGATCAACACAATTAAGCAGAGTTGATTGCAACCCTAAAAATAGGGCGACATAAATTTGCCGCATTAGATTCAAATCTAATAGGGAAATCCATAGATCGAGTTAATGCGACGATAGGGGTTTTAATTAGGAAGAGATTTCAATTAATCAACCTAGATTCTGTTACTTTTAGTCTTGAAAGAGATATTAACATAATTTAGAGATTTCTACGGATTAAGTCAAGTGAATAAATCGTATGAATCAGAAGTAATAAGTGAAGTCTAGGTGGATTCTTCCTTGGGTATTGCCTCTTTTATAAAATTGTCTAAAAGTATTTTCCCAATTCATTCTCTATCGTGCTTTTAATTAATTTTAGTTTAAAAGAAACCACTCCAATTCTTAGGCTAGATAATAGGAAGATAGTAATTACTAGTACTCTTGGTCCTTGTGGATACGATATTTCCGGTCTTACCATAACTATACTATTGTTCGATAGGTGCGCTTGCCTTTATTGTGATCGTAGTTAGTTAGAGACACATCATCCGTGAACCACTCGTTCATCATTTGGAAGAAGGCTTGTTTTGCCTCTCCCTCGTGACTACTAGTAATCAGCCTAGATTCAGTCGGCGCTATCCCTTGAGCGGGAGGAGGCGCATTACTCTCAACATCATCAACTACAGCTCGATCGGGATCCATTTTCTATACAAAAACACATTTTATCTATCAGGATTCATCACACTATCATAGTTCGTATATATGGCATGTATAGCTAGACTCTCACACGCTACGTTAGTCCGAGAATTGACTAAATCGTAGCTCTGATACTAATTGTAACAGCCCGATTTAGGGCCTAGTCGAAATAGTGGTGCGAGACCACAAATCTGAAGTAGAAATATGAGTTTTATGATTTCCATGAGGCTTATGAGGTGATTTCATGATTGTGTGAAAATCTCTTGAAGCAATTTTATTAATTAGTGAATAAATATTCCATTAGGACTAAATTGCAAAGAATAGAAAATATGAGATTCTAGAAGATTCAAGTATGAAATAGATTGATAAAAATTACTAGAGGTCCTTATTTAGCAATTAGACCATTAAATGTTAAGATGGACAAAAATGGACATGGGAAGGAAAAATTTCAAGAAATGATCATTAAGGGCATTTTTGTCATTTGGTTAATAAAAGAATTAAAAGGGAAAAATAAGCCAAAAATCTTGTCCATCTTCTTCCTCTAGTGCCAAAATTTTCAAGGAGCCATAGCTAGGGTTTCTTCAACTTCTAAGCTTGATAGTAAGTGCATCCTAGCCCCGTTTTTAATGTTCTTCGTATTTTTGAGACCCTCGTAGCTCGGGTTAGCTATTTCTAGCTATATTTGAGCTAGGGTTCATGTTCAAAAATTTACCCATGTATGACATGCATGTATTTTGATGTTTTATGGAAGAATATGAAAGTTTGATGTATGATAAACATCTTTTTCTAAGTGATTTTCATGAAAAATGCATAAAAGGACCAAATTGTAAAAGTTGTAGAAATGGTCATACATGAGTGAAATAGTGGAAATTTATGTTGTTATAGTTGAGAATATGATTCGGCTAGGCTTAAAATGCAAGAAATTTGAATGAAAATCATTTTACGAGCCTAGGGGCAAAAGTGTAATTATGATAAAGTTTAGGGGCAAAATTATAATTTTGCCAAAATATGCATTACAAGTCGATTTTGTCAATGTGTGTATTTAACAAGTGAATTTATTATTATAGATCAAGAAACGTGAAACCTGGATCGAAACTAAGGCAAGAATAAAATTGAGGACTAAACCGAGCATCGATACACATTTTGAGAATCGAGGTAAGTTTGCATGAAGTTAGAGTTTCATAATGTTCGATATTTGAAATTACTTAATATTATGAAAATGTATGTTATTGCTATGAAAATCGAGTGATGAAGACTCGATAAGGAAAGGGTGAAAATAAGTTATGTGAAATTTCGGATAAAGACTCGGAATAATGATGTTACCCATGTATTAGTATTGAATAAAGAAGGTCCTGTGTAAGACCATGTCTGGGATATGGCCTCAGCACCAAAGGAAGATCTCGTATAAGACCATGTCTGGGACATGGCATCGACATTCATGTATGATCTCGTATAAGACCATGACTGGGACATGGCATCGACGTCGAGTTATAAGATCCCGTGTAAGACCGTATCTGGGATATGGCATCGGCATCAAGGGGTGATCCCATGTAAGACCATATCTAGGATATGGCGTTGGCATCAAATTTTATGAACGATAAGTTTGAGTATCCTACGATAATTTGATTAATTCGTGGGCAAAAGAGCTAAGTATGTAAAATGGTTTAGAGTCAAATTCATTTATGGATGACCTTGAGTATCACCTATGATAAGAATGATGAAGATTTGAGTTTATGTTCATGATAGTATATGTGTAAAGTCATGTGGTTAAGTGATACAGGTACCATAAATAAGTACAAGTTACGAAATCTTAATGTGACATGAGATGGGTAAGAATAAGTGTGAGTAAGTACGAATAAGTTGCCTAAGCATCTGAGACTTATGTTGCTATTGTTTCATGAGATGGTTGAATTTGGTTTGAGTAATTATGTTGCTTTTGAATTTCATGCAAACTTACTAAGCTATATGCTTACCCCTCTCTTTTCCCTTTTTCCTTGTAGTTTCGCCAAGTTAGCTCGGGGATCATAGAACGTCGGAGCTCGGATCACACTATCAACCATTCTTTTGGTATAGTAAAGTTAATTCATTTTGAGTATGGCATGTATAGGGATTTGATCCTTGTGTCATGTCATGTTTGAAGGCCAAAGGGTTGGCTATTAATGTTTCACACTCATTTTGTAAATGGCCATGATGAATTGGCCAATATTATCAAGTTTATGTTTTAAGGTTGATGGGTATAATGAAATGAATGTTCATGCAAGGTAATGAATAAAATGTGGATGGAATGAATGATAAATTATGGATTTTCATGGTTTGATAATGTTATGTTATGTGTTTCTTGTGATGAAATGAATGAGTTTAAGTTTTCAGGGTGGAAAAAGGGCTTGGAAAATAGCCTCTAATTGTCCACACGGGGAGACACACGGGCGTGTGTCTAGGCCATGTGTGACACATGGCTAGCCCTATGGGTGTGTTAGTAGGCCGTGTGTCCCCTGCACTAATGTACGAGAAAGCAATTCGCCACACGAGCTAGCACACGGGTGTGTGCTAATTAGGGTTTGATGACGTCATAAATAGAGAGCTCCACTGGTAGGAGACACGTGCGTGTCTAGGCCATGTGAAGGACACGAGTTATAGACACGGGCGTGTGCTCAGCCGTGTGAAATAAGTCAGTGTCGACCACGGGTGATGAACACGAGCATGTCTTAGGGGCACACGAGCGTGTCCCTTGGACAACACGGGCGTGTGGCCCTTGTCTAGGCAAAAATTTTCAAAGAGTGTAAAAGTTTCCGGTTGAACTCCGAAATCTCCCGGATGAGTGTTTAAGGCTTCATAGGCCCATGATATGTGTGTTATGATTAAGATGGAAAATTTTTAAGTTGGAATGAAATTTTATAGTCATAATTACATGTTCAAGTAAGGTCAGGCATGGTAATGTCTCGTATCCAGTTTCGGCGTTGAACACGGGTAAGAGGTGTTACACTAATCAAATTGTAACACCTTTAACCCGTATCCATCACCAGACTAGGGTTATGAGATATTACCGGTCGAATCATAACATCCAATAACTATTGCTCACACATCAACATATCATAGTTAATCAATAAAACAAAGTCCCTTTAGAAGGTCTACGAGGCCTTAAACATACTTTAGAGAATGTTCGGTACTAAACCGATCTCATACGGAAACTTTGCAAAACTTAGAAAATTTTTCTTTCAAAATAGGGTACACACCCGTGTGGCTATGCCGTGTGCCTCCCATGGCCATGCCTTGCACCATGTTTTACCCTGTGTACAACACTGACATGGGTCACATGGCCTATCACACGCCCGTGTGTCTGACAGGTGTGCAACCCTGACTTGAATCACACGTCCTGTCACACGCCCATGTGTCTGACCCATGTGCAAGTCTGTCTTATTTCAAATTGGGACATTGAAGGACACGGTCGAGACACATGCCCGTGTCCTCACCCGTGTGGGCAATTATAGTCCATTTACAAGGCCAAATTGCCACCCATTTTGGGTCATCCCTACATGTTGAATTCCAACATATAATTACATACAATCATTCACCATCTCAAATACCAAATCAAGCACGAAATATACCATTTCTATTTCACCAAAACATACCATAATGGCCATTCACACAAAACCATATATACACCTCACATACACCATTTTAACATAGCAAAACATATACCAAAATCAATTCAAAGTCTCATCCACTATCAAGCCAAATCACATGGCAAGATTTATACATCTCAAAACATCCCACATCTTTACTAGCCTATACATGCCATATACCATTTATACAACTTTTAAAAAGGTACCAAAATAGATGTCCGATAGTGTGATTGACTCGCTGACGATCCCCGGATCCGAACTAGCTTTAAATACCACTGTAAAACAGAGAAAGACTTCACACAGTAAGCTTTAAAGCTTAGTAAGTTCGTAATATAACACATTTAACTCAACAGTTCAAATTCAATATGCAAAATTATCTAACACATGATTCAATTCACATCACTACTCAATCTCATCCATGGCTTTTACTCACTTTCATACCATATCTATAGGTTCATACACAACCATTCCCAATGCTATTCAATCCAACTATTTTCATCATTCATTCACATAATATTCCATCTATCTCATACACAATATCATCAACCACATAGGATCTGTACATACCTGTACCATCACGTATTTATCTATCACATTTACCACTTCAATGCTCAATGCCATAATTCATTCGATCCTCTTTAAACGATCGATGAACTCGCACACTTAGTGCCAATTAATTAGCCAGAGCTATAATAATACCGCACACTTAGTGCCATCACATTAATCTGAATTTGTCTCGGTATCGCACACTTAGTGCCAAATAGTACAGCCGATGCTTTCTTTATCTCGCACACTTAGTGCCTTTCATCACTGTAATGATTCTATTTACGCACACTTAGTGTCACATATCTTCGAACTCACATTTGAAATTATAACTCCACAATCACATTTCCATTCATTTCATCACATATGAACATTGTTTAATCAATATGTATTATACACGAAGTTACCTCGGATGTAGAAACAACGATACTAGTCGATCAATCGAGCACGTTGTTCTTGCCTCAATCTAGGTCTGAATTTCTCTTTTCTTGATTTATATAATATCAAATTCAACTCATTCAATTTCATCTTCATCCAAAACAATCCATAAACACATAGTTAGGGCATTTTACACTTTAGCCCTCATAATTCCACATTTTAACATTTTAATCCCTATTTCACAATTACACAAAATACACATAATTAACTCACACCCAAGCTTGGACGAATTTCATACTAGTCCCTAACAGCCCATATCTTTCATTTATTTCACATTTTAACCCTTCAAAGTTTCATTTTCACAAATTAGCCCACAATAATCAATTTCATCAAAAATCCCAATACAAAACATATTTATCATTCATCAAGCTTTCATATTTCACCAACTATCAACACAAAGCTCACATATTCATTAATGGCACATCTCAAAATCATTATCAAATTTAGAAATTTAGGCATGGGCTTGATAGAATGCTAAGCAACAATCACAATAACATAAAAATCACTAAAACCGAGCTCAAAACATACCTTAATTGAGCAAAATGAGTGTCGAACCCTAGCTAGCTCTTTTTCTTTTCTTTTTATTTCAATTTTCGGTGCCAAGAAGATGATAATGGCCATCAAAATGTTTTTGTTTTATTTAATATACATAAATACATAATTTACCATTTTACCCATGGTTATTTAACATATAAAATAATTAATGGTTGTCCATAAATGTTCACTTACTCTAATCTTGGTCAAATAACAACATAAGGGCCTTTCATTTAAGAAGCCATGTCAATTAAGCACTTTTAACTACTAGTACACAGCATTTGCAGTTTACGCGATTAGGTCCTTTTTCACAAATCGACACACAAATGATAAAATTTTCACACAGAACTTTCACACATACTTTATCACATGCCATAAATATCAAAAAAATATTAAAATATTTATCCAACCTCAGATTTGTGGTCTCGAAACCACTGTTCCGACTAGGGTCTAAACTGGGCTGTTATAGTCTCTGTTAAAATATTTAGCTTACTAATGGTGAAACACATTAATTCCTATGGTGCCAAAAGATCGGATCACTTGGGAATTTTTCCAAACTAAGTTTCGAAAGAAATATATCAGTCAGAGATTTGTTGACCAGAAACGTAAAGAATTCTTTGAGCTTAAATAGGGTCAAATGACTGTACCTGAATATGAACGGGAATTTGTTAAACTGATTAAATATGCTAAAGAATGTATCCTGACTGAAATTGCAATGTGTAAACGGTTTGAAGAGTGTTTGAATGAAGACATAAAATTGTTAGTCAGGATTCTTGAATTAAAAGAATTTGTTGTACTGGTTGATCGAGCTTATAAAGCTGAAGAACTAAGTAAAGAGAAAAGACAAGCTGAGATTGAAGCCAGAACTTCAAGTAAAAGATTTACGGAAAAGTCACACCAGCCTGCATCAAATAAATCAAAGAAATATCTTGACCATTCTACTACCTCTGCGGGATATTTAGGTAGAGACAGAGGTACTCGCTGCTTCAGTCCAAGATCTCAAGCTACATCTATAGCAAGTGAGGGTAGTGTTAGAAACACCAAACCCAGGTGGAAGCACTGTAATAAGCTACATTTTGGTGAGTATAGAATGAAGAGTGGAGCTTGTTTCAGATGTGGTTCCTTTGACCACTATCTTAGAGACTGCTCAGAGAAACCTTAAAAAGATACTATTCAAACTTCGAGGCCGAGCAATACAGCTGCGAGAGGTAGACAGCCACGTAATCCTGAAAATACGAGTGGTAGTCATGGTGTGACAAAAGACTCCACTGTAAGATCTAAAGCACGAGCACCAACTAAGACTTATGCTATTCGTACACATGAAGATGCCTCTGCGCCAGATGTTATTATTGGTACTTTCTCTCTTATTGATACTGATGTAGTTGCTCTAATTGATCCTGGTTAAACTCATTCATATATTTATACGAATTTAGTATCTAGTAAAAATTTACTTGTCGAGTCCACTGAATTCGTGGTTAAAGTATCGAACTCCCTACGCCAATATGTGATGGTTGATAAAATTTGTAAGAATTGTCCGTTAATAGTACGGGGTTATTATTTCCCGACTGATTTGATGCTATTACCGTTTGATGAGTTTGATGTGATTCTGGGTATTGATTGGTTAACACATCATGATGGTGTTGTAAATTGTAAACAAAAGCATATTGTGTTGAAATGTCAGAATGGTGAAATGCTCTGTATTGAATTAAATAAAATGGATGGGTTGTCTAATGTAATATCAGCCATGTCAGCATAGAAATATGTGAGAAAAGGTTATGATGCTTACCTTGCTTGTGTATTAGATACTAAAGTGTCTGAATAAAAGATTAAATCGGTGCCAGTGTTTTTGAGTATCCTGATGTGTTTCAAGAGGAGTTAGCTGGATTATCGCCGGTTAGAGAAGTTAAATTTGCTATAGATCTGGTACCGAGAACAACACCAATATCGATAGCACCATATAGAATAGCTCCTACAAAATTAAAAGAGTTGAAAGCACAGTTGCAAGAACTAACTGATAGGGGTTTTGCTCGACCTAATTTTTCACCTTGGGGTGCACCAATTCTATTTTTTAAGAAGAAGGATGGATCGTTGAGATTATATATTGATTATTGACAGCTCAACAAAGTTACAATCAAGAATAAGTATCCACTGCCTCGCATTGATGATTTTTTTGATCAGTTGAAAGGTGCAACAGTGTTTTTGAATATTGATCTTCATTTTGGTTATTATCAGTTACGGATGAAAGAGTAAGATGTGCCGAAAATAGCATTTAGAACCAGGTATGGACATTATGAATTCCTTATGATGTCGTTTGGTTTAACAAATGCACCTGCAGTGTTTATGGATTTAATGAATAGAATTTTCAGACAGTATCTGGATAGATTTGTTGCGATATTCATTGATGATATTTTGGTATATTCTCGAGATGAGACTGAGCATGCCGATCATCTGAGAATTGTTCTGCAAACTCTAAGAGATAAATAATTGTTTGCTAAATTTAGCAAATGTGAATTTTGGCTTCGGGAAGTTGGTTTTCTAGGACATATAGTTTCAACTGAAGGCATCAAAGTTGATCTAAAAAAATTTCAGCCATTGTTAACTGGAAACCACCAAAAAATGTATCTGAAGTCAGAAGTTTTCTAGGATTAGGTGGTTATTATCGGAGATTTGTAAAAGGTTTTTCGATGATAGCTTCACCGATGACACAACTATTACAGAAAGATGTGAAATTTGAATGGAATGATAAATGTCAGCAAAGTTTTGACCAGTTGAAAGCCCTGTTGACTGAAGCACCAGTTCCGGTTCAGCTTGAATCGGGTAAGGAATTTGTGATGTACAGTGATGCGTCATTGAACAGTTTAGGCTGTGTTTTGATGAAAGAAGGTAAAGTAAAAGCTTATGCCTCTAAACAGTGAAAGCCACATGAAAAGAATTACCCAACACATGATCTAGAACTAGCAGCTATTGTCTTTGCGCTGAAAATTTGGCGACACTATTTGTTCAATGAAAATTGTCATATATTCACCGATCATAAAAACTTAAAATATTTGATGTCACAAAAAGATTTGAATTTGAGACAGCGCAGGTGGCTTGAGTTTTTGAAGGATTATGACTTAGTTATTGATTATAATCCGGGAAAGGCAAATGTAGTTGTAGATGCTCTAAGTAGAAAGTCTCTGTTTGCCTTGCGACCAATGAATACTCGATTATCATTGTCTGATGATGGCTCAATTTTAGCTAAATTAAAAGCTAAACCAATGTTTCTACAATAGATCTGTGAGGTTTAGAAAAGTGATAATGAGTTACAAGCTGAACGGGTACAGTGTGAATCGACTTCTGATTCAGAATTTCAAATACGACCCGATGACTGTCTATAATAGCCCGATTTAAGGCCTAGTCAAAATAGTGGTCGCGAGACCACAAATCTAAAGTAGAAATATATATTTTATGGTTTTTATGAGGTTTATGATATGTTTGCATGGTTGTTAGAAAATTTCATGAAGAAATTTTATGATTTAATGATCAATCTATCTTTTAGGACTAAATTGCAAAAAAATGATAAAAATGAGATTCTAGAAGATTTAAGTATGATATAGCATTAGAAAATTTATTAGAGGTCCTTATTTAGTAATTAGACCATTATATCTCATGATGGACAAAAATGGACATGGAAGGGAATAATCTTAAGGAAGGGCCTTAAGGGCATTTTAGTCATTTGGTTAATAAATTAATAAAAAGGGGAACAGAAGACAAAATTGGTGTCCATCTTCCTCCCCCATTGCCAAAAATTTCAAGGAGCCATACCTAGGGTTTTGCTTCACTTTCAAGCTTGATTATCAAGAAACACGAAGTCCAGACCTAAATCGAGGAAAGAACAAGGTGGTGGACTAAATTGAAAAACTATCTATATTTTAGTACCGAGGAAAGTTTGTGTGTAATAAATTAACAAAATGTTATTATGCTTTTAAATGCTTGATATTACGTGAGATGTGTATATTCTTTCTATAAAATTGATTAATGAGATTTCAATGAAAATACGATGATGTTTATTTATGTTGAAGTCCCGGTTGAACCGTAGGAATAGAAAGGATACTCTTGTCACGACATGAGATTAATAATGTAACACCCCTTACCCGTATTCAACGCCAGAACCGGGTACGAGGCACTACCAGACTTAACATACTTCATCATGTAATATTGGGCTATAAACTTTAACTCAAACTTAAAACCTTTCATTCATATTCACAACGTCCCTATTATGGGTCTACGAGACCCGAAACATATATATAGGATGGTTCGGGATTGAATCGGAAACTTATGAACACTTAGAAAGTTTTTTCTTAAAACAGGGCAACACGCCTGTGTGGAGAGGGACACACCCGTCTGGGCAGGCCGTGTAGTCACACACGCCCATGTCCCTAGCCTGTGTGGATTTTAATTTTCATTTCGAACCTACAGGGGTTTTCACACGGCCTGGCACACGCCCGTGTCTATGGCCCGTGTCCCTCACACGTCCATGACACGCTCGTGTCTTAGCCCGTGTGTGAAAACCTTAGTATTCTATTTATGACGTCAGCTGACCTCTAGGATCACACGGCCTAGTCACACACCCGTGTGCTGGCCCGTGTGACGAACTGAATTTTTCGTAAATTAGATACAGGAGACACACGGCCTATCAACACGCCCTCAGGGCTGGTCGTGTGTCACACACGGCCTAGACACACGCCCGTGTGTCAACCCGTGTGGACAATTATAAGGCTATTTACCAAGCCAATTGCCACCCTAAAAAACACTCACACTTATACCATTTCAAGCAATACATACATAGCAATAAGGCATTATTGATATTCACTAACTCATCATGCATCAACTTCACACACTACTCATTCAATTGCACGAGCTTGCACTTCATGAATTTCATCATCATTGAATAGATATAACTTAACTAGTATTGGCCAATTCCAATGGCCATTTATAGAATAATTCAAGTAACATTAATAGCCGACACCTTGGCCAACCAATATGACATAACAAAATGACCAAGTACCTATACATGCCATACTCAAAATAATCGAGCTTTACTATACCAAAAGAATAGCTTGATAGTGTGTGTCAAACTCTGACGTCCTTCGATCCCCAAGCTAGCTTGGTGATACTACAAGGAAATGGAAAAAAGAGGGAGTAAGCATAAAGCTTAGTAAGTTTGCATGCAATAAATAGCCACATAAAATCTCATGATACATTCATACTTTATTTTAAGTAATAACACAAGTTCTCAAGTGCATTGACATGGCTTACTCATGCTTACTCTTACCAATCACACATCATACATCGAACTTATTTCTCGTGCATTACTCATGTATACCTGTATCACTCATCAATAACTTTAGAACTTTTGCAATCATGATTACAAACTTAGCTCATTATCATCTATAGTATGAACTTAACTCTTTATCATCTTTAGTATGAACTTAGCTCTTTACCCGTTGAACCACTTGGAATATCGAAGGATACCCGGAATTTGTCTTACACGTAATAAGATGCCAATGCCATATCCCAGATATGGTCTTACATGGGATCACATTTCGATGCCGATTCCATATCCTAGATATGTTCTTATACGGGATTTCATATCGATGTCGATGTCATATACCAGATATGGTCTTATACGAGATCATATATCGATGCCATGTCCCAGACATGGTCTTACACGATTTTTCCCTTAGATGCCGATGCCATATCCCAGATATGGTCTTACACGGGATCTCAATTCGGTGCCGAGGCCATGTCCCAGACATGGTCTTATACGGGACCCTTTTAATCTCATGTCTTGACGAAGGTATCATTTCTATTCCTAAGTTCAACCGAGACTTTCACCTCATAAATCTTCATCATTTTCTCATCGGACATCATTGGTCAATTTTCATAAAAATAATGTACATTTCATGCAATCTCAAGAATTTCAATACCTAATGACATAAGGTTAATTTATTACACACAAACTTACCTCGGTATCCAAATTTGTATAATTGTTCGACTTAGTCCACCTCTTTGTTCTTTCCTCGGTTTCGGTCAGGACTTCGTGTTTCTTGATCTATAATGATAATTTCACTCTTTTAATGATCACATTGACTAAATCGAACCATGAATCATACATTGGCAAAATTATGATTTTGCCCCTATACTTTCTCATATTTACAAAATGGTCCCTAGGCTCGTATATTGAAATACACTCATTTCCTTGGTTACCCAAGCCTAGCCAAATATTTATTGAGCTCAAAACTGCTCACACTTTCCTTCAAAACTGATTTTTACTACATATTTTATCACTTTTACAATTAGGTCCTTTTTAAGAATTTTCCATGAAAATCACTTAGAAAAATATGTTTATCATCCATCAAACTTTCATATTCTTCCACTAAACATCAAAATACATGTATGTCATACATGGGTAAATTTTTGAACATGAACCCTAGCTCAAAATATAGCTAGAAATATCTAAATCGAGCTAGAGGATCTGAAAAATACGAAGAACATTAAAAACGGGGCTAGGAGGTACTTACAATCAAGCTTGAAAGTTGAAGAAACCCTAGCTATGGTGTCCTTGAGAAATTTGGCTAGCATGGAGAAGATGGACATGAATTTTTGACTTCTTTTTCCATTTTAATTAACTTATTAACCAAATGACCAAATTGCCTTTAAGGCCCCTTTCTTGAGATTTTTCCTTCCCATGTCTATTTTTGTCCATCATAAGTTATAATGGTCTAATTGAGAAATAAGGACCTCTAATAATTTTCTATTTCTTTCTCATACTTGAATCTTCTAGAATCTCATATTTTTCAATCTTTGCAATTTAGTCCTAATGAATAAATTGATAACTAAATTATAAAATTTCTTCATGAAATTTTAACATAATCATACAAACATGTTATAGACCTTATAAAAACCATAAAACATATATTTCTACCTCAAATTTGTGGTCTTGTAACCACTATTCTGACTAGGCCCTAAATCGGGCTGTTATAAATAAGGTCCTTTATAAGACCATATCTGGGATATGGCCTCGGCACCAAATTTAGATCCCGTGTAAGACCATATCTGGGATATGGCTTTGGCATCGATTAGTGACTCCATGTAAGACCATGTATGGGACCTGACTTCGGTATGAAATCCTGTAAGACCATGTCTGGGACATGGCATCGATATACGATCTCGTGTAAGACCATATCTGGAATATGGCGTTGACATCAATATGAGATCCCGTATAAGACCATAACTGGGATATGGCTTTGGCATCGACATGTGATCCCATGTAAGACCATATCTGGGATATGGCATTGGCATCTTACTATGTGGGTGACAGTTTCCGAGTATCCCTCGATATTCCAAGTGGTTCAACGGGGTAAGGTGATAAAGTTTATGTTAAAGATGAAAATAGGGCTAAAGTTATATGATGAAGCTATACAGGTACATATGCAAAACTCACGAGAAATGAGTCTGGTATGTATATGTGGTTGGTAAGAGTGAGCATGAGTAAGCCACGTCTATGTTACTTGAGAATTTTGTGTTAATCCATGATGTAATATGTAGATATTATTAAAAGATTTTATGTTTTTATCTATTGCATGCAAACTTACTAAGCTTTATGCTTACTCCCTCTCCTTTCCCTTTTCTTGTAGTATCGCCAAGCTAGCTCGGGGATCGAAGGAAGTTGGAGCTCGATGCACACTATCACGCAATTATTTTGGGTATGACATGTATAGGAACTTGGTCATTTTGTTATATGTCATATTGGTTAGCCAAGGTGTTGGCTATTAAGGTTACTTATTTGATTATGTAATTGGCCATTGGAATTGGCCAATACTTGTTAAGTTATATCTACTCAATGATGATGAAATTCATGAAGTGTAAGCTTGCGTAATTGAATGAGCAATGTGTGAAGTATATGCATGATGAATGCAGTGTGAACTTATGGTGTGGACGTCTTGATTGTGAATATTAGAGGTGCATTATTGTTATGTTATGTATTGCTAGAAATGGTATAAGTGTGGTTGCTTTTCAGGGTGGCAAATGGCTTGGTAAATAGCCTTATAATTGTCCACACGGGTAGACACACGGGCGTGTGTCTAGGCCATTTGTAACAAACGGTCTGGATCATAGGCGTGTAGTCTGGCCGTGTGTCCCCTACATCTAATTTTCAAAAAATTCAATTTGTCACATGGGCTAGCACACGGGCATGTGACTCGGCCGTGTGACCCTAAGTGTCTGCTGACGTCATCAATAGAATGTCAAGGTTTTCACACACAGGCTAAGACACGGGCGTGTCATGGTCGTGTGAGGGACACGGGCCATAGACACGGGCATGTGCCAGGTCGTGTGAAAACCAATGTAGGTTCGAAATGAAAAATAAAATCCGCACGGACTAGGGACATGGGCGTGTGTGACCACACAGCCTGCCCACACGGGCGTGTTCCTTTCCACACGAGCGTGTGGCCCTGTTTTGAGTAAAAAATTCCTAAGTGTTTTTAAGTTTCTAGTTCCATCCCGATTCACTTTATTTGTATGTCTCGGGTCTCGTAGGCCTGTAATAGGGACTATACGATCATGAATGAAGAGTTTTAAAGTTCAAAAGAAATTTATGGTCGATTTTGTATGATCTAAGTAAGTTAAGTCCGGTAATGCCTCGTACCCGGCTCCGGTGTCGAATATGGGTAAGGGGTGTTACATTTTCTGGTATCAGAGTTACGGTTTAGTCGATTTTCAAACTAACATAGTGTATGCACGAGTCTAGCTATACATGCCATACGTATAAGTATTTACATAATGATAGTGTGACGACTCTTGACGATTTAAAATATGTTTTTGTATAGTAAATGGATCCCGATAGAGCAATGTCGGATGATGTAGAAAGTAATTCGCCGGCCCCCACCCAAGGGACGGTGCCAACTGAAAAAGAAAATAGACCAATGACTGTGAGCCAGAGAGGAGGAGAAGAGGCTAGGGAAGCCTTTCTCCATATGATGAAAGCTTGGTATACAGAGTTCGTTCGAACGAACCCGAACGCTCAACCCCCTCCACCCCCACCTATTCCTCAGCCTACCCCTGTAGCTCCCCAAGTTATAGACTTAGTAAGAAGGGAAAAGCCCCCAGTTGATAGAATTCAGAAACAAGGAGCTGAGGAATTTTGGGCTAATAAAAATGACGATCCAGAAAGTGCAGAATTCTGGCTTGAAAATACCATCAGGGTATTTGGTAAATTGTCTTGCACAACCGCAAAATTTAGGCACTCAAAAGTCGAACATGAAAAGTTAATCCCATAGGCTTGCCTGAAAATCAAGTCTCCACCACTGTAATATGAGATGATGCACAAATCAAAAGGTCTTTAATTAGGGTTGTAACGGGGCTAGGGTTAAGGTGTGGGTAGAGGTTGAATTAGAAGGTTAGAATCGAGATTGAATTGATAAATTAACTAACTAGAAATAATAAACTGAATAATTACATAATGGATTGAAACTTTAAACTAATAATACGAGCTTCTTCTTCAATAAATAGACTTTAACTGTACAAGCTCGCCTTTCATCGTACTAATACTGAATATATATATTTTTTATATATATATAATACATCTATTCATATGCTAAGATGAAATAATTAGGTAGCTTAATCAAATCAAATCTCGATATAAGGGAAGTCAAAAAAGAATGGTGATATTTGGGTTAATATTAGTGGTTATGTCAATAAAAAGGGTTGTTAGGATTAAATGGGGTTCACTAGGGGTTAGTTGTGAAGGTAGGCTTTTAATGGAGTTAGTGGGTTAAAACCTAGGTGCCTTAATCATCTCTGTATATCAAATCATAGGTGTGGTCTCGATATGTATAAACGAGGCATGTTCTAGAATAACAAATCAATGTTGACATACTCATAATCAATAAAGTGAGCATGAAAAAGAATATATGCTCTATAAGGCTTAAAAACTCACAAAAATTATGGGTATTTTTGACATCAACCTCGTAAATTTCAAACTTCAAAGTAATATTTAAATTCAGTTCAACAACCTAGAAAATTTTAATTGAAAAAAATGGACTTATCATGCTTGATTCTTTAGTATCTTAAAATTTAATTATCAATGCACAATTATCAATGACTTAATCTAAAACATATCAATAAAAATCATAAATCATTAGAAATTTCATCCTAATTAGTAATATGAGGAATTTACTTAAAAACAAGACTAAATTCAGGATTTTAAGAATAATGAAAAAAATTAGGCACGTCTAAGATTCACCCCCCCACACTTAAGATGTACATTGCCCTCAATGTACAAAGATAGATAATAGCATGATAATAAGAAAATCATAAGATATGGGGAGAAAGAATACTTCCTAAATTTTGGATGGATTCCTTGAGTTGGCAGAGGTCGTGGTGAAAGATAAGTTGGAGGGGTCGGTCTGGATGACGATCCTGCGCTAGATGAAGAAATTGGGTAGCTCATGGAGAATTAGCCAGGAATTATTAAGACGCATTTAAAATAAACTAAATATATAATTAACGATAAGAAAGATAAAGAGAAGGAAAATTTAAATTTAAGTTAAATTAGAATGAAAGATGAATGGACCGAAGAGTCCTTATTGTTGGATGGTTCGCGAGGTGGTTATGACCTCTAAGGCTGCGGAAGTGTTGGCGGTGGCAGAGGTGTGGTGCTTTCGTAGCAGCCTTTAGATCCTAAAATTCAGAAACTAAAGTAAAATAAACTAAGTTAAGTAGAAGAGAAATAAAGATAAGGAAATTGAAGCAAAAGAGAAAAATGAAATGGCCTTCAACATCCTTGGCTTGTCGTATGATTGAAGCGGCCGGCATGAACTTATATAAATCGGTCTCCCTCAGGGAGGCTGTGCTTGGTTTCTTCCGCTTCTTCGGCATTTGGACGGCTTGGCTTGATAGTTAGTGAAATATTATAGAGGAAAGATAGGGAGAGGGTTGAGAAAGAAAAGGAAAACTAAATGAGCTGAATAGGTGAGAAGAGGGAGGGCTGGGTGGTTTAAATAGAATTTCAAGTCTGGTACAGTCCCACGCCCATGTGCCCTAGGCGTGTCAATTCACACGGCCACCTCGCACGGCCGTGTGTCTAGGCGTGTTGGTTCACCCACGCCCATTTTACAGATTGTCAAGCCCGTTGGTGATAATTCAGTGACGTCCACGGCCGCTTCGCACGGCCGTGGCATTCTGTCGGTGCCCGTGGGGCGGTGGTTGGAGTCCGTGACTTGAAGATTTGATTCTCTCTGACTCGTACCACCTCTGCCATGTCAGTACGGCGATCTGGGGCATCCACACGGCCACGGCAACGACCGTGTGCAAGGCCGTGTGGCTGAGAATTCTATACTTTTGGTTATTTTATGGTTAGGTACTATAAAGAAAGAATAAAATAAATAAGGCAAAATAAAAATGTAAAAGTTAATGGGGTTAGCGCTCGGGTTGCCTCCCGAGAAGCGCTAGTTTATAGTCTTAAGCTAGACTTTCCTCTCGTTTGCATCATTAGGGTGGTTTGAGGAGTTGATAGTCTTTCCTCATGCTATCAGTTGTATCATTTTGAAAAAATTTAAGTCGAGATGCGTTTATAGTAAAAGTACCAAAAATAGGATTACTTACCTCAACTGATCCGTATGGGAAAACACTGGTTACCCTAAAAGGTATTTCTTCGTTTGTGTTAGGGTCCGGAGGAGATATTCGAGGATTTTCCTTATCTAACAGTACCTGGTCTCCTATTTTGAAGTGGTTTGTTGTTCCTATAAGCTCTTCTGGGGGCTCCTTCGGTTTTACCTTGTGTGGTTCCGGTTCTTCGTCGTGTATCCCTAATTTTTCCTTGAAGTGTGTCTTCCACTCGTCTAGATCATCGATCTGAATCCTTCGATCTTCATGAACTATTTCCTTGTTGGCATAGGGTTTAGGATCGGGTTCAGTTGTATTCTTTCGTGGTGCTTCCTGAAAATAAGGGTTAACCAAATGGTTATTAGTAGAATTTATGTTCTCACCTTGATTACTCGATGTTCTAGCTGAGTCGAGAGCTTTGAGGGTGACTGTCTCATTACCTACACGAAGTATGAGTTCTCCTGCATCAACATCAATTTTAGTCCTGGCAGTTGCTAAAAAGGGTCTTCCT
Organism: Gossypium sturtianum; assembly: GCA_025698515.1. Taxonomy (NCBI): domain Eukaryota; kingdom Viridiplantae; phylum Streptophyta; class Magnoliopsida; order Malvales; family Malvaceae; genus Gossypium; species Gossypium sturtianum. The sequence goes on from CM046950.1 coordinate 128,761,339, forward strand.
AAAATTAAGGGAATCGAATTATCCTCATCCATGTCTAAGACAACAAAATCTACTGGGAAAATGAATTTGTCAATTTTTACAAGAACATCTTCAATAATACCCCTAGGAATTCTAACAGTTTTATCAGCTAATTGAATGTTCATCCTAGTTTGTTTGGGTTTCCCTAGACCTAATTGTTTAAACAATTTATAAGGTATGACATTTATGCTTGCCCCTAAATCAGCTAACGCATTATCAACAGTTAGTCTACCAAATAAACATGGAATTGTAAAACTCCCTAGATCTTTTAGCTTTTGTGGTAGTCTATTCTGTAACATTGCTGAGCATACTGCATTTAATTCGACATGTGGATCCTCGTCTAATTTGCATTTGTTCGTCAAGAGATGTTTTAAAAATTTCCTCGAATCTGGCATCTGTGAAAGAGCTTCAAGTGGCGGTAAGTTAATATGTAATTTCTTTAAAAGTTTAAGAAACTTACCGAACTGTTCCTCTGTGTCGTCTCTCGTTAACGCTTCGGGATATGGTATGCGAGGTTAGTACTCCTTGATTACCGATTTTGGTTTTTCTTGTGTTACCTCAACTTTACCTTTTTCTACCTCGTTTCCTTGTATTGGACTGGGTTCGTCTAATCCTTCACTTTCTTGAGCTGTTATGGCTTGGATTTGCTCCTTTGGATTAATCTCAGTGTTGCTTGGTAGACGCCCTTGCGATCGTTCAGACATCAGCTTCGCAAGTTGTCCAGCTGAATTACAAACTTCCTCAACTGACTTAGTGACTTCCCTAACTTGGCTCTCGATCCCTTTGATCGATGCTTGTTGGGTCTTAAGGGTGGTTTCAGTGTCTTGGAGACGATTTTCTGTGGATGCCATGAATCTTGTCAGCATCTCTTTAAGGTTCGGCTTCTTCTCCTGTGGATAGGGCTGATTTTGGAATTTTTAAGGAGGTTGTTGTCTTTGATTTCCTTGATTTCCTTGACCTCCACAAGAAAAATTTGGGTGGTTCCTCCAACCTGGGTTATAATTATTACTATAAGGATTATTAGATCTGAAATTGTTACCTATATAGTTCATCTGTTCGCTCTCTCTGTGCTGATTGGTAGTGTGGGTACTCGTGGATTCGCCACGGTTCCACTTACGTCGCAGACCGCATTCTTCGGATGTACTGTGAAGAACACAAACTATCAAGCTTTTTATTCATCATCTCTACTTTTGTTGATAGCATGGTTACTGCATCTATGTTGAAAACTCCGGCTGATTTTGTTGGTTTGGTCCTTGTAACCTACCACTGATAGTTATTCAGTGACATCTCTTCAATAAACTCGTAGGCTGCTTCAGGAGTTTTATTGTTCGGGTGGTTCCACCGTGGTGAATCAATTAGTTGCCTCGTCGAGGGGTTTACACCTTTATAGAAAGTTTAGACTTGGAGCCACAAGGGTAAACCATGGGGCGGACACCTTCTCAAGAGATCCTTATATCTCTCCCATGCGTCATATAATGTCTCTAAATCCATCTGCACAAAAGAAGAGATATCATTCCGTAATTTGGCCGTTTTGGCCGGTGGGAAATATTTTAATAAAAAATTTTTGGTCATTTGATCCCATGTAGTGATTGACCCTCGTGGTAACGAGTTTAACCACTGTTTCACTTTATTTCTTAATGAAAAGGGAAATAACCGAAGACGTATGGCATCATCAGAAACGCCATTTATTTTGAAGGTATCACAAAACTCTAAAAAATTAGCTATATGAGTATTTGGGTCTTCGTCCTGTAAACCATCAAATTGAACAAATTGTTGAATCATTTGTATAGTGTTAGGCTTTAATTCAAAATTATTAGCGGCTATAACAGGCTTAACAATACTTGATTCTGCTCCTGTTAAATGAGGTTTAGCATAATCATACATAGTACGCGGAGCATTATTCTCTCCCACATCTTGTGGTTGAGAATTATTTTCGTCCATCCCTTCAGTAGGATTGGATCTGTCTTCTCGCTCTTCTTCAGTGTAATTTAGGGCTCGCCTAATTTCTCTGCGATTCCTATGACAGTAGCGTCAATATCACTGTCTATACTAGTGGTCCTCTCGGGTTCCTTCTAGTCATAAACTAGAGGTACCTGATAGGAAAAGAAAGAAAGAAAATTTAGCAAAGTTAAAATTTAAACTTAAAAATAAAAGTAAATTGCAGAAAATAAATAAAAAAAATAATGGCTAAAGTAATAAAAATAGAGCTTTCTTAATATTTTAGTTTCCCGGCAACGGCGCCAAAAACTTGATCGTTGTATTTCAGAGTTTTAAATTTATAATGATCAATCCTGGAACTAACTATAATAATGATTGAGGCAAGTGCACCTATCGAACATTAGTATAGCTTAGGCAAGACCAGATTGTCGAACCCAAAGGAACTAAAAGTACTAATACTAACTTTCTTTCTATTATTTAGCCTAAAATAAGTGAAGGTGTTTATTAATCTAAATTAACTAATTACTATGCTAAAGACGCAAAGACAAAAAGAATGAATTGGGGAAATACTTGGGAAAAACTCAGTTGATTAAGACGATACCCTTAGGAAGAATCCACCTAGACTTTACTTGTTATCTAACACTGAACCAGACAATTTATTCACTTGACTTGATCCGTAGGACTCCCTAATTTATATTAAACCCTCTCTCGAGGCGAATAACGTCTAACCCTAGGTTGATTAATTGAAATCTCTTTCTAATTAAAACCCCTAGAATAGCAGTAAATCAATCTATGGACTCCCATATTAGGTTTCACCCTAATCCGGCAAAATCTCATCACCCTATCTTTAGGCGCGCGATCAACTCTGCTTAATTATGCTAGATCTACTCTTAAGCAGGGACTTTTGCTTCACCACCTAAGCACATTCAACTTGAATTAATATCCATGAAATATCAACACAAGAATTAAGCACACATAATCAAGAACAAATCAAGTATTTATCATATAGTTCGTAAAACAATAACAAGATTCATCTAGGTTTCATCCCCTTCAGATATCTCAAGGGTTTAGTTCATAATAATAAAGAAAAACATCTCAGAAGAAAAGATAAAACAAAACATAAGAAATCCCTAAAACTCCCTGAAGGAATTGAAGGAGAGATCCTCCGTCTTGAGTAGAATTCCGACTTCTGGAGATGGATCAACTGGCTATCCCTTGAGAGTTTCCCACAAATCTGACCTTTTCGGCTCGGCTCCTTGGCGTAGCTAACCGCCCTCTTTTAGGTTATACCTAGAGTCTTTATATAGGCTTTTGAAATAGGTTTCTTTGCCCCTAAGTATCCTTTTTCGAGTGAAATTACTCTCCACCACGACAGGGCACGGCCATGGCGCACGCCCATATGAATCATGGCCAGGCCGTGTTGAACTCCGTTAATGAGGCACGGCCGTGTAGATTGACTTCAGGCCGTGTTCTAGTATATTTGAGGAGGCACAGTCGTGTGGGATTTAGTCCAGGCCGTGTCGATTTCTTCTTTGGCCCATTTTGGTCCGTTTTGAGCCTGTTTCTCGTTCTTTTTATTCTTCGGTGCTTTCCTGAGTATAAGACATGAAAAGAAAGGATTAAGAGCACCTTTTTACATAAATCAAGGGATAACTCATCCAAAAGTATGCTAAATGTGGGATTAAAATATGTTTCTATTTCGGTTTATCAAATTTAATGCATCGACAATCGCCTATCCTTTTTACCTTGTGAGCACTTAACATTCTGTTGAATATTCACGTTGGGGATCCCAGTTTCTCACTCTCATATTTTATCTTATTATTTTTAATTTATTGCTTCGACAACTACTCTCACAATTTATCTCATTTTATCTATTTATTGCACTAACATTAATAGACAAAAGACAACTATCCTCGTGGGATCGATATCCGACAGACTCATATCTGTCTACTATACTTGCATCGACAGTGCACGCTTGCACATTATTGCTGTGACGCCAAACAGCCAATCACATTAAATCGAATACATTAAAACGGTGTTTAAACATATGAACTTACCTCGATCACAAAAACGACGAAATAGGATCGACTAGTCCGATACTTTATCTTTCCCTCGATCTAGATCCGTATGAGGCTTAACTAGATCTAAATATTCAAATTCATTCCATTCAATATTCATTCTATTCAATTCAGTCCAAAATACACACTTTTGCAAATTTACACTTTTACCCCTAATATTTTATTTTTTTACAGTTTAGTCCTTAAGCCCATAAATTGAAATTCATGCAATTTCATCCACATACAAAGATAGCCGAATTCAATATGCACCCATGACAACTCATACAATCCATTATTTCACAATTTCATCTTGTATTTTACACATTTTACAAATTTTACAAATAAATCCCTAATCGACATTTTCAAATAAAATCACTTTACAAAAGTTGTTTATTTATCAACAAGGATTCATTTTCTTCCATCAAACATCAAAAACCACATGAATACATTCATGGAAAAACCCTAACCTTTTAACAGTTTTGCAAATTAGTCCCTGGGCTAGCTAGATTAAGCTATAACAACATCAAAAACGTAGAAATCATTAAAAACGGGATGAAAAATACTCACCATGCACCAAATTCAGCTTAGCTGAACCTAACAAGCTTCCATGGAGGTTTCTAAGCTTTAATTTTCGGTGGATGGATGCATTTTGGAAGACAACACTTTTCTTATTCATTATTTTACTTAGTATATTTATTAAATTACTTATTTAACCTTATTATTAACATATAAAAACACCTATTTAGGGTCCATAAATGTCCACTCAATATAAAAATGGTCTAATTATCACATAAATCCCTTAAATATTTAATTTCATAGTCATTTGGCACCTTTAACTTATAGAACTCTAATTTTGTATCTTTTACGATTTAGTCCTTTTTACTAAATTAAACATGCAAACGTCAAAATTTCTTAACAAAATTTTTATACAACACTAATATCATACTATAGACATTAAAATAATAATAAAATAAATATTTTTGCATTAGATTTATTGTCTCAAAACCACTATTCCGATTTCACTGAAAACGGGTTGTTACATTTGTGGATACTTTGAATGAATTGCCTTTTGGCGAATTCTATATGATTACCTTTGTGGTGTATTCTGTAATAAGGTATTATGACATATTTTGTATATTGTCTGATTGCCTCTGATGTGTATTCTTGGTAGAACTGAATCGCGTATTCTGTTTGGATCTTCAACGTGTTCAAATTCATAAGAATGGAATAAAGTGATTGACCGCTTTATGGTGAGTTCAAGATAAGTTTGATCAGTTGATCAGAAGGATAAGCTAATTGATGTTGGCTGAGAGAAACAAAACGGTGTGTAAATGTACAAGATAAAAGAAGATGTTCATAAATAGCAATGAAAACTCATATATGCCAAAAAATATTCGCCAAATCTAACTGTACAGGGTTGACTTTAAGGTCATGATAACTAGATAATATTTTCATCTAGAAAACAATGGCATTTTGGCATAATGGTTCGGATAACGTTTGGCAGTAAAGGAAAATATTGAGAAAGAAGAAGATTGTATAAGACTTAGCGAATTGATGGAAACTGAATGGCACAGGTATCCATCAATAGTGTAAGTATCCGCTATGATTATTATATGTGATAGTTGTTCTGATCTAATTGAGTAAGAGAAGGTATGATCAGTATGTAAGGGTCAGGAAAAGGATAATTCATAGGTTATTAAGCAAGAGAAAAGTAAAGAAACGTAGGATAAGACTATAAGTTAATTTGATAGATCGAAGACTTGATTCAAGTAAGAATGCAGCAATTGGTGCACATGAGTAAGTCTGGAATTGTGATGGTATTCGCTCAAGCAAAGTAATTATGGAATAGTGTTTACATTATATAAATATTACACAAAGGTAATACGAATTATCTCTCACTGAGTTCTTTTGAACCTATTCATTTCACTTTTATGTATCAGGTTTTATAACAAGGGTATGCACCTGGAGGGACGATGCCAGGACTACGCCAAGGAAGTGGGGCATTGGATTATTATGCATACAGTGCTGTTGTAGAGTTGTTATGTAGTAGTTTATTATGTTGAGCTTATATCTGACAAATAATTGTTAAGAACAATTTATTTTGTATAATTATATTTTTTTAAATACCCCATTGATTTGATCAAATTTAGTCCTAGAATGTAATTTAAATTAGGAATGTTTGTAATTTGGAGTTGTTTGCCAAAGTTTAGTGTTATAGGTTATGTGTTTTGTGTAGTAACACCCAAGATCCGGATCCGGTGAATCAGATCGGGAGGAGGGTGTTACACTTTTCAGTACTTAACGAGCTTGTTTTCTAGTCGTTATAGATTATTATGTTACATTTTCCATTTTTAGTAGCTTATGTTTTCTAGTAAAATAAGCATTTTCACACAATTTTTAGCAATATAATGACCTAATTGGCCAATACAGGCTTATGGAAGGACTAACATGTTGATATAGTGTGCAGGATATTGTTTTCAAACTAAGAATGCAAAGGACAGTGGCAGCGTCGTGACATCGGCATGTGGTGTCACAACACCGCACATCAAAGTCGAGGAAGTCACCCACGAAGTACAGTGTCACGACACTGGACGTCGGAATGCAAAAAAAAGTCAAAGGTATTTTCCTCTGCACAACACATTTTATTCAGCCTTATGGCTTGTAATTGACCTAGTTAGGGTAGAACATTTGGCTATAAATATTTATATTTATGTTTAGCCTAAGTTTAGGAAACTTGCCTGAGAGAGTTGTTTTAGATTAGATTTTTAGAATTGTTATTTCAATTTTAGTTTTCTTTCAATTTAGTCTTTTATTTTCAAAAACAAAAATTTTCTTTTGTTCTAACATGAATTTGATTTGGATCCAAGCTTACGTTTATTTAGTTTTATCAATTTATTTTTGGTTTTCAATTGCAATCAACGTGATCTTTGCAACTATCAAAGGAATTTTGACTTTCACTCATAAATTGATATCGAAACAAATCGATTTCTTCATTCCCTTTCTTTATTTAAATATTTGCTTTACATGTTTAATATGATATTAGTGAAAATTACATCTAGATCCATGAGCAGCTAATTTCTTTAGGGAGATTAACGATCAAATGCGGGAATAATTAATGGATGAATTAGGGTTTGTTTCCGAATTAATTGACTTAAATTATGTACGATTAAACCCTATAATTTACGACCCTAGGAAGTAATTTAGGTAAATGAGGTCAAAAGAATAGTTTACCGAGCAAATCATAATTTATTCTGATTTAAACGGCATGGTAAAAAAATAAGTTGTTTTTGTCAATTAAATAATTAATTAAAGGTCAAAAGGTAATAACTGATTAGTTAATAGGTAATTTGATAAAACCCGAATTCCGAAAGTAATTACAATGAAAGCTAAAAATATTAAATTCTTTACAATGCAATTTTCACTTTCAAACACACAAAAATCGATTATGATGTCAAGTAATGGGGAGTTAGATCATTGAAAAATAATATAAAATAAATAAAAAGGAAGAAGTGACAAAGGTTCACGAAATGGAGGACGTGTGAGGAGAGTGTAAGTGGACGTGTAGAATAAATGATACTACTATGTTATTTTTTTCTCTTCATCACAGTGAAAGTGTTTTTTTTTTTTTTTTTTTTTGTGTGTGTTTTTGCTGGTATACTCTGCATGAGGTGTTGATAGATTTGATTTTTCGTTCATGGAAAATATGTATGATTTTGGGGTTTGCTTCTGTTTGTATAGATTTCTTAGTGGTTGCAAGTTGAGTCGAAGCAGGGGCATGAAAAGGTGGTGTGGAGAGGAAAAAAGAGGTTAAGGAAGAAGAAAATAAAAGAAGATTTTGATTGGTGGAAAGTTTGATATTGGTCAAAGAAGAATTTGATAATGAGATTTCACCAATAGATGTATATTATAGGGATTTAACATTTGAGTGATTAAAATGATAAATTTTTTAATAGCGATAATTAAATTACATTTTTTTTATTTGAATGATCAAAATAAAAATATCCAAAAACTTAAATGACTAACTAAATGATTTACCCTTAAATCTATAACTTACTATAAAAATTGTCTACTAATTGAATGTGAAGCTTCAATTAAGTAAATTAAATACATGGTTGATTAACAAAGCAATGATTTATTGAAATTCGTTGGAGATTAGTAACGTCAAGAGGGGGGAAAATAACTACATTGGAAGCTAATTAAGTTGTTTTTTAAAGTAATTAATCAAGTCTTTTGCATTTTTTAAAAACCTTTTGCACATTATTTTTTTTCGTGAATTAAATGTAATTTTTATGACTTTTAGATGTTCATTATCAATTTTTCAGAAATTTTAATGCATTGGTGTATTTTGTATCATGATCATGTTATATTTAGTAAAATTATTTTTTTCAATTTTTTTTTCAATTTGTTATGTTATATCTTAAGTCATCTTATATTAATATAATTTTGTTGTGTTAAAAATACTATAAATTATCCTAAAATACATATAATACTATACTTTTTTTTTTATAAATTTCACATGGAAAATTTTCGTTATATTCATATTTTTGCACATAGAATATGCAGATGTTTATATTATTTTCATATTATATTATATATTTTGTATAATTTATCATATTATATTATATATTTAAAAATATGTCATATTATATTTCAATTTATTTCATATTTTTTATAATTTTCCATATTAATTTTGTGTTTATAAATTATGATCATATTTTGTTTACAACTTTTTTTTTGTGTTGGAATCTTATTAATTTAAATAAAATTTTACATTTTAATAGTTTGTTTTACATAAATTTTAATAAATTTAGTATTTGTGTCATGAATATATAACTTTTCTTGATGCCACATGTTTTAATTATTTTACATTCTTTTTATCATGTTTTAAATTATTGTGTATTCCATGTAATTTGTTATAGTAATTTAATCAAAATACAAAATTAAATTTATTATAAATTAATATAAATGTTATATTTAAAACTTTACTTCATTTTTTAAAAGAGAAGTGAGGGTATATTTTAGTATGAATAATAAAAGCCTACTCCTATAATTAAGAAAAAGAGAAATAGTTTATGGCACACGTGGCAACCTATAGCTGAAATAATTGTGGGAGCTTTCAAATTAGGGAAATTTACCTAAAAATATCGAAAAAATAATAAATTTACGGAAAAAGGGCCAAAATCTGGAATATTTACGGAAAAGGGTCATTTCTCCACAAAGCGCGTCCACGTCAGCGCGTTTTATGGGGAAAAAGCAGGAAAACGCGCCCTTGAGGGAGCGCTTTACGCCATATCATCAAAGCGCGTCCTCGTCGGTAGCGCTTTGCTATTGTGGCGTGGCGGCGCCCCTCAAGGGCGCTTTCTCTGCAGCGATCAAAAAAAAAACCTATAAAAACCCCCAACCCTTTTACTTTTTTCACACATTAGTCCTCTATCATCTTTCTCTCAACTTTCTCTCAAATTCCTCTCAAAATTCTCTTAAAGTCCTTGAAACTTACTCTCAAATTTCAAAATAGTCCTTTAATATTTACAAAAAAACCTTTTTTTAAATTTTTTTAATATTTGTTTTGATAAATTATAAATTTTTTGATCATATTACCAATGGCCGGGGAATTAATTTGTCTGGACGATAAGCACATCTCCGTCGATCAAATGCAAATGGTAAGTTTTAATTTTAATTTTTCAATACTATTTAATATTTTTTAGGTTTATGCAATTTTAATTAATTTTTATTTTATAATTTTATAAACAATTTCAGAGATCGGGTGTTGCAATGCTATATTCGCAATATGTATGGTCCCCATCGCCGTTGATCGAGAATTACTGCGGAAGCGGGTTTTTGGCACGTGGCCCACGATAGGCCGGGGTTTAAGTTGGGCCGAACTTAATCGGTGCATTGATAGAGAGGTGGAGACCGAGACGTACACTTTCCATCTTCCATGCGGAGAGTGTACTATCACTCTGGAAGATGTGCGATTGCAATTGGGATTGCTTGGTGGATGGGTCCGTAGTCACCGAGTGCGCAACTTCTCTGGAATTGGACCGCCGTATGCTCACGAGCTTACGGGTGCCATTCCGATAACATTTATGGAGGTCGGATCGAGATGGCCTGGTTCTGAGACACATTCCCGAGCCGAATAATGGTTCGACCGAAATAGAAAGAATACGGTATGCTCGGGCATACATTCTTGAGATAATTGGAGGCTATCTAATGCCGAACTCGTCTAGAAACCTCGTTACACGAGATGGCTGCTGAAACTTGTTGATTTTAGAGCAACCGGTGAATTGAGTTGGGGTCTGCGTGCTATCAAAATTGTATCGGGAGATGTGCGGGCGGCGCGGCGAGTAAGCGAAAATCGGAGGTTGCCTATCACTACTGCGATCATGGGCACGATTCCGATTTCCATTTTTACGTCCTCGACTCGACCACCCATATACATTCCCACTCGTATGAGGTAAATTTAATGTTATATTTTACAATTATTACGTAGATTTATAGTATAATTGTATGCTAAAAATTTATTTAATTAGGTGGAACCATTCGTGAGTTATCTTTGGAATACCTACCTCGCTTGAAGATATACGACTTCTACTAGACCAGCGGTCGGAATCACAAGTAAGTTTCAATTTTGTATTTATAATTTAGTATTTCGTATTTAGTGTTTAGTATTATGTATATAACTAATATTTTGGTCATGTTAATATAGTTTCAATGGACACCATACGAGGATCCGGCAATTCGGGCAGTAATTCCGGAGGAGTTCTTACAAAATCCAAACATTTGGCATGTGAAGGTCCCATTGATCAACTATGCCACCGTGGAGAAGCACCAGTCAGATCGGGTTCTGCGAAAATTTAGATTCCGACAACCGATTCCCGTGCCACCTGAGGTGCTCGATGATGAGCACAAAGTCGACTTACGACAGTTGCACACGGATTGGCCAAGATTTTGGTCAGCATATATCGAGATGTGAGAGAACCGGTATGATTATTTACTTATTCGGGAACCGGTCGTCGTCCCGAGTTAGCGTCGCGTGCCGAAATACATGCCATGGTTTAGGATCCATGGTAAGCGTATTTGTTGTCGAAGAGGAGAGCGGCGGCAACCGTGAACAAAGGGAGCAGCGGGGCCCTTTAAATCCAAGGAGAAGGGGTGATGAGGCGGGACCATCAACGGCGCGACACGATCCACCGGGCCCATCACTTTGGCCGAGCGACACCGACATCACGACCTTTGGCCTTTATGCGGTCGTGCCTCTAGCCCTTATATGTATCCTAACCCATATATGTTTCCTTTTCCCGGTCCCCACCCGAGTTTGGAATGCATGGCCTGTTCGATTCCATTCTCGACTACTCCGATCGGCGGCCGATCTTTGAGACCGACGTCGCGTCGCGAGGGGATCACGGGAGGCGCCGTCGGGAGCACTTCTTTTACCGGTCTCCTTCGCCTTACGGGATTCAGACACCCCGGCCGTGGTTTATGCAAACACCTTCGCAGTCGTTATTTTATCAAGATGGGTCATCCTCCAAACACCCACAACGGACCCCATCACGGAGGAACTGAATCCCCGCCCGAGGTTCCACGACCCCCGCCAGATGCTAGAAGAATGATGAATCCAGCGCGTAACCGCCGACCACCCCCGTGTGGCACTAATTCCGACCGGCATCAACGTTGATTCGGACCGGCTTTTTTATTTTTTAATTGTAATATAATTTTTTTATTTTTTTTAATAAAATAAAAGTTATTTTTTATTTATGTTTGTAATTTAATTTTAATATCTTTAATAAAATAAAAGTTGTTTATTTTTTATATGTAATTTAATTTTAATATATTTCATAAAATAAAAAGTTGTTTTTTATTTTTTATTTTTTGTAATTTACTTTTAATATATTTTAAAAAATAATAGTTGTTTAATGTTTTTGTAATTTAATTTTAATATCTTTAATAAAATAAAAGTTGTTTATTTTTTTATATGTAATTTAATTTTAATATATTTAATAAAATAAAAAGTTGTTTTTTATTTTTTATTTTTTATAATTTACTTTTAATATATTTAATAAAATAATAGTTGTTTACTTTTTTTTTGTAATTTAATTTTAATATATTTAATAAAATAAAAAGTTGTTTTTATTTTTTATTTTTGTAACTTAGTTTTAATATATGTAATAAAATAATATTTGTTTAATTTTTTTGTAATTTAATTTTAATATCTTCAATAAAATAAAAGTTGTTTATTTTTTTATATGTAATTTAAATTTAATATATTTAATAAAATAAAAAGTTGTTTTTTATTTTTTATTTTTTGTAATTTAGTTTTAATATATTTAATAAAATAATAGTTGTTTCATTTTTTTTGTAATTTAATTTTAATATCTTTAATGAAATAGAATTTATTTAATTTTATTTTATTGTAATTTAATTATAAAAATAAAAGTCCAATATTTGTTTTTTATTGTAACTTAAAGTTTTTTTTTTCCAAATTAGTCCTTCTACAAAAGTTCACCGTTTTCATCAACAAATAAATAGAATTTACATAGACACCAAGAGACAAAAAAAGTTAAGAAGACTGTCATCTATTTCGATTTGGACACGAGCGAGATGTATGGCCTCGGTTCCTACACCATCCGCACAACCTACGTTGGTTGGTCGTTTCTCGGATATCCATATTATTGCGTATTCTAGTCGAGCAAGGTCGACCTTTTGGTTTGCGCCTCAGTTGTCTATTCAGCAACAGCTTATACGGTGCAACTGATACCGACGGCCACTTACGTTCATCTGGGACTGGTGGGAATACGTGTCTCCACACGTTGTACATGTTTTCTATTTTATACACTTCGTCGACATAGCTCATGGGATCAAGACGGAGATTCTGACAAGCCGCAAGTACATGAGCGCATGGGTAACGAAGTGCATCAAATATCCCACGATCGCGAGTCCTATTTATCAAGTGTACACGATCGCCCGCCAACAATACATTGGTTCGGTCTGTCAAACTCTGTCACACGAAACCATAGGTTGTCGCGATCGTGACACACTGTGTGCATGGTGTTGGCCCGTGCCTTCCCCCTGTTAATTTCTCGCAAGACCTTCGCGCACCATACATGGCCTCCTTGCATTTGGCCTTTATAACTCACTGCTCGCTTCGAAAATAGTGCCGCTAAACAAAAATATGTCTCTCGCACAACCGATGTTATCGGCAAATGACGCGTTCCTTTTAGAACATAATTTATGCATTCGGCTAGGTTTGAGGTTATATGACCATATCGTAGCCCGCTGTCGTATGCTTGTGTCCACTATTCGAAAGGAATATTGCACAGGTAGTTTGCGCCTTCTTCGTTATCTGATCGCAAACTCGCTAACATCTCCTGAAAACAGTTCTTATTGATCTCGTACCCTGCCAATATAAGTTGATAGCGAATATTACACACCACTCTTCAATTAGGAATAAATTGAGTATTGCAAACAAAATTATATTAATAGATATTACATACCCATATTGGTCACTTGTTGTCGCTGCCTTCTAGATCGATGTTGCCCGTAGTAGTTGGACGCAACATGCCTTAGGCAATATCGATGGTGTGTGCGATGCCACAGGCTTCCCTGTCACTCTATTGTGGCTAGTATTCCAGGTCCCCGATCTGATATAACGCATATATCGGGTTGGGGGCAGACATGCCTCCTTAACCTAGATAGGAAGAAATCCCAGTCATCAGGTGACTCCCCCGGTGTTATTACAAAGGCAATCGAAAGGATTCTCCCACTGCCGTCCTGTGCCACAGCTAGCGATTGCCGATGCGTATATCTACCATACATAAATGTACCGTCAATTTGTACTAATGGCTTGCAGTATATAAATGCATCTCAGCATTGCTTAAATGTCCAGAAAAGACGCTTGAACACTGCGCATCCACGGAGCAAGCGATCGTTGTAGTACGCCGGTTCCGTTTTCAAGGTCTCGTTATCTTTATGCAGGGACATATCTCTCCAAAGACTGACACCACCGCCACACTTCATTATATGAAGCGTCCCACCGACCATGCAACTTTTCCAACGCCTTCTGCTTCGCTATCCAAGTCTTCCTGTAAGAGGGCGTGTACCCCAATTGGCTACGAATATTGCCAATTAAGGTCGGCACTGTAGTCTTCGGATTGGCCTTCACCGTCGGTATTATTAAGTCAGCCGACATCTCTGAATCCATCTTCGGATGATCTTGTGTAACCCCTGTCAACGAAGTACGTTAAATAACGCAACATTACGTAATATTTGTATTATTCAAAAATATTGAATACATAGTGATACTGTACCAGCAAGACATGTATGTGGACCTTTGTACTTTTTGATCTCCCACAAGCCAGTCCTTTTCCTCAACGAGGCCATGATTTTCCATGAACATGTACCATCTTGCACTGTACACTTCGCCTCGTACTTATCGAGCTTGGATTTAACCATGTTGTAGTTAACCCCGTTCTTGATGCTGTATTATTTTAATGCACAAAGAAAAGCATACTTTGTTGGAAAACTCTTTACCAACTTCTAATTCGCCCGAATCCAACGACGAACTTGTACGGTCACGCGTCCGGTGTGGTAGTTCAGGAAACTCCAATGCATCGTCTTGAGATAGATTGACATTATGCATGTGGGCTGGAGGCGAGTACGCTCTGAATAGCGGATCTTCTTCTTATTCATCTGAACCGCCCTCAACATCTTCAGGTACTGTTAGAACAGGCTCCGGTTCAGAAAATAATCCAACTTCTGCACCATCGGGCCCGGGCTCTCGAGGTGGATCCACATCGAACTCATCATCCGACCCACCATAATCTGCAACGAACGAAAGCCCCTCGCCGGTGGATGTCGTGGGGAGTACATTATCCCTCCTTAAACATCTTTCGTAACGTTCCCAATCATATGTGGATTGCCAACCACTAGAAGTTGATGACGTTCCCCAATACGTATTTCTATCATCGAACGTCGAAGGAAGGATATGCATGTCCCATCCACCAATCGAGTGTCGTGCAGGGGTTATGTTTTCCATACTACCACCAATCACGGGCACTTCCGTATTCTGCCTCCCACTAACAGAGTGTCGGCTTGGGGTCATGTCTTCCCCTCGAACAGAAGTAGATGTTGAGGTCGAAGGAAGATCACTTGGCGATGAAAATTGTACATATACCTCAAGATAGGGTGATCCACTGGCAAGATGAGTCTCCACCATTGCTTCAAAGCTCCGAGGACCTTTGATGTCGAATGAGTCATATCTCACCGGATCAATCGAAGCGCAAAATCTATACTAAATAGACTGAACTTTCATTGGCGTTGTTCCGAAGATTTTACGCCAAATTCTTTTGTGAAGTTCTAACAAATCTATGTTCCGATTAAAACCCAGTCGCGCTGTGTTCTCCGAAAAAAACAACACCATTTTCGGTGTCACAAACCTCATCATCGGAGTAAATAACAACATTAATACGTTCACTCATTTTCAGTTTCTATTTTTCTTTTGCCTCAATTTCTGTTATGCAACCTGAGAATGAAATTTTGCTGATTTATAGTCATAATTTTACCGGAGACTCATCAGAGCAAAAAAGAGCGTCCACGTGGGAGCTCTTTTCATGACTCTTCTTGACAGCATCCCCGCTTGAAGTGTTTTGGGCACTATTTGTTCGTAAACGTCTTCTCAAAATTATTTTACGGAGACTCATCAGTAGCAAAAGAGCGTCCACGTGGGAGCTCTTTTCAGTACTCTTGCTGACAGTGCATCCTTCTTGAAGCGTTTTGGGCACTATTTGTTCGAAACGTCTTCTCAAAATTATTTTACCGGAGACTCTTCAGAGCAAAAGAGCGTCCACGTGGGAGCTCTTTTCGTACTTTTGCGATAAGTGCATCCTCGCTTGAAGCGTTTTGGGCACTATTTGTTCGAAACGTCTTCTAAAAATTATTTTACCGAGACTCTCAGCAGAGCGTCGAGCGTCCGTGGAGCTCTTTTCATGCCTCTTCTTGCCGACAATGCATCCTTCTTGAAGCGTTTTGGGCACTATTTGTTCGAAACGTCTTCTCAAAATTATTTTACCGAGACTCATCGTAGCAAAAGAGCGTCCCACGTGGGAGCTCTTTTCGATACTCTTCTTGACAGATGCATCCCGCTTGAAGCGTTTTGGGCATATTTGTTCGAAACGTCTTCTCAAAATTATTTTGCTTGATACAATCACAAAAAAATTCAAACAATTTTTATTTTGCTAATATATTTTGCCCAAAACCCTAAACATATTTTTACTAAACCCTAATTAACCTTATAATCTACTCCATTAATTTTCCCCTAAAAACCCTAAATCTAACGACCCTAAAAAATCATAAACCCTAGCCCTGAAACCTTAAAATTTCATACCCTAACACTAAAATCAACTGAAAATCAAACGGGGAAGGGAGGCAAAGCGCGCCCTTGAGGGGCGCTTTACGCCACATCGCAAAGCGCCACGACAAGGACGCGCTTTGATGATGTGGCAGAAAGCGCTCCCTCAAGGGTGCGCTTTCCTGCTTTTTCCCCACAAAACGCGCTGACGTGGACGCGCTTTGTGGGGAAATAGCCCTTTTCCGTAAATATTCCAGATTTCGGCCCTTTTCCGTAAATTTATTATTTTTTTCGGTATTTTTAGGTAAATTACCCTCCAAATTAAGAGTATTTTAAATTGGTGTACAAAAATATAGAATGTAGAAATAAGATAAACTGAAATAGTATGAAAGCTGATCAGCCTTATAAATAAAGGTATTAGGAAACAGGTTTTTGTTGACGTAGAATTCAATATTTGTATTAAGTAAACTGCACTAATAATTATTAAATATGGATAAGTTTAATTTTTTATTTAATTAAAAAAAGTATAATTTAGTTATGAAATATTTAAAAAAATTTATTTAAATCATTGAATTAGTCAAAAGTTTTTATTTAAGTTATTGAGATGTTAAGGTTTTCTTTTTTTTTTAAGTTTTGTCAGTGAGCTCTAAGATATGATTTGATGATCACTACGATAAATCAGTACTCATCGATTAGTAGAAAAACATAACTTAGATTCAAGTTGATTTAACGGTTAGTGCCGAAGATTGTAGAAAAAAGTTTTTAAAATTTTGGTTCACCGACTCGTGATGTCTAAAGTTGTTTCATGAAAAAAAAATGAACTGCAGAAGAATACACAAAAGAAAGCTTTCGATTGGTGTAGGCAATGCAAATAGAGAAAGTCAGATAGTATCGATTTTAATAGTCCAATAACTTAAATGAAAAATTTTGAATAATTCAATGACCAAATTGTAATTTTTTTAATTAAATAATCAAAAATAATTATATTATAGTGACTAATAATATAATTTACCTTATAAATTAATTTATGATGGTTTTTATAAGATTTTTAAAAATAAAAATAATAGAAAATGGTTTTAAAATAAAGGTGTCTATCAAACGAAACTTACAAAAATCTTGAACTAGATTTTACTAGGAAAATTATACCTCTCTAATAATGTATTATCCCATGGACCGCATCAATTTTTTTGATTAGCTTGTCAGTTTCTTTTACATATCCCCAACTATACCATAATGTCACCATCTCCCATCCCACTATTTAATATTGGGGATGATTAGCGGAAAATTCCAGAATCAATATAATTGCAATTTCTTTTCTTTTCTTTTCTTTTGCGTATAACTAATGTTTTAATGGTCCCAAAAATGAGAAAAAGAAAAAAAAAGCGGGCATTTAAAATTAGCACTTTTCTCAGTTAATTTACAGTTTATTTAGCAGGAAATTAATCGTATCTCATTTGATTTGTAGGCATTTTTATTTTTATAGTATGCATAATTACAAAAAAATATATTAAAATTCAATTATTAAAGTTCGATTTATAAAGCTATCTATTAATATTACATATGTGACATATTCGATAATCATTATAATTATTGAGTACTATTGGATTTAGTGTAATTTGAGATACTCAATTGCACTCTTTAATTCTTAAGGGAGAAAGGGTAAACAAACAATTACACAAACATTCATTTACCATATAACTTTCTAAACATGTCCATATATGATATGAGTTTTAAAATTTATTTTTATACAATAATAGTAGTATTTTAGTTTTAAGGATAAATCTCGAAACTATATATGAACTTTGGTGTAATGTGTAATTTTATACATAAATTTTGATTTTGTATAATTTTATATATGAAAATTTTATTTGATAGAATCCTCGGAAATTATTAACACAGTTGTTGATATATCATTATTTTATATCTATATATTGCATACACAAATAATTATATATCCAATATAAAAATAATTTAGTGTATTTGTTTCTTTAAATATGTAAAATTGAATGAAAATGAAATGATGCGATTTCTCGAGACTTGGAGTGTTTGGAAAATTGCTTGAATGCGGAGGATCATCTTGAATGGTTCAAACAAGGGTGAAAACCTTGACCCGAAGCACTTGAATGCTTTAAGGAACCGAAGTTATAATAGAACTCGACCCGCTTAAACTTGACAAATACTCGAACCTTGGTATATAAAGTCACCACACTCCATGATAGGAAATGAAGTGACAAGACAAGGGGTGAACGCCACAAATTCGTAAAAAGTTTGATAAGTTCAAACAATTTGATAAACCTTAGAGAGAAAATTTCACAAAGTATATTTTTTATTCTAATATATGGTAGCCTTCAAATGTCCTTTTTACACGGTTTGTATAGCGCCTAAAATGACCATTCAAATTCTACACCTATTCTGTTCACACACACCATAAACATGTTCACACTTAATATCAATATGTTCACACACAATTAATAAATACGGTTCATGATTTTAAGGGTCGTGCATGTTTTGGCCGAAAAGACATGTTGTTTCCCTTGGTGCATTCATGCATTCTTAGCCTTGAAGTAATATCCTTGTTCCATGAATGTTCCGCCATTAATTCCCTTAATCTCCCCTTGACCAAATATTTCTTTGCATGGGGCATGCATGTTCTTAAATGATGCCTTAATGAGCTTGTGATGCATGGATGGAAACATGCTTCTAGAAATTCCTTCCTCCATCGTCCATGTATCTCCATTAACGGCCAGTTCTTCATTGCTTTTCAAAAGCACTTCTGGCTCCAAAAGCACTTTTGGAGGAAAAGCTGTGCAGAACAAGCTGTTTTTGGCTGGAATTTTTAACTTTTCAGAAGTGCTTTTGAAAAGCAGTTCTAAAAAGGAGAAGCTAAAGTTTTTAGCTTTTCTTCTCCCAAAAGCACTTTTAGTGCTCAATTACTTTTTCACCCCTCTAATAACATAGTACTTTCCTTTTTTTCGTGGTGCTTAATTACAAATGTGTTAAAATCATTAATTAAAAATAAAAAAAATATTTTTTAAAATATTAATTACAAATATTTAATGGTTATATTTAAATATTTAAAATGTAGTTTATATATTCTAATTAAATTTTATAAGTAATTAATATTTATTACTTAAAAATATTTAAAATTTATATTTCATATATTAAAATATTAACAAGTTATAGTAATTTTTTTATATTCTTACTAAAATATAATAATATTAACTAATTTAAATTTTATTTAAATGTATATTTGTTACTTGATAATAACATGTCTAAAATAGACATTTTATTTCAAAAGCACTTTTTGACAGCAATGCTAAACACTCAAATTTTAAAGTAAACTTTTCAAAAGTACTTCTCAAAAGTACTTTTCCACAGCACTTTTCAAAAACATTGTCAAACTAACCCTAAGTGTTGGAATTCTTCCTCCTTAGTCCTTAAGACAAGCTGGTGACATGAATTGAGGCAACATACAATCGGTCACAATGAACCCACATTAAAGGTTGGTTCTGGAAGCTTATCTTGTGTACATGTATTCGGCAAATGATTGGTCAATCTTGGCCCACACAAATAGTCATCTATAGCAAGTATAAATATGCATCAGCCATTTTCAACATCTCACACTATATATTCGGCCAAGACTAAAAGAAAAAATAAACTAGACACTTGACTCACGCGCATATATCATATAAACACAAGACACACACACATACATCCTAATAATAATTAACAACTTAGCAATTTAGACATAAAAGACATATGATAACACGTATATATATATTTACAAGGAACATGCAATAAAACACTATCGTAAAGTGAGCAACACACAAATAGACAAAAATATGCATGATAAAATCTATGAAATTAAATCAAAACACAAACTTATTAAAATAAACTTAGGATAAAAAGTCTTGGAATTGACTGCTTAATTCAATCAGGCCCTTTAAAGAATTCGTCCAAATTTTGAATGATTTAGACCCGCATGGGAGTTGGGCTCGGCCCAACTTGGTCATGACCAATTTGGGCTTGATTCCAACATTTTTGTATAAGCCCACCAAGGCCTTCCACGTAGCTTGGACTTGGGATCACATCATGAAAGTTGCATGTATATATTTGAACCACAACCAAAGTTTCATGTATATAATTGCACTAAATCAAAGTCCATGTATCAAATTGCACATTGAATCATAGTTCATGTATAATTTTGAGATTTTTCCATTTAGTTTTAGGATATATATATTGAATATAATATACTTTATTTTGCTAATCTCATTTAAGTAATTTGAAATTTTTATTGACATAGAGAACTTCTATTCATTTTGACCTACTAAATATTTAATTAAATTATATTGTGTTTATTATTAATTCTTTATACTTGGTTAAGATCCAATAGATGATAAAAATGCATATATGCTTAATATTAAAGAATAATTGGCAATATGGAATGTTAGAGTAATTAGATAAAAATACATATGATATTTACTTTTTTTGTTAATTTAATTAGTAATAGGATTGTCAAATATTTTTTTGAACTAACGTATTATATATTGATTTGATTTTAGATTTTGTTACTTGTTTAGAGATTTTTTTTCAAGTATTATTGATAATAATTAATATTTTTTTAGATTTAAAATTATTTAATTCTGTAATTACAATTTATATTAGAATGATAAGTTAAAATTAAATCAAAACTTAAAAGAGTAACTTTGTAATTTATGTTTGTTTCGTTAAAACAATTATAAATTCGAATACACTAGTGTTAGCTCGATTAATAAATCTGAAATTGCCATGAGGTGGTGAGTTGACTTTTAAAATTTTGTGAAAGCTTAAAAGAAAATATAGAACAATTGAACACAATGATTAGAGTGGTTCGGCCCCAATTGCCTACTCCACTACTTTAGCTTTACACTACTAAGGATTTTCTCAAATTCACTAATTTGATTAACCTTTGAGGACAAGGTTTAACCTTACAACTCCATAAGGTTTCTGTAACACCCCTAACCCGTATCCGTTGCTGGAATAGGGTTACGAAGTATTACCGAATAAACGTAACCTAAAATCATTCACTTTCAAACATTTCATCAGACATAGAATTATCCATTTATAAACATGCATATCGTCCCTTAATCGAGCCCTCGAGGCCTTATAATCACTTTAGAAACAATTCAGGACTAAATTGAGATCATTTGAAACATTGATGAAAAAGATAGAAATTTTTAAACTGTAGGGGTCACACGGTTGAGACACACGCTCGTGTCTCAGGCCGTGTAACATTCAAAATAGGGACACACGGTTGTGTCCCAGCCCGTGTCCGTGCCTGTGTAACTCTTTGACTTGGGTCACACAGGAAAACCACACGCCCGGTTTTTGCCAGGCCATGTGCTATACCGTGTAACTGCCTGACTTGCAGTCTTTAAAACCTACAGAGGACACACGGCCGTGTCGCATACACACGGCTGAGACACACGCCCATGTCTTAGCCTGTGTGGACAAGTAATTGGCCAAAATCAAGCCATTCCTTTCACCCAATTCAAGCATGTACCTAAATACAATTTGCATATATGACCAAGACATTAAAACATGCCCAAAACATGCATAAAATGACCAATTCTCTATACCATTAATCCATATAGCTAATATCCTAATAAGGCACCTCAATCACAAACCATCCAACATATCTAAACTTATGCATTACTACACTAAAAACATACACTACTAATTCAATATCATCTTAAAGCATACCATAATTGAGATCACAAGCAACTTAACATAACATACCATTTTAATGACCTAAAAACAATCAACCGATGTGCCTTCATAGACACCACAATTAAATTCAACATGAACATCTAAAACATATAAACCTTGATCCATTTCTATCATAACACTTAATTCACTCACAAACCAAAACAATTCACAAGTGTGCAATTTCATACCATTCTAACTATACAAAAAGATACCTATCAACTTGGTTAGGATATTGTCATATTGTACCAAAACAAACTATATAGCCACATATGCATGCCACGAGCCTAAGGGACACAAGAACTACCAACATCAAAGGATAGTGTGAGTCGTAGATTCGATCCATCCAAACGTTAGCAACAACGATCTACAAAATAATTCAAAAAAACGAATAAGCTTATAGAGCTTAGTAAGAGCATAGTTTATTGTTAAACTTAAAAAAAAAATTGAATACAACTCATATTTTACTCGATTCAAAGTTATCGGAGTGTAAACAAGGCACGTAGGTGCTATTCAGGGGTATCAAAGTACAAACAGGGGCACAAAATAATTTAAAATGGAACCAGTCTTACTATCTTTAGCTTCTACAGGTCCATGAGGATAAACATGAACTATCTCGAATGGACTTGACCAACGAGATTTCAATTTGCCAAGAAATAATTTAAGACTGGAATTGAATAACAGGACCAGTTGTCCAAGTGCAAATTGCCGTGGCAAAATTTTGTTGCCATGCCATCGCTTAATCTTTTCCTTGTACAACTTGGCATTCTCACAGGCTTGTGCTCAAAATTCTTCCATCTAATTCAACTCCAATAGGCGGTTGGTACCAGCAGCACTCCAATCTATATTCAATTTCTTAATTACCGAATATTTCTTATGTTCAAGTTCAATGGGCAAATGATAGGGTTTCCCATAAATAAGCTTGAAGGGCAACATCCCCAATGGTGTCTTGAATGCAGTGCGATATGCCCATAAAGCTTCATCCAATCTAGATGACCAATCTTTTCAGTTGGGATTGACTACCTTCTCTAAAATTTGTTTAATCTCTCTATTAGAAACTTCTGTCTGCCAATTTGTCTAGGGATGGTATGCCGTGGAAATTTTATGTTTAACTCCATACCTGTTCAGAGCATTAGCAACTGATTTGCAATCAAAGTGTGAGCCTTCATCACTAATTAGAGCACGAGGAGTACCATACCTTGTAAAAATATTCTTATGGAGAAATTTTAGTACTGATTTGGCATCATTTGTTGGTAAAGAAATAACCTCAACCCACTTGGAGACATAATCAACAGCTAAAAGTATGTATGCATTGCCCCAAGAAGATGGGAATTGTCCCATGAAATCAATTCCCCAGACGTCAAATAGTTCCACTTCTAAAATAGTTTTCAAGGGCATCTAATACCTCCTTGATATATTTCAAGTTCTTTCACAATGATCGCAAGCTTGGAAAAATTCATAAGCATCTTTAAACATGGTTGGCCAATAAAACCCCGATTAGAGAATTTTTGTCACAGTTCTCATGCCCCCAAAGTGCTCTTCGGACGGTGCTGAATGAAAATGAAATAAAATACTTTGAATCTCGTCATCTGGAACACATGTCTAAATTATCTGGTCTGCACAGTGTTTGAATCAAAATGGCTCATCCCAATAGTATTGTATGGCAGCATGGAGAAATTTTTTCTGTCTTTGATTTGTGAGGTCAAGTGGCAACAGTCCACTAACCAAAAAATTTACAATATCAGCATACCATGGTAATGCCATGGCAACTAACAGTTGCTCATTTGGGAAATCATCCTGAATGCGCTGAATATTACCGTATTCATTTCCTGCTTCAATTTGAGACAAGTGATCAGCAACTTGATTTTCTGTGCCTTTCCTATCTCTAATTTCCAGATCAAATTCATGCAATAACAATATCCATCCAATCAATTTGGGCTTGGCATCTTTATTTGTCACCAAATATTTAATAGTAGAGTGGCTCGTATAAACCGTAACTTTGGTGCCTACTAAATAAGCTCTGAATTTGTTGAAGGCAAATACCATAGCTCATAGCTTATTCTCAATGGTAGTTTAATTTAGCTATGAATTAGTCAACGTACGACTTGCATAGTAGATAGCATGAAATACCTTGTTCTTTCTTTGCCAAAGTACTGCCCCTACGACAAAGTCACTAGCATCACACATAAGTTTGAAATGTAGAGTCTACTTTGGTGCTATGACTATTGTGCCTGTGACTAGACGCTTTTTCAACTCAAATGCTGTAACACCCCTAACCCATATCCGTCCCCGGAATAGGGTTACGAAGCATTACTAAAAATTTCAGAACAATTACAGATAATTCAGACCAATTACTAATCATTTTCAAAATAATTCATAATGTCCCTTAAATGGACCCTCGAGGCCCAATATGAATATTAAAATCGAGTTGAGACTAAATCAGGAACATAGGAAAATTTTCAAGAAATTTCAAAATTTTCTCATATACAGGGGTTACACCACACGGCCAAGTGGCACAGGTCACACGGACGTGTTCCTAACCCATGTAACTCTCTGACTTGTAAAAAATGAAGGTGCAGTTTTCACACGGCCAAGACACACGCCCGTGTTCTAGGCCGTGTGGCACACATGGCTGAGACACACGCCCGTGTCTCTGCCCGTGTGCCCAATCTTGAGCATTCCGTTTCTCAAATTTATGATGCAGGGGACACACAACAGAATCACATGCCCATGTGCCAGGCCGTGTGTCTCACACGGTCAATTCATACCCCTCGTGTGTCTACCCGTGTGGACGAAAATAGGCCATTTTAAGGCCACTTTTCTCACCCTTTATGCATTTAACTTGCACAAAACACTTTCATATACCAATATAATCCAATCCAACAACCAATACAAATTAACATACTTATTTTCATCAAAATAAATCATCATAAAACTTGTTTAGACAAACTTACCAACATAATCTCATTCATTATTCTACCATAATAAACTACTAAGTATAAACATACTAACATGCATTCATATTTTTACATATACATCATTTACACTCTTAGTTTAAGTTTAACCTTTTACCATTCAATCCTATACATGCCATATAAATCATAAATCGTAATACAAAAATCTACCAGAGAAAATCTGGATAGTGTGGCCCGATGTGTTGATCCGATCCTCCGAACTCTTGTTAATCTACACAGAACATTAAACACACAAGAGTAAGCTTATGAAAGCTTAATAAGTTCATAGGCATAAAACGTTAATCTTACCGATCATACTTTAATAAATCATTTAACTAACATTTCGCTAACATTTCCTATCATTCACAATTCCAAATGATGAATTCACTTTATTGAGCTCAATACCAATAATTACTAAAGTTCTATCATATTAATTCATGTAACACTTACCAGACTTTGTCAAATTAGTGAACGTCTGACGGATTTGAGTATATCGTTGATTTGATACCATAGTCCAACTATAGTCTTACATAAATATTGCCATGGCCCTGCCATGATCTTTCACTCATGATGCCATAACCCAGTTATGGTCTTATACATGTACACTTACTGCCATGGTCCAACCATGGTCTTACGTTCACTGTGCCATAACTCAGTTATGGACTTTACATTGAAATGCCATAGCCCAGCTATGGTCTTACATTTACACTTTTCCATGGTTATACCATGACTTATCCGTCAATTCATCACTTACCACTTCACTTGTCACTGTACGATTGTACTCAATCCAGCGTTCTACTCAATTTAAACTTTGGCTTTGATTTTCATTTTATCATAATAATCATAATTCCATAACAAAGATATGAAATAATACATTATATAATCTCTAATTTTAATAATCAATCATAAAATTCAACCATATGAACTTACCTGGGCCATTTCGTAGAAGTTGTAGGGATTCAGGGACTAACTAATAATTTTTTGATTCTTGATCTATAATGTAAAATTTTCCATTCATTAGCATCTAATTTAATTCTAACTCACTTCACAATTTATGCCCTTCAATTTTTGAAATTACACTTTTACCCCAAATTTTACAGTTTTTATAATTTAGTCCCTAATCAATTAGCCCATCAATTGAGCTTATTTTTCTCAATTAACACTTTATTCCATCATTCTAAACTACTTAATACCCTTTGGTATTCATAATTTTAACATCAAACTCTAATTCTAATTTTTTTCACAATTAGGTCCTAAAAGTCATTTTCTATTAAAATCACTTAATAAAATCATCATATAATGAAATTAAAGCTTCAAATACATGGTAACTTATCATAAACATTCATCACTCATCCATGGCAACTTTCAAAATCACCCATAGAATCAAAAACTAATGAATTCAATAGGTGGACCTAATTGTAAAAGTCATAAAAAAATAAAAATTTCAAAGAAAAAGCAAGAATTTAACTCACATGGTGAAAAAAAATATGAAAAACCAGATTCTTTTAGACCTCCTATGGCATTTTGGCTAAAGAAAATTGAAGAGATCTCTAGATTTTTCAAATTAGTCTTTGTTTTATTTAATTAATTTGCAAAATTTCCAATTTTACCCTTATTTTACAATATTTTCTTGCTTATTTCTTTGCCCATACCGTCCAGCCCATTAAATTTGGGTCTAATTGCCTTTTGAATCCTTCCTTATTAGACATTTAAGCTATTTAATCACTTTAACAAGTTTCGCACCTTTTATAACTTAGTCCTTTTTAATTAATTAACTATCAAAACGTTAAAATTTTCTAACGAAACTTTAATACTAACTCAATAACACTCCATAAATATTTCTAAAAATATTTATGGCTCGGTTTATGAATTTGAGGTCTCGATACCTCATTTTTAACCCAGTTTACCTAATAATTTCTTTTAAATCACAACATTCTCTAATTCAAGAATACTTTTAAATTCACACATGACTTACAAATATTAATTTACTAAGTTTTCAAACTCACTCGTTGGATTTAGTGATCTCAAATCACTGTTTCTGACACCACTAAAAATTAGGCTGTTACAAATGCTTGTAAGCACAAATCATCAAAATTAAAAGATTTGTTGTGTTCTATCAATGTACACATGGGTTTTGATATTTTTAACAAATCTTTTATGAATCGTCTGTAGAATCCTGCATGGCCAAGAAAATTGCAAATACCTTTAACTGTGGAGGGTGGTGGCAATTTCTCAATAACTTTAATTTTTATTTGTCGATGGTAAGTCCTTGCTGTGCAATTTTTTTGTATTAGAACAATGCCTTCAAAGACCATGAAGTGGCATTTTCGCAATTAAGAACAAGCTTGGTTTCTTCACAGCGACAAAGAACTAATTCTAGATGTTTTAAAACAATCTTCAAATGTATCGCCAAACACCGAGAAGTCATCTATAAAAACTTTTAAAAATTTCTCCACCATGTCTGAAAATATTGCCATCATGCAACACTAAAATGTTACAAGGGCATTGCATTATCCAAATGACATTTTTTAGAACACAAAAGTTCCATAAGGACGCGTGAATGTGGTCTTCTCTTGATCAGTAAGAGCTATGGCAATCTTGTTATACCCCAAATAACCATCTATAAAACAATAGAAGGATTTCCCCGCTAATCTATCTAACATCTGATCGATAAATGGCAGAGGAAAATAGTCCTTCCTTATTGCTTTGTTGAGTTTCTGATAGTCCATACAAACCCTCCATCCCATGACAATACGAGTAGGAATGAGTTTGTTGTTATCATTAGTTACCACAGTGACATCCCCTTTTTTAGGTACACATTGAACAGGGCTCACCCAAGAACTATCTGACATTGGGTATATGATTCCAGCATCTAGCCATTTGATAATCTCCTTTTTGACAACTTCCTTCATACTGAGATTCAGGCTTCTCTACTGCTCGATAGATTTGCCATGGCAATCCTCTAGTAATATTTTGTGCATGCAGATTGCTGGACTGATTCCTCTGATATCCGCAATTGTCTATCCCAATGCTTTCTTAGATTTCTTCAAAACTTTCAATAATTGAGCTTCTTGAACTAATGTCAATGCCACAAAAATAATTACTCGCAATTTGTTGTTGTCTCCCAAATAAGCATACTTCAGATGTGTTGGCAAAGGCTTCAATTCCAACATAGGGGGATCTTCTATGGACGGACGAGGAAGTTCAAAAAAATTATTCGATAAATTTAATGGTTCGAAACTTCTCCTCGCTCCATTCTCGGTTTGCTTAACATCATCAGTTCACTAAGCTCTTCAATCATTTCTATTGTAATCAACTCAATCAAATCTACATTAGTATTATAGTTATTGTGACAAAACTCTGTAATTTATTCCTAAACTATTGTGTCAACTATCTCTATAGTGTGACATTCTTCATTTGTATCTACACACTTCATAGCATCAAAAACATTAAAAGTTATCTACTGATCATCAACTCTCATAGTTAATTCACCTTTTTGAACATCAATTAATGTTCCCCAGCTGCTAGAAAAGGTCACCGAAGTATGATTGGTACCTCTTTATCAACCTCACATTCCAAAATAATAAAATCTACTGGAAAAATAAATTTGACAACTCTTACCAACACATCTTCTATTTTACCTTCTAGATGTGCATATAAGCGATCAGCTAACTGCGAAGTGACAATTGTAGGTCTTGCCTTCGCTATCCCCAGCTTCCTGAAAATAGACATAGGCATTAGATTTATACTTGCACCTAAATCGCATAGTGCTTTACCAACATAATGGTTACCAATAGATCAAGGTATAGTAAAACTCCCTGGATCCTTCAGTTTTTGTGGTAATTTGTTTCTCAGCATTGCTGTGCATCCTTCAGTGTGAGCAAAAGTTTTGAACTCCCCTAACCGTCTCTTCTTTGATAAGATATCTTTCATGAATTTTACATAGTTGGGCATTTGTTCCAATGCTTCCACCAACGGTATGTTGATATGTAATTGCTTCAGGACATCCAAGAATTTGTTGAATTGAAAATCTTACATAGATTTTTGGAAACACTGAGGAAAAGATGGTGCTGGCCTTCCTTCCATTTGTTAGGGTTGTTTTGCCGTGGTAATTTTATTTGCAATGCAAGGTGAATCTGCTTCAACATTTTTTTGGTTGCTTTTTTCCTTTGTAGCTTGCTTCACTACTGGTTCTAAATTCTTCTTTTTTGTAAAATTTGAACTACTTTCTTCAATAGTGGTGTCATTAACAACTCTTGATAGCTGTGTACCACTTCTGAGCATAATATCTTTACACTGTTCCTTTCCTTGAGATCATGAATTTTTGGTATCACTCAGTAGTGCTCCTTGCGGTCTTAAGCTTAATGTTTTGGCAATCTGCCCCACTTGATTCTCTAAAGCTCTTAGAAATGCAACTTGATTTTGGATGATAGCATTATTCTTGGTCATGTATTCCTTTAAAAGATCCTCCATCGAGGAGGAACTTGAAGCTAAATTTTGTAGAACATTTTGCTGTGACATGAGTTGATTATATCCAGGTGGTGCACCCGCAACATTCTGTTGAATAGCATTGCTGGAATTCCCCACCACTGGATTACTCCAACTGAAGTTAGGATGTTGGTTCCACCCTGGATTATATGTGTTGGAATATGAGTTTTTATTGTTGCGATTGAATTTTCTCATATAATAAACTGAAGCTGGATTCGATGGGCATTCATCAAAAGCATGATATGTAACACCCCTAGCCTGTATCCGTCGCCGGAACAGTGTTACGAAGCATTACCAGAACTTTTCAGAACATTTTCAGATAAATCATGTCCCTTAGATGGACCCTCGAGGCCCAGTACGAGCATTAGAATAGAGTCGGGACTTAATCAAAAACTCTAAAAAAATTTCATGACATTTCAAAAATTTGCAAGGTATAGGGCTCATACGCTCGTGTGGTCCAAGGGACACGCCCGTGTGACCCTAACACATGCCTATGCTATAGGCCGTGTTTAATTTAGGTTGCTCTCTGACTTGCGCCACATGGCCATGCCACACGCCCGTGTGCTAGGCCATGTGGTTAATTAATTCAATTCGAATTAGGTGCAGGTTTCACACGGCCAAAAAACACGCCCGTGTTCAAGACCGTATCTCCCACACAGCTGAGACACACGCCCGTGTCTCTACCCGTGTGCTCAATTCTGAACATTCTGTTTTCTCAAATTTAAGGAGCAGGGGACACACGGCCAGGCCACACGGCCGTGGGGTAGGCCGTGTGTCACACACGGTCTAGACACACGCCCGTGTGGAAAAAATAAAGCCATTTCTAGCTTCCTTTCTCACCCAAAATAACACCAATGACTTGCACTTAAACTCACATTCAAATGCCAACTATTTCAAGCATTCCAATAAAGCAAATTCAATCATTCAACATGGTATACCATTATATGCATACATGTTTATTGTCTTGCCTTGGTTTAGTCCATATGATAGGCATAATTTGATCAATTACTTAACACATGTGTAGCTTCCATAGTATGGCATTACAAATATATCAAATCAAACCATTACTAGCCATTCCAATGGCTAGATTACAAGCATCATTTATATTTACATGTCAATATGGCCAATATAACTTATACATGCCATTACAACCATAATTGATTTACCATAATGTACCGACATGGGCCAATGGATAGTTTGAGTGATCTCCGTCGAGCTTCCAATCCAACGAGCTTCCGATTTACTCTAAAATAAGGGAAAAATAAAATGGGGTAAGCATTGCATGCTTAGTAAGTTCGTATAACATGGTACTTAGTGTAACAGTCCAGTTTAGACCCTAGTCAGAATAGTGGTTTCGGGACCACAAATCTGAGTAAGAAAAATATTTTAATATTATTTTTCGTGCTTCTGATATGTGAATAAGCATGTGTGAAAGTTTCGTATGAGAATTTGTCTATTTGTGTGATTAATTTGACAAAAAGGATTAAATCGAATAAAGTGTAAAAGTGGCCTTCTAATTGATTAAGTGCCTGATTGATGTGGCTTTTAAATGTGGGGGCCTTATAAGGCAATTAGCCTATTAATGAAGTTAGTGGATGGCAAAGGACAAGTATGCCCTTATTGTATATTTGTTTTTAATATTAATTTAAAGGTTAATAAGGTAAATAGATTAATAATATGTTTATAACAAAAACAAAACATGAAAAATGGTCATTTACTTATCATCTTTGACCGAAATTTAGAAAGAAAAGTAGGAAGAAAACCTAAGCTAAGTTTCGGCTACAATCAAGCTAAATTAAGGTATGTTTTGGCTTCGGTTTTTGATAATTTCTACGTTTTTGTAATCGTTGCTTCGTATTCCGAAACCCATGTCTTAATTTTGTGAATTGATGAAAGCTTTGAAATGTGCCATTGATGAACATGTGAGTTTTTGGATGTTTGATGGTGAAAAATGAAAGATATGTGTTTGATTAACAAGTTTTGTCTTTGAAGTTTTAATGAATTTGAGTAAGTTGATTGTAATTGAGAAAAATAATATTTTGAGGGACTAAATTTTGAAATAAATGAAATTTATGGACTTGTATGAGATACATGAACATTCGGCCAAGCATGGGTGTATGCAAATTTGGTGTATTTTGTGATTTTGTGAAATAGGGACTAAATTGTCCAAATGTGAAAATATGAGGGCTAATCTGTAAATTGCCCTAAATAAGTGTCTTTGGATTGAATTGAATAAATTAGTGAATATATGAGTTAAATTTGAATATGTATAGAGCAAGAACCGAAGAAAACGGACTTAGATCGCGGGAAGTCGAAAGTGATCGAATAGTCGAGTCCGTACGCTAATCGAATCTGAGGTAAGTCGATATACAAATAAATGTATTTGAATTGAATTATTTGTGTATATATGATACTCGAATTGCTATGAATATCTATTGAGATGGAATATATGGGAAATCCGAGCTTACGTATATGTCGACAAGTTGTTAAAGTCAGAGAAGTCCCGTATGAACCTAGGAATAGATAGGATTGCATATGTCATGACATAGGTGTCCGATATGTGATATCATGTAAGACCACGTCTGGGACGTTGGCATTGATTTGAGATTTCGTGTAAGACCACGTCTGGGACGTTGGCATCGATATGAAATTTAATTGTAAGACCATGTCTGGGACATTGGCATCGTATTGATTCGTGTAATACCCTGTCTGGGACAGTGGCATCGATATCAGGTTACATGTAAGACCACGTCTGGGATGTTGGCATTGTACGACTATTCTGAGCTTTCTGAGTATCCTATTAGATTCTGAACAGTTCAACGGGCAAGTCCGAGAAACGAATGACTATGTGATTTGTATATCCGTTTCAGATACGTTTGATATGTACACATTGTGTGTATAAGAAGGTAAGTATATCCATAAACTTACCTAGATAAGTTATGTATTTGGATTTGAGAAAGTAAAATGTGTTACATGAATGGACAAGTTATGATCCAATATAGTATATGGTGATATGCAAGATTGAAAGATGAATGGCTAAGTGAATGTGCCAAGAAGAATTATGGCTATGCAACAAAGCTATTAGAAAATTCATATTGATTATATGTTTTAAATGTTTATATGCTAAGTTTATTTGTATATGGCTTACTAATCTTTTGGATAGCTTACTCTGTGTGTGTTTGTTCTGTGTTATAGATCATCAAAGCTACTGAAGCCTCGGGACCATCGAGGATCATCATCACACCACCCAAACTTATTTTGGTACCTTTTGGAAATATATATTCTAAGTATGGCATGTATAGGCTAGATGTTTGGAACATGTTTGAGATGTGTAATTAGCCATGTGATGTGACTAGATAAATGTTGGTAATATGCATAAGTGATTATGGTATATGATGCATGTTTTGATATGGCTTGATGGCAATGAAATGGTCTTATGAAAGGTAAGCTTATTGACGAATTGATGCCTTAGTGAATTGGTGAAATTGTGGATAAATTATGCTTGGTTTTACTATGATTTAGATGTGCTATTTGGCATACAAGTTGGCATATTGAGAAATGTGATTAAAATGGAATGATAGGTTGAACATTTGACATGATTTTGGTTTCCAATTGTGTATGAGATAGGGATTATTTGAGCTTGTTTGGATGACCCTTGT
Organism: Gossypium sturtianum; assembly: GCA_025698515.1. Classification (NCBI taxonomy): domain Eukaryota; kingdom Viridiplantae; phylum Streptophyta; class Magnoliopsida; order Malvales; family Malvaceae; genus Gossypium; species Gossypium sturtianum. The sequence goes on from CM046950.1 coordinate 128,794,541, forward strand.
GTGGGTGGCAATTTGGCCTTGAAAATGGCCTATAATTGCCCACACGGTGGAGCAAACGGGCGTGTGGCTCGACCGTGTCCCTCGTGGTTGAAATTCTAGGCAAGTCAAGATCGACCACGGGCTGGACACACGGGCGTGTGACTGGCCGTGTGGTACAAGTCAGGATCGACCACGGGTGAGGCACACGGGCGTGTCCATGGCCGTGTGGACAAGTCAGTATGTATGCCCTATTTTGACATGGCTTAGACACACGGGCGTGTCTGAGGCCGTGGGAGGCACACGGCCTGCCCACACGGGCGTGTGACCTCTGTAACTTAGAAAACTTTTAAATTTTTGAGTATTTTCGTATGTGTTCGGTTTATTCCCAGCTCTATTCTAAAGCATGCTCAAGGTCTCGTTGACCTATTTAAGGGACACTTTGATTGCATTGGATGAATTATAATATGAAAAGTCTGTAAAAGTTTTCGATTGTCCGGTAACGCCTCTTAATCCTATTTTGGCGACGGATATGGGTTAGGGGTGTTACATTTGGTTAGTATCAGAGCTACGGTTTAGCTGATTCTCAGACTAACGTAGCGTGTGAGAGTCTAGCTATACATGCCATATATCTGAACTGTGATAGTGTGATGAATCCTGACGTGTAAAATGTGTTTATCGTATAGTAATGGATCCCGAAAGAGCCGTAGCTGACGATGTAGAAAGCAATGCGCCTGCTTCCGCTCAAGGGATAGCACCCTCTGATTCGAGACTGGCTTCGAGCGGTCAAAAGGGAGAAGCTAAACAAGCTTTCTTCCAGATGATGAGTGAGTGGCTCACTCAGTTTTTGCGATATAACCTGACTGTTTCACAACCTCCGCCCCCGCCTAATCCCCCTCAGACTTCAGTTGTGCCTCCGGTTAAGAATTTGAATCTTTTGAATAAACCTCTGGTTGACAAAATCCGTAAGTATGGGGCCGAAGAGTTCAGGGCCACTAGTGATGACAATGCCGAGAAAGCCGAATTTTGGCTAAAAAACACTATCCGAGTATTTGATGAGATGTCTTTGACTCCAAAAGTAAGTATTAAATGTGTTGTATCTTTGTTACGAGACGCGGCCTACCAATGGTGGAAAACTTTGATTTCTATTGTTCCGAAAGAATGGGTCACGTGGGATTTATTTTAGATTGAGTTTTGAAAGAAATATATCAGTCAGAGATTTATTGATCAGAAACGGAAAGAATTCTTAGAATTGAAACAAGGTCGCATGTCTGTTACTGAATACGAACGGGAGTTCGTGAGGCTAAGTCAGTATGCTCGATAATGTGTATCGTCAGAAGTAATAATGTGTAAGAGATTTAAAGACGGCCTTAACGAAGATATCCGTTTGTTAGTCAAAATTCTAGAGATAAAAGAGTTTGTTGTGCTTGTTGACCGAGCGTGTAAAGCTGAGGCACTCGGGAAAGACAAAAGAAAAGATGAGTCTGAAGCCAGAGATGTGAGAAAGAGACTTTCGAGCAAATCATTTCATCCTGCTTCGAAGAAATTAAGAGATGAACAAAGCCGTTCAAGAGTTAATGTGGGACATTTGAATAGAGATCGAGTTAGATCACAGTTGAGCTCCAAAGCACCCGTAACATCAATGGCGAGTGTTGGAAATGTCCGATCCGAGCGACTCGAGTGTAAGCATTATGGTAAAAGACATCTGGGAAGTTGTAGATTGAATGATCGAGCTTGTTTCAGATGTGGATCGTTAGATCATTTCATCCGTGATTGCCCTGAGTCTGTTGAGCAAGAGATCATTATGAATCTGAGATCCGATAATGTTTCAGCGAGAGGTAGACCTTTTCAAAATGCAAGAAATGTCAGAGGTAGACAGAGAACTACGAAAGACACTGTTGCGATATCTGAAGCTAGAGTGCCTGCCTGAGCATATGCCATCCGAGCTCGTGAGGAAGCTTCATCTCCGGATGTTATAATGGGTACATTTACTCTTTATGATACTTCTGTGATTGCATTGATAGACCTAGGTTCTACTTATTTGTATATATGCATGAACTTAGTATCCAGTAAGACTTTGCCTGTAGAGTCTACTGAATTTGTTATTAGAGTATCGAACCCCTTAGGTAAAAGTGTCCTGGTTGATAAAGTATACAAGAACTGTCCGTTGATGTTTAGAGATATTTGTTTCCCGGCTGATCTGATACTATTACCTTTTGATGAGTTTGATATCATTTTGGGTATGGGCTGGTTGACGTTGCATGATGCTGTTGTGAACTGTAAAAGAAAAACTATAGATTTGAAATGCCAGAATGATGAAATAGTTCGGGTTGAGTCTAATGATTTGAATGGATTACCGGCTGTGATATCAGTAATGAAAGCTCAGAACTATGTGAAAAAGGTTTATGAAGTTTACTTTGCTTATGTAGTTGATTTGAAAGTGTCTGAAAGGAAAGTTGAATCAGTGCCTGTTGTCTGTGAATTCTCCGATATATTCCCTGAAGAACTACCGGGATTGCCTCGATACGTGAAGTGGAGTTTGGTATTGATCTGTTTCCTGGTACAACTCCTATTTCGATAGCTCCGTATAGAATGACACCAACAGAGTTGAAAGAGTTAAAGTCACAGTTGCAAGATGTGACTGACAGAGGGTTTGCAAGATCGAGTTTCTCACCTTGGGGTGCTCCTGTTCTGTTTATGAAAAAGAAAGATTGTACGATGAGAATGTGCATTGATTATCGTCAGTTGAACAAAGTGACTATAAAGAACAAATATCCTCTGCCCAGAATTGATGATTTGTTCGATCAACTTAAAGGAGCCACTATGTTTTCAAAGATAGATTTGAGATCTGGATACTACCAGTGTAAAGTAAAAGATTCAGATATTCCGAAGACTGCCTTCAGAACAAGGTACGGGCATTATGAGTTTTTAGTTATGCCATTCGGACTAACCAATGCTCCTGCAATCTTTATGGATCTGATGAACAGAATTTTCAGATCGTACCTAGATCAATTTGTGGTTGTATTCATTGACGACATATTGATTTACTCTCGAAATGAAGTTGAACATGCTGAACATCTGAGAATTGTGTTGCAAACTCTACGATAAGAGCAATTGTATGAAAAGTTTAGTAAATGTGAATTTTGGTTGCGAGAAGTTTGTTTTCTGGGGCATATTGTATCAGCATTTGGAATACGAGTTGATCCAAGTAAGATTTCTGCTATTCTGGAATGGAAACCTCCGAAGAATGTGTCTAAAGTTCACAATTTTCTGGGACTTACTGGTTATTATCGAAGGTTCGTAAAAGGCTTTTCGATGATTGCTACTCCGTTGACTAAATTGCTTCAGAAAGTTGTGAGATTTGAATGGTCAGATAAATGTCAGAAAAGCTTCGATCAGTTGAAAACTCTGTTAATTGAAGCTCCAGCTTTGGTGCAACCAGAATCGGGTAAAGAATTCGTGATTTACAGTGATGCTTCGTTAAATGGCCTGGGATGCGTTTTGATGCAGGAAGGAAAAGTAATAGCTTATGCCTCGAGACAACTAAAACCTCATGAAAAGAACTATCCGACTCATGATCTTGAGTTAGCTGCGATTGTGTTTGCGCTAAAGATTTGGCGACATTATCTGTTTGGTGAAAAATGTCACGTGTTTTAAGTTCATAAAAGTTTAAAGTACTTGATAACTCAGAAAGACTTGAATCTGCGACAGAGAAGATGGTTAGAGCTGTTGAAAGACTATGAGCTCGTGATAGATTATCATCCGGGTGAAGCAAATGTTGTTGCTGATGCATTGAGCCGGAAGTAATTGTTTGCATTATGTGCTATGAATGCTCATTTAGACCTGTCTGATGATGGTTCAGTGTTAGCTGAATTAAAAGCGAAATCGTTGTTTTGACAACAGTTATGTGATGCTCAGAAAGTTGATAATGAAATGTTAGCAAAGCGAGCTCAGAGTGATTCGAACTCTGATTTTGAATTTTGAGTGGATGATGACGATTGTTTTAGATTCTGAGATCGAATTTGTGTTCCGAGAAACCCAGAGCTGATTCAGTTGATTTTGAATGAAGCACATAACAGTCGCTTAATTATTCATCCGGGTAGTACAAAGATGTACCATGATCTGAAGCAACACTATTGGTGGTCTGGTATGAAACGAGACATTTCTGACTTTGTTTCGAAATGTTTAGTTTGTCAACAAGTTAAAGCTGAACATCACCGTCTAGGTTGCTACAACCTATTCTGATTCCCGAGTGGAAATGGGATAGAGTGACGATGGACTTTGTTTCTGGATTACCATTGACCCCGAGAAAGAAAGATGCAATTTGGGTCGTAGTTGATCGATTGACGAAATCTGCCCATTTCATTCCGGTGAGATCTGATTACTCACTTGATAAGCTAGCTGAGCTTTACAATTCGGATATTGTGAGATTGCACGGAGTGCCATTATCCATTGTGTTTGATAGAGATCCGAGATTTACTTCACGGTTCTGGAAGAAATTGCAAAAAGCTTTAGGCACGAAATTGCATTTCAGTACAACTTTTCACCCGCAAACAGATGGTCAATCCGAGTGGATCATTCAGATTCTCGAGGATATGTTGAGGTGTTGCATCCTTGAGTTTGATGGTACCTGGGAGCAATATTTACCATTGATTGAATTTGCATATAATAATAGTTTTCAGTTGAGCATTAAAATGGCACCTTATGAGGCTTTGTATGGACGCAAATGTCGAACACCTCTGTATTGGACTGAGCTCAGTTAAAATAAGATTCACGGGGTTGATTTGATAAAAGATACGGAACATAAAGTGAAAGTAATTTGTGACAGTCTGAAAGCAGCGTCTGATCGTCAGAAGTCTTATGCAGACTTGAAACGAAAAGATATAGAATTTGATATCGGTGACAAAGTGTTGTTAAAAGTGTCTCCGTGGAAGAAAGTACTTCGATTCGGACGTAAAAGCAAGTTGAGTCCGAGGTTCATCGAGCGATATGAGATTATCGAACGTGTTGGGCCAGTTGCGTACAGATTGTTGTTGCCACCTGAGCTAGAAAAGATTCATAATGTATTTCATGTATCGATGCTTAGACGATACAGATCCGATCCGTCACATGTGATTACTCCGTTTGAAATTGAAATCCGATCTAACATGACCTACGAAGAAGAACCGATCCGTATCTTAGCTTGTGAAGTGAAAGAGTTGAGAAATAAGAAAATTCCGTTTGTAAAAGTGTTGTGGCATCGACACGGAGTAGAAGAGGCTACGTGGGAGCCTAAAGATTCAATGAGACAACAATATCCGAATCTTTTAACTGGTAAGATTTTCAGGGACGAAAATCCCTAAGGGGGAGAATTGTAACAATCCGGTTTAGACCCTAGTCAGAATAGTGGTTTCGAGACCACAAATTTGAGTAAGAAAAATGTTTTAATATTATTTTCCGTGCTTCTGATATGTGAATAAGCATGTGTGAAAGTTTCGTATGAAAATTTGTCTGTTTGTGTGGTTAATTTGACAAAAAGGATTAAATCGCATAAAGTGTAAAAGTGGCCTTCTAATTGATTAAGTGCCTAATTGATGTGGCTTTTAAATGTGGGGGCCTTATGAGGTAATTAGCCCATTAATGAAGTTAGTGGATGACAAAGGACAAGTATGCCCTTATTGTATATTTGTTTTTAATATTAATTGAAAGGTTAATAAGGTAAATAGATTAATAATATGTTTATAACAAAAACAAAACATGAAAAATGGTTATTTACTTATCATCTTTGACCGAAATTTAGAAAGAAAAGAAGGAAGAAAACCTAAGCTAAGTTGCTACAATCAAGCTAAATTAAGGTATGTTTTGGCTTCGGTTTTTGATAATTTCTATGTTTTTGTAATCGTTGCTTCGTATTCTTCGAAACCCATGTCTTAATTTTGTGAATTGATGAAAGCTTTTAAATGTTCCATTGATGAACATGTGAGTTTTTGGATGTTTGATGGTGAAAAATGAAAGATATATGTTTGATTAACAAGTTTTGTCTTTGAAGTTTTAATGAATTTGAGTAAGTTGATTGTAATTGAGAAAATAATATTTTGAGGGACTAAATTGTGAAATAAATGAAATGTATGGACTTGTATGAGATACATGAACATTCGGCCAAGCATGGGTATAAGCAAATTTGGTGTATTTTGTGATTTTGTGAAATAGGGACTAAATTGTCCAAATGTGAAAATGTGAGGGCTAATCTGTAAATTACCCTAAATATGTATAGAGCAAGAATCGAAGAAAACGGACTTAGATCGCAGGAAGTCGAAAGTGATCGAATAGTCGAGTCCGTACGCTAACCGAATCCGAGGTAAGTCGATATACAAATAAATGTATTTGAATTGAATTATTTGTGTATATATGATACTCGAATTGCTATGAATATCTATTGAGATGGAATATATGGGAAATCTGAGCTTACGTATATGTCGAAATGTTGTTAAAGTCTGAGAAGTCCCATATGAACCTAGGAATAGATAGGATTGCATATGTCATGACATAGGTGTCCGATATGTGATATCATGTAAGACCACGTCTGGGACGTAGGCATTGATTTGAGATTTCGTGTAAGACCACGTCTGGGACGTTGACATCAATATGAGATTTACGTGTAAGACCATGTCTGGGAAATTGGCATCGTATTGATTCGTGTAAGACACTGTCTGGGACAGTGGCATCGATATCAGGTTACATGTAAGACCATGTCTGGGACGTTGGCATTGTACGACTATTTCGAGCTCTCTGAGTATCCTATTAGATTCTGAACGGTTCAACGGGCAAGTCCGAGAAACGAATGACTATGTGATTTGTATACCCATTTCAGGTACGTTTGATATGTACACATTGTGTGTATAAGAAGGTAAGTATATCCATAAACTTACCTAGGTAAGTTATGTATTTGGATTTGAGAAAGTAAAATGTGTTACATGAATGGACAAGTTATGATCCAATATAGTATATGGTGATATGCAAGATTGAAAGATGAATGGCTAAGTGAATGTGCCAAGAAGAATTATGGCTATGCAATTGAGCTATTAGAAAATTCATATTGATTATATGTTTTAAATGTTTATATGCTAAGTTTATTTGTATATGGCTTACTAAGCTTTTGGAAAGCTTACTTTGTGTGTGTTTGTTCTGTTTTATAGATCATCAAAGCTACTGAAGGCTCGGGACCTCGAGGATCATCATCACACTACCCAAACTCATTTTGGTACCTTTTGGAAATATATATTCCAAGTATGGCATGTATAGGCTAGATGTTTGGAACATGTTTGAGATGTGTAATTAGCCATGTGATGTGGCTAGATAAATGTTGGTAATATGCATAAGTGATTATGGTAGTTGATGCATGTTTTGATATGGCTTTATGGCAATGAAATGGTCTTATGAAAGGTAAGCTTATTAATGAATTGATGCCTTAGTGAATTGGTGAAATTGTGGATGAATTATGCTTGGTTTTACATGTGATTTAGATGTGCTATTTGGCATACAAGTTGGCATATTTAGAAATGTGATTAAAATGGAATGATATGAGCATAGTGTGTATTCGGCTAAGCATTGGTATATGATAATTTGATGTATTTTGTGATTTTGTGAAATAGGGACTAAATTGTCCAAATGTGAAAATATGAGGGTTAATTCGCAAATTGCCCTAAATATGTGTTCTTGGATTAAATTGAATGATTTGATGAATGAATCGGTTAAATCTGTATATGTATAGATCAAGAACCGAAGAAAATAGATTTAGATCGGGGAAAGTCGAAAATCGTTGAATAGTCGTACGTTTCAGTTAAACTGAATCAGAGGTAAGTCGATATACAAATAAATGTATTTGCATTGAATTATATGAGTATATATGATATATTACTATGAGTATCCACTGAGATGAAATGTATGTGAAATCCGAGTTGGCTAATAAGTCGACAAGCTGTTAAAGTCCGAGAAGTCCCGTGTGAACCTGGGAATATATAGGAATTACGTATGTCATGAAATAGGTGTCCGATATTTGATATCATGTAAGACCACGTCTGGGACGTTGGCATTGATTCGAGATTTCATGTAAGACCACGTCTGGGACGTTGGCATTGATATGAGATTTACGTGTAAGACCATGTCTGGGACATTGGCATCGTGATTGATTCGTGTAAGACCTTGTCTGGGACAGTGGCATCGATATCTGATTACATGTAAGACCACATCTGGGACGTTGGCATTGTATGACTATTTTGAGCACTCTGAGTATCCTATTTAGTTTCGAACGGTTCAATGGGAAAGTCTGAGCAATGAACGGCTATGTGAGTTGTATATCCGATTCAGGTACGTTTGAAAAGTACACTATGTGTGTATAAAAAGGTAAGTGTTTATATGAACTTACTAAGATGAATATTCGTATAGAAATGATGAGATAATATGTGAATATATGCTTGAATGAGCTATGTGAATATGTGATAATTGAGTTGAGAAATGTGGCAAGCTATGGCTAAGCAAATGGGCCAAAGAGTATGTGATGAATTTGCATTGAGAAAACATTAATGTCATTGTATCAATATGGTTATGAGCATTTTATGCTAAGTTTATTTGTATATGGCTTACTAAGCTTTTGGAAAGCTTACTCTGTGTGTGTGTTTACCTTGTAACAGATCGTCAAAGCTACTGAAGGCTCGGGGACCGTCGAGGATCGTCATCACACTACTCCAACTTGTTTTGGTATTTTGAAAATGTGAATATAGCTAAATATGGCATGTATAGGCTAGTCATTTGGTATAAGTTTGAGATGAAAATAGCCATGTGATTTGGCTAGATAAATGTTGGTAATATGCATGAGTGAATATGGTATATGATGCATGTTTTGGTATAGCTTGATGGCAATGAAATGGCATTATGAAAGGTAAGCTTATTGATGAATTGATGCCATAGTGATTTAGTAAAGTTGTGGATGAGTTATGCTTGGATTTACATGTGAATTGATTGTGCAAACTGGCATGTTTAGAAATAAGATTGAATGGGATAATATGATAACCATTTGGTGTGTCTTGGGTTGCCATTGTATTGAGAAATATGCTTGTTTATGCTTGTAGGGATGACTCAAGTGTGGGTGGCATTTTGGCCTTGCAAATGGCCTATTTTGCATACATGGTCAAGAGACACGGGCGTGTGTCCCCTCCGTGTGGCTCAAGGGCCCCTTCGAAGTGGGCCCGTGTCACAGGCCATGTAAAAATAAGGGGTACATACTGACTTGGGTCACACGGCCAACCACACGCCCGTGTGCCCTTCGAAGTGGCCACACACGCGCCGTGTGCCAGGCCGTGTGTTAGGCCGTGCCAAACCTGTAGGGTATACTGACTTATGCAACACGGCCAATCACATGCCCGTGTGCTAGGCCGTGTGCCAATTAGGGGGTATACTGACTTGTACCATATGGCTGATCACACGCCTATGTGTGAGACCGTATGGAGCACACTGACTTTATTTCAATTTCAACACCAGGGGACACACGGCCGTGTATCATGACTGTGTGTCACACACGGCTGAGACACACGCCTGCGTCTCTGCCTGTGTGGACAAAAATAGGCTATTTTCAAAGCCATTTTGTTGCCCCATTTGATACACACCTTCACCTACACATATGGCACCAAAACAAAGCATAATAGGCAACTCAAGATAACCAAATCAGACATAATTCCTACCATTTCATCCAAGCATTTCTTAGCTTTAACCTCAATCACAACATCAACAATTCATCAACCATTTCTAAGTAACATTAAACACCTCACAAAGTAGCATTAGCACATCTATAAACATTTTCCAAACATAATTCTTTAAGTACCAATTCACAAGCATGATACTAATTCCATAAACTTCATAACATAAGTCATATACTTATATGTACATACACTATGCTCAAACATATGAAAACAAACCAACTTTTATGGCTATATACACAAATCAAAAGAAATACATTTACAAGCCATCTTAAATGGAAAAACTCACTACCAAACATGACCAACATGACCATAGTTCCTATACATGCCATATGATCAAACTATAAGTTCAAAAGTACCAAAGTGATGGTTGGATAGTGTGACGTAGCCTCCGACGATCCCCAAATTCGTGCTAGCTTTGAGTTCACTATAAAACTTGGAAAAAACAAACAAGGTAAGCTATAAAGCTTAGTAAGTTTGTACTAAATATACTCAACAATTCATAATACACAAATCATCAATTTGAACCATTTAACATATAATTCATGATAATAACAAACCTTCCATATGCTTATTCATATGCTTATATGTAAATTCATAACCTTTTCTATTTGAATTTCATACTTTACATGTACCTACCTGTACAAATTCGTAACGAAGTCATACCTTTTCAGAATATTGTCGAATACTTGATATCTCGCACACTAAGTGCCAATGCATAGCCGAAGCTATTATTATCTCGCACACTAAGTGCCTTATATAGCCGAAGCTATCTCAGTCTCGCACACTAAGTGCCATATATAACAGAATCTATTCCGAATCGCACACTAAGTGCCATATATAGTCGGAGCTATCTCGAATCGCACACTAAGTGCCATATATATCCGAATCATTGTTAAAAATGACTACAATCTAATATACATAATTTATGCAATATCAAAGCATTTAAAGCATAATTGTAATAATGCTTATACATACGAACATACCTCGGATGCTAAAACGGCGAATCGAGTCGATTAGTCGATAACTTTATCCTTTCCCCGATCCAAGTCCGTATTTCACTTTTCTTGATCTAAATATATTCAAAATTAACTTATTCAATTATCTATTCTTTCAATTTAGTCCAAAACACTCTTTAAGGCACATTTACACTTTTGCCCCTAAACTTTCACATTTTCACAATTTAGTCATTGTTTCAAAAAATCACAAATTAATGAAATTCAAGACTAACCCATGCTAGCCGAAATACCATAATGCCCCTAGCAGCCCATTATTTTCATTTATTTCACCTTGTAACCACTAACTTTACACATTTCTCAATTTAATCCCTATTTTGCATTTTCACTAAAAATCACTTTACAAAACTTCTTTAACTATCAACAACTATTCAAAATCTATTATCAAACATCAATATACTCATGTATTCATCAATGGCATCATTCAAAATCTTTAACAATTTTGCAAATTAGTCCATGGGCTAGCTATACCTAGTTGCAACGATCTCAAAAGCGAAGAAATCATTAAAAACGGGACAAAAATCATACCTTAATTGAGCAAAAAGCCTTAGCCAAATGTTAGACCTAAAATGGTGTTTCTTCTCCCTTAGTTTCGGCTAGAAGAAGGTGAAAAGCACCCAAAATTTGTTTTTGTTTTATTTTATTAACTTAATTACATAAATTACATAAATTATCCTTTAATTAAAACATCAAAATTCACTTAATATAAGCCCATAATTGTCCACCCACTATTTTAATGGCCTAATTACAACGTAAGGACCTCTACTTTTAAGTTTCTTTAGGTATTTGATACCTTTAACTAATAGAACAATACTTTTACACTTTACGCAATTTAGTCCTTTTTATCAAATTGACCAACCAAACAATAAAATTTCTTAATGAAATTTTCACACCATCATGCAATCATGCTGTAAACATTAAAATAAAAATAAAAATATATTTTGACCTCGAATTTTTTCTCGAAACCACTGTTCTGATTTGACCAAAAATAGGCTGTTACATTCCAATCCAACGAGCTTCCGATTTACTCTAAAACCGGGGAAAAATAAAATGGGGTAAGCATTGCATGCTTAGTAAGTTCGTATAACATGGTACTTAGTTTACCATTCATCCTATTTTGAGGTAACTATGTAAGGCATATTCAATCAATTTGACCTCAAGCCTTACACATCCCTTCATTGCCCTTGTTAGTCATATAATCCATAATAACATCAAGACATGTATGAGCTCAACAACAATTAAGTTTCCAAGCATGTATGCTTTCCACAAAATGTATTAGTTTATCATGTATAAATCATCTCTTATTATTACAAGTATAGTTTCATAGTCGTTCGTTTCGAGTTCAACTTATTTCATGTCAGGACCTTACTCATATTTTTCGAATATTAAGGTCACACAAGTCGTTGTACACCCAAGGCATATGAGTCTATAATCAAGGATGAACTTATATTTATCAATCAAATTCCAAGTAAAAATATTATCATATCATATTTCCATGTACAAATTGTCACATATCATCATTTTCGTGTATTTCAGGTAGATACATGTAATAACTCATTTATTATTCATATATTCTCATGTCAAGAGTTTTACTCGTTGAATCTTTCTAGAATATTGATGGATACATCGGTAGTACACTCGAGGTGTACAATTCAGAATCCGTTAATTCATGTCTATTAATACCCATAAGGTACAATTTCAGAGAGTGCACTCTCGAGCCACACATGTATACAACAGGATTACCAGTCCAGGCTAAATCCTTTTTATGACATATGCTCTAAAGAGCTTGATCTGGATTACCCGTCTGGGCTAAATCCAATCCATAATATATGCTCGAGAGGACTTATATCAGGATTACCCATCCGGGCTAAATCCTTTTAGCAATGAGGTCAATAGGATTACTCGACCGAGCTAAATCCCACCAGCAACAAATGAAGAGCCTCATTCATTTCGGGAAATTACATATCCATCGAATTTTCCATTATTCAAACGAGATTTAACATTTTTCAAGCATTATCAGGCATGTGATCAATCTCATACATTTATACATTCATGCAAATTCAAATGTTCACATTCAACTCAACCATAAAATTTACATTTTTATCACTTATCATTTATCGAACATTATTTTTGATCAGGCACATTTCATTTATCGGGCTTTGACGAATAAGTGATCATTTCACATAATTAAGGCATTTATATAATTCACAAACACAACATTTAATTCAAGCATAAAAATATATATACACAATTTAGTTACACGAACTTACCTCGACAAATGTTCGTGTACATAAATCTACTAACCTGACATTTTCCTCTTTCCTCGTTCTAGCTCCGAATTAGGTCTATCCGGATCTATATGAGTAAATTTAACATTACTTTATCACATTTCACATTCAAGTGGACTCAATGTTCATCCTAGGCAAAATTACCATTTTGCCCCTAACTTTTCCATAAATTCCATTTTCGTCCCTAGGCTCGGAAAAAACTTGTGCAAATTAGTCCTTATTCTAAGCCCAACCAAAGCCCCATTACAAAATTTACAACACATGTATTCTTAAAATTTCAGAATTTTTCCTTCAATTTCACAAGTTTACATTTTAGTCCCTAAGTCATGTTTTCATCAAAAATCACTTTGTAAAAGTTGTTTATCCTTCAATAATCTTTCATTTTCTACCATAAAGTTTTAATTTCTAGCATATACATCCATGACCCATTTTTCATACCTTGATAACTTTTCAAATTAATCCCCCATATAGATAGATTAGACTATCCCGATTCCAAAAATATAAAAATCATTAAAAACGGGACTTGATTTTATACCTTATTGAGCTTGAAAAGTTTTCAACCTCTCTCCTAGGGTTTCCATTGAAATATTTGGGGAATATGATATGAAATTGTTTTCTTTTTCATTTAATTAAACTGTCATTTAATAACTTTTCATCTTTCCGATTTAGTCCTTAGCCTTTTTTTTTTATTTTTCCATGGATGAGTCATACCAAAATATCTAAATACTTTCTTTAATGGTCTAATTATCATATAAGGACCTTAAATTTTGAATTCCATAGCTATTTGATCCTTCTAGCTACTAGAATCCAACTTTTGCATTTTATGCGATATAGTTCTTCTCGTAATTAAGCACTAAATCGATAAATTTTTCTTTTCAAAATTTTCACATGACATTTCCATCATATGACGTACCATAAAATAAAATAAAAATAAATTATATTTTCGGCTCAGATTTGTAGTCCCGAAACCACTGTTCCGATTTCACTGAAATTTGGGCTGTTATATGATCTTCTCTGCAATAAACACATGCTAACTCGGCTGCTTTTATTTCGTACACTACAGCTGGTCTTTTTAGTGTTTTAATCATATTCGTTAAAGATGATACCTGATCTATTAAGGAAGTGATTGCATCAAGTTCTGTTGGTCCAAAAACTCTTCTGTCAATCCCTACTCTGGTAGTGGGGTATTGGTAATCATTGTTTGTTGTCCTCTCTAGAATTTCATATGCTTTATTATATGATTTATCGAGCAATGTCCCATTGGCAGATGCGTCAACCACCATCCTTGTATGCGCATTCAATCCATTATAAAAGATTTCCATCTGTGTCCAATGTTGGAAACCATGCATTGGGCATTTTCTAATTAGCTCCTTGAATCGCTCCTATGCTTCATATAATGTTTCATCCTCAAATTACCAAAAGGATGTAATATCATTCCTCAGATTGGCATTCATGTTCAGAGGATTATATCTTAGTAGAAACCTCTGACAAAGTTCATTCCAAGATGCCATAATACTTGATTGTAATGCATTTAACCATGCTTTGGCACGATCTCGCAATGAATAAGGGAATAACTTTAGTTTCAGGGCATCTTGAAGAACACCCTACTGCCTGAATGAATCACGGACTTCCAAAAAGATTCTTAAATGCAACCTTGGATCCTCAGTAGACAATCCACTAAACTGCCCCATTGTTTGTAACATTTGAAAAATCACCCGCTTTAACTCGAAATGTTGAGCCTGAATATGCTGTAACAGTGATAAACCGAAATAGTAACATATTTTAATCCCATATTTAGCATACTTATGGATGATTTATCCCTTGATTTATGTAAATAGGTGCTTTTAATCCTTTATTTTCATGTCTTATACTCAGGAAAGCACCCAAGAATAAAAAGAACGAGAAACGAGCTCAAAACGGACCAAAATGGGCCAAAGAAGAAGTCGACACGACCTGGACTAAAGCCCACACGGCCGTGCCTCCTCAAATATACTAGAACACGGCCTGATGTCGATCTACACGGCCGTGCCTCACTAACGGAGTCAAGCACGGCCTGACCACGATTAAAATGAGTGTGTGCCATGACCGTGTCCCTACCACGGCCAAGAGGATTTTTACTCGGATTTGGATGCTTGGAGGCAAAGAAACACACTCCAAAGTCTAATTAAACCTCCAAATAGGAATTGCACTCAAATTAGGATACTTGGAGGCCAAGTAACACATCTCAAAACCTATATAAACACCCTAGGGGGCAACTTATTTGGGGAGTTTTGACAGAAACCCTCTGTCGAGGGGAGTCGACGGGCGGTCAGCTATGCCAAGGAGCCAAGCCAAAAAGGTCAGATTTGTGGGAAACTCTCAAGGGATAGCCGGTTGATCCATCTCCGTGTTTAATTCTACTCAAGACGGAGGATCTCTCCTTTAATTCCCTCAGGGAGTTTTAGGGATTTCTTATGTTTTGTTTTATCTTTTCTTCTGAGATGTTTTTCTTTATTATTATGAACTAAAACCCTCAGATACCTGAGGGGGATGAAACCTAGATGAATCTTGCTATTGTTTTCTGAACTATATGATAAATACTTGATTTTTTTCTTAATTATGTGTGCTTAATTCTTGTGTTGATATTTCATGAGATCTGATTCAAGTTGAATGTGCTTAGGTGGTGGAGCAAAAGTCCCTGCTTAAGAGTAGATCTAGCATAATTAAGTGGAGTTGATCGCACGCCTAGAGATAGGGTGACGAGATTTTGTAGGATTAGGGTGAAACCTAATATGGGAGTCCATAGATCAATTTACTGCTATTCTAGGGGGTTATTAATGGGAAAGAGATTTCAATTAATTAACCTAGGGTTAGACGTTATTCGCCTCGAGAGAGGGTTTAATATACGTTAGGGAGTCCTACGGATCAAGTCAAGTGAATAAATCGTCTAGTTCAGTGTTAGATAACAAGTGAAGTCTAGGTGGATTCTTCCTAAGGGTGTCGTCTTAATCAACTGAGTTTTTCCCAAGTATTTCCCCAATTCATTCTTTTTGTCTTTGCATCTTTAGCTTAGTAATTAGTTAATTTAGATTAATAAACAACTTCACTTATTTTAGGCTAAATAATAGAAAGAAAGTTAGTATTAGTACTTTTAGTTCCTTTGGGTTTGACAATCCTGGTCTTGCTAAGCTATACTACATTCGATAGGTGCACTTGCCTCAATCCTTGTCATAGTTAGTTTCCAGGTTCGATCATTATCTTTATAAATTTTAAAACTCTGACTTCATAGCGCTCAAGTTTTTGGCGCCGTTGCTGGGGAACTAAAATATTAAGAAAGCTCTATTTTTTATTGCTCTAGCCATTATTTTTATTTTATTTTATTTTCTGCAATTTACTTTTAAATTTTAACTTTGCTAAATTTTTCTTTCTTTCTTTTCTTAGTAGGTACCTCTAGTTTATGACTAGAAGGAACCCGAGAGGACCACTAGTATACGACAGTGATATTGAAGCTACCGCTCGTAGAAATCGCAGAGAAATTAGGCGAGCCCTAAATTACCAAGAAGAAGAGCGAGAAGACAGATCCAATCCTACTGAAGGGATGGACGAAAATAATACACCACCATAAGATGTGGCAGAAAATAATGCTCCGCGTACTATGTATGATTATGCTAAACCTCATTTAACAGAGAAGCGAGAATCAAGTATTGTTAGGATCGCTATAGCCGCTAATAATTTTGAATTAAAGCCTAACACTATACAAATGATTCAACAATTTGTTCAATTTGATGGTTTGCGGGATGAAGACTCAAACACTCATATAGCTAATTTTTAGAGTTACGTGATACCTTCAAAATAAATGGCGTTTACGATGATGCCATAAGGCTTGGTTATTTCCCTTTTCATTAAGGAATAAAGCCAAACGATGGTTAAACTTCGTTACCACGAGGGTCAATCACCACATGGGATCAAATGACCAAAATTTTTTTATTAAAATATTTCCCACCGCCAAAAAAACGGCCAAATTACGGAATGATATCTCTTCTTTTGTGCGGATGGATTTAGAGACATTATATGACGCATGGGAGAGATATAAGGATCTCTTGAGAAGGTGTCTGCGGACCATGGTTTACCCTTGTGGCTCCAAGTCCAAGCTTTCTATAACGGTGTAAACCCTCAACGAGGCAACTAATTGATTTAGCCATGGTGGAACCCCTCGAACAACGAGAACTCCCAGGCGACCTACGAGTTTATTGAAGAGATGTCACCGAATAACTATCGGTGGCGGTTTACAAGGACAAAACCAACAAAATCAGCTGGAGTTTTCAACATAGATGCAGTAACCATGCTATCAGCACAGGTAAAGATGATGAATAAAAAGCTTTATAGTTTGTGTTCTTCGCAGGTACATCCAGTAATGTAGTGCGACGTAAGTGGAACCATGGCGAATCCTGAGTACCCACACTACCAATCGGGCACAGAGAGCGAACAGATGAACTATGTAGGTAACAAATTCAGATCTAATAATAATCCTTATAGTAATAATTATAATCCAGGTTGGAGGAACCACCCAAATTTTTCGTGGGGAGGTCAAGGAAATCAAAGACAACAACCTCCTCAAAATTTCCAAAATTAGCCCTATCCATAGGAGAAGAAGCCAAACCTTGAAGAGATGCTAACAAGATTCATGGCATCCACAGAAAACCGTCTCCAAGACACTGAAACCACCCTTAAAAACCAACAAGCATCGATCAAAGGGATCGAGAACCAAGTTGGAGAACTTACTAAGTCAGTTGGGGAAATTACTAAGATAGTTGGGCAACTTACTAAGATAGTTTCTGAAATTCGATCAGAGATTTTTTCTAAAGGAACAGAACAGGTAAAGGCAGTTACCCTGAGAAATGGAAAGGAGTTAGCCGAACCAAAGAAAAAAATACCACATGAAGATGACAAAGCAAAGGATGAGGGAGTTGAGGATGTAACTCCAGTGCGCAAAGAAAGTAAACCATCGATCCCATACCCAAAGAAAGTTGAAGAAAGACCGATTAGATGCCCAATACGGTAAATTTCTTGAACTTTTTAAACAAATACATATTAACTTACCCTTTGTTGAAGCCATTTCACAGATTCCGACATACGCAAAATTCTTAAAAGAACTCCTGACGAATAAAAGGAAGCTTAAAGAAGTATCAACTGTGGAGCTTAATGAAGAATGTTCAGCCATCCTCCAAAACAAGTTACCAACCAAATTAAAAGACCCAAGAAGTTTTACTATTCCTTGTTTAATTGATAGTTTAAATATTAAGAAATCATTAGCTGATCTAGGTGCCAGTATTAATTTCATGCCTTATAAAATGTTTAAACAACTAGATCTAGGGGAACCAAAACCCACTAGGATGAGTATTCAATTAGCTGATAGATCAATTAAATGTTCTAGAGGAGTTATTGAGGATGTTTTGGTAAAAATTGATAAATTTATTTTCCCTGTTGATTTTGTTGTGCTTGACATGGATGAGGATATTGAGGTTCCTTTAATTTTAGGGTGCCCTTTTTTAGCTACTGCTAGGGCTGTTATCGATGTAGGTGACGGTAAACTTGCATTAAGAATAGGCGATGAGTAAATTATTTTTCTGATTTATGATGCCATGCAATATTCTAAAGAACAAGATGATTCTTGTTATTTTGTTGATACTGCTGATCATATCATTCAAAACTCATTACAGGAAATTATACATGACGACACGATGGAACTGTGCCTGACTCAAGAAGAGAGGGAAGAAGATGAAGTTGACAAGCTGAATTTGAATACATCTTCATCTAGACAAACGGAAAAAGAGAGCATTGAGGTCAATGACGAACTAAAACAAAAACCCTCTATTGATGAGCCGCCCAAATTAGAATTAAAACAGTTGCCGAAACACTTAGAATATGCATTCCTTGGGGATAATTCTACACTACCAGTAATTATCTCTTCAGAATTGGAACCCAAGGAAAAAGAGGAGTTGATACAGGTACTAAGAGAACATAAAAGAGCCATAGCTTGGAAAATCTCTGACAATAAGGGAATAAGCCCATCGTTTTGCACCCACAAAATTTTAATGGAAGAGGAATACAAGCCATGTGTGCAACCTCAAAGACGATTGAATCCCAACGTAAAAGAAGTTGTGAAAGCTGAGGTAATTAAACTTCTAGATGCTGGAATAATTTATCCTATATTTGACAGCAATTGGGTAAGTCCTGTGCAGGTTGTTCCAAAGAAAGGAGGCATGACTGTGGTAGCCAATGAGAAGAATGAACTAATTTCCACTAGAACAGTTACAGGTTGGAGAGTCTTCATTGATTACAGGAAGCTGAACGACGCCACTAGAAAAGATCACTTTCCTTTGCCCTTCATTGATCAAATGTTAGAAAGGTTATCTGGGCATATGTACTATTACTTCCTAGATGGACTCTCCGCTATTTCCAAATCCAAATAGCACACAAGATCAAGAGAAGACAACATTCACATGTCCATATGGTACGTTAAACTTATCATAGAATGCCTTTTGGATTATGTAATGCTCCTGCTACTTTTCAGCGTTGCATGTTGGCAATCTTTGACGAACTTGTGGAAGACATTATGGAGGTATTTATGGACAATTTCTCGATATTCGGTAATTCTTTCCATCTTTGCCTTAAAAACTTAAAACGAGTTCTAATGAGATGCGAGGAGACAAATCTTGTCTTAAATTGGGAAAAATGCCACTTTATGTTACAAGAGGGAATTGTATTAAGACATAAAATTTCTAGTAAAGGAATCGAGGTAGATAAAGCAAAGGTCGAAACCATAGAAAAATTACCTCCTCCTAGTTCAGTTATGGCTATTAGAAGCTTTTTAGGACACGCAGAATTTTATAGAAGATTTATTAAAGATTTTTCTAAAATGGCTAAGCCTCTAACAAAATTGCTAGAAAAAGATGTACCTTTTAATTTTAATCAGGAATGTTTAGATGCATTTAATATTCTTAAAGAGAAATTAATAAACGCCCCAATTATAATTGCTCCTGATTGGAATCTCCCTTTTGAACTAATGTGTGATGCAAGTGATTTTGCAGTAGGTGCAGTTTTAAGATAGCGAAAAGGCAAGCACTTCCAGCCGATTTATTACACCAAAGAAGACATTAACACCGCACACAAGAAAATTATACTACTACTTTGAAAAAATTACTAGTCATTGTGGTCTTTGCGTTTGATAAATTCAGACAATATCTAGTATTATCTAAAGTTTTCGTTTACACTGACGACTTTGCTCTTCGTTATCTTTTAACTAAACCTGATGCAAAACCACGACTCATAAGATGGATTTTACTTTTACAGGAATTTGACCTGGAAATACAGGATAAGAAAAGAGCTGAAAACCTTGCAGCAGATCACCTCTCTAGGCTTGAGAACCCACATCTCGAAGAGCTCGATGAAAGTGAGATAAACGACTGATTCCCTGAGGAACAACTCTTTTCTATAACCTACTCCGAGGTACCATGGTTTACAGATATTGCGAATTATTTAGCCGCTAACATCCTACCGAAAAAGCTAACACATCATCAAAAATAGCGATTCTTTTCTGATGTGAAGAACTATTTCTAGGAGGACCCCTTTCTTTTCCGCATTTGTGCAGATCAGGTAATTCGAAGATACGTTACAAAGACAGAAGCAAGCAAAATCCTACAACATTGCCATTCAGGACCTTCAGGAGGACACTACAGTGGCATTAAGATAGCACATAAGATACTCAAATCAGGTTTTTATTGGCCCACTCTGTTCAATGATGCCAACAGGTATGTCGCTTCATGTGATAAATGCCAAAGAACAGGTAATGTTTCTAAACATGATGAAATGCCTCAAACATATATGCTATCTTGTGAAATATTTGATGTATGGGGTATTGATTTTATGGGTCCATTCCTAGTTCATTCGAAATAAGTACATCCTAGTAGCGATTGATTACATGTCAAAATGGGTGGAAGTGAAGCTTTACCTACCAATGATGCGGGGTAGTAGTTAAGTTTCTTAAGAAACTATTTTCTCGATTCGAACACCTAGAGCCATCATTAGTGATAGGGGTACTCATTTTTGTAATACTCAATTTGATAAGGTCTTAAAAAATATGGAGTACACCATAGGATAGCTACCCCATATCACCCTCAAACCAAGGTGGGCGGTAGAAGTAGCAAACCGAGAACTTAAGCGGATCTTAGAGAAAACAGTTGAATCCAACAGGAAATATTGGGCAATAAAAGTAGACGACGCTTTATGGGCCTATAGAACAGCCTTTAAAACCCCTTTAGGAACATCCCCGTACAAACTTGTCTACGAGAAAAGTTGTCATCTACCATTTGAGTTAGAACATAAAGCTTACTGGGCTATAAAATTTTTGAATTACGATATTAAAACTATAGGTGAGAAGAGAATGATGCAGATGAACGAGCTAGACGAATGGAGAGCTGATGCCTACGAGAACTCGAAATTATACAAGGAGGCAACAAAGCGACGCCATGATGCTTGTCTAAAGAAATTGAGACAATTCAATGTAGGGGACTTGGTCCTGCTATACAACTCGAGGCTTAAACTATTCCCCGGGAAACTAAAATCAAGATGGTCAGGTCCATTCATGATCAAAACAATTTTTCCCTATGGCACAATCGAG
This sequence comes from Gossypium sturtianum, assembly GCA_025698515.1. Taxonomy (NCBI): domain Eukaryota; kingdom Viridiplantae; phylum Streptophyta; class Magnoliopsida; order Malvales; family Malvaceae; genus Gossypium; species Gossypium sturtianum. The sequence goes on from CM046950.1 coordinate 128,816,211, forward strand.
GTAACTCATCCCACTCAAGGCACATTCAAGGTAAATTGTCACTGACTCAAAATCTATAATGGTGAAAATTTTAGGGATATGAGAGAGGAGCTTTAGCTCCGTGAACCCTCTTTTTAAAATGAAAACAGGGTAAGTCTAGCTTAAGACTTTAAATGAGCGCTTCTCGGGAGGCAACCCGAGCATTAACCACACTAACATTAGATTCTTAATTTTTAGCATTTAATCCCATACTAATTAATGCAATAAAACGCAGGTTATAGACCACACGGCCTTGCACACGGGCGTGCCCGTGGTCGTGTGGAAGCCAGGGAACAAAACACAGGCGTACTTATAGCCGTGCTCGACAAAGGTGACTTTTATCCCCAAACACGGGCTACGATAATAGCCCCACACCCATGCTGAGCAACCATGGAATATACTGACATGCCAAACACGGGCTCAACACGCTCGTGCTTCATAATCATGGACTATACTGACTTGTCGAACACGGGTGAAACACGCCTGTTTTGAACAACCATGTGAAGAAGAACACGGGCGTGTCACTTTAACCACGTCCGTGGTCAAGCACCCTGATCGCACCCAAAATTTGAAAATAGCGAAAAGCACGGGCTGAAAAGAATTGAGCACGGGAGTGGCCCTTGCCCGTGCTCCCACCCCTATTTAAGAAACTTAAACCGCTAATCTTCCCCAAACCAACCCTAAATCGATTTTCTCAGCCTATTTTATCCCAAATCCGGCCACCATACACGTAATCACCCACATTTTAACCCTCAAAGCCCATCAACCTTCCCCTCTCTCCAAAACCCATACAAAAACCGTACCCACGCCCTCGCTACCACTGTGCTGCAGGAAGCCCACGCCCTCACCACTGTCGTGCACCCCTAGAAAATCATAGCACCATCGTGCTCCACCCGTGTGCCGTCGATTCACACCACCACATCCCCTGGTTCCCTTCATTACTTTATTTGCTTAACTGATTGTTTGATAAATTTCATAATGTTTTGCTTTGTTTATAATTTTTGTTTATTTTTAGTATTAAGCATTAATTACTAGACTAATTCATTTTAGAACTTGTTTCAATTCTTCATGATATCTAGTTTTTTTTTTCTCTATTAATGTTATTTACTTGCAAACTCGTTTTGATTGTTATAGTGAAATTTTTTCTTTAGATCTATTGGATGCTCATAAATAGAATAATCGTACGTAGCTTTTAAATATCTCGGGTCTAGATGAAAGTGCTTGATTTAATTTGGTATAAACATTACTTGAATATTCACTATTTTTAGGTACAATGTCAACATCAAGAGGAAAGCGAACCACAACCACCACTTCCAAGATACGAAAGGCACCCGACGCATCTTCCGCAAGTGCCTCCACTGAAGTGCGCCACCCATTTTTACGCTTTCCTCCGGGAATTCAAGAGGATCGCTACAAACTACTTTGAGCATGACCGTTGGGCACAGGAAGAAGAATTGACTGGACCACATTGGAACAAATACAACTCGCCAACAACGTACGGGCCTTACTAACCATCGACCCTTGGAACCAGTTCTTCAACATCATAGAGCCTATATACTTAGAACTCACTCTAGAGTTCTGTTCGACGTTTCACCTCCAAATAGTAATGTCCCAACACGACGACCCGGGTACGATCCAATTCTGACTAGGAGGCGTTGCACAAAAACTAAATGTACCACAATTTGGGACTGCATTGGGGCTTTATAACAACGAATTTACAGAAGAAAATGATCTTTCAAACCTCCACCGCCATATCCATAAGACTCCCACTAGTTGTTGGTGCGACATAGTCTCTGCCTCCCCCACTTACGACCCAAGTCGCTCCAAGGTGACTTCTCTCTTCTCACCCTTGAGGTACGTACACGCTATCCTAGCACATACATTGATAGGTAGGAGAGAGAGCATAGGCGTCGTTAACACACACGACGCCTATTTTCTATGGTGTATGGAAAATGGGCACGTGATCGACCTTGCCTACTTCCTAGCCCATGCCATTCAACATCAGATAGAGCAGCACCGGCGAGGGGTCATATCTATGGGCCCATATATCACACGGTTAGCTCAACACTTCGGTATCCTAAACACCGATGCCCAGAGTTCCTCCCTCACACTGGTTGGCCAAATGGCACCTCAGGGCATTCAGACGATGCTGCAAATGAGGATGATTAAATGTCGTCGTGGGGTGACCCTCCTCGATGCCGATTAGCGACTCATCGATGAGGAGGAGCCGCGGACATGCGATGATGTCCCACGGAGGCACCAACCCCGAGCAGCGGCCCTCCCATCTGATAGCTTCATTCTCGGACATTTACGCATGCCTTGATCGATTCGAACAAAGATCATGCCCCAAAGCAATTTCAACGCTTTGACGGAATCGAGGCCACCCTCCAGCAGATTTGTCACCACTTCCATATTTCTACACCACCATCACCACAGGCCCCAGCTGACGATGAGGACCTCTGAGTCCTTCTATTTTCCTTATGTTTATTTTCTTTATTTCTAATTCATGCATTTTAAATTTTTAATAGTCCTAATTTAAACTCTTTTGCCTTTATGCTTAATACCTTTATTTTATTCATATTATCATTGGCTATCTAGCCTTAGAGTATTACTAACAAACATTTATTTAACTCTGCCCCCGAGACATCAACTAATGACTTCACAGTTTTAATTGTACACTCCAAAATAATGAATAAATCACTAGGAGTAATTCACTGCTACATAAGTCATCTGTCACCTCCGACTCGAGGAATCCATCCAAAATTCAGGAAGTATTCTTTCTCTCCCCATCTTATGATTTTATTATTATATTTATATTATCTATATTTGTACATTGAGGGCAATGTACATCTTAAGTGTGGGGGTGAATCTTAGACGTACCAAATTTTTTTTTCATTAATCCTGAATTCAGTCTTGTTTTTAAGTAAATTTCTCATATTATAATTAGGATGAAATTTCTAATGATTTATGATTTTCATTGATATGTTTTAGATTAAGTCATTGATAATTGTGCATTGATAATTAAATTTTAAGATACTAGAGAATCAAGCATGATAAGTCTATTTTTTAGAAATTAAAAAATTTTTCTAGGTTGTCGAACTGAGCTTAAATATTACTTTGAAGTTTGAAATTTACGAGGTTGATATCAAAATACCCATAATTTTTGTGAGATTTTGAGCCTTATAGAGCATATATTCTTTTTCATGCTCACTTTATTGATTATGAGTATGTCAACATTGATTTGTTATTCTAGAACTTGCCTCGTTTATACATATCGAGGCCACACCTATGATTTGATATATAGAGATGATAAAGGCACCTAGGTTTTAGCCCACTAACTCCATTAAAAACCTACCTTCACAATTAACCCCTAGTGAACCCCGTTTAAACCTAACAACCCTTTTTATTGACATAACCACTAATATTAACCCAGAGACCCTTTGTTTTTGTTATCCCCATTCCTTTTGACTACACTTATATTGAGATTTGATTTGATTAATAGCCTAACTATGTTTTTATTTCAGTAATTTATCCTTTGTTATGTATTTATGATTCGTTTTTAAAAAAAAATCGAAGTATAGTCATTATTCATTATTAGTTTTGTGATTAAGTGAGCTTATACGTTTGAATTCCAAATAGTGAAGAAAAAGCTCGTATTATTAAGGTTTCAATTCATTATGTAATTATTCAGTTTATTGTTTCTAGTTAGGTAATTTATCAGTTCAATCTTGATTCTAACCTTCTAATTCAGCCTCTATCCACACCTTAACCCTAGCCCCGTTACAACCCTTTCAAAGACCTTTTGATTTGTGCATCATCTCATATTATAGTGGTGGAGATTTGATTTTTAGGCAAGCCTATGGGATTAACTTTTCATGTTCGACTCTTGAGCACTTTTTCCTGAACCTTAAACACTTTGAGTGATTTGAGTGAATCTCTAGTGAGGATGTCAATCCTTGTCGATTTTGAATTAAAGGTAATTATTTAGATAAGGGGAGACGCCTATATTTTCGAGCTACAAATCTATGACTTAGATTGTTTGAATCCTTAGGACTCTTTGAATTGAATTATACATGTATAAATTATCTATGAATTATGATAACACATTGTTGATATGAATTATGAATTATTGAAAGTTCGTTTTAATTGTAAGTTGAGAATTTTGCTTGAGGACAAGCAAAAGCTTAAGTGTGGGGGTATTTGATAAACCGAAATAGTAACATATTTTAATCCCACATTTAGCATACTTTTGGATGATTTATCCCTTGATTTACGTAAAAAGTTGCTTTTAATACTTTCTTTTCATGTATTATACTCAGGAAAGCATCCAAGAATAAAAAGAACAAGAAATGGGCTCAAAACGGACCAAAATAGGCCAAAGAAGAAGTCAACACGGCCTGGACTAAAGCCCACACGGTCGTGCCTCCTCAAATATACTAGAACACGGCCTGATGTTGATCTACACGGTCGTGCCTCACTAACGGAGTCCAACACGGCCTGACCACGATTCACACGAGCGTGTGCCATGGTTGTGTCCCTGCCGCGGCCAAGAGGAGTTTTACTCGGATTTGGATGCTTGGAGGCAAAGAAACACACTCCAAAGTCTAATTAAACCCCCAAATAGGAATTGCACTCAAATTAGGATACTTGGAGGCCAAGTAACACATCTCAAAACCTATATAAACACCCTAGGGGACAACTTATTCGGGGAGTTTTGACAGAAACCCTCTATCGAGGGGAGTCGACGGGCGGTCAGTTAGGCCAAGGAGTCGAGCTGAAAAGGTCATATTTGTGGGAAACTCTCAAGGGATAGCCAGTTGATCCATCTCCAGAAGCCAGATTTCTACTCCAGACGGAGGATCTCTCCTTCAATTCCTTCAGGAAGTTTTAGGGATTTCTTATGTTTTGTTTTATATTTTCTTCTGAGATTTTTTTCTTTATTATTATGAACTAAACCCCTCAGATACCTGAGGGGGATGAAACCTAGATGAATCATGCTATTGTTTTCTGAACTATATGATAAATACTTGATTTGTTCTTAATTATGTGTGCTTAATTCTTGTGTTGATATTTCGCGGATATTGATTCAAGTTGAATGTGCTTAGGTGGTGGAGAAAAGTCCCTGGATCTAGCATAATTAAGCGGTGTTGATCCCACGCCTAAAGATAGGGTGACGAGATTTTGCCGGATTAGGGTGAAACCTAATATGGGAGTCCATAGATCGATTTACTGCTATTCTAGGGGGTTATTAATTGGAAAGATATTTTAATTAATTAACCTAGGATTAGACGTTATTCGCCTCGAGAGAGGGTTTAATATATGTTAGGGAGTCCTACGGATCAAGTCAAGTGAATAAATCGTCTGGTTCAGTGTTAGATAACAAGTGAAGTCTAGGTGGATTCTTCCTAAGGGTGTTGTCTTAATCAACTGATTTTTTCCCAAGTATTTCCCCAATTCATTCTTTTTTTCTTTGCGTCTTTAGATTAGTAATTAATTAATTTAGATTAATAAACAACTTCACTTATTTTAGGCTAAATAATAGAAAGAAAGTTAGTATTAGTACTTTTAGTTCCTTTGGGTTTGACAATCCGGTCTTGCCCAAGCTATACTACTGTTCGATAGGTACACTTGCCTCAATCGTTGTCATAGTTAGTTTCCAGGTTCGATCATTATCTTTATAAATTTTAAAACTCTGACTTCACAGCGATCAAATAGCCCAGTTTTAGCTAAATCGGAACAGTGGTTTTGGAACCACAAATATAATGTCAAAAAATTAATTTAATATTATTTTATGTGTTCTGACATGAGATGACAAAGATGTATGTGTGAAAATTTCGTGGGCTAATTTTATCGTTTAATTGCTCAATTTGAGAAAAAGGACTTAATCGCGTAAAATGCAAAAGTTGCATTCTATTTGTTAAATGTGTCAATTGGCTTTGGTTTTTAATTATGATGGCCTTAAATGGTAATTAGACCATTTTATATGTTAATGGGCATTAATGGACATCCATTATATGATGTTATATGTTTATTGTTAAGGTTAATTATGGTATTTGATAAATAAAGTTATTATTAATATAAAAAAATCAAATTTTAAGCTAAATATCATCTTCTCCACCGAAATTCTTGAAGAAAAAAGAAGCTATTCTAGGTTTTTAACATTCGGCACTTGCAAGCTTAATTGGTAAGTGTTTTGAGCTTGATTTTTGATGATTTTTACGTTTTTGAGATCGTTGCTTTGTGTTCTAGCTAGCCTGTGCCTTCGATTTCAAAACTTTTAAAGAATTATCATGTTGCCATTGTTGAATAGTTGAGTATTTTGATGATTGATGATAGATTTTGGAAGTTTGTTAATAGTTAAACTAATTTTGTAAAGTGATTTTTGACAAAAATGTCAAAAAGAGATTAAATTGTCAAATATGCAAATTGAGTGGTTGAAATGTGAAATAAATGAATGTTTTGGGCTACTAGGGACCTATATGAAATCCGACCAAGCATGGGTTTTGTTGAATTTTGTGAATTTTGTGTATTGTTGAAATAGGGACTAAATTGAATAAATGTGAAAGTTTAGGGGCTAATGTGTAAAAATGGCCAAATATGTGTTTAAGCATTAAATTGAATGAATGAATGATTAAATGAGTTAATTTTGAATACATATAGATCAAGAAAAGAGGAATCCGAAATTAGATCGTGGAAAAGGCAAGATTATCGAGTAATTGACTCATTTCGCCATTTTCATACCCGAGGTAAGTTCGTATGTGATAATTTTATTATAAATGAATGTTAAATGCTTTGATATTGCATAAATTGTGATTATGAGATTACGAATAATGTTTGAATTGTGAAAATGACTTTACGGATGTGTTCGACGAAGGAATCGACAAGTGAAACTTCCTAGTTGAACCTTAGGAATAGTTTAGGATGCTAGTGACATGTCATTAGGTTTTTGTGTTGGCTTCGAGCCATGATATCGGCACTTCGGGTGTGAGCGATACCTTGGTTTGGCTATGGGCCATGGTATAGGTATTTTGGAGAGGAGTTACCTTGATTTGGCTACGGGCCATGGTATAGGTACTCTGGGATAAGTTACCTTGATTTGGCTTCGGGCCATGGTATAGGTACTTATCAATTGAGATCTTTGAGTATCTGACTTCTATTCCTAATGGTTCACTGGGTGAACAAATGATGTGATTGAGAAAGAGGTTAGTACGAGACTATACAAGTATGTACAAAACCTATTCAAGTATTAAATAGAGAAAGTTCATTGAGTTTATATTTGGTCATGTTTTGAGACATGGGAAAGGTTTGTAGTAATGTGTTTACGATTTTGTTATATGTAATTGGTTGAATTACATTTATTTGATGTATTGAGTTACTCACTTATGAGCTTACTAAGCTATGAAGCTTACTTTGTGTTATTTTTCTATGTTTTATAGTGAATCAAGGCTAGCTCGGATCTGGGAGTCATCGAGAACATCATCGCACTATCAGACATCTAAATTGGTACTCTTGAATTGCACATATGGTATATGGCATGTATAAGCTAGCTGTTATACTTTGGTTTTGAATATAGCCATGACAATTAGCTTGTAAATGTATATGTTTATTTTGTATATATAGCCATGAGTGATGGCTTATTTTAGTATGTTTTGGTATAAATGTGGTTATGGTTTCATAATTGCTCAAATGGTTATATTTTGAGTTTGGTATATGATCTGTATGGTGTGATTGAAGTTGATAACTTGAGAAGTTATGTGCTTGTAAATTAATGCTTGATGATGTAAGTATTTGGATAGGTAATTGACATTGACTTGAGTATTGGTTTTGGTTGAAATGGATATGGTATGAATTGTGTATATTAATGATGATTTTGGCTGCCCATTGTATAATGAAATGGTACCATTTTGGTTGTTTAGGTGAGCATGAATAAGGGTGGCAAATTGGCCTTGCAAATGGCCTATTTTTTGTCCACACGGGTAGAGGCACGAGCGTGTGTCTTAGCCGTGTGTGACACACGGTCGTGCTACAAGGTCGGGTGTCCCCTGGTGTTGAAATTAAATTGAAGTCAGTATGCTCCACACGGCCTCACACACAGGCATGTGATTGGCCGTGTGGCACAAGTCAGTATACCTCCCTAAATGGCACACGGCCTAGCACACGGGCGTGTGACTTGGCCGTGTTGCATAAGTTAGTATACCCTACAGGATTTGCATGGCCTAGTACACAGCCTGGCACACGGGCATGTGTGGCCACTTTGAAGGGCACACGGGCTAGACACACGGGCGTGTGGTCGGCCATGTGACCCAAGTCAGTATGTATGCCCTGTTTTGACACGGCCTGGGACACGGGCGTGTCTAGAGCTGTGTGAGGCACACGGTCTGTTCACACGGGCGTGTGACCCTTATATGTTTGAAAAATTCCTAAGTTTTCCAAAATTTTTGTTTGTTATCGGTTTAGTCCCGAACCACTTCTAAAGCATGTTTAAGGCCTTCTAGGCCCTTATAAGGGACAATGTGAATATGATTGAATGGTGTTTGAGAATGGATGCATAAATGTATGAGTTATGTTTGTTCAATGATATGTATTGGTCAGTAATTCCTTGTAACCCTATTCTGACCGTGAATACGGGTGAGGGGTGTTACATTTATTGGTATCAGAGCTACGGTTTAGTCGATTCTAGTACTAGCGTAGCATGTGTAAGAGTCTAGCTATACATGCCATATATACTCTGCGATTGTGTGATGATTCCCGACCGCTCAAATTGTGTTTTCGTATAGTAATGGATCCAGAACGAGCTATGGCTGATGATGTAGAGAGTAACACGCATGCTCCCGCACAAAGGGCAGTGCTATCTGACTCTATACCTGTTACTAGTAGCCACGAGTGAGAAGCTAAACAAGCCTTTTTCCAAATGATGAACGAGTGGTTCATGAAGTTCATTCGAACAAATTCGGCTGCTCAACAACCTCCACCCCCACCTATTCCTCAACAAATCCCTGTTATTCCTCAAGTTATAGATCCGATACGGTTGAACAAGCCGCCAATAGATAAGTTTCAGAAACATTGGGCTGAAGAGTTTCGGGCTACTGTTAATGATGATGCGGAGAGAGCTAAGTTCTGGCTCAAAAATACAATCCGAGTATTCGATGAATTATCTTGTACTCCTGATGAATGTATCAAATGTGTTGTATCTTTGCAGAGAGACAATGCGTTCTATTGGTGGAAAACGTTGATATTTATGGTTCCTAAAGAATGGGTTACTTGGGAGTTTTTTCAATCTGAATTCCGAAAGAAGTACATCAGTCAACAATTTCTCCATCAGAAGCATAAAGAGTTTCTAGAGTTGAAATAAGGCCGGATGACTGTCACTGAGTATGAAAGAGAATTCATACGTTTAAGCAAGTATGCTCGAGAGTATGTGTCTACTGAGGAGATTATGTGTAAACGGTTCGTTGATGGGTTGAACGAGGATATAAAACTATTAGTCGAGATTCTTGAATTCAAAGAATTTGTCATTCTGGTTGAAAGGGATTGTAAAGCTGAGGATCTTAGCAAAGAAAAGAGAAAAGCAGATTCAGAAGCTAGAGACTTGAGAAAAAGATCGATGAGTAAGCCGTATCAATCTTCATCGAAGAAATCCAGAGATTCGTATACTCGCCCAAATGTTTTAAATGAATATTTGAACAGAGATTGTAGAAAATAATACTCAGGTTCTAAAGCTCAAGCGAGATCAGTAGTGAGTGTTGGCAGTGTGAGAGACAACAAACCCGAATGTCAACAATGTGGAAGACGACATTTCAGAGAATGCTGGAACAAAAATAATAAAGCTTGTTATAAATGTGGTTTGTTAGATCACTTCATCCGGGATTGCCCTGAGCCTGATGAGAAAGATAAAGTTCAGAATATGAGACCGAGTAATACGGCTACTAGAGGGAGACCACCCTGAAACACTGGAAATACGAGTGGTAACCGAGGTGTTACGAGAGATTCTGCTATTAGATCTGAGGCACAAGCACCTGCCCAAACTTATGCTATCCGTGCACAGGAGGAGACATCATCGCCAGATGTTATCACCGGTACTTTCACTCTCTATGACACTGTGATTGCATTGATAGATCCATGATCAACTCATTCTTACATATGCATGGATTTAGTATTTAGTAAGACTTTCCCTGTAGAGTCTACTGAATTTATGATTGGATTATCGAACCCCTTAGGCAAACGTGTTTTGGTTGACAAAGTCTGCAAGAATTGTCCGTTAGTGCATCTATATTTCTGTTTTCCGGCTAATCTGATGTTGTTTCCATTCAACAAATTAAATGTGATTTTTGGTATGGATTGGTTAACGATACATAATGCTATAGTGAATTGTAGACGAAAGACAATTTAATTGAAATGTCAGAATAATGAGATTATTATAATTGAATCTAATGATTTGAACAATATGTCAGTTGTGATTTCGTCTATGTTAGCTTAGAGATTTGTGAGAAAAGGGTGTGAAGCTTATCTTGCCTATGTAGTTGATACGAAATTAACAGAAACAAGGATTGAATCAGTACCAGTTGTATGTGAATATTCAGATGTATTTCCTGAAGAGTTACCGGGTTTACCACCTATTAGAGAAGTTGAATTTGGTACTAAATTAGTACCGGGAACATCACCGATATCGATAGCTCCGTACAGAATGGCCTCAATAGAGTTAAAAGAATTGAAAGCTCAATTGCAAGAGTTGACAGATAAAGGTTTTGCTAGACCGAGTTTCTCTCCCTGGGGTGCACCGGTATTGTTTGTGAAAAAGAAAGATGGCACTATGAGAATGTGTATTGACTACAGACAGCTGAACAAAGTGACGATCAAGAACAAATACCCTCTACCGTGGATTGATGATTTGTTTGATCAGTTAAAAGGGGCAACAGTGTTTTCAAAAATTGATTTGTGATCGGGTTATTACCAATTGCGAGTGAAAGACTCGGATGTGCCAAAGACTGCATTTAGAACAAGGTACGGGCACTATGAATTTCTTGTTATGCCTTTCGAACTAACAAATGCACCTGCTATTATTATGGATTTGATGAACCGGATTTTCAGGCCATATTTAGATCAATTTGTAGTTGTGGTCATTGATGACATTTTGATCTATTCATGTGATGAATTTGAGCATGCTGAACATTTGAGAATTGTATTACAAACTTTGAGAGATAAATAGTTGTTTGCAAAGTTTAGTAAATGTGAATTTTGGTTACGAGAAGTCAGTTTTCTGGGACATATAGTTTCAGCCGCGGGTATCCGAGTTGACCCAAGCAAAATTTCTGTGATTATAGATTGGAAGCCTCTGAGAAATGTATCCAAAGTCTGTAGTTTTCTTGGGCTAGCCGGCTATTATATACGATTTATGAAAGGTTTTTCGATGATTGCGACTCCAGTGACAAGATCGATTAAAAAAGATTTAAATTTGAGTGGTCAGAAAAGTGTCAACAAAGCTTCAAACAGAGGCACCAGTGTTAGTTCAGCTTGAGTCGGGTAAAGAATTTGTAGTTTTTAGTGATGCATAGTTAAATGGTCTGGGTTGTGTTTTGATGCAGGAAGGCAAAGTTGTAGCTTATGCTTCGAGACAATTGAAGCCACACGAAAAGAATTATCCGACGCACGATCTTGAATTAGCCGCGATAGTGTCCGCATTCAAAATTTGGCTCAATTACTTGTTTGGTGAGAAATGCCATATTTATACCGAGCACAAAAGCTTGAAATATTTGATGACTTAGAAAGACTTGAATTTGCGACAGCGGAGATGGTTAGAATTGCAAAAAGACTATGAATTAGTGATTGACTATTATCCGAGAAAAGCGAATGCAGTTGCTGATGCGTTGAGCCGAAAGTCCTTATTTTCTTTATGTGCTTTAAACACACAATTAGCATTGTCTGACGGTGGTTCGATAGTAGCCGAGTTGAAAGCGAGACTATTATTTCTACAGCAGATTTGTGAAGCTCAAAATTTTGATAATGAATTGTAAGCAAAACGAGCTCAGTATGAGTTGACTTCTGATTTCGAATTTTGAATAGGGTCTGATGACTGTTTAATGTTTTGTGATAGAATATGTGTACCAAAGGATTCTAAACTTATTCAGAAGATTCTAAACGAAGCACACAGTAGTTGTTTATCAATACATCCGGAAAGCACAGAAATGTATAATGACTTGAAACAGCTTTATTAGTGGCATGGCATGAAACGAGATATCTCAGAATTTGTTTCGAAATGTTTGATTTGTCAGCAAGTTAAAGCTGAGCATCAAGTGTCGTTAGGTTTATTACAGCCTATTATGATTCTGGAATGGAAGTGAGATAGAGTAACAATGGATTATGTATCGGGATTGCCTTTTATCCCCGGGAAAGAAAGATGTGATCTCGATTATTGTTGAGAGATTGACAAAATTGACTCATTTCATTCCTGTATGTACGAATTATTCACTTGATAAATTGGCTGAGTTGTATATTTCAGAGATTGTTCGATTGCACAGAGTGCCACTATCTATTGTTTCAGATAGAGATCTGAGGTTCACATCGCGATTTTGGAAGAAATTGTAAGAGGCTGTAGGTACAAAGCTGCATTTTAGCACTGCGTTTCACTCGCAAACGGATGGTCAATCCAAGCGAGTTATTCAGATACTTGAAGATATGTTGAGATGTTGCATTCTTGAGTTTGAAGGTAGCTGGGATAAATACCTACCATTGATTGAATTTGCTTACAATAATAGCTTTCAATCGAGTATAAAGATGGCACCTTACGAAGCTCTACATGGTCGTAAATGTTGAACACCGTTGTATTGGAGTGAGCTCAACGAAAATAAGATTCAAGGGATTGATCTGAACAGAGAGACTGAAGAAAAAGTGAAAGTAATTCACGATAGTCTGAAAGCAGCTTCGGATCAACAGAAATCGTACGCAGACTTAAAACGAAAAGATATTGAGTTTTAGATCGGGGATAGAGTGTTTTTGAAAGTGTCACCATGGAAAAAGATATTGCGGTTTGGTCGAGTCCGCGATTCATCAGACCGTATGAGATTATCGAGTGAGTCGGGCCAGTTGCTTATCGACTATCTTTACCATCTGAGTTAGAGAAAATACATAATGTGTTTCATGTGTCAATGCTTCAACGATAACGGTCCGACCCTTCACATGTCATTTCCCCAACAGAGGTTAAAATTTATTCTGATATGTCATATGCTGAAGAACCGATCCGAATTTTAGCTCGTGAGATCAAAGAGCTGAGAAATAAAAAAATTTCATTAGTAAAAGTATTATGGCATCGACACGGGGTTGAAAAAGCTACATGGGAACCCGAGGATGCTATGAGAAACCAATACCCAAACCTATTCACTGGTAAGATTTTCGGGGATGAAAATCCCTAAGGGGGGAGAGTTGTAACAGCCCGGTTTTAGCTAAATCGAAAAAATGGTTTCAGAACCACAAATCCGATGTCAAAAAATTATTTTATGTGTTTACAGCATGACAGCATGTATGTGTGAAAATTTCATGGGCTAATTTTATCGTTTAATTGCTTAATTTGAGAAAAAGGACTTAATAGCATAAAATGCAAAAGTTGCATTCTATTTGTTAATGATGTCAATTGGCTTTGGTTTTTAATTATGATGGCCTTAAATGGTAATTAGACCATTTTAGATGTTAATGGACATTAATGGACATCCATTATATTATTTTATATGTTTATTGTTAAGGTTAATTATGGTATTTGATAAATAAAGTTATTATTAATAAAAAAAATTCAAATTTTAAGCTAAATATCATCTTCTCCACCAAAATTCTTGAAGAAAAAAGAAGCTATTCTAGCATTTTAACATTCGGCACTTGCAAGCTTAATTGGTAAGTGTTTTGAGCTCGATTTTTGATGATTTTTACGTTTTTGAGATCGTTGCTTCATTTTCTAGCTAGTCTGTGCCTTAGATTCCAAAACTGTTAAAAAATTATCATGTTGCCATTATTGAATACTTGAGTATTTTGATGATTCATGATAGATTTTGAAAGTTTTTTAATAGTTAAACTAGTTTTGTAAAGTGATTTTTGACAAAAATATCAAAAAGATATTAAATTGTAAAATATGCAAATTGAGTGGTTGAAATGTGAAATAAATAAAAGTTTTGGGCTGCTAGGGACCCATATGAAATTCGGCCAAGCATGGGTTTTGTTGAATTTTGTGAATTTTGTGTATTTGTGAAATAGAGACTAAATTGAATAAATGTGAAAGCTTAGGGGCTAATGAGTAAAAATGCCCAAATATGTGTTTAAGGATTAAATTGAATAAATGAATGATTAAATGAGTTAATTTTGAATACATATAGATCAAGAAAAGAGGAATCCAGAATTAGATCGGGGAAAAGGCAAGATTATTGAGTAATTGACTCATTTCGCCGTTTTCATACCCTAGGTAAGTTCGTATGTGGTAATTTCATTATAAATGAATGTTAAATGCTTTGATATTGCATAAACTGTGATTATGAGATTACGAATAATGTTTGAATTGTAAAAACGACTTTACAGATGTGTTCGACGAAGGAATCGACAAGTGAAACTTCCTAGTTGAACCTTAGGAATAGATTAGGATGCTAGTGACATGTCATTAGGTTTTTGTGTTGGCTTCGGGCCATGATATCGGCACTTCGGGTGCGAGCTATACCTTGATTTGGCTATGGGCCATGGTATAGGTATTTTGGAGTGGATTTACCATGATTTGGCTACGGGCCATGGTATGGGTACTCCGGGATAAGTTACCTTGATTTGGCTTCGGGCCATGGTATAGGTACTTATCGATTGAGATCTTTGAGCATTCGAATTCTATTCCAAATGGTTCAACGGGTAAACAAATTGTAACACCCCTTACCCGTATCCGACACTGGGACAAAGTACGAGGCATTACCGGACTTAACTTGCTTAAACATATATCCTCGGCTATAAAATTTTGTCTCAACTTTAAACTTTTTATTTCATATTCATAACATCCTTATTATGGGCCTACGAGGCCCTAAACATACATTCGGAAGTATTCGGGATTAAACCGGAAACTTTTGCATAGTTAGAATTTTTTTACCTAAAACAGGGCCACACGGCCGTGTGGAATGGAACATGCCCATGTGGGCAGGCCGAGTAGTCACACATGCCCATGTTCCTAGCTCGTGTGGAATTTATTTTTCATTTTGAGCCTACATGGGTTTTCACACGGCCGGACACATGCCCGTGTCTGTGGCCCGTGTCCCTCACACGGCCTAGACACGCCCGTGTTCTCACCCGTGTGTGAAAACCTGGGTATTCTGTTTATGATGTCAGCAAACTATTAATGGCACACGGCCTAGGCACACACCCGTGTGCTGGCCCGTGTGGCGAATTGAATTCTCACAAATTTGGTGCAGGGGACACACGGCTTATCAGCAGACCCATGGGGCTGACAGTGTGTCACACACGACCTAGACACACGTCCGTGTGTCTACCCGTGTGGACAATTAGAAATCTATTTTCCAAGCCTATTGCCACCCTGGAACTTAAACACACATATACCAACACAAGCAACACATAACATGGAAATGATACACTATGAAGACTCACAAATCATCATTCATGCACTACATAAAACTCATCATCATTAAGATATAAAACTTGACAAATATTGGCCAATTCCTAATGGCCATTTACAAAATGAGTGTATAATATTAATAGCCAACACTTTGGCTTTCAAATATGACATAACACAAAATGAACAAGTTCCTATACATGCCATACTCAAAATAAATCAACTTTACTATACCAAAAGAATAGTTGATAGTGTGATCCGAGCTCTGACATCCTACGATTCCCGAGCTAGCTTGGCGAAACTACAAGGAAAAGGGAAAAGAGAGGGGTAAGCACATAGATTAGTAAGTTTGCATGAATTGAAATAGCAACATAAGTACTCATGGTAAAATCCATTCATCTCATAGAACAATAACAACACAAATTCTCAAGTACTTTGACATACTTACACATACTTACGCTTACCCATCACATATCACATTAGGGTTTCATAACTCGTATTTTACTCATAGTACCTGTATCACTTGATCACATAATTTAGCACTTATGTTATCATGAACATAAACTTAAATCATAATCATCTTTCACTTAAATGTAACTCTTTGTCAACTTTGTATAGCTTAACTCTTGTCATCTTTGCATGATTAACTCTTTTTCCCGTTGAATTACTCGAAATATCAGAGGATACCCAATCTCATCGTACATTTATCATGATGCCAATGCCATATCCCAGATATGGTCTTACATGGGATCACCTCTTGATGACGATGCCATATCCTAGATATGGTCTTACACGGGATCTTTTAGCTCAATGTCGATGCCATGTCCCAGACATGGTCTTATACGAGATCATACATAGATGTCAATGCCATGTCCCAGACATGGCCTTACACGAGAACTTCCTTTGGTGCCGAGGCCATGTCCCAGACATGGTTTTACACGGGACCTTCCTTATTCGATGCCGCTGCCATGTCCCAGACATGGTCTTACACGGGACCTACATTTGGTGCCGATGCCATGTCCCAGACATGGTCTTACACGGGACCTTGTCTCATGTCATGACATAGGTATCCTCGTTATTCCGAATCTTCAACCGGGACCTCATATTAACATATTTTTATAAAATTCTTATCGAGTTATCATTAGTTAATTTCATAGAAATAATATTCATTTCTCATAATATCAAGCAAATTAAAACATAAAAACATTATGTAGCTATAATTTCACACAAACTTACCTCGGTACTCAAAATATGTGTAGGTGTTCGATTTAGTCCACAACCTTGTTCTTGCCTCGATCTCGGTCCGGGCTTCATGTTTCTTGATCTATAATAACAATTTCACTTGTTTAATACTCACATTGACTAAATTGACTCATGAATCACACTTTTAAAAATTACAATTTTGCCCCTAAACTTTCACATAATTACACTTTTACCCTTAGGCTCGTAAAATGATTTTCATTCAATTTCTTTGCATTTCAAGCCTAGCCGAATCACTTTCATAACTACAACAGCCCTCAATTTCTACTAATTCACTCATGTATGACCATTTTCATAACTTTACAATTTAGTCCTTTTTTATGAATTTCTCATGAAAATCACTTAGGAAAAGATGTTTATCATACATCAAAATTTCATATTCTTCCATAAATCATCAAAATACATGCATGTCATACATGGGTAAATTTTTTAACATAAATCCTAGCTCAAAATATAGCTAGAAATAGCTAAATCGAGCTACGAGGATCTCAGAAATACGAAGAACATTAAAAACGGGGCTAGGAGGTACTTACAATCAAGCTTGGAAAATGAACAAACCCTAGCTATGTCTTCCTTAGGGAGTTTCGGCCAAATGAGAAGAAGATGGACAAGATTTTGACTTTATTTTCCCTTTTAATTCTTTTATTAACCAAATGACCAAATTGCCGTTAAAGCCTTTTCTTAAGATTTTTCCTTCCCATGCCCATTTTGGTCCATCTAAACATATAATGGTCTAATTGCTAAATAAGGACCTCTAGTAATTTTTATAATTCTATTTCATACTTAAATATTCTAGAATCTCATATTTTGTAATCTTTACAATTTAGTCCTAATGGACAAATTGATCACTAATAAATAAAATTTCCTCATGAAATTTTCACACAATCATGAAATCATATCATATGCCTCATAAAAATCATAAAACACTTATTTCTACCTCGGATTTATGGTCTCGCAACCACTATTCTGACTTGGCCTTAAATCGGGCTGTTACAATTCCCCCTTAGGGATTTTCGTCCCCAAAAATCCTACCGATAAAAAAGTTTGGGTACTGGTTTCTACCCCATGTAGCCTTCTTGGGCTCCCATGTAACCTCTTCTACCCTATGTAGCTGTTTAACTTCCCGTGCTAGAATCTTAACCGGTTCTTCGCCATATGTCATATCGGGTTGAATTTCAACCTCTATCAATGTAATCACATGCGAAGGATCTGATCGATGACGACGTAACATCGAATCGTGAAACACATCATGTAACTTTTCCAACTCAGACGGCATAGCCAATCGATAAGCTACCGGCCCTATCATCTCGGTAATCTTATATGGTCTGATAAAACGCGGACTCAATTTGCCTTTCTGGCCAAATCTGAGAACTTTCTTCCATGGTGACAATTTTAAGAATAACTTATCACAAACTTGAAATTTGATCTCTTTCCGTTTCAAGTCCGAGTAGGATTTTTATCTATCAGAAGTAGCTTTTAAACAATCACGGATTATCTTTACCTTTTCTTCGATTTCTCTAACTAGATCGACTCCGTGAATCTGGTTTTCCTTGAGTTCAGTCCAATACAAAGGCGTTCGACATTTATGCCCATACAAAGCCTTATAAGGCGCCATTTTCAAACTTGACTGATAACTATTATTGTATGCAAACTCTACCAATGGTAAATACTTTTCCCAGCTACCCTGAAACTCAAGAACACAACACCGGAGCATATCATCGAGTATCTGTATTAATCTCTCTGACTGTCCATCAGTTTGTGGGTGAAAAGCTATACTAAAACTCAACTTCGTGCCCAAAGCTTCTTGCAACTTTTCCAAAATCGGGATATGAATCTCAGATCTCTGTCCGATATAATCGACAAAGGCACTCCATGAAGCCTTACAATCTCAGAAACATACAAGTCTGCCAACTTATCAAGTGAATAGTCAGCCCGTACAGGTATGAAGTGGGCCAACTTCGTAAGTCTATCTACCACAACCCATACGGCATCCTTCTTACTCGATGTCAACGGTAGACCCGTCATAATATCCATCGTAATACGGTCCCATTTCCACTCGGGAACTATAATAGGCTGAAGTAGACCCGAGGGGGCTTGGTGTTCAGCCTTCACTTGCTGGCAAATTAATCATCTTGATACAAACCCGAAAATATCTTTCTTCATACTCGGCCACCAATACCATTTCTACAAATCGTTATACATTTTTGTACTGTAACGCCCCAAAATCCCGAAACTTTAAATTCCTGTGCACTGAAGTTGGTATGTATGAGTAGCACTTAGAATGGTAATTCTAAGGTATTATCGGAATTATTTGAAGTCTTAGAGATAGGGAAGACCATAGGGAATTTTTTTTCTTACTTTAGCGGACCCTAGACTCAGGCATTAGGCCTCTTAAGCAGATTAAGAGAAAATAGGACACAAATGGGCTTGTGGCCCAGTGGTAAGTGGCGTCACTTGGAGAGCTATAAGGTGGCGTGTTGTCAGCTGAGGATGTCCAAGGTTCGAGCATTAGGAGTGGTATTTTTGGAGTGTTTTATTTTGCATAGGTGGACGGCCAGAGTTGTGTTGAATATGAACTCTTGCATTGGAGTGTTTGAGTGGTAACGAGGAACTGATAATAGAGGGAAATTCAGAGAAGGCTAAGGTGTTATTAGGGAGGAAAGTTAGGAGATGAGAAAGGGGAAGAATTTGTGTCGAATGGGACTGTGGGGAAAGGAGTATTCGACTTGTGGCTATAAAAGGAGGGGGCCGAATGCTTTGAAAGGTTCTTTGAGCTTTCATTAGTTTTTCTTTTCTTCCCTTAATTGGTTTTCCTATAGCCGAATTCTCTTTGCCGAATTCTCTCATAGCCAAACTCTCCTATTGTCGAATTACCATCAGCCTTCATTTCTGAAATTCTTATTTGTGCCCAACCCTTGTTGTTTTCCTTTATCACAAATTGATTGGTATCTACTCTCAGTCAAAGTTAAAATCTGAATTTAGGCTGCAGGATCAAAAGTGGATTTGGTAAGTAATCGATTAACCTCTTTTATACGTTTTGCTAAAAGTCGAAAGGTGATCTAACTGTCCCGTCGTTAACTCTGTGATAACAAGGATAAGGTTCAAAGATCGCAAGCGTGGTAGGATCATTAGCAATGGTAAGTGTACTCAACTCGATCGTGGTTTAAGTGAATGGCCGAATGTGAGTTTGATCTATAGGGGTGACTTGTGTGGATTATGAGTCACTCGAATCTTGATGGTGTGTGTGTGAGTACAAATCTAGGGGATACTCTTGATTTGTAGCTAAGGAAGGGCTATTAGAACCTGGTGGCACACGGTAAGGTTACGGTAAGGTTTCGGCTTTTGATATATATCTTGTTTAAGTATGGGTGATTGATTGAAGGTTGGTTGGTTGTAGGTTCAAGACCAAGGATAGTATAGCACGTCGCAGTAACTAGGTGTGTACAAACACTACACACACGATATCGGCAATGCTGGAAAGCTGAAAAGCCGAAAGTGGCTAAAGGGGCCCGGTGGGCCCTGAGGCTAAGTTTGATGAAATTGTTTGGTTTGGTCATACGTATTGAGTTATTCATGCATGTTACATGATTTGGAATTGTTTTGGGTCTAATAGTGTAACACCCCAAAGCCGGCCTAGAAGTTAGGCCCCAATCTGGCGTGTCACATGGAAAAACTTGTTTGAGAATTACAGCCTCTTTGTTAAAACCCAAAACACTTAAGCAATTGCTAACTACTTGAAAACGTAATTATCTTTAAAAAACCATTTTGGTGGCGAAAGCATATTTAAAATAAACATTTTACAAAAATGTGATGTTTAGAAATAGAGTTGCAGAAGCATTTTGAAATCGTTGCGGAAATGTATATAAAATACAAATATTTTTGAGAGATTGATTGATGAGTCAACAATCAAGGTAGTGAAATTTGAAACCGTGACTTTTGAAAATATCGTTGATAATTTGTAGGAAAAATTGAAGTTAAATTATTTGTACAAGTTTGTTTAAAAATCCATTTGTTGAACAATTTTTTGAAAACCATATTTATGATTTTAGAAAATCCTCGTTAAAACAATTCAAACAATATAATGAGTACGACTAAACATAAAGCAATTTAAAACATATCCCAGAGGCCTTATTACAACTTAAACCAAAATAGCAAAATAATAATGTTAGAATTAAGTGACCCGAATCCTTATTTAAATAAAATACAATGGTAAAATAAAATAAAAGAAGAATCCCAATAGAACTACACTTCTTTTATTTTATTTTAAATAAGGTTTTTTAAACCTTATTAAACTCCATCTATTGGATATTGATTAGAGTAAGGAGTTTCAATCTTACTACACTCCTATTAGAATATGGCTTTACAAGCCTATAAATAGACATAGTCTATTCCTCTTGTAATTGGTTCGAATTCGACATAGTGAATTTTTCTTCTCCTCTGCCCGTGGTTTTTTTTCCCGAAAGGGTTTCCACATAAAATCTGTGTGTTCTTTATTTTATTTCTCTTTTCTTTGCGATATATATTGTCATTATCGACATTTGTATTTTTAACAAATTGGTATCCGAGCTTCCGGGTTTTTCATCTCGATCACGATAATGGCGTCCTTAAAGTATGAAATTCCGCTGTTGGATCGCAACACCAGATTCGTGTTGTGGCAGATAAAGATGCAGGCAGTTCTTGAACAAATGGATTTAGAGGAAGCCTTGCTAGGGATAGATAAAATGCCTTCGACATTGACGGAGGAAGAGAAGAAGCGCAAGGATCAAAAGGCTTTAACACAGTTACATCTGCATTTGTCTAACGAAATTTTGCAGGATGTGATGAAGGAGAAGACCGCCGCGGCATTATGGAAGAGGCTAGGACAAATATGTATGTCGAAAACTCTAACCAGCAAGTTGCATATGAAGCAACGTCTTTATACTCATCGGTTGGAGGAAGGTGGGTCTGTGCACGAACACTTAACAGTGTTTAAAGAAATTCTTTCAAACATGGAGGCCATGGAGGTTCAGTATGATAAGGAAGATCTAGGGTTGATTTTACTTTGTTCGTTGCCCCCGTCTTATTCAACCTTTAGAGACACGATTTTATATAGCCGCGAGTCTCTCACAGTTGATGAGGTTTATGATTCTTTGACCTCGTATGATAAGATGAAGCATCTTGTTGTTAAAACCGACTCTCAGGGAGAGGGTCTCATTGTTCATGGGAGACAAGATCGGAATGCTGATGATGATCGTGGAAGGACACAGGAACGGAATCGTCGCGGTAAATCTAAGGGTAGATCAAAGTCTTCAAACAGAGGTAAAACTTGTAGCTTCTGCAAGAAGAAAGGGCACATTAAATCCGAGTGCTATAAGCTACAAAATAAGATCAAAAGGGAGGCTGCGAATCAAAAGGGAAAACAACCAGAAAAATCCGGTGAAGCTGATGTTGTAGAAGACTACAGCGATGGTGAACTTCTAGTCGCTTCTGTCAACAATTCTAAAGTGAGTGAAAAGTGGATACTTGATTCAGGCTGCACCATCCACATGAGTCCCAATCGGGATTGGTTTACAAATTACGAAACAGTGTCTGAAGGTGTTGTTTTGATGCGAAATAATGCTTCGTGTAAAATCGCAGGTGTTGGAACAATTAAAGTTAAGATGTTTGATGGAGTTGTCAGAACACTTAGTGACGTACGGCATGTTCCAGAATTGAAGAGAAATTTAATTTCATTGAGTACTCTTGATTCAAGAGGGTACAAATATACAGCTGAAAGTGGGATTTTGAAGATTTCCAAAGGTTCCCTCGTTGTGATGAAAGGGCAGAGAAAGAGTGCCAAGTTATATGTTTTGCAGGGTTCTACTGTTATTGGTGATGCAACTGTCGCTTCCTCTACCTTGTCAGATGATGATATTACTAAACTTTGGCATATGCGCCTAGGGCATATGAGTGAGAATGGCATGGCAGAATTGAGTAAAAGAGGACTTCTTGATGGGCAAGGAATTTGCAAAATGAAGTTCTGTAAGCATTGCATTTTTGGGAAGCAAAAGAGAGTTCGATTCACTAGAGAAATCCATAACACGAAGGGAACATTGGAGTATATTCATTTTGATCTGTGGGGGCCATCAGGAGTGCCTTCAAGAGGTGGAGCTAATTATATGCTAACATTTATTAATGATTTTTCCAAAAAAGTTTGGGCATTCTTCCTGAAGCAGAAAAGCGATGTGTTTTCTGCATTTAAGTCTTGGAAAACTATGATTGAAAAATAGACGGGAAAACAAATAAAATACCTCCGCACAGACAATGGCTTAGAGTTTTGTTCTGATGAGTTTAATAAACTGTGCAAGTCAGAAGGGACCGTGAGACACTTGACAGTTCGACATACTCCACAACAAAACGGCATTGCAGAACAAATGAACAGAACGATGATGGAGAAAGTTTGATGTATGTTGTCAAATGCCAACTTACCAAAGTCGTTTTGGGCCGAAGCAGCCTCTACTGCATGTTTTTTGATCAACCGATCTCCATCCATTGCCATTAAGAAAAAGACTCCACAATAGGTATGGTATGGTAATCCTGCTAATTATTCTGATTTAAAGATCTTTGGGTGTCCTGCGTATGCTCATGTTGATAATGGAAAATTGGAACCGAGATCCATTAAATGTGTTTTTCTTGGTTATAAAGCTGGTGTAAAAGGGTATAAGTTATGGTATCCTGAAAATAGAAAAGTTCTGATTAGCAGAGATGTTGTTTTTGATGAAACTACTATGCTACCTAACTTATCTCTTAATGACTCTTCCAATAAAGAAAATCAAAAGCAGGTGGAGCATCAGATTAATACAGAGTCGACTCCTCAAGCCAGTACAAAAATTGAGAATAGAGTTGCTTCTTCACCACAATACTGTATCGCCAAAAACAGAACTAGAAGAGAAATTAAACCTCTAAAAAACTATGCCAAGGCTGATCTAGTTGCTTATGCTTTAAATGTGGCCGAAGATATAGATGCAAACCAAGAGCCGTCTAATTATTCTGAGGCGATTAGCTGTGAAGACCCAGAAAAGTGGATGTTTGCTATGCAAGAGGAGATGGAATCACTCCATAAAAACAGAACATGGGATCTTGTGAAACTTCCTAAAGGTAAAAAGGTTGTTCGCTGTAAATGGGTGTTTAAAAAGAAAGAAGAGACTCCAGGAGTTGAAGAACCCAGATATAAAGCAAGGCTTGTTGCAAAAGGTTACAGTCAAATTCTAGGAGTGGACTTCACAGATGTGTTCTCCCCAGTTGTGAAGCATAATTTGGTTCGTGATATTATTGCTCGTGGTGATATTGTTGTGAGCAAAATTAGTACTTATGAAAATCTTGTAGATATGATGACTAAGTCACTTCCTATAACCAAGTTTGAGCATTGCTTAGACTTGGTTGGTGTTCATTGTTGAAGTTAAACCCTTAAGGGGTTTTATGGAAGAGGTGGAGAACTTGTTCGTTGAGAGTGCACGATGAAGAACTTGTTTATTTAGTGTTCGTGTCAAGGTGGAGATTGTTAGAATTAAGTGACCCGAATCCTTATTTAAATAAAATACAATGGTAAAATAAAATAAAAGAAGAATCCCAATAGAACTACACTTCTTTTATTTTATTTTAAATAAGGTTTTTTAAACCTTATTAAACTCCATCTATTGGATATTGATTAGAATAAGGAGTTTCAATCTTACTACACTCCTATTAGAATATGGCTTTACAAGCCTATAAATAGGCATAGTCTATTCCTCTTGTAATTGGTTCGAATTCGACATAGTGAATTTTTCTTCTCCTCTGCCCGTGGTTTTTTCCCCGAAAGGGTTTCCACGTAAAATCTGTGTGTTCTTTATTTTATTTCTCTTTTCTTTGCGATATATGTTGTCATTATCGACATTTATATTTTTCACAAATAAAATAAATGGAAATAGAAATTTAAAATTCAATAACACCATTTTTTTGAATTATGGCCTCCACCGAGTCATCCATGGGCCCAAGTCCTCATTACGGAGCATCACCTACAAAGATTAAAAAGGAGGGGTGAGTTACTAGAACTCAGTGTGAAATCCCTTACCATCATCCACTAGGCATGAACCCATATAGTAACATCTTGGGTGGAGCCCACTTTCATAACAAAACATATATATATGAAGGAAATGTATGCAACCCAACCCATCCAACCAGTCTCACCCCCGTACCAACCAGTCTCTCCTGTGGGGATCAAGTCAACCCACCCCGCCAGTCTCTCCAATTTGCAGAAAAGCTGCCATTTATAATGATTTTGTGGCTTAGCCACCAGAGTATCATATACGGTAAACATAATCGGCACACGCACACTTAATCACGATGGCACAAAGCCATATTTAAATTGGCACATAGCCCATATCGAAATTTGTGGCAATGCCACCTGGTCTATACTTCTCTTCATTCAAGTTTCCCATCCCATGCAATATGTGATGATGCAATACACATAATAACATAAAATACCCACATGTATAACAACCATTAGTCTAGTAATTTATACGATGAATCGACCCATTATTGAGCTTTGTAATTCAGCCCACTAAGGCATTCTATCAATTCGGCCCATAGGGGCATTTCGGTAAATCGGTCCATAAGGACATTTCGGTAAATCGGTAATTTTACCCACTAAGGGTAATTCGGTAATCTCATAACCCAGGGGTATTTCGGTAATTTACCCTCCAAGGGTATTTTGGTAATTCGACAACCTAGACTTAACTACTAAAGTGAGGCTTAAAAAAATAGAAACTGTTCATCTGCGTCATACAGACTAAATTGACTATAAATCGAGTTAGGAAACTCTAAATTTAAATCCATAAATTTTCCTTGAAACTAGACTCATATATATTTTTACTAAAATTTTTACAGAATTTTTGGCTTAACAATTTAGTACATTTTATTCCTTAAAGTTTCCCTTGTTTCACTGACCAATGGTTCTGACCTCTCTTACCCGAAATTCTAATATTTAACTGTACAATTTTTATATGTTGCTCCCACTTGTTTCTTTTGAAAATAGGCTCATTAAGGAATATATACATATAAATTATAACTCATAATTCACTTTGTACAATTTTAAATGATTTTTCTAAGACAGATCAGGGAACCATGGAGTCAATCAGAACTAGTCCCACTCAATTTAAAATATCACAGAATATAAATTTCTTCTTCCACCTCTGTTTCTTTCATATAAAAATAGACACAGTAATATTTAATCCGATATCTTTTTCACTTTCTAATTCCCTTTATCCTATTTTTCGTGATTTTTCAAAATCACGTCACTGCTGCTGACCAAACTATTTCATTGCAAAATATGGTTACCACTACTAAAATACGTATGCCCGAGTGTCACGGATGCCGGTTTTTGGTTTCCTTCGATATTTCGACCAAATAAAAGAACATTTCATGCAAACTTTTAGAGAGATATGGGATTACCACCATTTCAAACATGTATTCGGTAGGGTACGGGATTACACACCTTATTTGGAATTCGTAACACGTTTGAGTAGTGCCGCGGCACCTAAAGGTACAATCGGTCAACAATTAGTCCAAAGCCCAAAATACAACTCCAACCAAGTATTGTGATTGATTAACAATCTATATCACTTACCAACAATCTGAGTCTCTTATTACGAGGAATAGGTGATCGAACGATTTGGTCCCTAAAAATAAACGATTAGTCATCACCTCTATACCGTTTAGCAAACTAACCGATCAACGAAAAAGATCTAAAAAGAACCATGATAAATACCTTACCTTAGAGATTATAAAACCAATTCTCAACGATTGTACAATGGCTACGGATGAGTCAAAGTTTTGTCCTTCCACAATTACTCGATTGATCAAAGGAGTGAGTGTCAACACGAATGAGAAGGAATCTTAAAGAAGAGATGGAGGGTTTGGCTATAGAGGAAAAATGGACAAGAAAATTCGGCTATCAAAGGAAGGTGATGCAAGAGATGAATGTTTCGACCAACAAAAGAGAAAGAAAATTGCACAAATGTGCTAGGAGGTTTCGGCCAAGAGAAAAGAAATTGGAAAAAATAAAAATCACCAAAAGGCTAAGAAGAAAAGTAACCTCTCAAGCACTAAAACTTACCAAATTCCTAAAGGATTTTCGGCATTCCCCTTTACCCCCCTCAAAACCGTGTACACCAAACCAAAAAGGTCAAACATTTTGGCCATCAAAAACATTCCAAAACATTTTCCTCTCTTTGGGCCAACATGTTCCCTATACTTGCCTTTTCTTTTGATTTCTTTCCCTACCTTCATCCTTTCCTTATATCCTTAGCCACCTTGCCAAAATTAAAAAGTCCAACTTGCCTTATTTACTAGCTTGACCGACACTTAGGGAAAGAATACAAAAATAATAGTCAAAATTTGCACATTATGGGATTTGAACCTCTTCCCTCTATACTCTTCACTTAATGCCATAACCTCTTTTCCATATGCTCAATTATGCTAGCACATTACTCATTTAATTCCATAAACATTGAGGTCACTTACTATATCTCCTTAAAGTGCTAAAACATAAAATTTACCTATAGCATAACTTGAACTCGGAACTTCCTAGAAGCCTCGCAACTTTCCAAAATCACCCTCCTAATAAGTCCAACTTGAAATAATGTCGTTCTCAAATTCCTATAAATTTTAAAACGCTTCTACGCTCAAGGTCCAATGGGCCCAACAGGTCCAATTCTACTAGGCCCAATTTTGGGATTTTACAAATAGGCCATATGGATGAGATTTGAGCCTAATGGGCTGTAAGGATGTGATTTGGGCTTGATGGGCTGCATGGGGACGTAGAAAAGTATGCTAGGGTTTAATGGACTTTAGGCCTAGTTCTGAACAACTCTTAATCTGCATAAGACTTAATCTAATAATTGAACATGTCCGTGGACAAGTCGCTGGGTTAGAGTGTGGCAACGGACATATGCATGTCTAAGATTGGATCTAGGGAGAGCTTGGTACTTAAGCGGTCCTAGTGGCCCACCTCCTCTTCTCTGGAATCCTACCTGGTGCATAGTGTCTGTTCACTTTAGCCGCAAGGAATTGTTAATGGGCCAAAGTTCATAACTAAAACCCGAGAGGGACCAAAATACCCTTAGTTTGAAAATTACCAAAATACCCTTAGATTTGTAAAATTACTAAAATACCCCTGATTTGAAAATTACCAAAATACCCTTAGTTTGAAAATTACCAAAATATCCTTAGATTTGAAAAATTACTAAAATACCCCCGAATTGTGAAATTACTAGAATACCCTTGATTTGCAGAATTACCAAAACATCCCTGATTTACAAAATTTCCAAAATACCTCTGTTTTGAAAAATCACCTAAATACCCCTGTAGAGTAGATTTACGGATATACCCCTGGGTAATGAAATGACTAAAATACCCCTAAGTGCCGAATGGGTGGAAATATGTATGTTGCATTCATGGAATATATGTTGCACTTGGATGGGTTTTGATGGTACGGATGAAGATTTGAGGATCGCATAGTCGCTTGACGACTGCGGATCCACCGGTGGCTTTTAGCCTACTATAGCAGCTTTGCTGCAACGTTTGAGTAGTGCCGCTGCTGGTGCTACCTTTGGTGTGTAGGGATGGGTGGGTTGATATTTATATCCCCACAGGTGTGTAGGGTTGGAAGGGAAATGGTGTGCAGGGTCGGATTTGGGATGGGTGCATTGCATTCATGTGACTCTGATGTGGTATGAGGTCATTGTGGGCTAAGGCCCAAGACCACTGATTTTGATAGGGCTTAGGCCCAATGTAATATTTGTATGTTGATTTCATTGCCAAGGGTCGTACATACTGAGTTTCGAAACTCACATTATTTTTATTAAATGTTTCAGGTGATCCTCAGTAAACGAATCGACGTGGGGGAGGACTTGGAGATGGCTACACTACAAGACATTCAGAAGTTTTATTTATTTGTTTCTCAAGACATAATTTTAAATGCTTTATTTTCATTAGATGTAATAAGGCCTTGTACTCTGTTTTGACTTTGGATTTTGAGTTTTGTTGTTTCAACTGTTTACTTAATTATTAAACCTTAGTAATTTCTTATGTTCAAACATGGTTTTTGGGATACTTAAAATAATTAAATGGGCTTTTATCGCTACTTAACAAGGTGTCAAGGATTTTGGGCTTTTAGGCCTTAAATTTTAACTTAGCAAAATTGTTTGAGATTGTGTCTTTGATGTGACATTCCCAGATTCGACCATAACGTCTGGGCCAGGTTTGGGGTGTTACATTTAGGGGTATCAGAGCCCAGTTACAAAGCTCAGGCTGTGAAATGGGCCTTAGATTTTAGGTTTTAAAAAAAAAAGGTTTTTGCAGAATTCTTGAAGTGTGGTTCACCGAGCCCTCGACGTAGAGCCAAGTAAGATTTTTGTACTACATTTGTTTAAATTACTGAACTATATAGATAATGGGCTACTTACAAATAGGCTTTTAGAGACTAAAGCCTGTAGGAAACTTAACCCTGTAGTGGATTCTCGACCGCGATATAACTTTAAAAAAATTGTTACTTACATAAGACATGCGCTTAAAACAGTGGAATTACAAACTAATTTCATAAAAAAATTAATTCAGAAATACGCAACGATGAGTGCTAGAAGAGGTGCAAGAGGCCGCGACAGAAACCGTGGAAATGTTAGGGCTAGGTCGTTGGCGTTGGGCCATATGTCTAATGTTGGAGTAGGGGAGGCTCCAGCCTCACCAGTAGCTGAAACGGGACCATATGAACGGGCTGTCGCTACGGAAGATGCAGTATCACAGGTCATGTTAAGGATCTTAGAAAGGGTCACTGGGCCCAATAATGGTACAGGATATCGTGCATCGATCGCGGAGCGACTCCGAGCAAATGGGGCAGAGATCTTCAAAGGAGTAGCTGGTGTGGCCCCGAATGTGGCGGAGTACTGGTTGGAAGCTACGGAATGGATAATGGATGACTTGGATTGCACGTCGGAACAAAAGTTGAAGGGGGTGATATCCCTACTTAGGGAAGAAGCATATCAGTGGTGGTTGACCGGAAGGGAAGGCAACCAACCGGAGCAGATCATTTGGGAGTTCTTCAAGTCGACTTTCCAGGGGAAGTATATTGGGGCGAGATATGTGGATGCCCGAAGGAAGGAGTTTTTGAGTCTGACTCAGGGAGATAAGTCGGTAGCAGAGTACGAGGCTGAGTTTCTGCGCCTTAGTCGATATGCCAAAGGGATAGTCGCAACAGAGTATTAAAGATGCGTATGGTTCGATGATGGATTAAGGGATAACCTTAGGGTACTTATAGCTCCATAGAGGGAGCGGGATTTTGCAGTTTTGGTGGAGAAAGAAAAGATAGCAGAGGAGGTAAAATGCACAGAGCACCTCAACTGAGAGAAAGAGAAGGGCAAGAATAAGCAAAATGTGGAACCTATGGGAGCCGGACAGAGGCCCATGAGGAGGGCCAGAGTGAATGGGCCGGTTAGAGCTGGGGCCCCTGTTGCTGCTGCTAATAGCGGAATGCCACTTTGTGCTGGGTGTGGAAAAAGGCATCCGGGCGAATGTTGGAGGATGATGGGAGCGTGTTTGGGCTATGGATCTATAGAACATAAGATTAGGGAGTGCCCGAGAAGGCCGAATCAGGTGTGAGCCAAGGGCAGAGGTGATTTCCAGCCGCAGAGGGGTGGTCAACAACCACCAAGGGGGCGTGGTCAAGCCAAAGGTGGTAATGGCGCAGGACGAGGACGTGGAGCACCGGGTAGAGGTGCAGGTCAGGCAGAGGTGAGACAACTAGCGTTGGTTTATGCTACTCGTCCCAGAGAGGAAGGTGATGCACCAGATGTGATAACGGGTACGTTCCTTATTTGTGAGCTACCTTATATTGTGTTAATTGATGCGAGGTCGACACATTCGTACATTGCATGCAATAGGACAGAAACTGTAGGGGTTGAGTTTGAAACCATTGAGAATGAAATGACGGTGTTAAGTCCTTTAGGGCAGTCGGTAAAAGTTAGTAAGTTGTTTAGGAATGTACCATTAGTAGTTCAAGCAGTTACTTTCTTAGCGAACTTGATGGAATTACCATTTGGTGAGTTCGACCTCATCTTGGGCATGGATTGGTTGACGAGGCACCAAGCAACTCTAGATTGTGCTGCAAAGAGGATAATGTTAAGAATTGTAGAAGGTGATGAAGTAGTAGTGATCGGGGAGTGACGTGATTACTTGTCAAACGTGATTTCAGCTTTAAGGGTAGAAAAGTTGGTAAGGAAGGTCTGTGAAGCTTATTTAGCTTATATCGATGATTTGGAAACTAGGAGTTTTACTATCAAGGATTTGAAAACAGTAAAAGAATTCCCTGATGTTTTTCCGGAGGAATTGCCGGGGTTACCTCCCAATAGAGAGGTGGAGTTTGGAATAGAGTTGTTACCTGGTACGGCTCCAGTGTCTATCGCACCTTATAGGATGGCACCGAAGGAGCTGGTGGAGTTGAAGGCCCAGATTCAGGAGTTATTGGATCGCGTATTTATTAGACCAAGTGTGTTTCCATGGGGAGTACCGGTATTATTCGTGAAGAAGAAGGACGAGTCTATGAGGATGTGCATCGACTATAGGAAGATAAACAAGTCAACCGTATCTAGACCAATTTGTAGTAGTGTTCATATATGACATCTTAGTATACTCGAGAACAGAGGATGATCATGATGCACACTTAAGGATAGTGTTGCAAATTCTAAGGGAGAAGCAACTCTATGCTAAGTTTAGCAAGTGCAAATTCTGGCTAAGGGAAGTCACTTTCTTAGGGTATGTGATTTTCGCAGAGGGAATTAGAGTTGACCCTCAGAAAGTGGAAGCGGTGTTGGATTGGAAACAACCTATGACGGTGTCAGAAATTCAGAGTTTTCTAGGCCTGGCAGGGTACTATAGGCGGTTTGTGAAGGGTTTTCCCTAATCGCTGCACCCTTGACCAAGCTGCTATGGAAGGGGGTGTCGTTTGTATGGACAGATAAACAGCAAGAAAGCTTTGAGCAGCTTAAAAGGTTTTAACGGAGGCCCCTGTTTTGATTCAGCCAGAGCATGGGAAGGACTTTACGGTTTATAGCGATGCATCACACGTGGGCTTGGGATGTGTTTTGATGCAGGAAGGAAAGGTGGTTGCTTATGCGTCACGCCAACTTAAGGCTCACGAGGGGAATTACCCAACCCACGATTTGGAATTGGCGACAGTGGTGTTTGCACTTAAGATTTGGAGGCACTATCTGTATGGAGAGAAGTGCACCATTTATACGGATCACAAGAGTCTAAAGTACCTTTTAACTCAGAAGGAGTTGAACTTGAGGTAGCGCAGATGGATTGAGCTGTTAAAAGATTATGATTGCACGGTCGAATATCAACGGGGCAAAGCAAATATGGTGGCTGCTTTGCTAAGCCGTAGGGCTATGTTGGACTTGAGGGCAATGTTTGCTCGGTTAAGTTTGTATGACGACGGGAGTTTGTTAGCCGAGTTGCAAGTGAAGCCACTGTGGATTGAGCAGATTAAAGTTAAGCAGTCATTGGATGAAACTCTGGGTGCTCGATTCAGACAGATTGAGAATGGGGAAACGATGGATTTTGGGATAAATAGTGACTGGCTGTTGTGTTTCCATGGTAGAATTTGTGTGCCAAGGGACGAAGAGCTAAGGAAGTCTATACTAGGGGAAGCGCATAGTAGTTCCTATGCTATGTACCTCAGAGGTAACAAGATGTATCAGGATTTACGAGAGCTTTATTGGTGGCCGGGATTGAAATGCGAGGTTATAGAGTTTGTGGGCAAATGCTTGGTATGTCGGCAAGTGAAAGCGGAACATCAACTACCATCAGGGTTACTCCAACCGATTAAGATTCCACTTTGGAAATAGGAGCGGGTTACTATGGATTTCGTTAGTGGGCTACCCTTGACGCCTGCTAGGAAGGACTCTGTGTGGGATATAGTGGATCGGTTAACTAAGTCTGCTCATTTTATACCGGTCCGCACCGACTACTCATTACAGAAATCGATAAGGTTGTATGTGGCGGAGATTGTGAGGTTGCATGGAGTTCCAGTTTCTATTATATCTGATAGAGACCCTTGTTTTATGTCTTGCTTTTGGAAGAAGTTACATGAAGCACTGGGTACGAGGTTGGATTTTAGTACAGCATTTCACCCTCAGACTGATGGTCAGTCGGAGATGGTAATTCAAGTATTGGAGGATATGCTGAGAGGGTGTGTAATTGAGTTTCGAGGAAGTTGGGAGGATTACTTGTCTTTAGCTAAATTTGCGTATAACAATAGTTACCAGGCAAGTATTGGAATGGCACCATATGAAGCACTATATGGGTGAAGATGTCGTACTCCGACTTGTTGGACTTAGTTGGGTGAGCGGCGAGTATTAGGTCCAAACTTGGTAGCGGACACCGAAGATAAGGTAAAGTTGATTAGGGATCGGTTGAAGGAGGCGACAGATAGACAGAAGTCGTATGCTGACCTCAAATAGAGAGAGATTGAGTATGCGGTGGGGGACTTGGTTTTTCTCAAGGTTTCCCCTTGGAAGAAGGTGTTAAGTTTTGGTCGGAAGGGCAAGTTAAGCCCTAGATTCATCGGGCCATACCGGGTATTGAATCGAATTGGGCCAGTTGCCTACCAGTTGGAATTGCCTTCTGAACTGAGCCAAATACACGATGTGTTTAATGTATCAATGCTAAGACATTATCGCTCAGACCCTTCTCACATCATGTCAGTCGAAGAGATCGAGGTTAGACCATACCTAACTTTTGAAGAGGAGCCAGTTCAAATAATTGATCAAGATGTTAAGGTGCTAAGAAGGAAGTCTGTCCCTTTGGTCAAACTGCTATGGCATAACCATATTGCCGAGGAGGCTACTTGGGAACTCGAGGAGGTAATGCGACGACAATACCCTCACTTGTTTCAAACAGGTAAATTTTGAGGCCGAAATTTTTTTAAGAGGGGTAGAGTTGTAACGCCCCAAAATCCCAAAACTTTAAATTCCTGTGCACTGAAGTTGGTATGTATGAGTAGCACTTAGAATGGTAATTCTAAGGTATTATAGGGATTATTTGAAGTCTTAGAGATAGGGAAGACCATAGGGAAAAATTTGTTTTCTTGCTTTAGCGGACCCTAGACTCAGGCATTAGGCCTCTCAAGCATATTAAGAGAAAATAGGACACAAATGGGCTTGTGGCCCAGTGGCAAGTGGCGTCACTTGGGGAGCTATAAGGTGGCGTGTTGTCAGCTGAGGAGGTCCAAGGTTCGAGCATTAGGAGTGGTATTTTTGGAGTGTTTTATTTTGCATAGGTGGACGGCCAGAGTTGTGTTGAATATGAACTCTTACGTTGGAGTGTTTGAGTGGTAAGGGGAACTGATAATGGAGGGAAATTTGGATAAGGCTAAGGTGTTATCAGGGAGGAAAGTTAGGAGATGAGAAGGGGGAAGAATTTGTGCCGAATGGGACTGTGGGGAAAGGAGTATTCGGCTTATGGCTATAAAAGGAGGGGGCCGAATGCTTTGAAAGGTTCTTTGAGCTGTCATTAGTTTTTCTTTTCTTCCCTTAATCGGTTTTCCTATAGCTGAATTCTCCCTATTGTCGGAATCTCCTATAGCCAAATTCTCTTTGTCGAATTCTCTCATAGCCAAACTCTCCTATTGTCAAATTACCATCAGCCTTCCTTTCCGGAATTCCTATTTGTGCCAAACCTTTGTTGTTATCTTTTATCACAAATCTATTGGTATCTACTCTCAGTCAAAGTTAAAATCCGAATTTAGGCCGCAGGATCAAAAGTGGATTTGGTAAGTAATTGGTTAACCTCTTTTGTACATTTTGATAAAAGTCGAAAGGCTATCTAACTATCCTGTCGTTAACTCTGTGATAACAAGGATAAGGTTCAAAGATCGCAAGCGTGGTAGGATCATTCGTAAGGGTAAGTGTACTCAACTCGATTGTGGTTTAAGTGAATGGCCGAATGTGAGTTTGATCTATAGGGGTGACTTGTGTGGATTATAAGTCACTCAAATCTTGATGGTGTGTGTGTGAGTGCAGATCTAGGGGATACTCTTGATTAGTAGCTAAGGAAGGGCTATTAGAACCTGGTGGCACACAGTAAGGTTACGGTAAGGTTTCGGCTTTTGGTAGATATCTTGTTTAAGTATGGGTGATTGATTGAAGGTTGGTTGGTTGTAGGTTCAAGACCAAGGATAGTATAGCAGGTCGCAGTAACCAGGTGTGTACAAACACTACACACACGATATCGGTAATGGCGAAAAGCCGAAAAGCCGAAAGTGGCTAAAGGGGCCCGGTGGGCCCTGAGGCTATGTTTGATGAAATTGTTTGGTTTGGTCATACGTATTGAGTTATTCATGCATGTTACATGATTTGGAATTGTTTTGGGTCTAATAGGGCATATGGATGAGATTTAAGCCTAATGGGCTGTAAGGATGTGGTTTGGGCTTGATGGGGACGTAGAAAAGTATGCTAGGGTTAATTGACTTTAGGCCTAGTTCTGAACAACTCTTAATCCGCATAAGACTTAGCCTAATAATTGAACATGTCCGTGGAGAAGTCGCTGGGTTAGAGTGTGGCAACGGACATATGCATGTCTAGGATTGGATCTAGGGAGAGCTTGGTACTTAAGCGGTCCTAGTGGCCCACCTCCTCTTCTCTGGAATCCTACCTAGTGCATAGTGTCTGTTCACTTTAGCCGCAAGGACTTTTTAATGGGCCAAAGTTCATAACTAAAACCCGAGAGGGACCAAAATACCCTTAGTTTGAAAATTACCAAAATACCCTTAGATTTGTAAAATTACTAAAATATCCCTGATTTGAAAATTTCCAAAATACCTTTAGTTTGAAAATTACAAAAATATCCTTAGATCTGCAAAATTACTAAAATACCCCCGAATTGTGAAATTACCAGAATACCTTTGATTTGCAGAATTACAAAAACATCCCTTATTTACAAAATTTCCAAAATACCTCTGTTTTGCAAAATCACCTAAATACCCTTGTAGAGTAGATTTACGGATATACCCCTGGGTAGTGAAATGACTAAAATACCCCTAAGTACCGAATGGGTGGAAATATGTATGTTGCATTCATGGAATATATGTTGCACTTGGGTGGGTTTTGATTGTACGGATGAAGATTTGAGGATCGCATAGTCGCTTGACGACCGTGGATCCATCGGTGGCTTTTTAGCCCACTATAGCGACTTTGCCGCAACGTTTGAGTAGTCTGCATTCTTTGGTGCTACCTTTGGTGTGTAGGGATGGGTGGGTTGATATTTATATCCCCACAGGTGTGTAGGGTTGGAAGGGAAATGGTGTGCAGGGTTTGATTTGGGATTGGTTCATTGCATTCATGTGACTCTGATGTGGTATGAGGTCATTGTGGGTTAAGGCCCAAGACCACTGATTTTGATAGGGCTTAGGTCCAATGTAATATTTGTATGTTGATTTGGTTGCCAAGGGTCGTACACACTGAGTTTCGAAACTCACATCCTTTTTTATTAAATGTTTCAGGTGATCCTCAGTAAACGGCTTGACGTGGGGGAGGACTCGGAGATTGCCACACTATAAGACATTTAGAAGTTTTACTTATTTGTTTCAAAAGACATGATTTTAATTGCTTTATTTTCATTAGATGTAATAAGGCCTTGTACTCCGTTTTGACTTTGGATTTTGAGTTTTGTTGTTTCAACTGTTTACTTAATTATTAAACCTGAGTAATTTTTTATGTTCAAACATGGTTTTCGGGATACTTAAACTAATTAAATGGGCTTTTATCGCTACTTAACAAGGTGTCAAGGATTTTGGGCTTTTAGGCCTTAAATTTTAACTTAGCAAAATTGTTTGAGATTGTGTCTTTGATGTGACATTCCCGGATTCGGCCATAACGTCTGGGCCGGGTTTGGGGTGTTACATGTACTGCCCGGATGTACAAATAGACATCAGTTATGTGCCTCATGTAAAATATTCCGAATAAGCTCATCATTCCTCGGTACACAGACTCTGTCTCTGAACATCAAACATCCATCAGAGTTTATTCGAAATTTAGACTCAACTGCTGACTCACACTGAACTCTTTTGGCTTGCAAGTCGCTGTCATCTTTCTGAGCCTCATAAATCTCTTGAAGGAACATCGGTCTAGCCCTCAACTCGGCTAGAATGGAACCATCATCTGACAAAGTCACCCGTGTATTCATAGCCCTCAATGCGATAGAGATTTTCTATTCAAAGCATCGACGACTACTTTCGCCTTTCCCGGTTGGTAGTCAATGACTAGCTCATAGTCCTTTATCATCTCTAACCATCTTCGCTACCTTAAATTCAATTCCTTCTGAGTCATCAAGTACTTTAGGCTCTTATGATCGGTGAATATCCGACATCTTTCACCATACAAATGGTGTCTCCATATCTTCAAAGCAAACATAATGGCAGCCAATTCTAAATCATGTGTTGGGTAATTCTTCTCATGCGGCTTTAACTGTCTGGAGGCATATGCTATCACCTTGCCTTCTTGCATAAGCACACAGCCCAATCCATTCAAGGATGCATCACTGTAGATCACAAATTATTTTTTCGGTTCAGGTTGCACTAGAACTGGGGCCTCAGTCAATAATGCCTTTAATTTCTCGAAACTCTGTTGGCATTTCTCTGTCCATTCGAACTTTACATCTTTCTATAATAGCCTTGTCATCAGAGTGGCTATCATAGAAAATCCCTTGACAAAACGCCGATAGTAGCTAGCTAGGCCCAGAAAACTTCTAATCTCTGATACGTTTCTTGGCGGCTTCCAATCAACAATAGCTGAAATCTTGCTTGGGTCTACTCGGATTCCATCTCCCGAGACAATGTGCCCCAAAAATCCAACCTCTTTGAGCCAAAACTCACTCTTGCTAAACTTGGCATACAACTGATTATCTTGTAAAATCTGTAAAACCATCTTCAAGTGCTCGGCATGCTCATTCTCATCACGAAAATATATCAGTATATCATCAATAAAAACCACAACAAATTTATCCAAATATGGCCGAAAGATGCGGTTCATTAAATCCATAAACACGGAAGGGGCATTTGTTAAACCGAAAGGCATGACTAAAAATTCATAGTGCCCATACCTTGTCTGAAATGCGGTTTTCAGCACATCTGAGTCTTTGACCCTCAATTGGTAATAACCGGACCTCAAATCTATCTTGGAAAACACCGTGGCTCCCTTTAACTAATCAAATAAATCGTCGATCCTTGGCAATGGGTACTTATTCTTCACAGTAACCTTATTAAGCTGTCTGTAATCTATACATAATCTCATGGAACCATCTTTCTTTGTCACAAATAGCACTGGAGCACCCCACGGAGAATAACTTGGTCTTGCAAAATTACTAAAATACCCCCGAATTGTGAAATTACCAGAATACCATTATTTACAGAATTACAAAAACATCCCTGATTTACAAAATTTTCAAAATACCTCTGTTTTGCAAAATCACCTAAATACCCCTGTAGAGTAGATTTACGGATATACCCCTGGGTGGTGAAATGACTAAAATACCCCTAAGTGTCGAATGGGTGGAAATATGTATGTTGCATTCATGGAATATATGTTGCACTTGGGTGGGTTTTGATTGTACGGATGAAGATTTGAGGATCGCATAGTCGCTTGACGACCGTGGATCCACCGGTGGCTTTTAGCCCACTATAGTAGCTTTGCTGCAACGTTTGAGTAGTGCCGCTGCTTTGGTGCTACCTTTGGTGTGTAGGGATGGGTGGGTTGATATTTATATCCCACAGTGTGTGTAGGTTGGAAGGAAATGGTGTGCGGGGTTTGATTTGGGATTGGTGTATTGCATTCATGTGACTCTGATGTGGTATGAGGTCATTTTGGGTTAAGGCCCAAGACCACTGATTTTGATAGGGCTTAGGTCCAATGTAATATTTGTATGTTGATTTGGTTGCCAAGGGTCGTACACACTGAGTTTCGAAACTCACATCCTTTTTTATTAAATGTTTCAGGTGATCCTCGATGTATTTCGACGTGGGGAGGACTTGGAGATGGCCACACTATAAGACATTTAGAAGTTTTACTTATTTGTTTCAAAAGACATGATTTTAATTGCTTTATTTTAATTAGATGTAATAAGGCCTTGTACTCCGTTTTGACTTTGGATTTTGAGTTTTGTTGTTTCAACTGTTTACTTAATTATTAAACCTAAGTAATTTCTTATGTTCAAACATGGTTTTCGGGATACTTAAACTAATTAAATGGGCTTTTATCGCTACTTAACAAGGTGTCAAGGATTTTGGGCTTTTAGACCTTAAATTTTAACTTAGCAAAATTGTTTGAGATTGTGTCTTTGATGTGACATTCCCGGATTCGGCCATAACATCTGGGCAGGGTTTGGGGTGTTATATGTACTGCCCAGATGTACAAATAGACATCAGTTATGTGCCTCGTGTAAAATCTTCCGAATAAGCTCATCATTCCTCGGTACACAGACTCTGTCTCTGAACATCAAACATCCATCAGAGTTTATCCGAAATTTATACTCAACTCCCGACTCACACTGAACTCTTTTGGCTTGCAAGTCACTGTCATCTTTCTGAGCCTCATAAATCTCTTGAAGGAACATCGGTCTAGCCCTCAACTCGGCTAGAATGGAACCATCATCTCATAAAGTCACTCGTGTATTCATAGCCCTCAATGTGAATAGAGATTTTCTACTCAAAGCATCGACGACTACATTCGCGTTTCCCGGGTGGTAGTCAATGACTAGCTCATAGTCCTTTATCAGCTCTAACCATCTTCGCTGCCTTAAATTCAATTCCTTCTGTGTCATCAAGTACTTTAGGCTCTTATGATCGGTGAATATCTGACATGTTTCACTATACAAATGGTGTCTCTATATCTTCAAAGTAAACATAATGGCAGCCAATTCTAAATCATGTGTCGGGTAATTCTTCTCATGCGACTTTAACTGTCTGGAGGCATATGCTATCACCTTGCCTTCTTGCATAAGCACGTAGCCCAATCCATTCAAGGATGCATCGCTGTAGATCACAAATTATTTTCCCAGTTCAGGTTGCACTAGAACTGGGGCCTCAGTCAATAATGCCTTTAATTTCTCGAAACTCTGTCGGCATTTCTCTGTCCATTCGAACTTTACATCTTTCTATAATAGCCTTGTCATCGGAGTGGCTATCATAGAAAATCCCTTGACAAAATGCCGGTAGTAGCAAGCTAGGCCCAGAAAACTTCTAACCTCTGATACGTTTCTTGGCAGCTTCCAATCAACAATAGCTGAAATCATGCTTGGGTCTACTCAGATTCCATCTCCCGAGACAATGTGCCCCAAAAATCCAACCTCTTTGAGCCAAAACTCACTCTTGCTAAACTTGGCATACAACTGATTATCTTGTAAAATCTGTAAAACCGTCCTCAAGTGCTCAGCATGCTCATTCTTATCACGAAAATACATCATTATATCATCAATAAAAACCACAACAAATTTATCCAAATATGGCCGAAAGATGCAGTTCATTAAATCCATAAACACGGCAGGGGCATTTGTTAAACCGAAAGGCATGACTAAAAATTCATACTGCCCATACCTTGTCCGAAATGCGGTTTTCAACACATCTGAGTCTTTGGCCCTCAATTGGTAATAACCGGACCTCAAATCTATCTTGGAAAACACCGTGGCTCCCTTTAACTGATCAAATAAATCGTCGATCCTTGGCAATGGGTACTTATTCTTTACAGTAACCTTATTAAGCTGTCGGTAATCTATACATAATCTCATGGAACAATCTTTCTTTTTCACAAATAGCACTGGAGCACCCCACGGAGAATAACTTGGTCTTGCAAAATTACTAAAATACCCCTGAATTGTGAAATTACCAGAATACCCTTGATTTGCAGAATTACAAAAACATCCCTGATTTACAAAAACCCCACTTCCCAGGTTTCTCTGTTGTCTCCCTCTAGTAGTGATTCCCGATCTGGCACTCTGAATTTTCTCTTTTTCAACCATCTCAGGGCATTCTCTAATGAAATGGTATTGGGAACCACACTTAAAGCAGGCTCTCTCGTGGGCTCGACACTCACCGGGATGTCGTCTACCACACTGTGGGCATTCCGGTCTATTAGGTCAAGTGTTCCCAACACTAGCAACTAAGGTAGTCTGAGCTTTAATCCCCGAGTACTGTTTACTCTTACTTCTGTTTGAAAACCCGGTTGAAGTAGCTGATCGGGTAGGGAAATCTCTCGACTTCTTGTACGAGGAATGAAATGACTTATTCAATTGTCTCTTCCTTGAGTCATGGGATTCCATCTCAACTTTCCTTTTCTCTTTCACCAATTCCTCGGCTTTACAAGCCCGATCCACTAGCACAACAAATTCCTTCAACTCAAGGATGCCAACAAATAATTTGATATCTTCATTTAATCCGTCCTCGAACCTCTTACAGATGATGGCTTCGGAGGACACACACACATGAGCATACTTGCTAAGCCTTACAACTTCACGCTCATACTCAGTTACTGTCATTCTACCTTGTCTCAGTTCAAGGAATTCTTTTCTTTTCTGATCAATAAATCGTTGGCTAATATACTTTTTCCGGAATTCCTCTTGGAAAAATTCCCATGTGATCCTTTCCCTTGGTACAACCGACACAAGGGTGTTCCACCACTGGTAAGCAGAATCTCTTAGAAGAGACACTACACATTTCATGCACTCTTTCAAGTGTGCAAGATAATTCATCAAATACCCTGATGGTATTTTCAAGCCAAAATTTTGCTCTTTCCGGATCATCATCTTTACTAGCTCGAAATTCCTCGGCTCCTTGTTTTCGAATTCTATCAACTGGAGGCTTTTCTCTCCTCACCACTTCTACCACTTGGGGAGCTACTGGGGTAGGTTGAGGAATAGGTGGGGGTGGAGGGGGTTCTGCATTCGGGTTCGCACGAACGAACTCCGTATACCATGCATTCATCATATGGAGAAAGGCTTACTTAGCCCCTTCTCCTCCTCTCTGACTTATAGTCGTTGGTCTATTCTCATTTTCATTCGGCACCCTCTCTTCAGTGGGAGCCGACGCGTTACTTTCTACATC
This sequence comes from Gossypium sturtianum, assembly GCA_025698515.1. Taxonomy (NCBI): domain Eukaryota; kingdom Viridiplantae; phylum Streptophyta; class Magnoliopsida; order Malvales; family Malvaceae; genus Gossypium; species Gossypium sturtianum. The sequence continues at coordinate 128,858,204 of CM046950.1, forward strand.
ATCTGCCACAGCTCTTTCGGGATCCATTTAATATATGAAAACACAATTTAAATCGTCAGGAGTCGTCATACTATCATTACATAAATACTCAAATGTTTGGCATGTATAGCTAGACCCATGCTTACGCTACGTTAGTCCGAGGATCGACTAAACCATAGCTCTGATACCACTATATGTAACACCCCTTACCTGTATCTGACACTGGGATAAAGTACGAGGCATTATCGGACTTAACTTACTTAAACATATATCCTCAGCTATAAAATTTTGTCTCAACTTTAAACTTTTTCTTTCATATTCATAACATCCTTATTATGGGCCTACGAGGCCCTAAACATACATTCGAAAGGTTTCAGGATTAAACCAGAAACTTTTGCGCACTTAGAAATTTTTTACCTAAAACAAGGCCACACGCCCGTGTGGAATGGAACACGCCCGTGTGGGTAGGCCGTGTAGTCACACACGCCCATGTTCCTAGCCCGTGTGGAATTTATTTTTCATTTCAAACTTACAGGGGTTTTCACACGGCCAGACCCATGCCCGTGTCTGTGGCCCGTGTCCCTTACACGGCCTAGACACGCTCGTGTTCTCACCCATGTGTGAAAACCTGGGTATTCTGTTTATGACGTTAGCAAAATCCTAATGGCACAAGACCTAGGCACATGCCCGTGTGGTGAATTGAATTCTCGCAAATTTGGTGTAGGGGATACACAGCCTATCAGCACACCCATGGGGCTGACCGTGTGTCACACATGGCCTAGACACACGCTCGTGTGTCTACCCGTGTGGACAATTAGAAGGCTATTTTCCAAGCCTATTTCCACCCTGAAACTTAAACACACATATACCAACACAAGCAACACATAACATGGCAATGATACACTGTGAAGACTCACAAATCATCATTCACGCACTACATAAAACTCATCATCATTAAGATATAAAACTTGACAAATACTGGCCAATTCCTAATGGCCATTTACAAAATGAGTGTATAGTATTAATAGCCAACACATTGGCTTTCAAATATGACATAACACAAAATGACCAAGTTCCTATACATGCCATACTCAAAATGAATCAACTTTACTATACCAAAAGAATAGTTGATAGTGTGATCCGAGCTCCGACGTCCTTCGATTCCCAAGCTAGCTTGGCGAAACTACAAGGAAAAGGGAAAAGAGAGGGGTAAGCACAAAGCTTAGTAAGTTTGCATGAATTGAACTAGCAACATAAGTACTCATGGTAAAATCCATTCATCTCATAGAATGATAACAACACAAATTCTCAAGTACTTTGACATACTTACTCATACTTACGCTTACCCATCACATATCACATTAGGGTTTCATAACTCGTATTTTACTCATAGTACCTATATCACTTCATCACATAATTTAGCACTTATGTTATCATGATCATAAACTTAAATCATAATCATCTTTCACTTAAATGTAACTCTTTGTCACCTTTGTATAGCTTAACTCTTGTCATCTTTGCATGCTTAACTCTTTTTCCCATTGAATTACTCAAAATATCAGAGGATACTCAATCTCATCGTACATGTATCACGATGCCAATGCCATATCCCAGATATGGTCTTACATGGGATCACCTCTTGATGCCGATGCCATATCCCAAATATGGTATTACACGGGATCTCTTAGCTCGATGTCAATGCCATGTCCTAGACATGGTCTTATACGAGATCGTACATAGATGTCAATGCCATGTCCCAGACATGGTCTTACACGAGATCTTCCTTTGGTGCCAAGGCCATGTCCCAGACATGGTCTTACACGGGACCTTCCTTATTCGGTGCCGCTGCCATGTCCCAGACATGGTCTTACACGGGACCTACATTCGATGCTGATGCCATGTACCAGACATGGTCTTACACGAGACCTTCCTTATTCGGTGCCGATGCCTTGTCCCAGACATGGTCTTACACGGGACCTTCCTTGTCTCATGTCATGACATAGGTATCCTCGTTATTTCGAATCTTCAACCGGGACCTCATCTTAACATATTTTCATAAAATTCTCATCGAGATATCATTAGTTAATTTCATAGAAATAATATTCATTTCTCATAATATCAAGCAAATTAAAACATAAAAACATTATGTAGCTATAATTTCACACAAACTTACCTCGGTACTCAAAATATGTGTAGGTGTTCGATTTAGTCCACAACCTTGTTCTTGCCTCGGTTTCGGTCTGGGCTTTGTGATTCTTAATCTATAATAACAATTTCACTTGTTTAATACTCACGTTGACTAATTTGACTCATGAATCACACTTTGGAAAAATTACAATTTTGCCCCTAAACTTTCACATAATTACACTTTTACCCCTAGGCTCGTAAAATGATTTTCATTCAATTTCTTTGCATTTCAAGCCTAGCCGAATCACTTTCATAGCTACAACAGCCCTCAATTTCTACTAATTCACTCATGTATGACCATTTCATAACTTTACAATTTAGTATTTTTTTATGAATTTCTCATGAAAATCACTTAGGAAAAGATGTTTATCATATATAAAACTTTCACATTCTTCCATAAATCATCAAAATACATGCGTGTCATACATGGGTAAATTTTTGAACATAAACCCTAGCTCAAAATATAGCTAGAAATAGCTAACTCGAGCTACGGAGATCTAAAAAATACGAAGAACATTAAAAATGGGGCTAGGAGGTACTTACAATCAAGCTTGGAAAATGAACAAATCCTAGCTATGTCTTCCTTAGGGAGTTTCAGCCAAATGAGAAGAAGATGGACAAGATTTTGACTTTATTTTCCCTTTTAATTCTTTTATTAACCAAATGACCAAATTGCCCTTAAAGCCTTTTCTTAAGATTTTTCCTCCCCGTGCCCATTTTTGTCCATCTAAACATATAATGGTCTAATTGCTGAATAAGGACCTCTAGTAATTTTTATAATTCTATTTCATACTTAAATCTTCTAGAATCTCATATTTTCTAATCTTTGTAATTTAGTCCTAATGGATAAATTGATCAGTAATAAATAAAATTTCCTCATGAAATTTTCACACAATCTTGAAATCATATCATAAGCCTCATAAAAATCATAAAACACTTATTTCTACCTTGAATTTGTGGTCTCGCAACCACTATTTTGACTAGGCCCTAAATTGGGCTGTTACACAAATGATGTGATTGAGAAAGAGGTTAGTACGAGACGTACAGGTATGTACGGAACCAATTCAAGTATTAAATAGAGAAAGTTCATTGCGTTTATATTTGGTCATGTTTTGAGACATGAGAAAGGTTTGTAGTAATGTGTTTATGATTTTGTTATATGTAATTGGTTGAATTACATTTATTTGATGTATTGAGTTACTAACTTACGAGATTACTAAGCTATGAAGCTTACTTTGTGTTATTTTTCTATATTTTATAGTGAATCAAGGCTAGCTCAGATCTGGGAGTCATTGGGAACATCATCGCACTATTGGACATCTAAGTTGGTACTTTTGAATTGTACATATGGTATATGGCATGTATAGGCTAGTTGTGGTACTTTGGTTGTGAATATAGCCATGAGAGTTAGCTTGTAAATATATATGTTTGTTTTGTATATATAGCCATGAGTGATGGCTTATTTTAGTATGTTTTGGTATAGATGTGGTTATGGTTTCATAATTGCTCAAATGGTTATATTTTGAGTTTGGTATATGATCTATATGGTGTGATTGAAGTTGATAACTTGAGAAGTTATGTGCTTGTGAATTAATGCTTGATGATGTAAGTATTTGAATAGGTAATTGGCATTAACTTGAGTATTGATTTTGGTTGAAATGGATATGGTATGAATTTTGTATATTAATGATGATTTTGGCTACCTATTGTATGATGAAATGGTACCATTTTGGTTGTTTAGGAGAGCATGAATAAGGATGGCAAATTAGCCTTACAAATGGCCTATTTTTTTGTCCACACGGGTAGAGACACGGGTGTGTGTCTCAGCAGTGTACGACACATGGTCATGCTTCACGGTCGTGTATCCCTTGGTGTTGAAATTGAATTGAAGTCAGTATGCTCCACACGGCCTCACACACGGACGTGTGATCGGTTGGGTGGCACAAGTCAGTATACCCCCTAAATGGCACACGGCCTAGGACACGGGCGTGTGACTTGGCCATGTTGCATAAGTCAGTATACCCTACAGGATTGGCATGGCCTAGTTCACCGCCTGGCACACGGGCGTGTGTGGCCTCTTCGAAGGGCACACGGGCTACACACATGGGCATGTGGTCAGCCGTGTGACCCAAGTCAGTGTGTATGCCCTGTTTTCACAAGGCCTGAGACACGGGCGTGTCTGGAACCATGTGAGGCACACGGCCTGTTCACATGGGCGTGTGACCCTTGTATGTTTAAAAAATTCATATGTTTTCCAAAATTTTCGTATGTTATCGGTTTAGTCCCGAACCACTTCTAAAGCATGTTTAAGGCCTCGTGGGCCCTTATAAGGGACAATGTGAATATGATTGAATGGTGTTTGAGAATGGATGCATAAATGTATGAGTTATATTTGTTAAATGATATGTATTGGTCGGTAATTCCTTGCAACCCTATTCTGACCGTGAATACGGGTGAGGAGTGTTACATATACGACCTGATAATTCATGGATTCAAATCATCTAAGATCGGCACCACATGTTCTCTGATAGATCTATCTCTGTCATTTATTTTTTGAGGAATATCAGCATCCTTTCCTTCCTGATGTAATGGCTCTTCTCTAACCTGATCATTTCTAATTATTTCCATTTCTCGCAATTCTTTTCACCTTATTCTCAAGGTTCTCTCAATTTCTTGATCAAAAGAATACTCTTCAATTTCTGAAATATCTCTACTCATGCACCAACCAAAAATCCTGAAAAAAAATCAAAACACTAATTAAGCTAAACTAATAAAATTAAAGAGGTAATTACACATCAAATATTTCACCAAAAATTGTCGATCCCCGATAATGGCACCAAAAACTTGTCACGTGTGAATGTGTAATGCGTATGTGCAAGTATACACGTCGAATCAAATAATAAAATGATGAGTGAGTATCGTCTCCACGGGGATGAAAATTGACTAAAATAATTTGTTATGCTATTACTATGAAATTGACTAATTAAACTATGCAAAAGAAACATGTGATTAATTGATAAAGATATGTAATGAAGGATTAATAAAATCAAGTATGACTAAAAATATGCTAGGGCAATTAAAATGATGTGGCAATTCTCAAAGAATAAGTGGGAAAGAGTTTGTATTGTTGAATGAAAAAGGTTACAATTACTCAGACATTATTTTTATAACTTAATAATTCCATGGCAAAATCTTGACCATTCTACTGCTCAGGGAATCACTACTGCAGTCTGCTTCCTTCGAAAGCTAGACTTTGAGCTATCATTCTGAGTTTTTTTATGTCTACAGAACTATAGAATGATAACCATATTTTTCTCCCTTTCCCTGTACAGATTGCAACTTCTATGTCTAGAGTGCTACAAATATTCTTTCAAATCCTTGCCTGTAACAACTGATTATAATACAATCTAAATAATCTTTTCAGAATTAAATCAAATCTAATAACATGCCACACAGTCATCTATGTCCAGAGCTTGCATGCATGCATTAAAAATAATCACAAATCGAATGGAACAGTATCCTACTCAAAATCAAAACATGGCATTAAAGATAATAAAAAATCACCGAGAATAATTCCAACCCAAAGTGAACTAGCTCATGGCCCGAAAATTCAAATCCATAACATAACCATTCAACATCATTGTTTAAATTCATGAATCACAAGTTAAACTTAGAAAAAAAAGACAGAACTGCAAGAAGCTTTTGCTACTCCAGCTTTCACTCTAATAATGAGATTTGATGCAAAACCCATGGCAGATTTCTCTTCCCCTTCCTTGCGTTTGTAATTCTTCTACTCTGTAAGCTGCTACCCTTTCCTTTCTTCCTCTAAGATTTCACGAGAATTTGATACAGTGAGATAAAAATCATTTTCTTCTCTCCTTTTCTTTCTCTCCGCAATCTTCTATCCTCCTCTTCTCTTTTCTCCTTCCTTCTGTACAGGGTAGGTCCCTCCCTTTCAGCATACACCTTTTGCTTCCTCTTTTTCAGGGTGGTTTATCTGGTACAAGTACAGCTGGCTGAGAGTGTCGTGTACTGAGTGTCATTTCATCTTACTAGAATTGCCATGGAATTCGTGTTGGCAACCTAACCAACATTTTTTCATGGCAATATTTCACTTCTTTCATTTTCCTACTCTTTTTCTCTTCTCTTCTTTATCCTGCACCTATTGCCAACCACAAATAACACCTTTCTTCCCTGATAATAGAAGTAACAAATAATAACATGTATAGAACAATCCAAGCTTTTTTATGTAATGTTCTAAAAATATCTAAAAATGCAGACATATTTACTTGATTACAAACAATTAATTCAATCTAGAGGCTTGAAATATAACTCTTTTCAAGAGTTATTAGCTGAACAGGAACCATCATCGAAGGAGGTCATCGAACCAGTAGTTGAACCAGAGGAAAGAGTAAAGACATGTCCACTAACAAACATGTATCGTTTCTTACCAGATTAGAAGAGAAATAAAAATGGGATGAGGATGCGTTTCTAAGTTTTTAAAACTTGTTCAAAACGTTAAGTGTCAACCTACCATTAATCGAATTAGTCCCAAAATACACCAATTTTTTAAAAGAAATCATCTCTAAGCATAGGAAATTTAAATTAGGAGAGCAAGTCAACATCAATCTGTCCTATAATGCTATTATTTCTAGATAGCTCCCCAAGAAACTAAAAGACCTAGGAAGCTTTATAATTTCGAAAGAGATAAGGAGCATTCATTTTCCAAGAGCTCTATGTAATTTAGGATCTAGTATAAACTTAATGCCCTTTATCAAGTTATGAAAAACTTGGGGTAGGGGCTTAAAAAATACTCAAATTACACTATAGTTAGCTGATAGATCTACAGTCCAACCTGAGGGAGGGAGTGTTAGAGGATGCATTAGTTAAGATGCGCAGTTTTATCATCCCGACAAATTTTGTCATTTTAGTTTTTGGAAAGGATAGGGAGATACCCATTTTGTTAGGAAGACATTTTCTAACCACATCCAGAGCCACCATTGATTTGGAGAAAAATAAATTAGAGATGAAAATTAATGGTGAAACTGAATCTTTCAAATTTGGATATCACCAAAGTGAGGAAAACCAAAGGAATCTGGGGGAGCAGTGTCATTCCATATTTACCTTTGAATCCAATTGCTCTGAATCTAGGGGTACACCTAATGTGATTAATGCAGGGTTAAAGAACAGTCTAAAGAAAGATACAAGAGAAAATAGATGAAGGGACGGGACGACAAATGGACAAATGCTAAAAGAGATACAGGAGAGAAAGAATCGGTGGAACTGGTGGATGAATCCAGCAGCAAATGTGACGAGCTTTAACATTAATTTTTCCTATATATTATTGTATATTCAATTAACCATATAGTTTATATTCTAATTTTTATTTTGTGGAGATTGAAATATACCAATAGGGGGTGAATTGGTGTTTTAAAAGGTTTTCGGGAAATCGCAAAATTTAAATGACTCAAGAAATTATAGTGGTTTGGCCTCAATTACCTACACCCACTACTTTAGCTTTCTTCAACTAAGGATTTCCCAAATCCACTACATTTGAACCTTTAAGAGCAAGACTTAACCTTACAAAACCCTATCTTTTCAAAGGTAGGATAGAACCACTTCCCCTTAAGGTTTTCTACCCAAAACCTTAAGTAACACCTTACAAATGAGAGAAAAATAATGAAGAATAAGATGATACCTCTAAAAGGCAGATAATCAACAATTAAGCACTCTCACACAAAGTTACAACACTTGAAAGAATGATAGAAAACATAACCCAAAAGTGTGTACAATAAATATTTAGTAAAACATTGAGAAAAATTTAGAAAATTGAGTTCTTGGAGGTTAGGTACTTGTTTCTTGTCTTTATTAACTTCAATGGGGAGCCTTGACCTTCTATTTAAGTCCTCTAACAATCTTGTTGATGTTAGTAGGCATTAGAGACAAAATAGAGTTACTGCAGCCATAAAAACCAACATTAAATGCAATCTGCAGCTTCATTGTATCGGTAAATTGAACATTGTATCGATAGAAGTCTTTCCAAAATGTGATCGTTAGGCTTGTTCTATCAGTATAAGTTCTCTTGTATGGGTAGAACTCATAGGGTTTCATTTGGTATAGGTAGAACCAAATAGTGTATCGGTAGAAGTGCAGGGGATGCTGAACTTTGGCTCATGTCTTAACTTGTTTCTGTAGAAGTCCTCAGGGTATCGGTAGAAGTTTGGTAGTTTCAACTCGTATCGATAGAAGCCATCAGAGTTTCGCTAGAAATGTGGGAGAGGCTGAACCTTGGCTACTGTTTTGACTTGTTACGGAAGAAGTCCCCAAGGTAGTGGTAGAACCCTGAGGATATCAGTAGATCTAACTAGGGTATCGATAGAAGTCCCAGGCCAAAACTACCTTGCCTGTAACAGCCCAATTTCAGTGAAATCGAAATAGTGGTTTCGAGACCACAAATCTGAGTCGAAAATAAAATTTATTTTTATTTTATTTTATGGTCCGTAATATGATAGAAATGTCATGTGAAAATTTTGATAAGAATATTTTACCGATTATGTGCTTAATTACGAGAAGGACTAAATCACATAAAATGACAAAGTTGAATTCTAGTAGCTATAAGGATTAAATAGCTATGTAATTCAAAACATAAGGTCCTTATATGGTAAGTAGACCATAAATAAAAAGTATGTAGATATTTTGGTGATTCATCCATGGAAATTTAGAAAAGGGGCGAGGACTAAATTGGAAAGTGAAATATTTTAATTAATTAAAAGATGATAAAAAGAAATATCATCTTATTTTTCTCATCTTCTTCCCCAAAAATACATGGAAACCCTAGAAGAGAAAGAAGAAACTTTCATGGCCAATTTGGGTAAGTTTCCTTGTCCCGTTTTTAGTAATTTTGATATTTTTGAAACTGAGATACCCTAATCTATCTATTTGGGGGATTAGTTTGAAAAGTTATCGAGGTATGAAATTTTGGTCATGGATGAATATGTTAAAAATTAGAAATTTATGGTAGAAAATGAAAGGTTGTTGATAGATAAACAACTTTTACAAAGTGATTTTTGATGAAAACATGATTTAGGGACTAAAAAGTAAAGTTGTGAAATTTGATGAAAAATTCTAAATTTTTATGAATACATGTGCTGTAAATTTTGTAATTGGATTTTGGTTAGGCTTGGAATAGGGAGTAAATTGCACAAGTTTCATTTTTCGAGCATAGGGACGACATGGGAATGTAACAGTCTGATTTAGACCCTAGTCAGAATAGTGGTTTTAAGACCACAAATTCGAGTCAGTAAAATGTTTTAATATTATTTTCCGTGTTTACAGTATATGAATTCGCATGTGTGAAATTTCTGTGATTTAATTTGTTCATTTGTGAGCTTAATTTGAGAAAAGGATTAAATCGCATAAAAAGTAAAAGTACCCTTCTATTTGATTAATGGCTAAATCGATGTGGCTTTTAATTGTGGAGGGTTTATATGGCAATTTGGTCATAAGTGGAGTAGTGGCATCGATATTTCGTTATATGTAAGACCACGTCTGCGACGTTGGCATTGATTCAAAATTTCGTGTAAGACAACGTCTGGGACGTTGGCATCGATATGAGATTTACGTATAAGACCATGTCTAGGACATTGGCATCGTATTGATTCGTGTAAGACCCTCTCTAAGACAGTGGAATCGATATTTGGTTATATGTAAGACCACGCCTGGGATGTTGGCATTGATTCGAGATTTCATGTAAGACCACGTCTGGGACATTGGCATCGATATGATATTTACGTATAAGACCATGACTGGGACATTGGCATCGTATTGATTCATGTAAGACCTTGTCTGGGACAGTGGAATCGATATTTGGTTATATGTAAGACCACGTTTGGGAGGGTGGCATTGATTCGAGATTTCGTGTAAGACCACATCTGGGACGTTAACATCGATATGATATTTACGTATAAGACCATGTCTGGGACATTGGCATCATATTGATTCGTGTAAGACCCTTTCTGGGACAGTGGCATCGATATTTTGTTATATGTAAGACCACGTCAGGGATGTTGGCATTGATTTGAGATTTCGTGTAAGACCACATCTGGGAAGTTGGCATCGATATGAGATTTACGTATAAGACCATGTCAGGGACATTAGCATTGTATTGATTCGTGACAGACCCTGTCAGGGACAACGTCATCGATAATTGGTTACATGTAAGACCACATCTGGGACGTGGGCATTGTACGAAAATTTCGAGCACTCTGAGTATCCCATTTAGTTCTTAATAGTTCAACAGGCAAGTCTGAGATAAGAACGACTATGTGATTTGTATATCCGTTTTAGGTATGTTCGATATGTACACTAAGTGTGTATGAAAGGTAAGTGTCTATATGAACTTACTATGATGTATATGGGTTTTGAAATGATGAGATAATATGTGAATATATGTTCAATGAACCATATGGATAAGTGACATTTGAATTGGAGAATGTTGTAAGACATGGCTATGTAAATGTGCCAAAGAACGTATGTGATGAGATTGCTATGTGTACCAATAATAGTATTGATTTAATATGGTTATATGCATTCTATGCTAAGTTTATTTGTATATGGCTTACTAAGCTTTTAAAAGCTTACTTGTGTGTGTTTGCTCTGTTTTATAGATCGTCAAAGCTACCGAAGGCTCGGGACCGTTGTAGATCGTCATCACACTACCAAAGCTCATTTTGGTATCTTTTGGAAATGTATATAGCTAGATATGGCATGTATAGGCTAGTCATTTTGGTTATGTTTGGAAATGTGTATATTAGCCATGAGATGTGGCTAGATAAGTGTTGGTAATATGCTTGGGTATTTATATATGAAAATGATGCATGTTTTGGTATAGCTTAATAGCTTATGAATTCGTTGAAGATATGGTAAGTATATGAATGCATTATGAGTATGTTTGATTGATCAAAGAAGTGAATATATGAAAGGAATGGATGGATGAATCATGCTTGAATGCATATGTGTTTTAGTTGTACAAATTAGCATGATTGAAATTGTAATTGTGTGTGAACGTTTGATGATTACTTTGATATGTTTTGGTTGTCAAATATGCCTGATATGAATTGGTAAATTGCTTGTAGGGATGGACCCTTGTGTGGGTGGCATTTTGGCCTTGCAAGTGGCCTGTTTTTTACTAACACGGTTATAGCACACGGGCGTGCCTAATGGCCGTGGGAAAATGGCAGTATCTAGTTAAGTGTGCACGGCCTTGGCACACAGACGTGCCTAGCAACCGTGTGATTAAGTCAGTATTTGGGCTATGAGCACACGGCCATAGTACACGGGCGTGCCTAGTGGTCGTGTGGAGAAGTCAGTATACATGCCCTGATTTGGCACGGCCAAGACACATGGGGGTGTCTGGTGTCCTGGGAGACACACGGCCAGTCCACACGGGCATGTGTCTTGCATAACTTAGAAAAGTTTTAAGTTTTCGAGAATTTTTGTAAGTATTCGACCTAGTCCTGGCCCTATTCTAAAGCATGTTTAAGGTCTGAGTGACCAATATAAGGGACTATTTGATTGTGATTTATGAATGGTTGTATGAAATTTCTGTAAATGTTTCCGATTTGTTTGGTAACTCCTTTAACCCTAATATGGCGACAGATACGGGTTAGGGGTGTTACATTTGGTTGGTATCAGAGCTACGATTTAGTCGATTTTCAGACTAATGTAGCATATCAGAGTCTAGCTATACATGCCATATATCTGAACTGTGATTGTGTGATGAATCTTGACGTGTAAAATGTGATTTTCGTATAGTAATGGATCCCGAAAGAGCCGTAGCTGACGACATTGAAAGTAATGCGCCTGCTCCCACTTAAGGGACAGTGCCATCTGATTTGAGACCGACTACGAGTGGTCAAGAGAGAGAAGTTAAACAAGCTTTCTTCCAATTGATGAATGAGTGGTTCACTCAGTTTGTGAGAAATAATCCGATTGTTTTACAACCTCCGCCCCTGAAAAATCCCCCCCAGACCTCAGTTGTGCCTACGGTAATGGGTATAAATCTTTTGAATAAGACTCCGATCAATAAATTCCGTAAATATGGGGCTGAAGAGTTTAGAGCTAACAGTGATGATGATGCGAGAAAGAGATTTTCAAGTAAATCATTTCAGTCTGCTTCGAAGAAATTCTGAGATGAGCAAAGTCGTTCAAGATTTAATGTGGGACGTTCGATTAGAGATCGAGTTAGATCACAAATAAGCTCCAAAACTCCAGCAACTTCAATAGCAAGTGTTGGAAATGTTCGATCTGGGACACCTGAATGTAAGAATTATGGAAAAAGACATCCGAGAAATTGTAGATTAAATGATCGAGCTTGCTTCAGATGTGGATCATTAAATCATTTCATTCGTGATTGCCCAAAGTCTGTTGAGCGAGAAACTGCCCAGAATCTGAGATCTGATAATGTTTCAGCGAGAGGTAGACCTTCTCGAAATGTGGGAAATGTTAGTGGTAGTCAGAGAACTACAAGAGATACTGTTACGAGATCCGAAGCTAGAGCGTCTGCCAGAGCATATGCTATCTGAGCTCGTGAGAAAGCTTCATCACCAGATGTTATTACGAGTACATTTACACTTTATGATACTTCTGTGATTGCATTGATAGACTCTGGTTCTACACATTCGTACATATGCATGAACTTAGTATCCAGTAAGACTTTGCCTGTAGAGTCTACCGAATTTGTTATAAAAGTATCGAACCCCTTAGGTAAAAGTGTTCTAGTTGACAAAGTAAGCAATAACTGTCCGTTAATGTTTTGAGATATTTGTTTTCCTACTGATTTGATGCTATTACCATTCGATGAGTTTGAAATTATTCTGGGTATGGACTGGTTAATATTGCATGATGCTGTTGTGAATTGTAAAAGAAAGATTATTGATTTGAGATGTTTGAATGATAAAATAGTTTGAATTGAGTCTAGTGAATTGAACGGGTTACCTGCTGTGGTATCTGTGTTGAAAGTTCAGAGCTATATGAAAAGGGTTACGATGCTTATTTTGCTTATGTAATTGACTCAAAAGTATTCGAGAAGAAAGTTAAGAGTGAAGGATTCAGACATTCCAAAAACTGCTTTCAGAACGAGGTATGGGCATTATGAGTTTTTAGTTATGCCTTTTGGACTAACAAATTCTCCTACTGTCTTTATAGATCTGATGAATAGAATCTTCAGACCATACCTAGATCGATTTGTTGTTGTTTTTATTGATGACATTTTTATTTATTCACGGGATGAAACTGAACATGCTGAACATCTGAGAATTTTGTTGCAAACTCTGAGAGAAAATCAATTGTATGCGAAATTTAGCAAATGTGAATTCTGGTTGTGTGAAGTTAGTTTTCTGGGACATATTGTATCGGCCTCTGGAATAAGAGTTTATCCGAGCAAGATTTCTTCTATTTTGGAATTGAACCTCCGAAGAATGTGTCCGAAATTTGTAGTTTTCTAGGACTTGCTGGTTATTACCGTAGGTTTGTAAAAGGCTTTTCAGTGATTGCAACTCCATTGACTAGATTACTTCAGACAGATGTTAGATTTAAATTATCTGATAAATGTTAGAAAAGTTTTAATCAGTTGAAAACTCTATTGACTGAAGCTCCAGTCTTGATACAGCTAGAATCGGGTAAAGAATTTGTGATTTATAGTGACGCTTCATTAAATGGTCTGGGATGTGTTCTAATGCAAGAAGGCAAAGTAATAGCTCATGCCTCGAGACAACTGAAGCCTCATGAAAAGAACTATCCGACTTATGACCTTAAGCTAGCTGCAATTGTGTTCGCATTAAAGATTTGGCGACATTATCTGTTCGGCGAGAAATGTCACGTGTTTACAGATCATAAAAGTTTGAAATATCTGATGACCCAGAAAGATTTGAATCTAAGACCGAGAAGATGGTTAGAGCTATTGAAAGATTATGAACATGTAATAGATTATCATCCGGGTAAAGTAAATGTCGTTGCTGATGCACTGAGTAGGAAATCATTGTTTGCATTACGTGCTTTAAATGCTCAATTAGATCGGTTTGATGTTAGTTCAGTGATAGCTGAATGGAAAGCAAAACCATTGTTTTTACAACAGATATGTGATTCTCAGAAAGTTGATAACAAAATATTAGTGAAACAAGCTCAGTGTGATTCGAATTCTGATTCTGAATTTCGAGTTAATGTTAATGATTGCTTGAGATTTTGAGATTGAATCTGTGTTTCGAGAAACTCAGAATTGATTCAGTTGATTTTGAATGAAGCACATAACAGTCGTTTATCTGTTCATCAGCGAAGTACAAAGATGTACCATGACTTAAAACAACACTATTGGTGGTCTGGTATGAAAAGAGATATTTCTGGCTTTGTTTCAAAGTGTTTAATTTATCAGCAAATTAAAGCTGAAAATCAAGTTTCGTCTGGGTTGCTACAACCGATTCTGATTCCTGAGTGGAAATGGGATAGACTGACGATGGATTTTGATTTTGGATTGCCTCTGACTCTGAGAAAGAAAGATGCGATTTGGGTTGTAGTTGATTGATTAACGAAATCCGCTCATTTTATTCCGGTACAATCTGATTTCTCACTTGATAGACTAGCTGAGCTTTATATTTCTGAGATTGTGAGATTGCACGGGGTGCCATTATCCATTGTGTCAGATAGAGATCCGAGGTTTACATAACGATTCTAGAAGAAATTACAAGAAGCCTTAGGTACAAAATTTTATTTCAGTACAGCTTTTCATCCGCAAACGGATGGCCAGTCTGAACGGATTATTCAGATTCTCGAGGATATGTTGAGATGCTATATTCTTGAGTTTAAAGGTACGTGGGAATCGTATTTGCCATTGACTAAATTTGCATATAATAACAGTTTTCAGTCGAGCATTTAAATGGCACCTTATGATGCTTTGTACAGACGTAAATGTTGTACCATTCTGTATTGGACCGAGCTTAGTGAAAATAAGCTACACGGGGTTAATTTGATAAAAGATACTGAACAGAAAGTGAAAGTGATCCGTGACAGTCTGAAAGAAGCGTTTGATCGCCAGAAGTCCTATGCAGATTTGAAATGAAAAGATATTGAGTTTGAATTCGGTGATAAAGTGTTCTTGAAAGAGTCTCCGTGGCAGAAAGTACTCCGATTTGGACGTAAAGGCAAGTTGAGTTCGAGATTCATCGGGCCATATGAGGTTATAGAGCGAGTTGGGACAGTTGCGTACAGATCGTTGTTGCCCTCTGACCTAGAAAAGATACATAATGCATTGCATGTTTTGATGCTCCGTAGATAGTAATCCGATCTGTCACATGTGATTATTCCGTCTGAAATTGAAATCTGATCTGATATGACTTACGAGGAAGAACCGATCCGTACCTTAGCTCGTGAAGTGAAGGAATTGAGAAACAAGAAAATTTCATTAGTGAGACAACAATATCCGAATCTGTTTAACGGTAAGATATTCGGGGACGAAAATCCCTAAGGGGGGAGAATTGTAACAGTCCGGTTTAGACCCTAGTCGGAACAGTGGTTTTGGGACCATAAATCTGAGTTAGTAAAATGTTTTAATATTATTTTCCGTGTTTACAGTATATGAATTAACATGTGTGAAATTTCTGTGATTTAATTTGTTCATTTGTGAGCCTAATTTGAGAAAAGGACTAAATCGCATAAAAAGTAAAAGTACCCTTCTATTTGATTAATAGCTAAATCGATGTGGCTTTTAATTGTTGAGGGTTTATATGGAAATTTGGCCATAAGTGGAGTAGTGGCATCGATATTTGGTTATATGTAAGACCACGTATGGTACGATGGCATTGATTCGAGATTTCGTGTAAGACCACGTCTGGGACGTTGGCATCGATATGAGATTTACGTATAAGACCATGTCTGGGACATTGGCATCGTATTGATTCGTGTAAGACCCTGTCTGGGACAGTGGCATCGTTATCTGGTTATATGTAAGACCACGTCTGGGATTTTGGCATTGATTCGAGATTTCGTGTAAGACCACGTCTGGGACGTTGGCATCGATATGAGATTTACGTATAAGACCATGTATGGGACATTGGCATCGTATTGATTTGTGTAAGACCCTGTCTGGGACAGTGGCATCGATATTTGGTTATATGTAAGACCACGTCTGGGACGTTGGCATTGATTTGAGATTTCGTGTAAGACCACGTCTGGGAAAATTGGCATCGATATGAGATTTACGTATAAGACCATGTCTGGGACATTGGCATCGTATTGATTCGTGTAATTCCCTGTCTTGGACAGTGGCATCGACATTTGATTATATGTAAGACCATGTCTGGGATGTTGTCATTAATTCGAGATTTCGTGTAAGACCACGTCTGGGACGTTGGCATCGATATGAGATTTACGTATAAGACTATGTCTGGGACATTGGCATCGTATTGATTCGTGTAAGACCCTGTCTGTGATAGCGGCATCGGTAATTGGTTACATGTAAGACCACATCTCAGACGTGGGCATTATACGACAATTCCGAGCACTCTGAGTATCCCATTTAGTTCTGAACAGTTCAACAGGCAAGTCTGAGATAAGAACAACTATGTGATTTGTATATCCGTTTCAGGTACATTCGATATGTACACTAAGTGTGTATGAAAGGTAAGTGTCTATATGAACTTACTATGATGTATATGGGTTTTGAAATGATGAGATAATATGTGAATATATGTTAAATGAACCATATGGATAAGTTACATTTGAATTGGAGAATGTGGTAAGACATGGCTAAGTAAATGTGCCAAAGAACGTATGTGATGAGATTGCTATGTGTACCAATAATAGTATTGATTTAATATGGTTATATGCATTCTATGCTAAGTTTATTTGTATATGGCTTACTAAGCTTTTGAAAGCTTACTTGTGTGTGTTTGCTCTATTTTATAGATCGTCAAAGCTAGCGAAGGCTCGGGACCATCGAGGATCGTCATCACACTACCAAAGCTAATTTTGGTATCTTTTGGAAATGTATATAGCTAGATATGGCATGTATAGGCTAGTCATTTTGGTTATGTAATATCCCGGGATAGGGGCTATTTTGTTGTTGCATGAAATTGCATGTGTTTAGTGTGCTGTGTTGCTATTTCGGTGTTTTAGGGGCTTAATTGTGGGCTAGGAGTGTGCTGAGGGAATGGGAAAATTTTGGTTTTGGGTGTTAAGTGAAGGAGAGCTGAGGAAGCTGGGGTTTAAGAATTTTAATTGATGTTTTGTTGCACAAATAAGGAGCTAGCTTAGTGGCAAAGCATGCGCTACATGGGGAAGCTTGGTGTGGCGTCATCTACTTGTGGTGGAGGTCCAGTGTTCGAGCTGCAGAGTCCCCATTTTGGCTTCTTTTTGGGACGGCATGGAGGAGAGGTAGAAGGCTAGTGAAATTCTACTTGGACTTGGTCTTCACTTTCAAATGTAAGGTGGAGAGCAAAATATGGAGGAGGACTTGGTCCACTCAATTGAAATGAGTGGTGGTGAGTGTGTTTGGGGATTATGGCCGAATTGTGGGGGTGTTGGAGTGGGGGAAGTGGACGGCTTGGGTTGGTAGTGTGGTGTTGAGGTAGTGCCGAAATTTCCTTGCCAACTTAGTGTTTTTTCGGTCACTTTTTGGGTGTCAAACAAGTTCTCTTTTTGTCAAAAGCAACCGAGTTCCAAGAGGGTTTCTCATTCTTTTCTTCTTGGAAAACCGAAAGTTCAAGCTCTCATGTGCCGAAGTTGTTTTGCCTTTTGAGTTGCCGTGGCGAAAAGTTCTCAAGTATCTTCACTTCCTTTCTTCTTCAAATTGTGTAAACCGAAAATAGTCCTCTTTTCCTCTCATATTTTCTTTTCTTTTGCTTTTGAAATCACCTTAGCTCGAAACTATATCCACCAAAACACCTTCTCAAACCGAAAGTACCTCCATTCCATCCACTTCTCTTCTTCTCAACTCTTGCCAAACTCTGCTTCCATTTCATATTATCTTTTCTCTCAAAACCGAAAAGCATCTACCTTATTTTCATTTTCTTTCTTCTTTTCAAAAATCTTGGCCGAATCTTTGTTGGTGTTGGGGTTTTGCTTCAATCGTTTGGGTGTTGGTAAGCCCTTGGCCGAATGGTCATTTAGTTTCTTTCTTTCTCTTAATCGATTTGAGTTGTTTAAGAGTTGTATATGACAACTATTGATGGGTGTTATTCTCCTTTGTTAAAACCGATTGCTTGTTAGGGCATTCGGGATTTTGAAGCCACCAAGTGAGGCCTTTACCGTTAGAGACCGGTTGGTAAGCGATGGTAAGTGGCTATGTTATTATTGGGTTATTTATCGATTTAGTGCGATTGAGTCAAGGATGACAATGGATTAACTGTTCTTCTTTTAAGGTGTAGCCGATTGCTAAAGGAGAACCACTGCTTGGTTCAGGTTTGGTAGGAAACCAGATCATCTTCAAGGTAAGGGTTCGGTATTAACCCCTTTGGTTAATTGTTGTTGGCCGAATGTTATAGATGCCTAACCCCTATGTTTGGCCGATTTTAGGAGCAAGTCACTCGAGGGATTTAGATCGTTTCGTTGGGATTTTAGACTCGTATTACCAGGTGTGTAAACCAACACACTGATACCTAGTAATGTTATTAATAAACCTGTTTGCCTGTTAAAAACTATACCAGTATGACGGATAATTGGATACCCAAACGGGGTATGTGTACGTATCCGGGTAAGTCTAATTTATTACAAGTTCTATTATGGATACCTTGGGTATTATGATCTATGTTATGTATGCTATGAGATGTAATGCTAGATATGTTGGCATGATATGCATGACTTGTATGATATGCATGATCACATGAGTTGGTATGATGATGGGTGATATGAGTGGAGGGGGCAGTGATATTTTGTGCTGACGAGCACCAGTGTTTTGGTAACACACTTTGTGACTTTGGGTCACCAGAGGTTTGGCACCTCCAGAGGTTTGGCACCTCATTGCGACTCGTCCCTCGTGGTTAACACCACCGTGGGTTGGCCCCACATGAGATATGGGATCGTCGCTAGTGATTTGGTATCACACGATGGGTTGGCCCCATCATTCGATTATTGTGACTACGGTCACCAAGTGGTTTGGTACCACATTTGTGTCTTTGGGACACCGAGGTTGGGCACCTCATTGCGACTCGCCCCCGTGGTTTAACACCACCGTGGGTTGGCCCCACTTGAGATACGGGATCGCCCGCTAGTGATTGGGTATCACACGATGGGTTGGCCCCATCATTGGATTTGTGACTTCGGTCACCGGTGCTTGGTAGCACAAACGCGTGTCTTTGGGACACCAAAGTGGTTTGGCACCACATTGATGGATATTGTGTCTTTGGGACACCAAAGTTTTGGTAACACATTGTAACTATATGTCACCGGTGGTTTGGCACCACCAAAGTGGTTTGGTACCACACGGGTAGAAAAAGGAGATACGGATGGTTAGGATCGAGTTGCATTAATTATGTTGCTATGTATGATGTGTGTTAGCATGTTGTTTCATCGGAGCGGGATTTATACATCGAGTCATTCGACTCACCCTCTCCTTTGACATTTCAGTGACTCGTGAGACGCGACACGGAGCCTGGATGGACTTGGGGTGCACATGCCATGCTTTAATAAAAGTCTTGCTCGAGACTATTCAATTTGGGTACTTTAACTTATTTACTTTTAGTTGGGTTTTAATTTGGATTTGTAAAAGGCCTTTAAATTATGTTTTATGATGGTTATGTTTTAATTAGATTCTCAACCTGCTTAACAAATAACTTGGTATGAAATTTTACTAAAAATTTGGTAAGATAATGTTTTCAAAACTATCACGCAATGTGTTTTAAACTATACCATCGGGTATCTCACTATGTTTTGCTATAAAGTAAACTCAATGATTTTCAAACCAAACTCGATATTCTACTAAGTCAAAAATGTTTCAAAATAGCACTAAGAAACTATTGGAAATGCTAAATGAAATCAACTCGTTTTTAACTATATACTTCGGATAAGTTTTCAAAAGCTAATCAACAAGCCTACTCCAATTTTCCTCAAATTCACTATGTTTTCACCCCGCTTTTAAACGAAAAATCGATCACTCAAAAACGTTTTCCCGTAACATACCGTTCGGACGTGGTGTCCTCGTCCGAGTTTGGGGTGTTACAATTGTGGTATCGAGCCAAGTTCAAAGGCTCGGCACCAGAGGCCCGAGGCCCAAAAAGTTTTTAAGAGTTTATTTTAAGTGTTTGTATGGTTTGAAAGGCATGGCACCGAGTCTCCTACACTGGTTCCGCCTGTAAGTACCCTTACTATTGCTTGTGAATTGATTGGATGTGATATGATTTGATGAATAGCAATAGTATACTACTTTAGAGATTGAAACCGATAGGATTCTCGTGAACTCGCGAGAACAAATCCTCTTAAAATATTCATAAGACTTGCTTTTAAACAAGTGGAATAAATCTCGATGCATAAAATTCTTTAACCGAGATCGTAGAAAGATTAGTCATGAGCACTCGAGGCGGACGTGGTCGTAATACTCGTGGTAGAGGTAGGGGTAGAATGACGGTTTACGAGCCCGTAGGATCCGGTCGGGGTTCGTAAAATGAGATACGGTTCCGCCACCACCGGAGGTGGTGAGTTCCAAGATCGATCGGTGATGACGCAGCGATGTCACAGCGATCTTTGAGTGTTGGAAAGGGTAGCCGGTGTAGGTGGCGGTGCGTGAGCTAGGAAATTGCGTGCTGAGCGACTTCGGGCAAATGGGGCCGAATTCTTTCGAGGTGTATCCGGTGTTGCTCCTAGCACCGCTGAATCTTGGCCGGAGGCAACCGAGCGGATCATGGATGATCCGGACTTGACAACCGAAGAGAAGTCGGCGGCGTCGTGCTCGCTTCTTCGGGATGAGTCATATCGCTGGTGGCTCACGGTTCGACACGAGGTGGCGTGCGAGAGGATTTGTCATGGGATTATTTCGTGGTCGCATATCAAAAGAAATACATCGGAGCTAGTTATATTGACTCCCAAATGGAAGGCATTTCGAGGCTTGTTCAGGGAGTAAATCTGCTTCGAGTACGAGGCCGAGTTCCCGGTTGAGTAGGTATGCCAGGGGCATTGTGGCCACCGAGCATGAGAGGTGTGTTCGTTTTCGAGGATGGGTCATGCGAGACGAGTTGAGATCGCGATTGCTCCTCAGCCAGGAGCGCGAGTTTGTTGTCTTGGTTGAGAAGGCTAAGGTAGCCGAGGGTGTTAAGGAGTCGCGAGAGGCGTAGTATGGACGTAAATAGGCATAAGAGGAGCTTTGGGTCTTCTCGGATCGCGTCGGGTAATCCGCAAGAGAGCTAGACCGAGTGGGCCGAATCACCACGCTAGGTTTGTTGCTTTGCTAGCGGGGACCGCCGCAGCGGCAATCAATGTGGAAATCTCATTGGGGTGGTTGCCGGACCGGAGGAAAGGGTTGCTTTGAGTGTGGTTCTCTGAGCACCGTGGTGAGGGACCGTCCGCGTAGGTTGGCGGATTCGGTCGAGAGTCGTACGTAATCGGTTCGTGAGGTAATAGACCGCCACCGCAGAGGGGCCGTGGTAATGGCAGAGGGTGTAATGGTTCTCGTCGGGGCCGTGGAGCACCGCGAGGTGCGGGTAGTTCGATGCCGCATACCTGGATTAGTGTATGCTCGCGAGGCGCCGAGAGGAGCGCGACGCACCGGACGTTATAACCGTGCGTTTTTGATTTTTGGTTCTCCTTATACTCGCTTTGATTGATGTGGGTTCAACGCACTCTTATGTTGCCGATAGTATAGTAGAGACCATGGATTTAGACTCGAGATATCTTCTAAGCGCATGATCGTGATTAGCCCTCTCCGGTCACTCTGTAGTAGTAGATAAACTGTTTAGAGAGGTACCCCTAGAACTCCAAGGGGTAGTGTTTGCTTCTTGACTGATGGAACCGCCGTTTGGGGAGTTCGATCCGATTCTTGGGATGGACCGGTTGGTCAAGTACCAGCGCGAGGTTGGATTGCGCGCCAAGCGCATGGTTCTTAAAACGGTTGAGGGTGAAGAGGTGGCTATGATAGGTAATAGGAGAGATTACTTATCTAATGTGGTATCTCGCTCAAGGTGGAGAAGATGGTCGGGAAGGGCATGAAGCATATGTAGTTCATGTGTATGCCTTGGAGGCTAAAGAGTCCAGCTGAGAGAAGGTTCGCATCTTAAAGGAATTTGCCGATGTGTTTCTGAGGAGCTTCCGGTTTGCCGCCGGATCGCGAGGTAGAGTTCGGGATAGATCTATTACCCGGGCTGCGCCAAAGGTGTCTATTGCTCAGATAGGATGGCGCCAAAGGAATTGGTGGAGCTTAAGGCTCGAGATCCAGGAGTTATTGGATCGAGGTTTTATTAGGCCTAGTGTTTCGCCGTAAGTGCGCCGTACTCTTTGTCAAGAAGAAAGATGGCACGATGCGGATGTGTATAGACTACCGCCAGCTTGAATAAGTCGACGATTAAAAACAAGTATCCGCTGCCACGGATAGATGACTTGTTTGATCACCGTGAAGGGTGCCGCGGTATTTTCAAAGATCGACTTGAGGTCCAGGTATCACCGCTAAGAGTTAAGGAGGCGATATCCATAAAACAAATAAGCTCGAACTCCTGGTATGGGCACTACGAATTTACGTAATGCCGTCGGGTTGACTAACGCCTGCGCAGCGTTTATGGATATGATGAATAGGGTGTTTCAACAAGATCCGGATCGATTAAATCGTGGTTTTCATAGACGACATCTTGGTGTACTCAGGGCGACGAGGAAGAGCATGATAAGCATTTGCGAGTGGTGTTGCGATTTTGAGGAAAAAGCACTTTATGCTAAGTTCGGTAAGTGTGAGTTCGCTTAGGAAGTGACTTTCTTGGGTCATGTAGTGTCGGTGAGGGATTCGAGTAGATCCTCGTAAGATTGAGGCGCTTTTGGATTGGAAGCCGCCTAAGTCGGTGGCGATTCGGAGTTTTCTGGTTTGGCGGATACTACCGGTTTGTTGAGGGTTTTTCGTTGATAGCGCACGATGACCAAGTTGCTTTGAGGAAAGAAGTTCCGCTTTGTATGGACCGAGAAACAGAGGGAAAGCTTCGATAAGTTAAAGAAGATTTTGACCGAGGCTCCGCTTTAATTCAACTCGAGGCCGGTAAGGAATTCACGCTTTATTGTGATGCATCACATACGGGCTTGGGTTGTGTGCTGATGCAAGAAGGTAAGGTTGTGGCTTACGCTTCTCAGCAGCTGAGGCCACATGAGGCCAACTATCCGACGCACGATTTGGAGCTAGCGGCTGTAGTCTTCGCCTTAAAGATTTGGAGGCACTACTTGTATGGAGAAAGATCGATAGTCTACACAGATCACAAGAGTCTAAAGTATCTTCTGACTCAGAAGGATTTGAATTTGAGGCAGCGCAGATGGGTTGAGTTGCTGAAAGATTACGACTGTTCGATTGAGTATCATCCGGGCAAGGCTAATGTGGTGGCAGACGCATTGAGCCGCAAGGTTGTTTCGGACTTAAGAGCATTGTTTGCCCACTTGAGTTTGTATGACGATGGGAGTATTCTGGCAGAATTGCAAGTTAAGCCTACCTGGGTTGAGCAGATCAGAGAGAAACAGTTATTGGATGAGGTTCTGTGTTTCCAAGGTAAGGCTTGTATGCCTAAAGATGTTGAGCTGAGGCAAAAGATTCTTCAGGACGCACATAGCAGTCCTCATGCTATGCATCCTTGAGGTAGCAAGATGTATAGAGATCATAGAGAGCAGTTTTGGTGGCCTGGCTTGAAGAAAGAGGTGACAGAGTTGGTTGGGAAGTGTCTGACTTGTCAACAGGTCAAGGCTGAGCATCAGTTGCCGTCGGGTTTACTTCAGCCTGTGAAGATTCCTCAGTGGAAGTGGGAAAGGATAACCATGGATTTTGTCAGTGGGTTACCGCTTACGCCAAGCAAGAAGGATTCAGTTTGGGTAGTGGTGGATCGTCCGACTAAATCACCTCACTTTATTCCTGAGGGTTGACTACTCACTTCGTAAGTTTGGCGGTGTATGTGTCGAGATAGTAAGGTTGCATGGTGTGCCGCTTTGATAATCTCGGATAGGGATCCTGTGTTTACGCTCAAGGTTCGGAAAGCGTTGCATCGGGCCTTGGGTACTCGCTTTGATTTCAAGACGGCTTTTCACCCTCACCGACGGCGGTCAATCGAAAGGGTTATTCGGATCTTGGAAGATATCTTTGAGAGGTTGTGTCCTCGGATTTCAGAGGTAGTTGGGAGGAGTTTCTACCATTAGCCGAGTTTGCCTACAACAACGATTACTGCGAGCATCAAGATGGCACCGTATGAGGCGTTGTATGGTAGGAAATGTCGCTCACCTACGTGTTGGACGGAGTTAGGTGAACGCCAGATTGTTAGGACCCGAGTTGGTTCTGAGACCGAAAACAAGGTTAAGTTGATTAAGGCTCTCGGTTGAAGGAAGCTTCGCAGACCCGCGAAGTCTTATGCCGATCTTAAGCGGAGAGACATAGAGTTTTCTGTGGGGATCAAGTGTTTCCGAAGGTCTCGCCATGGAAGAAGGTTTTGAGGTTCTGAAAGAAAGGCAAGCTAAGTCCGAGGTTTATTGGGCCGTATAAGGTTTTGAGACGAGTGGGACCAGCATGATCGCCTTGAGTTGCCAGTGAGAGCTTAGTCGATTCACGACGTATTCCATGTTTCGATGCTTCGAGGTATCGTTCGGATCCGTCGCATGTGGTAGCGGTGGAAGAGATCGAGGTAAATCCGACTTGACTATGGAAGAGGAACCCGTGCGCATTCTAGATCGGGATGTGAAGGTTTTGCGAGGGAAGTCCGTGCCTTTGGTTAAGGAACTTTGGCGGAATCATGGCGTAGAAGAAGCCACGTGGGAACCCGAGGATATGATGAGACAAAGAATACCCGCAACTCTTCGATCGTAAATTTCGAGGTCGAAATTATTTTAAGGGGGTAGAACTGTAATATCCCGGGATAGGGGCTATTTTGTTGTTGCATGAAATTGCATGTGTTTAGTGTGCTGTGTTGCTATTTCGGTGTTTTAGGGGCTTAATTGTGGGCTAGGAGTGTGCCTGAGGGAATGGGAAAATTTTGGTTTTGGGTGTTAAGTGAAGGGAGCTGAGGAAGCTGGGGTTTAAGAATTTTAATTGATGTTTTGTTGCACAAATAAGGAGCTAGCTTAGTGGCAAAGCATGCGCTACATGGGGAAGCTTGGTGTGGCGTCATCTACTTGTGGTGGAGGTCCAGTGTTCGAGCCACAGAGTCCCCATTTTGGCTTCTTTTTGGGACGGCATGGAGGAGAGGTAGAAGGCTAGTGAAATTCTACTTGGACTTGGTCTTCACTTTCAAATGTAAGGTGGAGAGCAAAATATGGAGGAGGACTTGGTCCACTCAATTGAAATGAGTGGTGGTGAGTGTGTTTGGGGATTATGGCCGAATTGTGGGGGTGTTGGAGTGGGGGAAGTGGACGGCTTGGGTTGGTAGTGTGGTGTTGAGGTAGTGCCGAAATTTCCTTGCCAACTTAGTGCTTTTTCGGTCACTTTTGGGTGTCAAACAAGTTCTCTTTTGTCAAAAGCAACCGAGTTCCAAGAGGGTTTCTCATTCTTTTCTTCTTGGAAAACCGAAAGTTCAAGCTCTCATGTGCCGGGTTGTTTTGCCTTTTGAGTTGGTGTGGCGAAAGTTCTCAAGTATCTTCACTTCCCTTTCTTCTTCAAATTGTGTAAACCGAAAATAGTCCTCTTTTCCTCTCATATTTTCTTTTCTTTTGCTTTTGAAATCACCTTAGCCAAAACTATATCCACCAAAACACCTTCTCAAAACCGAAAGTACCTCCATTCCATCCACTTCTCTTCTTCTCAACTCTTGCCAAACTCGCTTCCATTTCATATTATCTTTTCTCTCAAAACCGAAAAGCATCTACCTTATTTTCATTTTCTTTCTTCTTTTCAAAAATCTTGGCCGAATCTTTGTTGGTGTTGGGGTTTTGCTTCAATCGTTTGGGTGTTGGTAAGCCCTTGGCCGAATGGTCATTTAGTTTCTTTCTTTCTCTTAATCGATTTGAGTTGTTTAAGAGTTGTATATGACAACTATTGATGGGTGTTATTCTCCTTTGTTAAAACTGATTGCTTGTTAGGGCATTCGGGATTTTGAAGCCACCAAGTGAGGCCTTTACCTGTTAGAGACTGGTTGGTAAGCAGTGGTAAGTGGCTATGTTATTATTGGGTTATTTATCGATTTAGTGCGATTGAGTCAAGGATGACAATGGATTAACTGTTCTTCTTTTAAGGTGTAGCCGACATAAAGGAGAACCACTGCTTGGTTCAGTTTGGTAGAAACCGATCATCTTCAAGGTAAGGGTTCTGTATTAACCCCTTTGGTTAATTGTTGTTGGCCGAATGTTATAGATGCCTAACCCCTATGTTTGGCCGATTTTAAGAGCAAGTCACTCGAGGGATTTAGATCGTTTCGTTGGGATTTTAGACTCGTATTACCAGGTGTGTAAACCAACACACCGATACCTAGTAATGTTATTAATAAACTGCTTGCTGTTAAAAACTATACCAAGATGACGGATAATTGGATACCCAAACGGGGTATGTGCACGTATCCGGGTAAGTCTAATTTATTACAAGTTCTATTATGGATACCTTGGGTATTATGATCTATGTTATGTATGCTATGAGATGTAATGCTAGATATGTTGGCATGATATGCATGACTTGTATGATATGCATGATCACATGAGTTGGTATGATGATGGGTGATATGAGTGGAGGGGGCAAATGATATTTTGTGCCGACGAGCACCAAAGTTTTGGTAACACACTTTGTGACTTTGGGTCACCGAGAGGTTTGGCACCTCCGAGGTTTGGCACCTCATTGCGACTCGTCCCCCGTGGTTAACACCACCAGTGGGTTGGCCCCACATGAGATATGGGATCGTCACTAGTGATTTGGTATCACACGATGGGTTGGCCCCATCATTCGATTATTGTGACTACGGTCACCAAAGTGGTTTGGTACCACATTTGTGTCTTTGGGACACCGAGGTTGGGCACCTCATTGCGACTCGCCCCCCGTGTGGTTTAACACCACCGTGGGTTGGCCCCACTTGAGATACGGGATCGCCTCGCTAGTGATTGGGTATCACACGATGGGTTGGCCCCATCATTGGATTTGTGACTTCGGTCACGTTGCTTGGTAGCACAAACGTGTCTTTAGGACACCGGTGGTTTGGCACCACATTGATGGATATTGTGTCTTTGGGACACCAGTGTTTTGCTAACACATTGTGACTATATGTCACCAGTGGTTTGGCACCACCAGTGGTTTGGTACCACACGGGGTAGAAAAAGGAGATACGGATGGTTAGGATCGGGTTGCATTAATTATGTTGCTATGTATGATGTGTGTTAGCATGTTGTTTCATCGGGAGCGGGATTTATACACTGAGTCATTCGACTCACCCTCTCCTTTGACATTTCAGGTGACTCGTAGACGCGGACACGGAGCCGGGATGGACTTGGGGTGCACATGCCATGCTTTAATAAAAGTCTTGCTCAGACTATTCAATTTGGGTACTTTAACTTATTTACTTTTAGTTGGGTTTTAATTTGGATTTGTAAAAGGCCTTTAAATTATGTTTTATGATGGTTATGTTTTAATTAGATTCTCAACCTGCTTAACAAATAACTTGGTATGAAATTTTACTAAAAATTTGGTAAGATAATGTTTTCAAAACTATCACGCAATGTGTTTTAAACTATACCATCGGGTATCTCACTATGTTTTGCTATAAAGTAAACTCAATGATTTTCAAACCAAACTCGATATTCTACTAAGTCAAAAATGTTTCAAAATAGCACTAAGAAACTATTGGAAATGCTAAATGAAATCAACTCGTTTTTAACTATATACTTCGGATAAGTTTTCAAAAGCTAATCAACAAGCCTACTCCAATTTTCCTCAAATTCACTATGTTTTCACCCCGCTTTTAAACGAAAAATCTGATCACTCAAAAACGTTTTTCCCCGTAACATACCAGATTCGGACGTGGTGTCCTGTCCGAGTTTGGGGTGTTACAGGTTATGTTTGGAAATGTGTATATTAGCCATGAGATGTGGCTAGATAAGTATTAGTAATATGCTTGGGTATATATATATGAAAATGTAGCATGTTTTTGCATAGCTTGATAGCTTATGAATTGGTTAAAGATATGGTAAGTATATGAATGCATTATGAGTATGTTTGATTGATCAAAGAAGTGAATATATGAAAGGAATGGATGGATAAATCATGCTTGAATGCATATGTGTTTTAGCTGTACAAATTAGTATGATTGAAATTGTAATTGTGTGTGAATGTTTGATGATTACTTTGATATGTTTTGGTTGTCAAATATTCCTGATATGAATTGGTAAATTGCTTGTAGGGATGGACCCTTTTGTGGGTGGCATTTTGGCCTTGCAAGTGGCCTGTTATACTAACACGGTTATGGCACACGGGCGTGCCTAATGGCCGTGGGAAAATGACAGTATCTAGTTAAGTGTGAACGACCTTGGCACACGGACGTGCCTGGCAGCCGTGTGATTAAGTCAGTATTTGGCCTATGAGCACACGGCCATGGTACACAGGCGTGCCTAGTGGCCGTGTGGAGAAGTCAGTATACATGCCCTGATTTGGCACGGGCAAGACACATAGGGGTGTCTGGTGTCCGTGGGAGACACACGGCCAGTCCACACGGGTCTGTGTCCTGAATAACTTAGAAAATTTTTAAGTTTTCGAGAATTTTCGTAAGTATTCGACCTAGTCCCGGCCCTATTCTAAAGCATGTTTAAGGTCTCGGTGAACAATATAAGGCCCTATTCTAAATTTTTGTAAATGTTTTCGATTTTTCGGTAACTCCTTTAACCCTAATCTGGCGACGGATACGGATTAGGGGTGTTACATGGAATTTATGGAAAAGTTAGGGGCAAAATGGTAATTTTGTCTAGTATGTAAATTGAGTCAACATGAATAAGAAATGTGATAAATTGATGTTAAATTTACTCATATAGATCTGGATAGACCGAATTTGGAGTTAGAACGAGGAAAAGAGGAAAAATGTTGGATTAGTAGATTTTACGTACACGAACATTTATCGAGGTAAGTTCATGTAACTAATTTGTGTTTATTTACATGCTTTCATTGATTGTGTTTATGTAAATTGCATAAATTTCATAAATATGTGAAATGAATACATATCAGATCAAGCCCGATAAACGAAAATGTTTAAATTAAATGATAATGCCCGATAGATGATAAAGGATAAACGATGAGATTGTTACTTATATGCTTGTAATGAATGTGGAATGTGTTCATTTGAATTATATGAATATTGTGGATGTATGAAATAATCACATGCCCGATAATGCTTGAGAAAAATGTTTAAATCTCGTTTGAATAAAATGAAAAATCGATGGATATGTGATTTCCCAAAATGAATGAGGTCCTGCATTTGTTGCTGACGGGATTTAGCTCGGACGAGTAATCCTATTGACCTCATTACAGAAAGGATTTAGCCCGAACGGGTAATCCTGATATAAGCCCTCTCGAGCATATGTTATACATTGGATTTAGCCCGGACGGGTAATCCAAATCAAGCTCTTTAAAGCATATGCCATAAAAAGGATTTAGCCTGGACTGGTAATCCTGTTGTTTATATATATGTGGCTCGAGAGTGTACTCTCTGAAGTAGTACCCTGTTTGTACCATTGAATATGAAATGACAAATTCGGATTTGTACACCACAAGTATACTACCTGTGTATCCATCGATATTTCAGATAAATTCAACGGGTAAAAGTTCTTGACATGAGAAGATATGAATAAGAAATGAGTTATTACACAAATCGGCCTGAAATAAGTGAAAATGACGATAAGTGATAATTAATATATAGAAATATGAAATGATGATATTGTACATGGAATTTATTTGATGAGTATGTACATCCCATATTATAGACTTGTACGCCTTGAGTTAACTAATCGTGACCTTGGTATTTCGAGTAATATGGGTAAAGTTCTGATATGATCTGAACTCGAGATAAACTATTATGAAATTATACTTGTAATATAAAGAGATGATTTATACATGTTAAATGAATACATGTTGTGGGAAGCATATGTGCACGAATACAGGTTAGGGGTGTTACATTTAGTGGTATCAGAGCTACGATTTAGTTGGTTTTCGGACTGAACGTAGCATATGTGGAGTCTAGAAATACATGCCATTATATAACCTGTGATAGTGTGGTATCTCCTGACTCTGATAAAAATTATTTTGCAAATAAACAGAGATGCTTTCCAACTGAGGTGATTCTGATAATGCTGAAAGTGATACTCGCAATGTTCGAGTAAAAATGTTGCTTATGAAAAAAGAGGACCTATAAAAGTATGAAATAAATGTTTTATAATGGACATGTTAGTGATAAATGTTAAGTGATATGTGTGTATTTATGAAAGTTAAATTTTGAGGCTTACGATCTCCAGCCCATCACCAGTACAGTTTTATACGATGAAAATTCACAAGATTTATATTGATTAAGTTCATAAGTGTGAAAGAAGAGTTCAAAGGCTGAATGATTAATAATGTAGTCAGAATTGAGAATGGGTTAGAAGGTAAAGATGGTATTAAAGGAGATATCAGATTTTTCTGAATATTTTTCTCAATATGTGATGTTATTGTTAAGGAAGAAGTTATTCATGAGTAATCAACTTATTCAGGTATGATATTTACAGAACGGATTAGCCAAAAATTCTTCCGAATTGACTCTTTCAGTGAATTGAATAATGTAAGATTATCGATGACTCTATTAGTCAGTAGAATAGTGATGAAATTGCAAAGATATTTGAATACAGCTGTTATAATTATGTATATTACAGCAATCTCTTCTGGGTATTCTATATGTTCTGTTATTTTCAGAGGCATATGAAATTGTGCATGTACAGATGCAATATTTATCGTATTGAAAGACTAGTAAATTATGATAGATGGAATTACTGAAAGTCTGGTTGATTCATGAGCAGTATTGCTCTATTTTACTTGGGTTGCTAATTCATCATGATTGATATAAGATTTGATGATAATGTTCATATGATATTATTATATACTTCTACTGATTGAAGCCCTGGATTGCAAATATGCAAATTTTATTGTCTTTATCACGGTTGTTTCTACTGAGTATGCATGATATTACTCTTCTGAATTTTCTCTAAGATATCATCAATCTCTTTATTATGTAAACATGGGTTATCTGTGAAAGATATTCTTTGATCGGAGTTAATTACATTTATTACCGTTATAAATATTGACTCGATCATGAAGTTTGGTGATAGAAATCACAGATTATAGAAACTGTATTACTGCATTGGTTATTATTGGGGCCACTTTCAGTTTTCCCTCTTCTAATTTGAGGTACACTATTGATAATGAAGTGTTGCTTTTTTCTATACAGTTGAAATGTCAGTCATATTATAGCACTATGGTTTTAAATCTTTCTGATGGTTGTGGCTTTGGAAAAACTCAAAGCTTCAATGTTAATAATTGAAAAAGCTACAATGATGAGCCAGTTATTACAGAAAAGAGGTAAGATTTGAATGGACCAATAAATATAAGTAAAGTTTTGACCAATTGGAAGCTCTGTTGATTAAAGCATTAATTCTGGTTCAGCCTGAATCGGGTAAGGAATTTTTTATTACAGTGATGTACTATTGAATGGGATTAGACTGTGTCTTGATACAGTAAGGCAAAGTAATAGCATGTGCTTTCAGAAAGTTAAAAAATTTACATGGAAATAATTACTCGATACATGATCTAGAATCGAAGGCTATTGTTTTTGCATTGAAATTTGACAATATTACTTGTTTGGTGAAAAATGTCATATATTCACCGATTATAAAAGTTGAGGTATTTGATGTTGCTAAAAGATTTGACTTTGAGATAGCGTATATGGCTTGAATTGTTAAAAGATTATAATTTGATAATTGAATATCACTCGGAAAGAATGAATGTGGTTATAGATATTCTGAGTAGAAAATCTCTGTATACTTTGCAAGCTATGGATACCGATTATAATTGCCTGATAATAGCTCAATTTTAGCTGAGTATAAATGTTTCTACAATAGATCAGTGAAAACCAGAAAAGTGATAATGAATAGTAAGCTAAATGAATACAGTGTGAAATAATTTCTGATTAAGAATTCCAGAATAGGTTCGATAAATGTTTGTTATTCAGAGACAGAGTCTGTGTACTAAAGAATTTGGAGCTTGTACGGAAAATTCTACATGAATGATCACAGTTGTACTATGTCTGTTTTTTTGGGGAATGATAAAATGCATAATGATTTGAAAAAGATGTATTAGTAGCTTGAAATGAAATGTGGTATTTCTGAAATTGTATTTAAATGTTGGATGTACCAGCAAGATAAGGATGAAACTTTCAGGATGGTTATAACCAGGGAAGATACTGAAATGGAAATGGGACAAAGTTACTATGAATTTTATATCGGAATTATCCCTGTTTATGAAAAAGAAAGATATGATTTGAGTAATTGTCGATTACTCGATGAAGCCTACACATTTTATCTTGGTATGAATGGATTTCTCACTTGATAGATTGCTTGAATTACCTATTTTGAGATTGTCAGATTACATGATGTGCTAGCTTCTGTTATTTCTGATAGAGATCTATAGTTCATATTCCAATTCTGAAACAAGTTACAAGAAACTATGGGTATACAGTTACATTTTAGAACCGTATGTAACACCCCTAACCCATAACCATCGTCGGTTTAGGGTTAAGAGGCATTACCAGACAATCAAAAACTTTTTCAAACATTTCATAACATATTTTGACAAATCACATCAAAGTGTCCCTTAAATAGGTCTACGAGACCTTAATCATGCTTTAGAAAGGGGCCTGGAATAAACCGAACACATACAAAAATTCTCAGAAATTTAATTTTTTTTCAAAGTTACAGAGGTCACACGCCCGTGTGGGTAGGCCGTGTGCCTCCCACAGCCTCAGAAACGCCCGTGTGTCTAAGCCGTGTCAAAACAGGGCATACATACTGACTTGTCCACACGGCCGTGGACATGCCCGTGTGCCTCACCTGTGGTCGAGCCTTACTTGCAGCACACGGCCAGTCACACGCTCGTGTGTCCAGCTCGTGGTCGAGTTTGACTTGTTTTGAAATACAACCACGAGGGACACGGTCGAGCCACACGCCCGTGTGCTCAACTGTGTGGGCAATTATAGGCAATTTTCAAGGCCAAAATGCCACCCACACTTGGGTCATCCCTACAAGAATTCATACCAATACAATTCATGTCAAAAACAACCGATTTTCCAAGCATACAAAGGCATCTCAAGCGCAACATCTTATACAACAATTAGCTCATTCTATTCACAATCATTTTCAAGTGTAATTCATCACAAACATATCATTTCTTTATAACAACCATTCATCATATATATGCTTACCTTGCATAAATGATCTTACCAATATTTTGACCATTTCTTAACCATGAAACCATACCAAAACCAAGCATCATATAGCATGAGTCATCATTCATAAAACATTTATCTAGCCATATCACATGGCTATTACATATCTCAAACATATCCCAAAAACAACTAGCCTATACATGCCATACTTAGTATATACACTTTCAAAAGGTACCAAAATAAGATGGAGTAGTGTGATGACAATCCTCGACAATCCCCGAGCCTTTCGTAGCTTTAACGATCTATAAAACAGAATAAACACACACAAAGTAAGCTTTCAGAAGCTTAATAAGCCATATACAAATAAACTTAACATATAATCATTTATAAGCATAGCAATTCAAATACATTAAAATTTTCACTTCAACACATAAATTTCTCTTTGGCTCATTTGGTTTGCCATTGCTTACCAACATATCATGCCTTGAGCATCTCCTTTGCTCATATGTCAAACATACATATAAACACACTTTATTCATTGTATCTATGTACATATTTACTCACCTTTCATGCCTATACAAAGCATGTACATCAAACGTACCTGAAATGAATATACAATTCACATAGTCATTCATTTCTTGGACTTGCCCATTGAACCATTCGGAACCAAATAGGATACTTGAAATACTCGTAATAGTCGTACAATGCCAACGTCCCAGACGTGGTCTTACATGTAACCAAATATCGATGCCACCGTCCCAGACAGGGTCTTACATGAAATCAGATACGTTGCCGATGTCCCAGACATGGTCTTACACATAAATCTCAAATCGACGCCAACGTCCAAGACGTGGTCGTACAGGATATCACATATCAGAAACCTATGTCATGACATATGTAATCCTATCTATTCCTAGGTTCTTACGGGACTTCTCGGACATTGATACATTGTCGATATTTCCTCAGATTTCATATACGAATCATCTCGAACATATTCATCACAATAGAAATTTCATCGATGCATAAATAAACCAATTCTAACGCATTTATTTGTATATCGACTTACCTCGAACTCGGTTAAGCGAACGAACTCGGCTACTCAATTAATTTCGATTTCCCACGATCTAAGTCTGTTTTATTCGGTTCTTGATCTATACATATTCAAATTTAAATCCATTTATTCACCAAATAATTCAATTCAATCAAAAACACATATTTAGGGCAATTTACAATTTAGCCCCCATATTTTCACATTTTTACATTTTAGTCCTTATTACACAAAATCAAAAAATACACAAAATTCCATATCACCCAAGCTTAGCCGAATATTCCCATGCTTAATACAAGTCCACACATTTCGTTTATTTCACATTTTAGTCCCTCAAAATATTATTTTCTCAATTAAGTCCAAATTACTCAAAATCATCAAAAATTCAAAGACAAACTACGTTAGTCTATCACATATCTTTCATAATTCATCATCAAACATCACAAAACTCATGAATTCATCAATGAGACTTTTCAAAATCTTCATCAATTCACAAAATTGAAGCATGGGTTTTGAAGAACACGAAGCAATGATCACAGAAACGTAGAAATTATCAAAAACGATCAAAATCCATACC
Organism: Gossypium sturtianum; assembly: GCA_025698515.1. NCBI lineage: Eukaryota > Viridiplantae > Streptophyta > Magnoliopsida > Malvales > Malvaceae > Gossypium > Gossypium sturtianum. Next base: position 128,893,563 of record CM046950.1, read on the forward strand.
TTAATCAAACTCTTCAGTGGCCGAACCCTAAGAAGCTTTATCTCTTTCTTTTTCTTTGATAATTCGGCAAGATGGATGATTATAATGGCTTATTTTTCATGCTTTTATTTTATTTAACATAATAATATACCTTTTACTATATTACCCTTATTATTTGACATATAAAACATATGTACAGAAGGTCATTAATGTCCACTAACCATGTTAATGGTTTAATTACAACATAAGGCCACCATATTTATAAAGACAAACACATTGGTGCTTTTAACATATAGCGTGCAATTTTGCATCTTTCACAATTAGATCCTTTTATCAAATTAAGCACCCAAACAGATAAATTAAATCACAGAAATCTCACACATGCTTAATCATATAATGCATACACAAAAAATAATATTAAAATATTTTTTTGACTCGAATTTGTGGTCCCGAAACCACTATTCCGACTAGGGTCTAAATCGGACTGTTACAATTCTCCCCCCTTAGGGATTTTCGTCCCCGAAAATCTTACCATTAAACAGGTTCGGATATTGTTGTCTCATAGTATCTTCAGACTCCTACGTAGCCTCTTCAACCCCGTGTCGATGCCATAACACTTTCACTAACGAGATTTTCTTATTTCTCAATTCTTTCACTTCACGAGCTAAGATACGAATCGGTTCTTCTTCATAAGTCATATCAGATCGGATTTCAATCTCAGACGGAGTAATCATATGTGATGGATCGAATATGTACCGATGAAGCATTGACACGTGAAATACATTATGAATCTTTTCTAGTTCTAGTGGCAACTACAAGTTATAAGCAACTGGCCCAACTCGTTCGATGATCTCATATGGTTCGATAAACCTCAGACTCAATTTGCCTTTACGTCCGAATCGGAGTACTTTTTTCCATGGAGATACTTTCAAAAACGTTTTATCACCAATCTCAAACTCAATATCTTTTCATTTCAATTCTGCATAAGATTTTTGACGATCAGACGCTGCTTTCAGACTATTACGGATTACTTTGACTTTCTGTTCAGTGTCTTTTATCAAATCGACCCCGTGTATCTTACTTTCACTGAGCTCAGTACAATACAGAGGTTTTCGACATTTGCGTCCGTACAAAGCCTAATAAGGTGCCATTTTGATGCTTGACTGAAAGCTATTATTGTATGCAAATTTGATCAATGGTAAATATTGTTCCCACTTACCATTAAACTCAATGCAACATCTCAACATATCCTCAAGTATTTGAATGACTCGCTCGGATTGACCATCCGTCTACGGGTGAAAAGCTGTACTGAAATGCAATTTCATACCTAAAGCTTCTTGCAATTTCTTCCAGAATCGTGATGTAAATCTCGGGTCTCTATCAGACACAATATCTAATGGCACTCCATGCAATCTCACAATAGCAGAAATATAAAGCTCAGATAACTTATCGAGTGAGTAATCAGATCGTACCAGAATAAAATGGGCAGATTTCGTCAATCGATCAACTACAACCCAAATTGCATCTTTCTTTCTCGGAGTCAATGGCAATCCAGAAACAAAGTCCATCGTCACTCTATCCCATTTCCATTCAGGAATCAGAATCGGTTGTAGCAAACCAGATGGAACCTGATGTTCAGTTTTAACCTGCTGATAGACTAAACATTTCGATATAAAGTCAGAGATATCTCTTTTCATACCAGACCACCAATAGTGTTGCTTCAAATCGTGATACATCTTTGTACTACCCGGATGAACAGATAGTTGACTATTATGAGCTTCATTCAAAATTAACTGTAATAACTCTGGATTTCTCGGAACACAAATTCGATCTCGAGATCTTAAACAATCATCATCATCAACTTGAAATTCAAAATCAGAATTCAAATCACACTGAACTCATTCCGCTAGCATATCATTATCACTTTTCTGAGCATCACATATTTGTAGTAAAAACAACGGTTTCGCTTTCAATTAAGCTAAAACTGAACTATCATCAGACAAGTTCAAATGAGCATTCATAGCACACAACGCAAAAGCGATGTTTTTCCTACCAAATCAACAACAACATTTGCCTTACCCGGATGATAATCTATAACAAGCTCGTAATCTTTCAATAGCTCTAACCATCTTCTCTGTAGCAGATTCAAGTCTTTCTGAGTCATCAGGTACTTTAAACTTTTATGATCTGAAAACACGTGGCATTTCTCACCGAAAAGATAATGACGCAAAATCTTTAATGCAAACACAATCGCAGCTAGTTCAAGATCATGTGTCAGATAGTTCTTTTCATGTGGCTTTAGTTGTCTCGAGGCATAAGCTATAACGTTGCCTTCCTGCATCAGAACAAACCCCAGACCATTTAACGAAGCATCACTATAAATCAAAAACTCTTTACCTGATTCAGGTTGTACCAAAACTGGAGCTTTAGTTAACAGAGTTTTCAGCTGATCAAAACTTTTTTGACATTGATCAGACCATTCAAACTTCACATCTTTCTGAAGCAATCTAGCCAACGGAGTAGCTATCATCGAGAATCCTTTTACAAACCAACGATAATAACCAGCTAATCCCAGAAAACTACGGACTCCAGACACATTCTTCGGAGGTTTCCATTCCAGAATAGCAGAAATCTTATTCAGATCAACTCGTATTCCAGAGGCTGATACAATATGTCCCAGAAAACCAACTTCTTGCAACCAAAATTCACATTTACTGAACTTTGCATATACTTACTTATCTCGTAAAGTTTGTAGCACAATTTCAGATGCTTAGCATGCTCAATCTCATCACGTGAATAAATCAAGATGTCGTCAGTGAATACCACAACAAATTGATCTAAGTACGGTCTAAAAATTCTGTTCATCAGATCCATAAAAACAGCAGGAGCATTTGTTAGTCCAAAAGGCATAACTAAAAACTCATAATGACCGTACCTCGTTCTGAAAGCAGTTTTTGGAATGCCTGAATTTTTTACACGCAACTGAAAATATCCCGATCTCAGATCTATCTTTGAAACTACAGTGGCTCCTTTCAACTGATCAAACAAATCATCAATTCTAGACAAAGGATATTTATTCTTTATAGTTACCTTGTTCAACTGACGATAATCAATACACATTCTCATCGTGCCATCTTTCTTTTTCACAAACAGAATAGGAGCACCCCAAGGTGAGAAACTCGGTCTTGCAAACCCTCTGTCAGTCAACTCTTGCAACTGTGATTTTAACTTTTTCAACTCTATTGGTGTAATTCTATACGGAGCTATCGAAATAGGAGTTCTTCCCGGTAACAAATCAATACCAAATTCAACTTCACGTATCGGAGGTAATCCCGACAATTCTCCAGGAAATACGTCAGGGAATTCACAAACCACTGGCACTGATTCAACTTTCTTTTCAGTTACTTACGAATCAATCACAAGCAAAATAAGCTTCATAACCCTTTTTCAAATAATTATGAGCTTTCATCACTGATATCACAGCAGGTAACCCATTCAAATCATTAGACTCGATCCGAACTATTTCATCATTCTGACATCTTAAATCAATAGTTTTTCTTTTGCAATTCAAAACAGCATCATGCAACGTTAACCAGTCCATACCCAAAATTATATCAAACTCATCAAATGGTAATAACGTCAGATCAGCCGCAAAACAAACATCTCAAAACATCAACGGACAGTTCTTGCATACTTTATCAATCAGGACACTTTTACCTAAGGGGTTTGATACTCTAATAATAAATTCAGTAGACTCTACAGGCAAAGTCTTACTGGATACAAAGTTCATGCATATATACGAGTGAGTAGAACCTGGGTCTATCAATGCAATCACAGAAGTATCATAAAGAGTAAATGTACCCATTATAGCATCCGGAGATGAAGCTTCCTCACGAGCTCAGATGGCATATGCTCTGGCAGGCGCTCTAGCTTCAGATCTCGCAATAGTGTCTTTCGTAGTTCTCTGACTACCACTAACATTTCTTGCATTTCGGGAAGGTCTACCTCTCGCTGAAACATTATCAGATCTCGGATTCTGAACAATCTCTTGGTCAACAGACTCTAGGCAGTCTCGGATAAAATGATCTAAATATCCACATCTGAAACAAGCTCGATCATTCAATCTACAACTACCTGGATGTCTTTTACCACAGTGCTTACATTCAGGTTGCTCAGATCAGACATTTCCCACACTAGCCATCGATGTAGCTGAAGCTTTAGAATTCGACTGTGATCTAGCTCGATCTCTCGAATTCGAATGTCCCACATTAGTTCTGGAACGGCTATGTTCATCTTTAAATTTATTTGAAGTAGACTGAAATGATTTGCTTGAAAATCTCTTCCTCGTATCTCTGACTTCAGACTCAACTTTTCTTTTGTCTTTCCTAAGTGCCTCAGCTTTGCACGCTCGATCAACAAGCACAACAAATTCTTTTATTTCCAGAATTCCCACTAACAAGCGAATATCTTCATTCAAGCCATCTTCAAATCTTTTGCACATTATTGCCTCAGTTGATACACATTCCCGAGCATACTGACTTAATCTCACGAACTCTTTTTCATACTCAGTAATAGACATGCGACCCTGTTTCAGTTCCAAAAACTCTTTTCGTTTCTGATCAATAAATCTCTGACTGATGTATTTCTTTCGGAACTCAGACTGAAAGAAATCCCATATAACTCATTCTTTCGGAACAACAGAAATCAAGGTCTTTCACCATTGGTAAGATGCGTCTCGTAGCAAAGAAACAACACATTTCATGCATTCTTCAGGAGTCAATGACATTTAATCAAATACTCAGATAGTGTTCTCTAGCCAAAACTCGGCTTTCTCAACATCGTCATCACTGGTGACCCTGAACTCTTCAGCCCCATACTTATGAATTTTATCGATCGGAGGTTTGTTCAACAGATTCAAGATCATAACCGGAGGTATAGCAGAAGTCTAAGGAGGATTAGATGGGGTTGAAGGTTGTGAAACAGCCGAATTAGTTCTTACATACTGAGTGAACCACTCATTCATCATTTGGAAGAAAGCTTGTTTAGCCCCTCCCTCTTGACCGCTAGTAGCCGGTCTCGAATCAGATGGCGCTATCCCTTTAGCGGGAGCAGGCACATTACTTTCAATGTCATCAGCTATAGCTCTTTCGGGATCTATTACTATTACGAAAACACATTTTACACGTCAGGATTCATCACACTATCACATTTCATATATATGGAATGTATAGCTAGACTCTCACACGCTACGTTAGTCCGAGAATCGACTAAACCGTAGCTTTGATACAAATCAAATGTAATACCCCTAACCCATAACCATCGTCGGTTTAGGGTTATGAGGCATTACCGAACAATCAGAAACTTTTTCAGACATTTCATAACATATTTTGACAAACCACATCAAAGTGTCCCTTAAATAGGTCTACGAGACCTTAATCATGCTTTAGAAAGGGGCCGGGACTAAACCGAATACATACATAAATTCTCGAAAATTTAAAAATTTTTCAAAGTTACAAAGGTCACACGCCCATGTGGGCAGGCTGTGTGCCTCCCACAGCCTCAGACACGCCCGTGTGTCTAAGCCGTGTCAAAGCAGGGCATACATACTAACTTGTCCACACGACCGTGGACACGCCCGTGTGGCTCACCCGTGGTCGAGCCTGACTTGCACCACAAGGCTAGTCACATGCCCGTGTGTCCAGCCCGTGGTCAAGTCTGACTTGTTTTGAAATACAACCACGAGGGACATGGTCGAGCCACACGCCCTTGTGCTCAACTGTGTGGGCAATTATAGGCCATTTTCAAGGCCAAATGCCACCCACACTTGGGTCATCCCTACAAGCATTCATACCAATACAAATCATGTCAAAAACAACCAATTTTCCAAGCATACAAAGGCATCTCAAGCACAACATCTTATACAACAATTAGCTCATTCTATTCACAATCATTTTCAAGTGTAATTCATCACAAACATATCATTTCCTTATAACAACCATTCATCATATATATGCTTACCTTGCATAAATGATCTTACCAATATTTTGACCATTTCTTAACCATGAAACCATACCAAAACCAAGCATCATATAGCATGACTCATCATTCATAAAACATTTATCTAGCCATATCACATGGCTATTACATATCTCAAACATATTCCAAAAACAACTAGCCTATACATGCCATACTTAGTATATACACTTTCAAAAGGTACCAAAATAAGATGGAGTAGTGTGATGACGATCCTCGACAATCCCCGAGCCTTTCGTAGCTTTAAAGATCTATAAAACAGAACAAACACTCACAAAGTAAGCTTTCAAAAGCTTAGTAAGCCATATACAAATAAACCTAACATATAATCATTTATAAGCATAGCAATTCAAGTACATTAATATTTTCATTTCAACACATAAATTTCTCTTTGGCTCATTTGGTTTGCCATTGCTTACCAACATATCATGCCCTGAGCATCTCTTTTGCTCATATGTCAAACATACATATAACACACTTTATTCATTGTATCTATGTACATATTTACTCACCTTTCATGCCTATACAAAGCATGTACATCAAACGTACCTGAAACGAATATACAATTCACATAGTCATTCATTTATCGGACTTGCCCGTTGAACCATTCGAAACCAAATAGGATACCTGAAATACTCGGAATAGTCATACAATGCCAACATCCCAGATGTGGTCTTACATGTGACCAAATATCGATGCCACTGTCCCAGACATGGTCTTACACGAAATCAGATACGATGCCGATGTCCCAAAAATGGTCTTACACGTAAATCTCAAATCGACGCAAATGTCCCAGACGTGGTCTTACACGATATCACATATCAAAAACCTATGTCATGACATATGTAACCCTATCTATTCCTAGGTTCGCACGGGACTTCTCGGACATTGATACATTGTCAATATTTTCTCGAATTTCATATACGAATCATCTCGAACATATTCATCACAATAGAAATTTCATCGATGCATAAATAAACCAATTCTAACGCATTTATTTGTATATCGACTTACCTCGAACTCGGTTAAGCGAACGAACTCGGCTACTCAATTACTTTCGATTTCACACGACCTAAGTCTATTTTCTTCGGTTCTTGATCTATACATATTCAAATTTAAATCCATTTATTCACCAAATCATTCAATTCAATCCAAAAACAAATATTTAGGGCAATTTACAATTTAGCCCTCCTATTTTCACATTTTTACATTTTAGTCCTTATTACACAAAATCAAAAAATACACAAAATTTCATATCACCCAAGCTCAGCCGAATATTCCAATGCTCAATACAAGTCCACACATTTCGTTTATTTCACATTTTAGTCCCTAAAAATATTATTTTCGCAATTAAGTCCAAATTACTCAAAATCATCAAAAATTCAAAGACAAACTATGCTAATCTATCACATATCTTTCATAATTCATCATCAAACATCACAAAACTCATGAACTCATCAATGACACTTTTCATAATCTTCATCAATTTAGAAAATTGAAGCATGGGTTGTAACACCCCTAACCCGTACCCGTCGCCGAATTTGGGTTAAAGGTATTACCAGACAGATCGAAAACGTTTACAGACATTTCGTAATACAAGTCATCGATTGCAATCACTGTGTCCCTTAGATAGGTCACCGAGACCTTAAGCATGCTTTAGAGGAGGGTCGGGACTAAACAGAACACATACAAAAATTCTCAAAAATTTAAAACTTTTTAAACACTGCAGAGGTCACACGCCCGTGCAGTCAGGCCGTGTGCCTCCCACGGCTACTAGACACACCCATGTGTCCTGGCCGTGCCAAAATAGGGCATGTATACTGACTTATCCCCACGGACACCAGGCACGCCCGTGTACCATGGCCGTGTACTCTTATGCTATATACTGACTTAATCCCACGGTCACTAGGCACGCCCGTGTGTCACAACCGTGTCTGCTTAATAGGCCCTTTGCAAGGTCAGTATGCCACCTACACTTGGGTTTACCCTACAAGCTAAATACCAATTCATTTTATGTACAATTTACAACCAAATACATGTCAAATGATCAACAATTCTTCACAACCAAACTCATTTCTAATCATGCCAATTTGCATAACTAAATCATACATATACATAAGCATGGTTTAACCACATTTACCCTTCATAGAAACATTCTTTTGATCAAACATGCATACTCATAATGCATTCATATGCTTATCATAACTTTGACTAATTCACTAGCTATCAAACCATACCAAACAAAGCATTATATAACACATTTACTCATGCATATTACCAACACTTATTAAGCCACATCTCATGGCTACTTTATACACATTTCAAAGATAATCCAAAGTGACTAGCCTATACATGCCATATCTAGCTATATACATTTCCAAAAGATACCAAAATGAGCTTAGGTAGTGTGATGATGATCCTCGACGGTCCCCGAGCCTTCAGTAGCTTTGACGATCTATAAAACAGAGCAAACACACACAGAGTAAGCTTTCAAAAGCTTAGTAAGCCATATACAAATAAACTTAGCATAAAATGCATATAACCATATTGGCACAATGACATTATTGGTTCTCAAAGCCAATTTATCACATAAATTCTTTGGCTCACTTGCTTAGCCATATCTGACCAATTCCTTCAACTCAAATATCACACATACACATGGCTCATTAAAGCATAACTTCTCATATAATCTCATCATTTCATATACATAATCATCATAGTAAGTTCATATAGATACTTACCTTTCATACACACTTAGTGTACATACCAAACGTACCTGAAACGGATATACAATTAACATAGTCATTTGTATCTCAGATTTGCCCTTTGAACCGTTCAGAATCTAATAGGATACTCAGAGTGCTCAGAATGGTCGTACAATGCCAACGTCCCAGACGTGGTCTTACATGTAATTAGATATTAATGCCACTGTTCCAGACAGGGTCTTACACGAATCAAATACGATGCCGATGTCCCAGACATGGTCTTACACGTAAATCTCATATCGATGCCAACGTCCTAGACGTGGTCTTATACGAAATCTCTTATCGATGCCAACGTCCCTGACGTGGTCTTACACGAAACCTCGAATCAACGCCAACGTCCCAGACGTGGTCTTACATGATAACGCATAATAGAAACCTATGTCATGACATACGTAATTCCTATATATTCCTAGGTTCGTATGGGACTGCATGGACTTTATCAGTTTATCGACTTATTAGCCAACTCAAATTTCACATACATTCCATCTCTATGGATAATCATAGTATTTCACATATCATATACATTCAAATAATTCAATGCAAATACATTTATTTGTATATCGACTTACCTTAGATTCGGATATCCGTTTGGACTCGGTTATTCGATTAATTTTCATCGGATAGCCGAATCTCCCTAGGGACTATACAAGTCCATACTTTTCATCAAATTTACAATTTAGTCCTCCAGAATAATATTTTCTCAATTGAGTCCAAAATACTCAAATTTAACAAAACTTCAAATACAAACTATGATAATCAAACACATATCTTTCATTTTTCATCATCAAACATCATAAAACACATGAATTCATCAAAGGCTCATTTCCAAAACATCATCAAATCTCAAAATTAAGGCATGGGTTACAAAGTATACGAAGCAACGATTACAGAAACGTAGAAATTATCAAAAACGGATCAAAAACATACCTTGAATTTAAGCCTTAAAGTAACCGAATATATATAAAACTCAAACCCTTGCTTTCTTCCTTTTAATAATCGGTGGATGAAGATAAAAGATGATGATATTTTGGCTTTTGTTTTTGTTTAATAACATTTTATTAATTCTTTACCATATTAACCCTTTTAAAACAAATAAGAAAAATGCATAAACCATGTACAAAACTGTCCATTAACAATCCACTATCTTAAAAGTGGTTTAATTGCCTCATAAGGCCACAACATTCAGAAGCCACAACATATAGGTACTTTAACAAATAGCATGCTAGTTTGCATTTAATGCAATTTAACCCTTTTCTCAAATTAAGCACACAGACGGAAAAATTAACTTACGGAACTTTAACACATGCTTAATCACATATCAAAGACACAGAAAATAATATTAAAATATTTTACTGACTAAGATTTGTGGTCCCGAAACCACTTTATTCGACTAGGGTCTAAACTCGATCAAGTACAATTCTCCCCTTAGGGATTTTCGTCCCCAAAATCTTACCATTAAATAGATTTGGATATTGTTGTCTCATTGAATCTTCAGACTCCCACGTAGCCTCTTCTATTTCGTGTCGATACCGCAACACTTTCACTAACGGATCGGCTCTTCTTCATAAGTCATATCAGATTGGATTTTAATTTCAGACGGAGCAATCACATGTGACGGATCGGATCGGTATCTACGGAGCATCGAAACATGGAATACATTGTGTATATTTTCTAACTCGGACGGCAACAACAATCTATACGCAACAGGTCCAACACGCTCAATGATCTCATACAGTTCAATGAATCTTGGACTCAACTTGCCTTTACGTCCGAATCAGAATACTTTCTTCCACGGAGATACTTTCAAAAACACTTTGTCGCCAATCTCAAATTCAATATCTTTTCATTTCAAGTCCGCATAAGACTTCTGACGATCAGACGCTGCTTTTAGACTATCATGGATTACTTTCACTTTCTGTTCAGTGTCTTTGATCAGATCAATCCCGTGAATCTTATTTTCATTGAGCTCGGTCCAATACAGAGGTGTACGACATTTGCGTCCGTATAAAGCTTCATAAGGTGCCATTTTAATGCTCGACTGAAAACCGTTGTTATATGCAAATTCAATCAGTGATAAGTACTGTTTCCACGTACCGTCAATCTCAAGAATGCAGCATCTCAACATATCCTCGAGAATCTGAATGATCCGCTCAGATTGACCATCCATTTGCGGATGAAAAGCTGTACTGAAATGTAGTTTTGTGCCCAAAGCTTCTTGAAATTTCTTTTAGAATCGCAATGTAAATCGCGGATCTCTATCAGACACAATGGCCAATGGCACTCTGTGCAATCTCACAATTTCAGAAATGTAAAGTTCAGCTAATTTTTCACATGAAAAATCAGATCGTACAGGAATAAAATGGGCAGATTTCGTCAATCGATCTACTACAACCCAAATAGTATCTTTCTTTCTCAGAGTCAGAGGCAATCCAGAAATAAAATCCATCGTCACTCTATCCCATTTCCACTCGGGAATCAGAATCGGTTGTAGCAAACCAGATGGAACCTGATGTTCAGCCTTAACTTGCTGACAGCTTAAAAATTTCGACACAAAGTCAGAAATATCTCCTTTCATACCGAACCACCAATAGTGTTGCTTCAGATCATGGTACATCTTTGTACTTCCCGGATGAAAAGATAAACGACTGTTATGAGCTTCGCTTAATATCAACTGAAATAACTTTGAGCTTCTCGAAACACAGATTCAATCTTGAAATCTCAAGCAATCATCATTATCAACTCGAAATTCAAAATCAAAATTCGGATCACACTGAGATTGTCTTGCTATTATTTCATTATCAACTTTTTGAGCATCAACTATTTGTTGTAAAAATATCGGTTTTGCTTTCAATTCAGCTATCACTGAACTATCATCAGACAGATCTAATTGAGCATTCAGAGCACGTAGTACAAACAATGATTTCCTACTCAGTGCATCAGCAACGACATTTGCTGAACCCGGGTGATAATCTATCACAAGGTCATAGTATTTCAACAACTCTAACCATCTTCTTTGTCGTAGATTTAAATCTTTCTGGGTCATCAGATATTTCAGACTTTTATGATCTGAAAACACATGACATTTCTCACCGAACAGATAATGACGCCAAATCTTTAATGCGAAAACAATCCCAGCTAGCTCAAGATCGTGTGTCGGATAGTTCTTTTCATGAGGCTTCAACTGTCTCGAAGCATAAGCTATTACTTTGCCTTCCTGCATCAAAACACATCCCAGACCATTCAACGAAGCATCACTGTAAATCACAAACTCTTTACCCGATTCTGGCTGTTTTAACACTGGAGCTTCAGTTAACAGAGTTTTAAACTGATCAAATATTTTCTAACATTTATCGGACCATTCAAATCTCACATCTTTCTGAAGCAATTTAGTTAACGGAGTAGCTATCATCGAAAAGCCTTTTACGAATCTGCGGTAATAACCAGTAAGTCCCAGAAAACTACGAACTTTAGACACATTCTTCAGAGGTTTCTAATCCAGAATAGCAGAAATTTTGCTCGGATCAACTCGTATTCCAGAGGCCGATACAATATGTCCCAGAAAACTGACTTCACGCAACCAGAATTCACATTTGTTGAATTTCGCATATAATTATTTTTCTCGTAGAGTTTGCAACACAATTCTCAGATGCTCAGTATGTTCAGTTTCATCCCATTAATAAATCAGAATGTCGTCTATGAATACAACAACAAATCGATCTAGGTACGGTCTGAAGATTCTGTTCATCAGATCCATAAAAACAGCAGGAGCATTCGTTAGTCCGAAAGGCATAACTAAAAACTCATAATGTCCATACCTCGTTCTGAAAGAAATTTTTGGAACGTCTGAGTCTTTTACTCTCAGCTGGTAGAAACCCGACCTCAGATCTATCTTTGAAAACACAGTGGCTCCTTTTAGCTGATCAAACAAATCATCAATCCTAGGCAACAGATATTTATTCTTTATGGTTACTTTATTCAACTGACGATAATCAAAGCACATTCTCATCGTACCATCTTTCTTTTTCACAAATAGAACGGGAGCACCCCAAGGCGAGAAACTCGGTCTGTCGAGCCCTTTGTCAGTTAATTCTTGTAGCTGTGACTTGAACTCTTTCAACTCTGTTGGTGCCATTCTATATGGAGCTATCGAAATAGGTGTCGTGCTGAAAAATGATCAATACCAAATTCAACTTCACGTGTCGGAGGCAATCCCGGAGATAATTCTTCAGAAATACATCGAAAACTCACAAACAAGCGCATCGATTCAACTTTCTTTTTTCGACACTTTTGAATCAATCACATAAGCAAAATAAGGTTCGTAACCCTTTTTCATATAACTCTGAGCTTTCAACACAGATATCATAGCAGGCAATCAATTTAAATCATTCGACTCAATACGAACTATTTCACCATTCTGATGACTCAAATCAATAGTCTTTCTTTTATAGTTCACAACAGCATCATGTAATGTCAACCAGTCCATACCCAGAATTATATCAAACTCATCAAACGGTAATAGCATCAGATCAGTAGGGAAACAGATATCTCGAAACATTAACGGACAGTTCTTGCATATTTTGTCAACAATGACACTTTTACCTAAGGGGTTCGATAATTTTATAACAAACTTAGTAGATTCTACAAGAAAAGTCTTACTGGATACCAAATTCATGCATATATACGAATGAGTAGAACCAGGGTCTATCAATGCAATCACAGAAGTATCATAAAGTGTAAATGTACTAGTTATAACATCAGGAGATGAAGCTTCCTCACGAGCTCAGATGGCATAAGCTCTGGCAGGCGCTCTAGCTTTAGATCTCGCAACAATATCTCTCGTAGTTCTCTGACTACCACTGACATTTCTTGTATTTCGCAAAGGTCTACCTCTCACTGGACCATTATCTGATCTCGGATTCTGAACAGTCTCTGGCTCAACAACTCTGGGCAATCACGAATGAAATGATCTAACGATCCACATCTGAAACAAGCCCGGTCATTCACTCTACAAATTCCTGGATGTCTTTTACCACAATGCTTACCCTCAGGTCGTTCGAATCGAACATTTCCAACACTAGCTCTTTCGAGTTGCGGAGTTTTGGAGCTCATTTGTGATCTAGCTCGATCTCTATTCAAATGTCCCACATTAACTCTTGAACGGCTTTGTTCATCTCTGGAATTTCTTTGATGTTGACTGAAATGATCTACTCTGAAATCTCTTTCTCACATCTTTAGCTTCAAACTCAGCTTTCCTTTTATCTTTCCCGAGGGCTTCGGCTTTGCACGCTCGATCAATAAGTAGCACAAACTCTTTTATTTCCAGAATCACAACAAGTAAACAGATGTCTCCGTTAAGACCATCTTCAAATCTTTTGCACATTATTGCCTCGGTGGATACACATTCACGAGCATACTGACCCAGTCTCACGAATTCTCGTTCGTATTCAGTAACAGACATACGACCCTATTTCAAGTTTAGAAATTCCTTTCATTTCTGATAAATGAATCTCTCACTAATGTATTTCTTTCAAAACTCAATCTGAAAGAAGTCCCATGTCACCCGTTCTTTCGAAACAACAAAAATCAGAGTTTTCCACCACTGATTGGCCGCATCTCATTACAAAGAAACTACACACTTTATACATTCATCGGGACTGAGTGACATTTCATCAAATACCCAGATTGTGTTTTCTAACAAGAATTCAACTTTCTCAGCATCGTCATCACTGGTAGCCCTGAACTCTTCAGCCCTATATTTACGAATTTTGGCAACCGGAGGCTTGTTCAAAAGATTCAGATTCATAGTCGGAGGCATAACAGATCTCTGAGGGTGATTAGGCGGGGGCGGAGGTTGTGAAACAGTTTGGTTATTTCTCACGAATTGAGTGAACCACTCACTCATCATCTGGAAGAAAGCTTGTTGAGCTTTTCCCTCTTGACCGCTCGTAGCCGGTCTCGAATCAGATGGCGCTGTCCCTTGCGCTGGAGCAGGCGCATTGCTTTCTACATCATCAGCTACGGCTCTTTCGGGATCCATTGCTATACGAAAATCACATTTTATACGTCAGGATTCATCACACTATCACAATTCAGATATATGGCATGTATAGCTAAACTCTGACATGCTACATTAGTCCAAGAATCGACTAAACCGTAGCTCTGATACCAACCAAATGTAACACCCCTAACCCGTATCCGTTGCCGGATTAGGGTTAAAGGTATTACCGGATAGATCGGAAATGTTTACAGACATTTCGTAATACAAGTCATCGATTGTAATCACTGTGTCCCTTAGATAGGTCACCGAGACCTTAAGCATGCTTTAGAGGAGGGTCGGGACTAAACTAAACACATACAAAAATTCTCAGAAATTTAAAACTTTTTGAACACTGCAGAGGTCACAAACCCGTGCAGTCAGGCCGTGTGCCTCCCACAGCTACTAGACACACCTATGTGTCCTGGCCGTGCCAAAACAGGGCATGTATACTGACTTATCCCCACGGCCACTAGGCACGCTCGTGTACCATGGCCGTGTACTCTTATGCTATATACTGACTTAATCCCACGGTCACTAGGCACGCCCGTGTGCCACAACCGTGTCTGCTTAACAGGCTCTTTGGAAGGTCAATATGCCACCTACACTTGGGTTTACCCTACAAGCTAAATACCAATTCATTTTATGTACAATTTACAACCAAAGACATGTCAAATGATCAACAATTCTTCACAACCAAACTCATTTCTAATCATGCCAATTTGCACAACTAAATCATACATATACATAAGCATGGTTTAACCACATTTACCCTTCATAGAAACATTCTTTTCATCAAACATGCATACTTATAATGCATTCATATGCTTACCATAACTTTGACTAATTCACTGGCTATCAAACCATACCAAACAAAGCATTATATAACACATTTACTCATGCATAATACCAACACTTATTAAGCCACATCTCATGGCTACTTTATACACATTTCAAAGATAATCCAAAGTGACTAGCCTACACATCCTATATCTAGCTATATACATTTGCAAAAGATACCAAAATGAGCTTAGGTAGTGTGATGATGATCCTCGACGGTCCCCGAGCCTTCAGTAGCTTTGACAATCTATAAAACAGAGCAAACACACACAGAGTAAGCTTTCAAAATCTTAGTAAGCCATATACAAATAAACTTAGCATAAAATGCATATAACCATATTGGCACAATGACATTATTGGTTCTCAAAGCCAATTCATCACATAAATTCTTTGGCTCACTTGCTTAGCCATATCTTACCAATTCCTTCAACTCAAATATCACACATACACATGGCTCATTCAAGCATAACTTCTCATATAATCTCATCACTTCATATACATAATCATCATAGTAAGTACATATAGATACTCACCTTTCATACACACTTAGTGTACATACCAAACATACCTGAAACAGATATACAATTCACATAAACATTTGCATCTCAGATTTGCCTCTTGAACCGTTCAGAATCTAATAGGATACTCAGAGTGCTCGAAATGGTCGTACAATGCCAACGTCCCAGACGTGGTCTTACATGTAATCAGATATCGATGCCACTATCCCAAATAGGGTCTTACATGAATCAAATACGATGTCGATGTCCCAGACATGGTCTTACACATAAATCTCATATCGATGCCAACGTCCCAGACATGGTCTTACACGAAATCTCTTATCGATGCCAATGTTCCTGACGTGGTCTTACACGAAACCTCGAATCAATGCCAACGTCCCAGACGCGGTCTTACATGATAACACATAACAGACACCTATGTCATGACATACGTAATTTCTATATATTCCTAGGTTCACACGGGACTTCATGGACTTTATCAGTTTATCGACTTATTAGCCAACTCAAATTTCACATACATTCCATCTCAATGGATAATCATAGTATTTCACATATCATATACATTCAAATAATTCAATGCAAATACATTTATTTGTATATCGACTTACCTCAGATTC
The DNA here is from genome assembly GCA_025698515.1 of Gossypium sturtianum. NCBI lineage: Eukaryota > Viridiplantae > Streptophyta > Magnoliopsida > Malvales > Malvaceae > Gossypium > Gossypium sturtianum. The sequence goes on from CM046950.1 coordinate 128,910,349, forward strand.
GGATATCCGTTCAGACTCGGTGATTCGACTACTTTCGCTTTCCCACGATCTAAGTCCGATTTATTCAATTCTTGATCTATATATATTCAAATGTAATCCATTTATTCACTACTTCACTCAATTCAATCCAAACATACATATAGGGAAATTTGCAATTTAGCCCTCACATTTGCACATTTTATCAATTTAGTCCATTTTTCTCAAAACATCAAATATACACAATTTGTTCCCACACATGCATAGCCGAATCTCCATAGGGACTATACGAGTCCATACTTTTCATCAAATTCACAATTTAGTCCTCCAAAATAATATTTTCTCAATTGAGTCAAAATACTCAAATTTAACAAAACTTCAAATACAAACTATGATAATCAAACACATATCTTTCATTTTTCATCATCAAACATCATAAAACACATGAATTCATCAAAGGCTCATTTCAAAAACATCATCAATTCTCAAATTTAAGGCATGGGTTACAAAGTATACGAAGCAACGATTATAGAAACGTAGAAATTATCAAAAACGAATCAAAAACATACCTTGAATTTAAGCCTTAAAGTAACCGAATATATATAAAACTCAAACCCTTGCTTTCTTCCTTTTAATAATCAGTGGATGAACACAAAAGATGATGATATTTTGGCTTTTGTTTTTGTTTAATAACATTTTATTAATTCTTTACCATATTAACCCTTTTAAAACAAATAAGAAAAATGCATAAACCATGTACAAAACCGTCCATTAACAATCCACTATCTTAAAAGTGGTTTAATTGCCTCATAAGGCCACAACATTCAAAAGCCACAACACATAGGTACTTTAACAAATAACATGCTAGTTTGCATTTAATGCAATATAACCCTTTTCTCAAATAAAGCACACAGACGGACAAAATAACTTATGAAACTTTAACACATGCTTAATCACATATCAAAGACGCAAAAAATAATATTAAAATATTTTAATAACTCGGATTTGTGGTCTCGAAACCATTGTTTCGACTAGGGTCTAAACAGGACTGTTACATGGGTTTTGAAGAACACGAAGCAACGATAACAGAAACGTAGAAATTATCAAAAACCAATCAAAATCCATACCTTAATCAAACTCTTCAATGGTCGAACCCTAATAATCTTTATTTCTTTCTTTTTCTTTGATAATTCGACAAGATGGATGATGATAATGGCTTACATTTCATGCTTTTATTTTATTTAACATAATAATATACCTTTTACTATATTACCCTTATTATTTAACATATAAAACATATGTAAACAAGGTCATTAATGTCCACTAACCATGTTAATGGTTTAATTACAACATAAGGCCACCACATTTATAAAGACATAACACATTGGTGCTTTTAACATATGGCATGCAATTTTGCATCTTTCAAAATTAGATCCTTTTATCAAATTAAGCACCCAAACAGATAAATTAAATCACAGAAAGTTCACACATGCTTAATCATATAATGCAGACACAAAAAATAATATTAAAATATTTTTTTGACTAAGATTTGTGGTCCCGAAACCACTATTCTGACTAGGGTCTAAACCGGACTGTTACACCATATTTCATTTTCAAACGGATGATCAATCTAAACATATGATTTAGATTTTGGAAGATATTCTTCAATGTTGTGTACTTGAATTTGAAGGTAAATGAGAAAAGTATTTGCTTTGTGTTGAATTTTCTTATTATAATAGTTAACAGTCAAGTACAAAATTATACTGTACGAGGCTTTATATGGTCACAAATGTAAAACTCCGGTGTTTTGGATAGAGTTCAGTGAGAAAAGATACATGTAGAAGGTTTAATTCTTTGAAATCGAAGAAAGGTGGAAGTGATTTGAGACAATTTAAAAACAGTATTTGATCGTCAGAAATATGATGTGGATCTAAAATTAAAAAGAAATAGAGTTTCTAATGGTAACAAGGTATTTCTGAAAATTCACCATGAAAGAGAGTTAGTTAGATTGGCTGTTCAGGCAAAATTAAGTCCGCGGATTATTGGGTAATATATGATCATTGAAAAGAATCGGACCTGTTGCATGTTGATTAGTATTATTATCAGAGATCGAAAAAATTCACAATGCTTTTCATGTGTATATGTGTTACGACAGTATCGATCGGACCCATCATCTGTTATATCTCTGATAGATATTGAAATTCAGCTTGACATTACTTACAGTGAGCGACTGGTTGAAATTCTTGCAGGTGAAGTGAAAGAAACAAAAAAAAAAGGTAGCTTTAGTAAAAGTTCTTTGACAATGATACGATATAGGGAAAGCTACATGGGAACCGGAAGAAATCATCAGAAAGTAATATCTGAATCTCATTACTAGTAAAATTTTCGTGGATGAAATTTCTTTAAGGGGGAGAGTTGTAACAACCCAATTTCAGTGAAATCGGAACAGTGGTTTCGGGACCACAAATCTGAGCCGAAAATAAAAATTATTTTTATTTTATTTTATGGTCCGTAATATGATAGAAATGTCATGTGAGAATTTTGATAAGAAAATTTTACCAATTATGTGCTTAATTACGAGAAGGACTAAATTGCATAAAATGCAAAAGTTGAATTCTAGTAGCTATAAGGATTAAATAGCTATGGAATTCAAAACATAAGGTCATTATATGGTAATTAGACCATAAATAAAAAGTATGTAAATATTTTGGTGACTCATCCATGGAAATTTAGAAAAAGGGCAAGGACTAAATTGGATAGTGAAATATTTTAATTAATTAAAAGATGATAAAAAAAAATATCATCTTATTTTTCTCATCTTCTTCCCCAAAAATTGATGAAAACCCTAGGAGAGAGAGAAGAAACTTTCATAGCCAAATTGGGTAAGTTTCCTTCTCCCGTTTTTAGTAATTTTGATATTCTTAAAACCGAGATAGCCTAATCTATCTATTTGGGGGATTAATTTGAAAAGTTATCAAGGTATGAAATTTGGCTCGTGAATGAATATGTTGAAAATTAGAAATTTATGGTAGAATGTAACGCCCCTAACCCGTATTCGTCGCCGGACGAGGGTTAAGAGGCATTACCGGACATATCGGAATATATTATAAACATTTCATTAACATCAAACATTCACAACCATTCCATAGTGAAATATACACATAAAGTCCCTTTTGAAGGTCTATGAGACCTTAAACCTACATTGGAGAGGGGTCGGGAATAAACCGAACACATACAATTTTTTTTTAAATTTAAACATTTTTTAAACTTACAGAGGTCACACGCCCATGTGGACCGGCCGTCTGCCTCACACGGCCACAAGACACTCCCATGTCTAAGACCGCTTGAAACAGGGCATACATTCTGACTTGCACCACACGGCTGAAGACACGCCCATGTGTTTGGCCCGTTTGTAACACTGACTTGATTCACACGGCTTGTCACATGCCCGTGTGTTTGGCCCATGTGCAAGTCTGACTTGCTTTGAATTGGAGCAGTGAAGGACACAATAGAGACACACGCCCATGTGCTCAACCGTGTGGGCAATTATAGGCCATTTGCAAGGCCAAATTGCCACCCATTTTGAGTCATACCTACAAGCATCAAACAAGGACCAATTCATACTCCAAAGGCAGCCAAAACATACTAAATTATGCGCAATTTGACCCATAACAACATCATTCATTTCTATAAACAAAATCCAACTCAATCATACCAATTTCAAATACCAACTTCACATCAAAAACATGTGATTCATACATCATATAAATCCATTTCAATTCATATCATTTCTCACCATTTCAATTTCCCAAAATTAACCATGAAACCCACCAACTTAACTATTCATGAGCACATCAAAACATACCAACTTTTGCATCACATAGCATGGACTAAACTCACCCATAATCACATTCATTATCAAGCCAAATCACATGGCTATATATATACATGTCCCAAAACATATCTTAACCTATCTAGCCTATACATTCCATACTTCATTATATACATTTTCAGAAGGTACCAAAATAGAGTTTGATAGTGTGGTGATGATCCTCGACGATCCCCGAGCTCCCAGTAGCTTCGATAATCTATAAAACAATACAAGCACACATAAAGTAAGCTTTCAAAAGCTTAGTAAGCCATATACAAATAAACTTATCTCAGAAGAAAACCATTATAAACCATTTTATACATATGGTTCATGGCATAACACAATCACAAGTCATATTTTCCTTATATCTCAATTGATCATATTCACTTACTCATAATCATATATCATGTAATATAGCTCACATATCAAATAGTCATATACAAACATACCTTTCATTTCCAAATTTCATATACTCATTCATTTCTCAGAATGCCCGTTGAACCGTTCGGAACCAATAAGGATACTTGGGTAGCTCGGAAAGCTAGTACAATGCCAACGTCCCAAACGTGGTCTTACATGTAATTAAACATTGATGGCTCTATCTCAGATAGGGTCTTACACGAAATCATATACGATGCTGATGTCCCAGACATGGTCTTACACTTAAATCACAAATCAATGCCAACGTCCCAGACGTGGTCTTACATGATAATTCATATCGGAATCCTATGTCATGACATACGTATCCTAACTATTACCTAAGGTTCATACGGGACTTTTCAGACGTCGGCACATTATCGAAATTTTTTTTTGGATTTCACATTTTCAGCTCAATATCCATATATCACAATTCATTCACATATAAGCATTAATAATTCAATTCAAACACATTTATTTGTGTATTGACTTACCTCGTACGGAAAAGAACAGAAACGAACGGCTACTCAACTACTTTCGATTTCCCCCGATCTAATTCCATTTTCTTTGGTTCTTGATCTATACACATTCAAATTTAGCTCTTTTATTCACCAAATCGTTCAATTCAATCCATATACACATATTTAGGGCATTTTACAAATTAGCCCACATTTTCACATTTTGACATTTTAATCCCTATTTCATAAAATCACAAAATATAAAAAATTTCGTTACACTATAGCTTGGCCGAATATTCCATTAGTCCATGTAAGCCCATATCTTTCATTTATTACACATTTCAACCTCATATTTTATACATTTCACAAATTAGTCCAAATTTGACATTTTCACTCAAAATCACTTTATTAAACATGAAAATCTATTAACACATATTTATTTTTCATCATCAAACATAAAAACCATCAAGCTTTCAACACTGGCAAAACAAAAATCATCATTAAATCCGAAAATCAAGGTATGGGCCAACTAAAACACGAAGCAACGATTTTAAAAACATAAAAATCGTCAAAAACTGAGCTCGAAAACTTACCTAATTGAACTCAACAATGGCCGAACCCTAAAACTCATCCATGGATTCTCTTTCTTTCTATTTTCGGCAAAACAAGATGATAATGGCCATGTTTTAATGTTTGTTTTATTTTATTCATAATGTATACATCATTTACCAATTTACCCTTTCTTTAAAACATTTAATATCCACCATCCCATGAACATATATGTCCATTCATAAATTCAATGGTCAAATTGTATTATAAGGATTTCCAATCTAATAAACCATATCAATTCGACACACATATCAAGTAGCACACAACTTTTACATTTTCTGCAATTTAGTTCTTTTATCAAAATCAGGCACTTAAATGATTAAATTAAATCACATAAATTTCACACATACCAATTCACATGCTGTAGACTCGGAAAATAATATTAAAATATTTTTTGACTCAAATTTGTGGTCCAGAAACCACTGTTCCGATTAGGGTCTAAATCGGGCTATTATAACTCTCCCTCCTTAAGGATTTTCGTCCTCAAAAATCTTACCATTGAACAGATTTGGATATTGCTCTCTCATAGCATCTTCAGGTTCCCACGTAGCTTCTTCGACCCCATGTCAATGCCATAATACTTTTACTAACGGAATTTTCTTATTTCACAATTCTTTAACCTCGCAAGCTAAGATACAGATCGGTTCTTCTTCATAAGTCATATCGGACTGAATCTCTATCTCAGACGGAGAAATTACATGCGAAGGATCTAATCTGTATCGTCGAAGCATCGATACATGAAAACATTGTGAATCTTTTCTAACTCAGATGGTAGCAACTGACCCAAAACTCAGTAATCTCATACGGCCCGATGAATCTCAGACTCAATTTGCCCTTTTTGCTGAATCGGAGTATTTTCTTCCACGGATATACTTTCAAAAATACTTCATCACCGATCTCAAATTCAATATCTTTTTGTTTCAAATCTGCATATGATTTCTGTCGATCGGAAGCTACTTTCAGACTATTTCGTATCACTTTTACTTTATGTTCAGTCTCTTTAATCAAATCAACTCCGTGAATTTTATTTTCACTAAGTTCAGACCAGTACAGAGGTGTTCGGCATTTCCTACCATACAAGGCTTCGTACGGTGCCATTTTAATGCTTGATTGAAAACTATTATTATACGCGAATTCAATTAATGGCAAATACTATTCCCACGTACCTTTAAACTCAAGAATGCAACATCTCAACATATCCTCAAGAATCTAAATAATTCGCTCGGATTAACCATCCTTCTATGGGTGAAAAGCAGTACTGAAGTGTAATTTTGTACCTAAAGCCTCTTGCAGTTTCTTTCAAAACCGTGAAGTAAACCTCGGATCTCTGTCAGACACAATAGATAATGGCACCCCGTGCAATCTTACAATATTAGATATGTATGACCTAGCTAACTTATCAATCGAATAATCCATTCTCATCGGAATAAAATGAGTTGATTTTGTCAATTTGTCAACCATAACCCAGACTGCATCTTTCTTCCTCGGAGTTAAAGGCAAACCTGAAATAAAATTCATTGTCACTCTATCCCATTTCCACTCGGGAATCATAATCGATTGTAAAAAACCGGATGGCACCTGATGTTCAGCTTTAACTTGCTGACAGATCAAACATTTCAAAACAAAATCGGATATATCCCTTTTTATTCTAGGCCACCAGTAAAACTGTTTCAAGTCATTATACATCTTTGTACTTCCCGGATGAACAGATAAGCGACTGTTATGTGCTTCTTTCAAAATCAATTGAATCAACTCTGAATTTCTCGGAACATAAATCCGACCTTGGAATCTCAAACAATCATCATCATCAACTTGAAATTCTGAATCACAGTTCAAATCACACTGAGTTCTTTTTGTTAGCATTTCATTGTCAACTTTTTGAGCATCATAAATTTGTTGTAAGAACATCGGTCTTGCTTTAAATTCATCTAAAATCAAACCATCATCAGATAAAACTAAATGTGCGTTCATCATACTTAGTGCAAATAGTGATTTCTGACTCAAAGCATCAGCAACAACATTTTCTTTTCCTGAATGATAATCAATCACAAGCTCGTAGTCTTTTAACAGTTCTAACCATCTCCTTTGTCGCAGATTCAAGTCTTTCTGAGTCATCAAATATTTTAGACTTTTATGATCTGAATATATGTGACATCTTTCACCGAACAGATAGTAACGCCAAATTTTCAAAGCGAATATAATCGCAGCCAGCTCAAGGTCGTGATTCGGATAATTCTTTTCATGCGGTTTCAATTGTCTCGAGGCATAAGCTATAACTTTGCGTTCCTGCATCAAGACACATCCTAGACTATTCAACAAAGCATCACTATATATCACAAATTCTTTACCGAATTCTAGTTCTACTAGCACTGGAGCTTTAGTCAATAGGGCTTTCAACTGATTAAAGCTTTTCTGACACTTTTCAGACCATTCGAATTTCACATCTTTCTGAAGCAATCTCATCATCGAAGTTGTAATCATCGAAAATCCTTTTACAAATCGTCGGTAATAACTAGTAAGTCCCAGAAAACTACGGACTTCAGACACATTTTTCAGAGGCTTCCATTCTAAAATAGCTAAAATCTTGCTTGGATCAACTCGTATACCAGATGCTGACACGATATGCCCTAAAAAGCCAACTTTACGTAACCAGAACTCACATTTACTAAACTTTGCATACAATTGCTTATCACGCAGAGTTTGTAACACCATTCTCAAATGTTCGGCATGCTCAATTTCATCATGTGAATAAATCAAAATATCATCAATGAATACAAGAAAAAATCGATCTAAATACGGTCTAAAAATTCTGTTCATCAAGTCCATAAAGACAGCAAGTGTAACGCCCTAAAATCCAAGCATTTATTTTTGTATGGTTGTAACGCAAATACTGGTCTGCTTCAGTGGTTAAGTGTTTTGGGTGTGTGTGTGAGTGTCTGAGAAGTCTTGGGTTCAAGCCTGGGCTTGTGCAAAAATTTTGTTTTTAGGGAATAAAACCCTTGCCTATAGTTAGTAGGCTTTTAAATTATTGTGGGTAAAGCATGACATAAAGAGTCTGCTGGTCTAGGGGTAAGTGGCGTGTTACCTATGCCAGAGGAGTGGTGTTCGAATCTTGGTGGGTGTAGTGGAGTATTTATTTTGCTGTTGTGCCGTGGAGGTGTTGGAGTTTTACTAAAACACTGAAGTGGTTGAGGAGAATTCAAATTGAGTGGTTGAGGGGAGGTGTGATCAGGTGGAGAGATTTGAGGAGGGATTTTAGGAGAAAAATCAACGAAGATGAGGGGAGAGGGAGAGTTATGCCGAAAATGAACTCTGGCACTCAAGAATTTTGGCCAGAGTGGTACTCCTCATTTGGTATGCTCTACATTTCGGTTTTGCATTGTTCTCTCTTTTTGCTTGAAGGCTGATTGTGGTAGGGGTCTTTGGGTATTCTTCTGTTCACTTTTTTTTTTCCGTTTGTGACAACCTTTCTTTGGCTGAAAGTACTCCTAGTGCTCCCTTTCTCTTTTGCTCTCTTTTGCAAACTCAGTTTTATTTGTGCTTTCTCTGCTCTCAAGTCTACCGCATCTCTCTTTCTTTCTTCTTTTTCTGAATTGTGTAAGGTGTCTTCGGCTAGACCATTGTTCCTTTTGGTTTTGCCCTTTTTCACAATAATCGTTTTTCCTCTTATCATCTTGGTACCCAGGCGGATTACTTCATTCCTCTATCGCTATTGTGTCTTTGGTTTAGCGACTATTCTTTGAAAAATCGTTAAGAGCACTCGACTTCTTCTTGTTGCTCTTAATCTATAACAAGTCTTTCCTTTCCTACACTGTTAAAGCCGAATACTCTTGTGTTTGTTTCGGTTTTTTTTAGAACTTCTCGAGGAGTGAAGGAGTCGTAAGTGATAGTGAAGCGTCTGAAACCCTTATTTCTTCACTCGATCAAAGGTAACTACTTTCTCTTACATTGTGGGTAAAGGCCGAATGCTCTTTCCCCTACTTTTGGGGCTCTGTGGTGCTGTAAGTTATTACGTATGGTTATAAGCCATGTACAAACAACTCTGATTAATAGAATCTGCTTGTAACGTAGATATTCGTCAAGGAGGTGGTAATCAACCCTCGTCAGTGGTCTAAGAGGGCTAAGCCACCTTTTATCAACCAAGGCAAGTGTGGTGCTCACGGTTATTCGCATGTTTTTGCAAATAGGTGTGTAAACACTGCCCAAATCGTAAACCGATAAAAAGTCAGAAAATATGACAATTGATTCTACACGAGCGTGCGCTCGCTCGTGTGGTAACTCGAACGCATAAAGTGTGGGTGTTTAACTATCGAGGCCACCATGAGTGATTTCGTGGTCTTAGGCCGTTTTGGGCCACGTTGGGCTAAAATGGGCCGTGTGGGCGAAACGGGCTTGTGGGCCCCACACGGGCGTGTGTAGAAAATTGGGCCAAACTATGTAATTTTTATGGCCGAGACCAATTCTGGGCTATGTGGGCCCATATGGGCCCGCATTATGGGCCTTGGGCCCATTTTCACCATTTGACTGTAAAGGTTGCACGGGTCACCCGAGATGACTGTGGGCCTACTGATGGGTCGGTAAGTATACCTAGACCCCAAACTGATAAATGACTGTTATGCCCCTATGATAGAAAAAGATTATTATGCCCCTATATTATAAAATGACTGTATGCCTTATGTTATGTATGACTGTATTTGAGAATGCCATGACATAGATATGCTGCATACATGTGTGATATGTTGCATGGGGATGGGATTATTATGATTGGAGGAAATGTCTTGTAATGGCAGCTCTGCTGCAAATACTGTTTAGTACCGCAACCGGTGCTAATTTTGGAGTGTAGGGATGGGTGGGTATTTTATCCCCACATGGAGTGTAGGGCTGGACGGAGTGGAGTGTAGGGGTTGGTTGGGTAGGATCTTTGTTTGTATGGCTGAACTGCTACTGCCACTGAAATGGGCTAAGGCCCACACTGCTCATCGATCTTCAGAATGGGCTAAGGCCCAACCGAATCGAATCATTATTGATTTGGGCTTAGGCCCAGACTATACTTGCCTAAGGCATGATTGGCTATTTACTTACATGGGGTTACACACTGAGTTTTCGTAAACTCACCCTTCTGTTTATCTGTACAGGTAATCCCCAGTCTTAGGCGGATCGGTGCGGCGAGGGATTCAGAGGTGGCCACACAACCGCACCTGCTTTTATATTTGAGTTTTATTATAAATAAATTTAATTTGGGTTTTTGTTATGTAATAAGGCCTCTTTAAATTTTAACTTTTAATTTGGGATTTTACTTATTTAATTCATATCTGAAAGAAGTAGGACGTAGAATTTCAAAAGATAAATGTTTTTCAAAACACCACGATTTCGTAACATTCGATAAAAGCTTTCGCATCAAACATTATTTTAAATATAACAACAAACTAATATGATCGACAAACTGCTAAAAACAACTTGAGTTTTAAATGATCAAAATACCCTTAGATGTCCGCTATGATCATAAACGAGAAGTAATATAGAACGGGTTTTTCCAAAGAAAGTTTGTTTTCAAAAAACACTTCAATGTGATATCGCCAGATTCGTCCATAACGTCTAGGCCGGGTTTGGGGTGTTATAGCAGGAGCATTTGTTAGTCCGAAAGGCATAACTAAAAATTCATAATGCCCGTACCTCATTCGGAAAGCGGTTTTAAGAATGTCTGAATCTTTTACTCTCAACTGATAATAGCCTGATCTCAAATCTATCTTTAAAAACACAACAGCACATTTCAACTGATCAAATAAATCATCGATTCTGGGCAGACAATATTTGTTCTTAATAGTCACTTTGTTTAGCTGAGGGTAATCAATACACATTCTCATCGTGCCATCTTTCTTTTTCACAAACAAAACAGTAGCACCCCAAGGTGAGAAACTCGGTCGTGCAAATCCTCTATCAGTCAACTCTTGGAATTGAGACTTTAATTCTTTCAATTCTATCGGACCCATTCTATACGGAGCTATTGAGATAGGGGTTGTCACCGGCACTAACTCAATGTCAAACTCAAATTCTCGTATCAGAGGTAATCCTGGTAATTCTTCAGGAAACACATCAGGGAACTCACAAACCACATGCACTAATTCAACTTTCTTTTCTTTCACTTTTGTATCAATCACATACGCAAAATAAGCTTTACATCCCGTTTTCACATAATTCAGAGCTTTTATCGAAGATATTACAGCCGGTAACCCATTTAAATCACTGGACTCAATCTGAATTATTTCATCATTCTGACTTATCAAATTTATAATCTTCCGTTTACAATTCACAACAGCATCATGTAATGTTAGCCAATCCATACCCAGAATTATATCAAACTCATCAAAGGGTAATAACATTAGATCACCGGAAACAGATATCTCAAACATCAATCGACAATTCTTGCACACTTTGTCAACCGTAACACACTTGCCTAAGGGGTTCGATACTCTAATTACAAATTCAGTAGACTCTATAGGCAAAGTCTTACTGGATACTAAGTTCATGCATATATATGAATGAGTAGACCCTGAATCTATCAATGTAATCATTGAAGTATCATAAAGAGTAAAAGTATCGATAATGACGTCTGGAGACGAAGCTTCTTCGTGAGCGCGAATAGCATAAGATCTGGTAGGTGCTCTCACCTCAGGTCTTCCAGTCGTATCTTTCGTAGCTCTCTGGCTACCACTCACATTTCCCTTGTTTCTGGGAGGTCTACCTCTAGCTGAAGCATTATTCGACTTCAGATACTGTACAATCTCTTGCTCAATAGACTCGGGATAGTCTCGGATAAAGTGATCTATAGATCCACATTTGAAATAGGCTCTATCATGTAATCGACAATTACCCGGATGTCTTTTACCACAATGTCTACACTCAGGTCGATCAGATCTAACATTTCCAACACTTACAATCGAAGTAGCTGGAGCTCGGAAGCTCGAATGTGATCTTCCACGATCTCTGCTCGAATGTCCCACATTAGTCTTTGAACGAGTATACTCATCTCGAAATTTCTTTGATGCAGACTGAAATGATTTACTTGAGGGTCTCTTTATCACATCTCTAGCTTCTAATTTAGCTTTTCTTTTATCTTTCCTGAGTTCTTTAGCTTTACACGCTCGATCCACAAGCACAACAAACTCTTTTATTTCCAGAATTCCGACTAGCAAACGGATATCTTCATTCAAGCCGTCTTCAAACCTTTTACACATTATTGCCTCAGTCGAGACACATTCTCGTGCATACTGGCTCAGTCTCACAAATTCTCGCTCGTATTCTGTAACAGACATACGGCCCTGTTTCAATTAAAGAAACTCTTTTCGCTTTTGATCAATGAATATCTGACTAATATATTTCTTCTGGAATTTAGATTGAAAGAAATTCGAGGTAATTCGTTCTTTCGGAACAACAAAAGTCAAAGTTTTCCACCATTGGTAAGTTGCATCTCTTAACAAAGAAATGACACATTTCACACATTCATCAGGGATACACGACATCTCATCAAATACTCGAATTGTATTCTTGAGCCAAAATTCATCTTTCTCGGCATCATCATCATTAGTGGCCCAGAACTCTTCGGCCCCATACTTACAGATTTTATCGACCGGAGGCTTATTCAATAGATTCGGATTCATAACCGGAGGTACAACAGGATTCTGAGGGGGATTAGGTAGGGGCAGAGGTTGAGGAACAACCAAATTTGCTCTAATATACTGAGTGAACCACTCATTCATCATTTGAAAGAAGGCTTGTTTAGCCTCTCCTTCCTGACTGCTAGTAACCGATCTAGAATCAGACGGCGCTGTCCCTTGGGCGGGAGCAGGCGCATTACTTTCAATATCATCAGCTACAGCTCGTTCGGGGTGCATTTCCTATACAGAAAACACATTTTATCTGTCAGGATTCATCACACTATCGCAGTTCAAATATATGGCATGTATAGCTAGACTCACATACGCAACGTTAGTCCTAGAATAGACTAAACAGTAGCTTTGATACCAACAAATTGTAACACCCCTAACTCATATTCGTCGCCGTACGAGGGTTAAGAGGCATTACCGGACATATCAGAACATATTACAAACATTTCATTAACATCAAACATTCACAACCATTCCATATTGAAATATACATATAGAGTCCCTTTTGAAGGTCTACGAGACCTTAAACCTATTGGAAAGGGGTCGGGACAAAACCGAGCACGTATAATTTTTTTTCGAAATTTAAAAATTTTTCAAAGTGACAGAGGTCACACGCCCGTGTGGACCGGCCGTGTGCCTCACACGGCCACAAGACACGCCCATGTCTAAGACTGTGTGAAACGGGACATACATTCTGATTTGCACCACACGGCCGAAGACACGCCTATGTGTTTGGCCCGTGTGCAACACTGACTTTGTAACACCCTTAACCCGTAACCATCGCCGGTATAGGGTTAAGACGCATTACCGGACAATCAAAAACTTTTACAATCATTTTTATCATAAAGTATATCATCGTCGAATCATAACAGAATACAAACATATAGCCTCTTAATGAGGTCTTCGAGACCTTAAACATGCATTAGAAAAGGATCGAGACTAAACCGGGATCATACAAAATTCTTCTGAAATTTTAACATTTTCCAAAGTTATCGCCGTGTGTCTAAGTCGTGGCAAAACAAGGCATACATACTGACTTGACCACACGGCCTGAGACACGTCCATGTGCCTCACCCGTGGTCGAGCCTGACTTGCATCACACGGCCAGTCACACGCTCGTGTGTCTAGCCCGTGGTCGAGCCTGACTTGTTTTAAATTACAACCACGAAGGACATGGTCAAGCCACACGCCCGTGTGCTCAACGGTGTGGGAAATTATAGGCTATTTACAAGGCCAAAATGCCACCCACACTTTGGGCTAACCCTACAAGCACATACAAGCATCAATCCAAACACTTATGGCAACCAAAACATACCAAATTTGACCATCTTTTCTACCCATTCAGGAACATTTCTAAAACAACATCTTATGTGCTATTTAGTTCAACTAATTCACAAGCATTTCTAAGCATGATTCATCCATCAACTTACCATTACAATAGGACATCTTCTCATCAATAATATACCAACTTTTCATCACAAAACTTATCATAAAATTTGACCATCTCATTAGCTCACACATTAGCCAACAAACCATACTAAACTATGCATCATTTAGCATGAATTACTCATTCATATCATATTCCTTACCTAGCCATATCACATGGCTATTTATATACAACTCAAAACATAATCCAAACTAACTAGCCTATACATGCCATATTTAACTATGTACACATTCAAAAATGTACCGAAATGGAGTTTGATAGTGTGGTGACGATCCTCGACAATCCCCGAGCCTTCCGTAGCTTAAACGATCTATAAAACAATGCAAACACACAGAGAGTAAGCTTTCAAAAGCTTAGTAAGCCATATACAAATAAACTTAACATAATAAACATTTATAACCATTTCAAATACAAGAACTTTAACACATCTTAATAGCTTATTCATATTTCTCCATTCTAGCTCAATGGTATCTAACCATTTGCTCATCAACATATCTCATCTCTATATATTTCTTTGGATCATATCACATTCATACATATATCACATTATGTCTCAACATTTCTATGCACATATTTTCATTAGAAAATTCACATATACTTACCTTTCATACTCAAACATAGAGTACATCTCAAACGTACCTGTAACGAATACGCATTTCACATAGTATTTCATTTCTCAGAATTGCCCGTTGAACCATTTGGAATCAAATAGGATACTCGAATAACTTGAAATACTCGTACAATTCCAACGTCCCAGACGTGGTCTTACATGTAACCAAATGTCGATCCATTATCCCAGACAGGGTCTTACACGAATCAAATACGATGCCAATATCTCGGACATGGTCTTACACGTAAATCTCATATCGATGCCAACGTCCCAGACCTGGTCTTACACGATATAACATATCAGAAACCTATGTCATGACATATGAAATCCTATCTATTCCTAGGTTCGTACGGGACTTTTCGGATATTGACACTTTGTCGATGCTTTCTCAAATTTCATGTACATAACATCTCGTACACATTCATCACAATTAAATTTCATAGGTACATAATTATACCAATTCAAATACATTTATTTGTATATAGACTTACCTCAGATTCGGAATAAACAGACGGATTCAGCTACTAAATCACCTTCGATTTCCCTCGGTCTAAATCCGTTTTCTTAGGTTCTTGATCTAAACATATTCAAATTTAATCCATTTATTCACCAAATCATTCAATTCAATCCAAAAACACACATTTAGGGTAATTTACAAATTAGCCCTCATATTTTTCACATTTTGACATTTTAGTCCCTATTTCATAAAATCACAAAATACACAAAATTTCATGTTGCCCATGCCTAGCTGAATTTTCACAAGTTTCATACAAGTCCATACATTTCATTTATTTCACAATTTAGCCCTTCAAAATATTTTTTTCTCAATTTAGTCCAAATTACTCAAATTCATCAAAAGTCCAAAGACAAACTATGTTAATCTATCACATATCTTTCATATTTCATCTTCAAACAACACAAAACTCATGAATTCATCAATGACACATTTTAAAATCATCATCAATTCACAAAATTAAGACATGGGTTTTGAAGTATTCGAAGCAACGATTACAAAAACGTAGGAATTATCAAAAACCGAACAAAAACTAACCTTGAATCAAAGAACTTTATGGCCGAATATTTGAAGAGCTTAAAACCTTATTTTCTTTTCTATTTTCAGTGGTGGATGGATGAACAATCCACTATCATCTTTCATTTGTTTTATTATAATACAAATTAATATACAAGTTACAAAATTATCCTTTATAAATTAATCATAAAACCATATACTATAAGCCTATGACCTTCCACCCCTTTATATAATGGAAAATTTTCACTTTAAGGCCTTCACATTTAATAGCCAAGTCAATTAAGCACATTAACATATAGAATGCCACTTTTATCTTTTATGCGATTTAATTCTTTTCTCAAATTAAACACACAAACAACAAAATTAATACATGAAACTTTCACACATGCTTAATCACATACTGTAGACACAGAAAATAATATTAAAATATTTTTCTGACTCGGATTTGTGGTCCCAAAACCACTATTTCGACTAGGGTCTAAACCAGACTGTTACAATTCTCCCTCCTTAGGGATTTTCATCCCCGAAAATCTTACCGTTAAACAGATTCGGATATTGTTGTATCATAGAATCTTCAGGCTCCCACGTAGCCTATTCCACTCTGTGTCAATGCCACATGACTTTCACTAATGAAATTTTCTTATTTCTCAATTCTTTCATTTTCGCGAGCTAAAATGCGAATTGGTTCTTCCTCGTAAGTCATATCGGATTGGATTTCAATCTCAGACGGAGAAATCACATGCGAAGAATCGGATCTATATCGCCGAAGCTTTGACACGTGAAACATATTATGAATCTTTTCTAGTTCCGGTGGCAACAACAATCTGTATGCAACAGACCCAATTTGTTCAATGATCTCATACGGGCCGATGAACCTCGAACTCAATTTGCCTTTACGTCCAAATCGGAGTATTTTCTTCCTCGGAGACACTTTCAAGAACTCTTTATCACCGATCTCAAATTCGATATCTTTTCGTTTCAAATCTGCATAAGATTTCTGACGATCAGAGGCAGCTTTCAGACTATCACGAATCATTTTCACTTTCTGTTCAGTTTCTTTGATCAAATCAACCCCGTGTATCTTATTCTCGCTTTGAGTTCGACCGATCTGAGTCGCTCGACATTTGCGTCCGTACAAAGCTTCATATGGTGCCATTTTGATGCTCGACTGAAAACTATTAATATACGCAAACTTAATCAATGGAAAATATTGTTCCCACGTACCATCAAACTCAAGAATGCAACATCTCAACATATCCTCGAGAATCTAAATAATTTGCTCGGATTGACCATCCGTTTATGGGTGAAAAGCTGTACTAAAATGCAATTTAGTACCTAAGCCCTATTGTAGTTTCTTCCAAAATCGTGAAGTAAATCTCAGATCTCTATCAGATACAATAGATAGCGGCACCCCGTGCAATCTCACAATATCAGAAATATATAGCTCAGCTAATTTATCAAGTGAGTAACCAGATCGTACTGGAATGAAATGGGTTAATTTCGTTAATCTGTCAACTACGACCCAAATTGCATCTTTCTTTTTCGGAGTCAAAGGCAACCCGGAAACAAAATCCATTGTCACTCTATCCCATTTCCACTCAAGAATCATTATCGGTTGTAACAAACCAGATGGCACTTGATGTTCAGCTTTAACTTGCTGATAAACTAAACATTTCGAAACAAAGTCAGAGATGTTTTGTTTCATACCAGACCACCAATAATGTTGCTTCAAATCATGATACATCTTTGTACTTCCCGGATGAACAGATAAGCGACTATTATGTGCTTCATTCAAGATCAACTGAATCAACTCTGGGTTTCTCGTAACATAAATCCGATCTCGAAATCTCAAACAATCGCCAACATCAACTCAAAATTTAGAATCAGAGTTCAAATCACACTGAGCTCATTTTGCTAACATTTCATTATCAACTTTCTGAGCATCACATATTTGCTGTAAAAACAACGGTTTCGCTTTCAACTCATCTAAAACTAAACCATCATTAGACAAGTCTAAATGAGTATTCATCGCACGCAATGCAAACAGTAATTTCCGACTCAATGCATCAGCAACAACATTTGCTTTACCCGAATGATAATCTATCACAAGCTCATAGTCTTTCAACAGCTCTAATCATCTTCTCTGCCGTAGATTCAAATCTTTCTGAGTCATCAAGTATTTTAGACATTTGTGATCCGAAAACACATGGCATTTTTCACCAAAAAAATAGTGACGCCAAATCTTTAAAGCAAACACAATTGCGGCTAGCTCAAGGCCGTGTGTCGGATAATTCTTTTCATGCGACTTTAGTTGTCTCGAGGCATAAGCTATAACTTTGCCCTCCTGCATAAAAACACATCCCAGTCCATTCAACGAAGCATCACTATATATTACAAACTCTTTACCTGATTCTGGCTCTACCAAAATTGGAGCTTTAGTCAAAAGGGCTTTCAACTGATCAAAACTATTCTGACATTTATCGGACCATTCAAACTTCACATCTTTCTGAAGCAATCTCGTCATAGGAGTTGCAATCATCGAAAAGCATTTTACGAATCGTCGATAATAACCAGCAGGTCCCAGAAAACTGCAAACTTTAGACTCGTTTCTCAGAGGCTTCCACTCCAAAATAGCTGAAATCTTGCTCAGATCAACTCGTATACAAGATGCTGACACAATATGCCCCAGAAAACTAGCTTTTCGCAACCAAAACTCACATTTACTGAACTTCGCATACAATTGCTTATCCTGTAAACTTTGTAACTGATCGTGTGTCAAAGTCTTAAAAATTTATATAATGAATGATCTAGCCTAGAAACTAACTGTGACAATGATTGAGGCAAGCGTACCTATCGAACAGTAGTATAGTTTAGTGGCAAGACCGGAATGTCAAACCCAAAGGAACCAAAAGTACTAATACTAACTTTCTTTCTATTATTTAGCCTAAGAATTGAAGTGAATTATTGTTTAATCTAAAATTAACTAACTACTAAGCTAAAGACGCTAAGACAAAGAGAATCAATTGGGAAAATACTTGTGGGAAAAACCAATTGATTAAGACGATACCCTAGGAAGAATCCACCTAGACTTCACTTGTTATCTAACTCTGAATCAGACGATTTATTCACTTGACTTGATCCGTAGGATTCCCTAATGTATATTAATACCTCCGTCGAGGCTACTAACGTCTAACCCTAGGTTGATTAATTAAAATCTCTTTCTAATTAAAACCCCTAGAATTGCATTGACTCGATCTATGGATTCCCATATTAGGTATGACCCTAATCCAGCAATTTTTTGTCATCCTATGTCTAGGGTTACGATCAACTCCGCTTAACTATGCTTGATCTACTCTTAGACAGGGACTTTTGCTCCACTGCCTAAGCACATCAATACTTGAATCGATACCCTGAAATATCAAAGCCAGAATTACGAACACATAGTTAAGAACAAATCAAGTATTTATCATATAGTTCGAAAAACAATAACAAGATCCGTCTTAGGTTTCATCCCCCTCGTGTATCCGAGGTTTAGTTCATAATAATAAAAGAATACATCTCAGAAGAAAAGATAAAACAAAATATAAGAAAACCCTAAAAACCCCTGAAGGAATTGGACGAGAGATCCTCCATCTTGAGTATGACTCTGACTTCATGAGATGAATCAACTGGCTTTCTTTGAGTAAATCCCACTATTTCGAACTCTCTGGCTCAGCTCCTTGGCCTAGCTGGACGCGCCCGATAGAAGGCTTCTGTCAACTCCCCTTTTTAGGTCATACTTAGGGTGTTTATATAGGCTTCATAATGTGTGGCCTAGCTGGACGCGCCCGACAGAAGGCTTCTGTCGACTCCCCTTTTTAGGTCATACTTAGGGTGTTTATATAGGCTTCATAATGTGTTTCTTTGCCTCTAAGTATCCTAATCCGAGTGAAATTCCTCTTTGTCACGGCAGGGACACGCCCGTGTGGTACGCCCATGTAAATCGAATCCAGGCCATGTTCGAGCTTGCTAAAGGGGCACGACCGTGTGCTTTGGGCCCAGGCCGTGTTGATTTCCTACTTTGGCCATTTGGCACGTTTTAAGCCCGTTTTCTGTTCTTTTCATCCTCCTATGCTCTCCCGAGTATAAAACATGAAATTAAAGGATTAAGAGCACCAAATTCCATAATTCAAGGGATAAATCATCCAAAAGCATGCTAAATGTGGAGATAAAATATATTACTATTACGGTTTATCAAATACCACCACACTTAAGCTTTTGCTTGTCCTCAAGCAAAATTCTCAACTTGCAATTAAAACGAATTTCCTCAATTCATAACCTTCATCAATAATGTTTCATCATAATTAATAGATAATTCGTACATGGATAATTTAACCAAAAAGGTTCCTAAAGATTCAAACAATCAAAGTCATAGTTTTTATAGTACGAAAAATAAGTGTTTCCCCTTACCTAAATAATTACCTTTGATTCAAAATCGACAAGGATTGACATCCTCACTAAAGATTCACTCAAATCACTCAAAGTGTTTAAGGTTCAAAAATAAGCACTCAGAAGTCGAACATGAAAAGTCAATCCCATAGGCTTGCTTGAAAATCAAATCTCCACCACTATAATATGAGATGATACACAAATCAAAAGGTCTTTAAAAGGGTTGTAACGGGGCTTGGGTTAAAGGTGTGGATAAAGGCTTGAAATAGAGGGTTAGAATCGAGACTGAATTGACAAATTACCTAACTAAAAAGTCGTACTAATACTAAATAATTACATCACGGAAACTTAATACTAATAACATGAGCTTCTTCTAAAGATAATGAAATTAACACTTTGAGCTCAAATAACATAGAGCTAATAGTGTATATACTTCGTTTTTTTAAGAACAAATCAAGTACAATAATAATAAGATAGAATTTAATAACTGAAATAACGAAAATAGTTACGTAACTGATCAAATCAAATCTCGATATAGGGGTAGTCAAGAGAAATGGTGATAACAAATACAACGTGGGTTATGGGTTAATATTAATGGGTGAGTCAATAAAAGGGTTGTTAGGATCAAAGGGGTTCACTAGGGGTTAATTATGGAGGTAGGCTTTTTGGGAGTAAGTGGGTTAAAACTTAGGTGCCTTTATCATCTTAGTATATCAAATCAAAGGTGTGGCCTTGACATGTATAATCGATGCAAGTTTTAGAATAACAAATCAATGTTGACACACTCATAATCAATAAAGTGAGCAAGAAAAAGAATATTCTCTAAAAGGCTCAAAATCTCACAAAAATTATGGGTTTTTTATATCAACATGGTAAATTTCAAACTTCAAAGTAATCATTAGATTCGGGTAGACAACCTAACAAATTTTTTAATTTCATGAAAAATAGACTTATCATGCTTGATTCTCTAGTCTCGTAAAGTTTAAATCATCAATGTACAATTAACTATGACTTAATCCAAAACATATCAATAAAAACCACGAATTAAAGGAAATTTCATTCTAACAGTAATATGAAAAATTTTACTTAAGAACAAGACATAATTCAGGGATTTGAGAGTAATGCAAAAAGTTAGGCACTTTTTCACGATAAAATTCACCCTCCACTCTTAAGATGTACATTGTCCTCAATGTACAAAGGTATATATGAACAATATTTTAAGAAAATCAGAAGAGAGGGAGAAGTGAAACTTCCTGAATTATGGATGAAATCCTTGGAGGATGATCAATGATGAACATGATGACTAGGCATAGGTGAAGGTGGTGGAGAATACTCGGTGGTGTGTTCGTTCCTTGAGTGGCACCTTGAACCTTTTAAACTGCTGAAGTCATCGATGAAAGTTTTAGGGAGTTCTTATTTAATGGACGTTTGTTATAGTTACTTGAGAGTTAAACAGTCAGAGATAAAAGAAATTAAATTATACTTACAAATTTAAAGAGTTTAATAATAAAGGAAAATGAACTAAAATAAATAAAAATAAAAATAAGAATAAAGAAAATAAAAAGGACTCAAAGGTCCTCATCATCAGAGTGATCTCAAGGTGGTGGTGGCGGCGATATGTAAAAAAGCTGATAATATCGACAATGGCCACCTCGCACGGCCGTGTGGATTTATCTCAGCCCGTTTTCTTTAGGCAGTTTCGACCACGACCACGTTGCACGACCGTGGCATTTAGTCGGAGCCCGTGTCTTGAGGAAAATTTTTGTCCTGTTTCTGCACGATATTCGCCATGCCAATATGCATACTCGTGGTGTCCACACGGCCACAACCACGCCCGTGTACAAGGCCGTGTGGCATGGAAACCTACGCCTAAAATTTGGTTAGTTTTTAGTTAGATGCTAAAATTCGAAAATAATGACGTTAGTGGGGTTAGTGCTCGGGGTGCCTCCTGAGAAGCGCTCGTTTAAAGTCTTGAGCTAGACTTACCTGTTATTCGTATGGCCATGGTGGTTTATGGATTCGAAACTCATTTTTCTTACTATCAATTCTATCAACATATGTTTTGAGTCGGGTAATATTTACCTCAAAAGTGCGGAAATTAGAATGTGTTACCTCGACCGTTTCGTATGGAAAGACCTTAAGTACCGTAAAAGGAGTCGCGTCGTTTTTATTAAGTTCTGAAGCTACTATTTGAAGGTCGGTTGTATCTGACAGTACCTGGTCCCGAACTTTGAAGTGATTGGTTCCACTTTTAATACTCGATGTCCTAGCCGTGTCAAGAACCTAAAAAGTGATTGTTTCGTCACTTACACGAAATGTGAGCTCACGTGGCAGTTTATTTCGTAGAATTGCTGGGCATACTGTGTTTAGCTCCACATGCGACGTATCGTCTAACTTTCGTTTGTTTGTCAAAAACTCTTTTGAAAATTACCTTGAATCTGGCATCTGTGAAAGAGCTTCAAGAAACGGCAAGTTAATATGTAATTTCTTTGGAAGTTTAAGAAATTTACCGAATTGTTCCTCTGTGTGGTCTTTCTTTATCATATTGGGGTATGGCACACGAGGTTGGTACTCTGTAATTACCGGGTTTGGTTTATCATGGCTTACCTCAACCTTACCTTCCTCTACCACATTCTCTTGTTTCAATTTTGGTTCATCTAACCCTTCACTGTCGTGAGCAATTATTATTTGAGGTTGCTCTCTTGGGTTAGTTTCGGTGTTGCTAGACAAGATACCTTGGGGTCTTCCTAAGATCAGCTTAGCAAGCTGACCTATTTGATTCTCGATCTCTTAAATTGATGCCTGCTGATTTTTGAGCATTGTCTCCTTGTTTTGAAAACGGATTTCTGACACCGCGATAAATTTTGTTAGCATCTCCTCAAGGTTCAGCTTCTTTTCCTGCTGGTAGGGTGGTTGTTGGAAGCCTGGGAGGGGTTATTATCTCCGATTTCCTTAGCCATCCTACGAGAAATTGGAATGGTTCCACCAACCTGCATTTTAAGTGTTACTATAGGGATTATTTTGAGGTCTAGAATAGTTACCCATATAGTTGACTTGTTCGTTCTCTTTGCTAGGGTTGTAGGATATATATTCTGTGTTGTTCACCACTCCTCCATTTGTATCGTACTATATTACCGGATGTACCTACGTAGAACCATACCAATCATCAAATTTTTTATTTAAAAGCTCTACCTGGTTAGATAACATGGTGACCGCGTCAAGGTTGAAAACACCGGCTGCTTTATTAGGCATTATCCTCATGTCTTGCCATTGATAATTATTCAGTGACATCTCTTCGGTTTCTACGTGTGGTATGTTTTATTTCACTGTCAAAAATCAAGGGTCCTGACGGGTTTCTTCTAGTCATAAACTAGAAATACCTGTCAGAAGCAAAGAAAGAGAAAAATTAGCAAAGTTAAAATAAAATAAAAAATAAAAATAAATGGCAAATAAATAAAATGGCTAAAGTAATAAAAAGTAAGTGTTCTTAATATTTTAGTTCCCCGGCAACGGCGCCAAAAACTTGATCTTGTGTCAGGGTCTTAAAAATTTATATAATGAATGATCTAACCTAGAAACTAACTGTGAAAATGATTGAGGCAAGCGCACCTATCGAACAGTAGTATAGTTTAGTGGCAAGACCGGAATGTCGAACCCAAAGGAACCAAAAGTACTAATACTAACTTTCTTTATATTATTTAGCCTAAGAATTGAACTGAATTATTGTTTAATCTAAAATTAACTAACTACTAAGCTAAAGACGCTAAGACAAAGAGAATAAATTGGGGAAATACTTGTGGGAAAAACCAATTGATTAAGACGATACCTTAGGAAGAATCCACCTAGACTTCACTTGTTATCTAACTCTGAACCAGGCGATTTATTCACTTGACTTGATCCGTAGGGTTCCCTAATGTATATTAATACCTCCGTCGAGGCTACTAACCTCTAACCCTAGGTTGAATAATTGAAATCTCTTTCTAATTAAAACCCCTAGAATTGCATTAACTCGATCTATGGACTCCAATACTAGGTTTGACCCTAATCCGGCAGATTTTTGGCATCCTATGTCTAAGGTTGCGATCAACCCCGCTTAACTATGCTAGATCTACACTTAGACAGGGACTTTTGCTCCACTGCCTAAGCACATCAATACTTGAATCGATACCCTGAAATATCAAAGAAAGAATTAAGAACACATAATTAAGAACAAATCAAGTATTTATCATATAGTTCAGAAAACAATAACAAGATCCGTCTTAGGTTTCATCCCCCTCAGGTATCTGAAGGTTTAGTTCACAATAATAAAAGAATACGTCTCAGAAGAAAATATAAAACAAAACATAAGAAAACCCTAAAACCCCCTGAAGGAATTGAAGGAGAGATCCTCCGTCTTGAGTATGACTCCGGCTTCTTGAGATGAATCAACTGGCTTTCTTCGAGTAAATCCCACTATTTCGACCTCTCTGGCTCGGCTCCTTGGCCTAACTGGAAGCGCCCGACAGAAGGCTTCTGTCGACTCCCCTTTTTAGGTCACACTTAGGGTGTTTATATAGGCTTCGAAATGTGTTTCTTTGCCTCTAAGTATCCTAATCCGAGTGAAATTTCTCTTTGTCACGGTAGGGACACGCCCGTGTGGTACGCCCGTGTAAATCAAATCCAGGTTGTGTTCGAGCCTGCTAAAGGGGCACGGTCGTGTGCTTTGGGCCCAGGCCGTGTTGATCTCCTACCTTGGCCCATTTGGCCCATTTTAAGCTCGTTTTCCATTCTTTTCGTCCTCCTATGCTCTCTTGACTACAAAACATGAAAATAAAGGATTAACAGCACCAAATTCCATAATTCAAGGGATAAATCATCCAAAAGCATGCTAAATGTGGAGATAAAATATGTTACTATTACAGTTTATCAGTAACACAATTCTCAGATGTTCAGCATACTCAATTTCATCAAGCGAATAAATTAAAATGTCATCAATGAAAACATCAACAAATTGATCTAAATAAGGTCTGAAAATACTGTTCATCAAATCCATAAAGACAGCAGGAGCATTCGTTAGTCCGAAAGGCATAACTACAAACTCATAATGTTCGTACCTTGTTCTAAAAGCAGTTTTCGAAATGTCTGAATCTTTTACTTGCAACTGATAATACCCTGACCTCAGATCTATCTTTGAAAACATAGATGATCCCTTCAACTGATCAAATATATCATCAATTCTGGGCAGAGGATATTTGTTCTTTATTGTCACTTTGTTCAACTGACGGTAATCAATGCACATTCTCATCGTGCCATCTTTCTTTTTCACAAATAAAATAGGAGCACCCCAAGGTGAGAAACTCGGTCGTGCAAATCCTCTATCTGTCAACTCTTGCAACTGTGACTTCAACTCTTTCAATTCTGTCGATGCCATTCTATACGGAGCTATCAAAATAGGAGTCATTCCTGAAAATAGATCAATACCAAATTCAGCTTCGCGTATCAGAGGTAATCCCGGTAATTCTTCAGGGAACATGTCAGGGAATTCACAAACAACTGGCACATATTAAACTTTCTTTTCAGTTACTTTCGGGTCAATTACATAAGAAAAATAAGCTTCGAAACCCTTTTTCACATAACTTTGAGCTTTCATCACTGATATTACAGCCGGTAACTCATTCAAATCATTAGATTCAATCCGAACTATTTCATCATTCTGACATCTCAAATCCATGGTCTTTCGTTTGCAGTTCACAATAGCATCATGCAATGTTAGCCAATCCATACCCAAAATTATATCAAACTCATCAAAAGGTAATAGCATCAGATCAGCCGAAAAACAACTATCTCGAAACATCAACAGACAGTTCTTGCATACTTTTTAAACTAGAACACTTTTACCTAAGGGGTTCGATACTCTAATAACAAATTCAGTAGACTCTACATGCAAAGTCTTATTGGATACTAAGTTCATGCATGTATACGAATGAGTAGATCCAGGGTCTATTAATGCAATCACGAAAGTATCATAAAGAGTAAATGTACCCGTAATAACATCTAGAGACGAAGCTTCCTCACGAGCTCGAATGGCATACACTCTGGCAGGCGCTCTAGCTTCAGATCTCGCGACTGTATCTCTCGTAGTTTTCTGACTACCACTAACATTTCTTGTATTTCTTGAAGGTCTACCTCTAGCTGAAGCATTATCTGACTTCGGATTCTGTACATTTTCTTGTTCAACTGATTCATGGCAGTCCCGAATGAAATGATCTAATGATCCACATCTAAAACAGGCTCGGTCATTCAATCTACAACTACCCG
This sequence comes from Gossypium sturtianum, assembly GCA_025698515.1. Taxonomy (NCBI): domain Eukaryota; kingdom Viridiplantae; phylum Streptophyta; class Magnoliopsida; order Malvales; family Malvaceae; genus Gossypium; species Gossypium sturtianum. The sequence continues at coordinate 128,937,156 of CM046950.1, forward strand.
GGTGTCTTTTACCACAATGCTTACATTCAGGTCACTTAGATTAGACATTTCCCACACTAACCACCGAATTTGTTGGAGCTTTGGAGTTCGACTGCGATCTAGCTCAATCTCTGTTCGAATATCCCATATTAGCCTTTGAACAGCTATGCTCATCTCTAAATTTCTTCGATGTAGACTAAAATGATTTGCTTGAGAATCTCTTTCTCACATCTCTAGCTTCAGACTCAGCTTTTCTTTTATCTTTCCCGAGCGCCTCAGCTTTACATGCTCGATCAACAAGCACAACAAATTCTTTTATTTCCAGAATCCTAACTAACAAGTGGATATCTTCATTTAGGCCGTCTTCAAATCTCTTACACATTATAGCTTCGGTTGAAACACATTCTCGGGCATATTGACTTAATCTCACAAATTCTCATTCGTATTCAGTGACAGACATACGACCCTGTTTCAATTCCAGAAATTCTTTTCATTTTTGATCTATAAACCTCTGGCTGATATATTTCTTCCGGAACTCTAACTTAAAGAAATCCCAGGTAACTTGTTCTTTCAGAATGACTAAAATCAAAGTTTTGCACCATTGATAAGCTGCATCTCGTAATAGAGAAACAACACATTTTATGCATTCATCAAGAGTCAATGACATTTCATCAAACACTCGGATTGTGTTCTCGAGCCAAAACTCAACTCTCTCAGCATCATCATCACTAGTGGCCCTGAACTCTTCAGCCCTATATTTACAGATTTTGTCGATCGGAGGCTTATTTAACAGATTCAGATTCACAGCCGGAGGTACAACAGAAGTCTGAGGTGGATTAGGCGGGGGCGGAGGTTGTGAAAAAGCTAGATTTGTTCTTACGTATTGAGTGAACCACTAATTCATCATTTGGAAGAAAGTTTGTTGAGCCTCTCCTTCCTGACCGCTAGTAGCAAATCTCGAATCAGATGGCGCTGTCCCTTGAGCGAGAGCATGCGCATTACTTTCAACATCGTCAGCTACAGCTCTTTTGGGATCCATTTACTATACGAAAATCACATTTTATACGTCAGGATTCATCACACTATCACAGTTCGTATATATGGCATGTATAGCTAGACTCTCACATGCTACATTAGTCCTAGAATCAACTAAACCGTAGCTCTGATACCAATCAAATGTAACACCCCTAACCTGTAACCATCACCGGTCTAGGGTTAAGAGGCATTACCGGACAATCGAAAACTTTTACAAACATTTCGTATCATAAAGTATATCATCGTCAAATCATAACATAATACAAATATATAGTCCCTTGATGAGGTATTCGAGACCTTAAACATGCATTAGAAAAAGATCGGGATTAAACCGGGATCATACAAATTTTTCTGAAAATTTACCATTTTTCAAAGTTACAGAGGTCACACGCCCGTGTGGGCAGGCCGTGTGCCTCACACGGCCTGAGACACGCCCGTGTGTCTAAGCCGTGGCAAAACAGGGCATACATACTTACTTGAACACACAGCCTGAGACACACCCGTGTGCCTACCCGTGGTCGAGCCTGACTTGCATCACACAGCCAGTCACACGCCCGTGTGTCTAGCCCGTGGTTGAGCCTGACTTATTTTGAATTACAACCACGAAGGACACGGTCGAGCTACACACACGTGTGCTCAACCGTGTGGGCAATTATAGGCCATTTACAAGGCCAAAATGCCACCCACACTTTGGGATAACCCTACAAGCACATACAAGCATCAATCCAAACACTTATGGCAACCAAAACATACCAAATTGACCATCTTTTCTGTAACACCCAAACCCGGCCTAGAAGTTAGGCCCGAATCTGGCGTGTCACATGGAAGTGTTTTTCGAAACCATATTTCTTATTGTTAAAACTTGTTTAAGAGTTGAAGCCTCTTTGTTAAAACTCAAAACATTTAAGCAATTGTTATCCACTTGAAAACGTAATTACTTTTAAAACCTTAGCTGTTGCAGAAGCAGAATTAAAATAAATAATTTATGAAAACGTGATGTTTAAAAATTGAGTTGCAGAAGCATTTTGAAAACGTTGCGAAAATGTAGTGTTTTGAAGATAGTTATCATTTTTGAAATCGTATTCCACTTTTAGCAGTTACAAAACATCATAAATAAATATCACAAATAATAAGTTAAAAATAGAGAGGCCTTATTACAACCCAAATCAAAATACTTGAATGTAACTAATCAAAATGGAAAACACAAGAAGTGTGTGGCCTTCTCCGAGTCCCTCGCAGCACAAAGCTGGGGATTACCTGCACAGTTAAAAATGGGGTGAGTTTACGAAAACTCAGTGTGTAATCCCCTCCTAACTAAAACAGTTAGTAAAGCAGACAAAATTCAGAGTCAGTCTGGGCTGGAGCCCAATACAGTAACAGAACAACGTGTGTGGGTCTAAGCCCAGTACAATTTCAATTGGGCCTCAGCCCTTATCAGAACCAAATGAGCCTAGCCCATTCTCCATATCAGTAACAATCGGGCCTATCCCATATCATAATCAATTCCATATGCATAATGTGTGATGCATGCTAACCCATCCCATCCAACCCTGCACTTGCCTCCGTCCAACCCTGCACTACCCGCGGGGAATAAATCACCCACGCCATCCCTACACTCCCAATGTTAGCACCGGTTGCGGCACTAACCAAAATCGCAGCATAGCTGCTAGTATTTATGCGTCTTTAAGCCTTCAGTAACGGTCTCATAATTGGCACGTAGCCATCGGTAACTATAATAAGATCGGCACAGAGCCATCAGCTATGGTAATATAACCGGTACACAGCCACGGGTAAATATGATCGACACAGAGTCATCGGTATATATGTTAGGCACATAGCCACGGGTAAATACGATTGGCACAAAGCCATAATCAAGATGGCACAGAGCCATGTTTAGGTTGGCACAGAGCCATAATCAGATTACGCGGCTTTAAGCCGTCCGTCGGTCCACAGCCGTCTCATGCGATCTGTGCCACCTTAACAGATCAATAATGGATCCACAGTCGTCTCATGTGATCCGTGCGACCTTAACAAATCAATACTGGATCCACAGTCGTCTCATGCGATCCGTGTGACCCTATCAGATCAATACTAGATCCACAGTCGTCTTATGTGACCCGTGCGACCCTATCAGATCAATACTGGATCCACAGTGGTCTCATGCGACCCGTGCGACCCTATCAGAACTTTCTCCGTATCAATGTCCCAACCCCATGCAGTATGTCATGTATGCGAAATGTTATGCCTATAAACAATCATACATACAAAGTCACAATAGTCAATTACTGTCAAATCAGTCCAATCGTACCTCAAGTGAGTCAATTACCCTCGAGGGGCAAAACGGTCATTTTACCCTTACAAGGGTATTACGGTAATCCTACCTGTCGAAACCATTTTTTTATGCTTTTTAGAAAACGGGGTTGACTTAAAAAAACAAAAATGGAGTCGCCACCAATCCTTTTTGCTAAGGTGTGATCGGATCACCCTATAAAACGTTTTATTTCAAAACATTAATTTTGGCCTACGAAATCTAAGAAAATAGGTTCGGGAGTCGGTTACGTACGAGGAAGGACTAGCACCCTCATAATGCCCAAAATTGGTACCTAATTGATAATTTTATGTCATAATGTCGAAAAGTCGAAAATATTTGAAAACATGATTTCTTTAAAAACTTCAACAATTTGAGTTAAAATTTGAGATTTCTTTTTTCCGAAAGAATACAAACATCACATCCAGCACGTTAGGACATGATATTTTAAACCCTCGTAATCAAAATCATCTCATGATTTACGAAATTTATTAAAAGGATATTTAGTTATTTAGTCAAACGGAAAATCGAAACCCAGCACGTTAGGGCACTACTTTTCGAATTTCTAATTACAAAATATCGATTATTTTAAAACTTGATGTATCGGGTAAAAATTAATGTAACACAAGTTTGTAAAAAATAAAAAGAAATAAATCATGATATTAATAAGCATAACAGAATGATAATAAACGAGTAGTACGAACGACAAAAATAAAATAAATAAGCTATGTAACTTAAAAGGAAAATAATAAGTACAAGTAATAAAAGAGATAAATAATGAAAATAAATAAGAATAATAAGAATAAATAAAAAGGAAACTTATTAGTAAACCGATAAATAAATAAGTAATATATAAAATAGTAAATAATAATAATAATAACAATAATAATAATAATATGGTTACAAAAATAAGAATAGAAATGATAATAATAATAAATATAATAATAAGCACAATAATAGTAAAAACAAAAATATAAAATAAGTAAGTAAATAAATAAACAATAATGATAATAATAATAATAAAATAATGATAATAATAATAATAAATAGTGATAGTAATAAATAAAATAGTAATAATAAAATTAATGGCAAAATTAGAATAATAATAAAATGGAGAAAAAAAGAAAAAAAGGCTAAACTGAAATAAAACTAAAATTTCGAGGCAAATATAAAATAATAAAAAGAGGAAAGGGACCCCAATGCGATACGCGAAGAAAAGGGAGGGACCAGAAGGGAAATTATCCCATCCCCCTAAAACGCAGCGTCTCAGAAGGGACCAAATTAAAACAAATATGAAACCTTTGGGCCATATTTGAAAATTAATAGGATCTAATTAAAAATCTGAAAAAGCGAAAGGATTAAAACAATAAATAGACCATTGGTCTTAAAACATGCTGATCCTGAGGTGGGTCGGGTCAACACGCGGATCTTGAGGGCAAAACAACGTCGTTTTGGGGCTTATGGGCACCGGCCAAAACAGCATCATTTTATCCGGCTATAAAAGCCACTTTCCTTTGAAAAAAAATTCATTTTTAGCGTTTGTAAGAAATAAAGGGAAGGGAGGGTTTTTCTCTCTAGACGGGGTCCAGACTCCGGCCATGGGGCTCCGCCGCGCTCCGTCGCTGGCGACCGCCGTGCACGGCGGCCAGACGATAAAAAAAGGTAAAAAAATTATTATTTTTTTGCTGTTTTGTATATATATATATGCTATTTTTAGTGAACAAAGAAAAGGGAAAAAGTTCATGCATGTATGTATTCGGAAAAAAATAAAACGAAAAAGTATGAACCTTTCGATTGTATTGATATATTCTACTGCTTGTTTTTGGTGTTTAAATGTTCAAATCTCGTTGTGTTTTCGTATTTGCGAATCTATTGCTCAGTATTGATAAATCTATTTTTGTATTGAAAGAGGAAAAAGAACCCCGTTTACAATGGTTCAAATTGGCTTATATAGCCATTTTTTAAGCTTTCTGTCACTTCCATTTTTAATGCTGCAGGTGCTCTTGGGGTGGTGCTGAGCACTATGGCGGTGGCCAATACTTGCGGCGCAGAGGGCAAGTGGAGGGCAGGGTCAGAAGGCCCTAGGTGCGGCTCCCCTAGGGTTTGTTTTTTTCTGATTAGGTTTAGTCTTTTTTTGTTGTTGGGCTGATAATGGGGTTTGGGTTATGTCTGGTTTGGGTAATTTAGGGTTATTGATGTTTGTTTGGGCCTTAGTGGGTTTATTTAATTTGTTTAGCTTTATTTTGTAAGAATGGACTATTAATTGTTTTGGGCCCGGGCAAAATTTGGGTTTTACAGCTGCCCCTCTTTGCTCATTGTCGTTGAACGAGAATAGAGCAAAGACATAAAGAAGGCCCAAATTTGCCCGGATCCACTGAGTCTTGACTTCTTTGGTACTCCACTTCTCCAGGTAGCCGCATTCCAGTCCACTGTATCTTGCTACTTTGATCCACTCCACTACAACTTCAGGGATATAAGACTTGCTGTGGTAAATTCAATCCAACCTGCTGCAACTTCAGAGGTATAGGATTCGTCGTTTTAATCCGCTCCACTGTAACTTCAGGGAGATAGGATTAACTGTCTTCAGTCTGCTCCAATGCAACTTCAGGGAGATAAGACTTGATGTCTTCGATTTGCTTCCTGCAACTTCAGGAATGCCAGATCTGCTATCTTCAATCTGCTCCGCTGCAAACTTAGGGAGTCAAGATTTGATGTCTTCGATCTGCTTCCTGCCACTTCAGGAATGTCAGGTCTGTTATCTTCAATCTGCTCAACTGCAAACTCAGGGAGACAAGATTTGATGTCTTCGATCTGCTTCCTGCAACTTCAGGAATGCCAGATCTGCTATCTTCAATCTGCTCCACTACAAACTCAGGGAGACAAGATTTGATGTCTTCGATTTGCTTCCTACAACTTCAGGGAGATAAGATCTGTTTATTTATAGCTTCAATCTGTTCCACTGCAACTTCAAGGAAATAAGATTTGTAATATTCAGTCTGCTCCACTGCAACTTCAGGGAGATAAGACTTGTGCCTTCAACCTACTCCTTTACAAATTCAGGGAGATAAGGTTTGTTTTGATCTGCTCTACTGCAACTTCAGAGAGATAAGATCTGTAATTTATAGCTTCGATCTGTTCCACTGCAGCTTCAGGGAAATAAGATTCGCTATCTTTAATCTGCTCCACTGCAAACTCAGGGAGACAAGATTTGATGTTTTCGATCTGCTTCCTGCAACTTCAGGAATACCAGATCTGCTGTCTTCAATCTGCTCCACTGCAAACTCAGGGAGACAATATTCGAAAGTAATCATTTACCCTACTACATCGTCCTATGACCTGTAGAATGAGTATATGCTTATGCCAAATGATTAGGATACTGTGACCGAAATGAATCAAATACTCCTATTCAACCATGCTATGATATGTGAATGCAAAAATGATATGAGTAAGATTCCTATTCAAGGTGTTATCACTCATCTTTGTTCCCCTTGAAGTATCATTTTCTTGCTCAAACAATTTTCCCTCATAGAAATTTTAGGGCTCATTCCTCTTGAATCTCGGGACACGGGACGTATATCAACTTCAAACCATCCCCCCAGGAATCACAACTTTTTCTATCCGTCCTTATTGCAACTTAAAGGATACAGGACTTGTTTCAACTTCGATTCATTCCACCACAATTTAGGGTTTTTCGAATCTTTTCCCGTCAAAAATTGGTCTATCATTCCATTCTTCGAATGACCCGATGACATTGTTTATCTCCGTCACATCCACTTAATTGGACAAAGAATTCAGAAAAATAGTCTTCATCAATACTCTTCTTTCTCAAGTATCTCCAATCTATGTACATGGAAATTCTAAACAATTGTCCTGTTTCGGTTTCTTGTTTTATCTAGATATTTCCAAAGTAATATGCAGAACTTCTTTTGTGAAATTATTAGTCCATCAATCATTATTCCAATGCAACATGTTTATGAATAATGGGTAACAATAAATTGATTTCAAAGAGAATTAAATGAATTATCAAAGATAAAAGGAAAATTAACTCGAAACGTATCTTTAAGAAGAAAAAGAACCCAAAGATAGTAACATGAACAAAGATCAGATGCCCTAGATATCGCAGATTGGGCTTCTATATACAAACTTCATGAAGACTGCTTTGAGCTTAACATGTGTTTAGAAGACTCAAAGTACTTTGTTGATGCCCCAATATGCAACATACTTCATTTCTTGTTGATTCAGGTATAGGAAGATCCATGAATGTCCATTCAAAATTTGAGCTGCCCTTTTTGGGTTTTCAACTCAAAAACCCTTTGGTCTCAAGGCGCCCTTTGCGGGTTTTCGTCTTGGCCTCTCCACAAAATTTTTTTTTTTGAGAAGTCTCAAAGTGCCCTTTGTGGGTTTTCACCTTGGCCTCTTCTTCTTTTTAAGCAAAGTATTTTTTGACTGAATCCGAGTTCACAGGATTGGGTAAGCTTTTCCCATCCATTTCAGTCAGAATCAGTGCACCTCCAGAGAAAGCTTTCTTCACCACATATGGTCCTTCCCAATTCGGCATCCATTTTCCTCTGAAATCCTTTTGTATGGGAAGGATCTTTTTTAGTACAAGGTCCCCTTCATGAAACTTTCTTGGGCGAACCTTTTTATTATAGGCTCGCATCATTCGTTTTTGGTACATCTGACCATGACGAAAGGCCCTTAGCCTCTTTTCTTCAATTAAGTTCAACTGATCATATCGAGCCTGGATCCATTCAGCTTCATCCATCTTTATTTCTGACAAAACTCAAAGATAAGGTATTTTCACTTCAATAGGTAGAACTGCCTCCATCTCATAGACTAATGAGAAAGGAGTTGCCCCAGTAGAAGTTCTGACGGACATCCGATAAGCATAAAGTGCAAATGGTAATTTCTCGTGCCTATCCTTATACTTCTCAGTCATTTTTCCTACTATCTTCTTGATGTTTTTATTGGCCGCTTCCACTGCCCCATTCATTTTTGGACGATACGGAGACGAGTTGTGGTGTTTGATGTTGAATTGACTACAAACCTCTGCCATCGTACTGTTGTTCAAGTTCAGTACGTTGTCTGATATGATCCTCTCAGGCATTCCATATCGACAAATGATCTCTTTCTTTAAGAACTAACTAACTGCTGACCTAGTGACGCTAGCATATGAAGCAGCCTCTACCCATTTTTTGAAGTAGTCAATGACCACAAAGATGAACCGATGCCCATTCAAAGCTTTCGGTGAGATTGGTCATATAACATCCATACCCCACATGGAAAAAGGCCATGGGGAAGTCATAACATGCAAAGGTGACGGAGGCACATGAATTTTGTCTCCATAAATCTGGCATTTATGAAATCTTTTGGCAAAATTGATACAATCTCCTTCCATGGTGAACCAATAATATCCAAATCTCATTATCTGTCTGGCCATTGTGAATCCATTAGCATGGGTTCCACAAACGCCCTCATGAACTTCTTCTAGGATTTTACTAGCTTCAACAGCATCAACACATCTCAATAGTACTTGATATTTTCTCTTTTTGTACAAGATATCCCCATCTAAAACATAGTCAGAAGCCAATCTCTTTAATGTTCTTTTCTCATTCTCAGTTGCATACTCTGGGTATTCACGATTTTTTACGTATCGCAATACATCATGATACCAAGGGTGGTCATCTTTTTCCTCTTCTTCCAGGTTATAACAATGGGCTGGAACTTCGAAGATACTCATCTGTACTTTGATCATAGAAGCCAGGGTTGCCAAAGCATCTGCCATCTGATTTTCATCACGTGGGAGATAATTAAAAGTGATGTTGTCAAATTCCTCAATCAATCTGAAAACTATCTTTTGATAATTGATCAGTTTGGGATCTCTCGTCTCCCATTCACCTTTAAGCTGGTAAATCACTAGTGCAGAATCTCCATATACTTCTAGCACTCTGATTTTACGCTCTATAGCTGCTCGAATTCCCATGATGCATGCTTCATACTCTGCCATGTTATTTGTGCAATCAAAATCCAATTTGCATGTGAATGGATAATGATCACCACTAGGGGATACAAAGATTGCCCCAATTCCATTTCCCATAGCATTTGACGCTCCATCAAAATTTAGCTTCCACGGACATTCTTCAGTAGCTGCTACATACATTAACTCCTCATTAGGAAATTAAAAGCTCAAAGGTTCATAATCCTCTAAAGCCCTGCTAGCCAAAAAATTTGCTATTGCGCTCCCTTTTATAGCCTTTTGGTTTACATAGGCTATATCAAATTCAGAAAGCAGAATCTACCAGCTTGCCATTCTTCCATTCAGAGCAGTTGACTCCATCATATACTTTAATGGGTCAAGGTTTGAAATTAACCAGGTTGTATGATATAGCATGTACTACCTCAATCTCCGAGTTGTCCAAATCAAGGCGCAACACAATTTTTCAATCGACGAGTATCTCATTTCACATTCAGTGAACTTTTTACTGAGATAGTATATCGCCTTTTCTTTTCTTCCTGACTCATCATGTTAACCAAGCACACATCCCATGGAGTTATTGAACACTGACAAATACAGTATCAATGGTCTATCTAGATTATGCGGAGATAGTACTAGGGCATTTGACAGATATTGTTTGATTTTGTAAAAAGCTCTCTGGCATTCTTCGTCCCATACACCTTGGTTGTGTTTCTTGAGAAGACGAAATATGGGATCACATTTCTCGGTTAATTGTGAAATAAACCGAGCAATGTAATTTAATCTCCCAAGAAAACCTCAAACTTCCTTTTGAGTGTGTGGTGGAGGCAACTCTTGTATCGCTTTGACCTCATTTGAGTCAACTTCGATTCCTCTTTCGCTGACCATAAAACCCAGTAATTTCCCTGATCGAGCTCCAAAAGTACACTTGGTCGGGTTGAGCTTCAATTGAAATTTCCTCAATCTCAAAAATAATTTCTTCAAAACCTCAATGTGTTCCTTTTCTGTTCGAGATTTGGCGATCATATCATCAACATATACTTCAATCTCTTTATGCATCATGTCATGGAATAAAGTTACCATGGCCCTTTGATATGTTGCCCATGCATTCTTTAGCCCAAATGGCATTACTTTATAACAAAAGGTACCCTACAACATTATGAAAGTGGTTTTCTCCATGTCCTCAAGGTGTATCTTGATTTGATTGTATCCGGAAAAACCATCCATGAAAGAAAACAGTGAGTATCCCGCCGTATTATCCACCAACGTGTCAATATGAGGCAAAGGGAAATTGTCCTTTGGGCTGGCTCTATTTAAGTCCATATAGTCTACACACATCCGGACCTTTCCATCCTTCTTAGGGATTGGAACAATATTGGGAACCCACTCTGAGTAATTGACCACCTGTAGAAAACCAGCATCAAACTGTTTCTTGACTTCCTCTTTTATTTTCAACACCACGTCAGGCCTCATCCTTCGTAGCTTTTGCTGAACTGGCTTGCATTCTTCTCTTATGGGAAGGTGATGCACTACAATATTAGTACTTAGACCAGGCATATCTTGGTATGACCATGCAAAGACGTTCTTGAATTCCCGTAGTAACTCAACAAGGTCTTGTTTCATCTCCTTGGCTATGCGCGTTCCAATTTTTACCACCTTTCCCTCTTTTAAGACTATGTTCTCTACCTCCTCATCATGGGGTAGAATTTGTTTCTCCTCTTGTTTTACCATTCTCAACAAATCTGGAGACAAGTCACAATCTCTGTCACATTCAAAATCCTGAGATTCCTCTAAACACATGTTTTGCTCAAAATAGACCTCTGGATTTGTAGTGTCATTGCTCATATCATTGATATCTAGGGACCTGTGATGGGCACCAAAGAATGTACAAAGAACAAATGAATTTGAGGACAACTATTCACATGATATGAATGGGAATAAAAAAATTTGGAATGAAATTAGAAATTCCAAAGAATAAAAAAAATGAGAGAATGTTTGCCAGAACTGGTCATTAAAGATGTATTTTATTGAAACAAAAATATCTGAACATGAGCCTATTTCACAAAAGAAGTCTTATTGTTCCTAGGCTAAAAAACAAAAAGTGCGTTCTGAATATTACTCTGTATAATCTCTAAAAACTACAGGAAGTTCCTCTGCAGTCTAATTGTCCAAAACACTTCCCGGTTCATACGGGTGAATGCCCAACAGGCTTCCTTGGTCGGTTTCTTAATCCTGTATGGCATTGATGTGAGGATTTTCATTTTTTGATAATCCTCTCTCCGAGTGAATTATCCCTCCTGATACAAAGGTCTGGGATATGTGGGGGAATGTCATCGATTCTCACTTGACGTCTTCCCCATTCAACCGTGCCCTTCTCCTCTCCTGGTTTTTCCCTATTTCCCTCTTCCTTTGTTTAGCGTCTGGCCTGAAACCCAAGCCAAAACTGTCTCTCTTCTCTTTCAGTATCAGAACTTGAACTTCCCCTTGGAGATGTTTGCCCAATCCTTTTCCTGGTAAGGCTCATTTCCCTATCATCATTTGTAAGCCCATCCTCGTGGTTCTGAATATCTTAGGCACCGGAACTTCATTCCTTTCCAAGATGAATGTTGCATTTATGAACTCTAAAGATCGAAAGGAACATTCAGTGGCCTCCTCATTCGTCTCTAAATATGGCTCCTCATTGGTAACAGTCGCTATGATGTCTTCTTCTGTGTTTATAGTTACCAACCGACTCTCTGTTACCGGTTTCAATTTTTGGTGCAGCGATGAGGGCACTGCCCCCGCCAAATGAATCCAGGGCTTTCCCAACAAGCAGTTGTAGGAAGGCTTGATATCCATCACCAGAAAGTCCACTTCATATGTGTTAGTCCCGATCAATAATGGTATGTCAATTCTTCCCATCACTCTTCTTTCAGTGCCATCAAATGCTCTCACTATGTTCTGGCATGTCTTCATGTGAGAACTGTCTATAGGCAACCTCTTCAGCGTAGACAACGGTAAGACATTCAAAATTGATCCATTATTTATTAACACAATTGGCAGAGTGTATCCCTTGCAATGAGTAGTGATGTGCAAAGCCTTTGTTGATCCCATGCCCCCCGGTGGGATTTCATGATCACTGAAGTAAATGAAATTGTCAGCACTTATGTTACTAACCAGACAATCCAGTTTGTTGACGGATATATCCTTAGTAACGTAAGTTTCATTCAAGACTTTCATCGATTGCTTCGCGATGCACTACGTGCTTAAAAGCAAGGCTAGCAATCGATATGCGAAAGTGCATTTCTTGCGCAGTTGTTCCACCACGCTGTACTCACTGTGCTTCAAGAATTTCAAAAATTCTTTAGCCTCTTCCTCCCTCACAGGTTCGTTGATAAGGGCCCCAGGTCCTTTCTCTTGTTCAACTTCCATAGTCTTTGATATCACTGGTTCTGCTCTAACGTTTCCTGAATCGTAACGCTTCCCACTACGTGTGTAGGACCCTTCATTTTGGACCTCCTTGGAAGTGCTAACTGAGCTTTCCACTCCCGGTATTGTCACATTACAGTCGTAATTCCATGGTACCATTTTTTTATCCTTGTAAGGAAAGGGAACAGGTTTCTGGATTACAACCTTTGGCACCACTTGTGCTCCACCTTTCATGTTTCTTTGTCGGGAGATGATGATCCTCGGATAATTGTCTTTTTGCTTCGTCAATTCTCCTTTGGTTGCATGTATGTTTCCTCCCTCTAAGCCTTCTTCATAAAACACCAATTCCTTATTATCCATGAGGCTTTGCACCAAGACCCTAAACTTAACACATTCTTGGATCTCATGCCCCTCTGCTTTGTGGAACTCACAGTAGTCCCTTAGTCCTTCACATGTTTCCACATGATCTAATTCTACCAATCCTCTTCTTATCATTTCTTTCCAAATCATTCTCAACGGGGTTTTCACCTCCGAGATATCCCCCTTGATATTTCTCACGACCTTTTTACCGATCGCATTTATCCCCTTATCTCCATGGTTGGGTAATGGGTTCTCCGCACTAGGTGTATCATCAAACTTCACAATCCCCATCTTGATGAGTCTCTCTACTACTTTTTTGAAGGCAGTGCAGTTTTCTATTGAATGCCCTGATATTCCCGCATGGTAGTCACATTGAGCGTTTGAATCATACCATTTGGGATATGGGGGTTGCAGTGGTTTTAGATAGAACGGGGACACCACATGCGCGTCAAATAAACTTTGATATAGCTCCTTATACGTCATTGGGATTGGCGTAAATTTGAGCTTTTCAGAATTTTGCCTTGCGCCTGATTCTTTTCTGGTCGACCGTTGTTGCCCAGCTGTAACTACCTTTGGCTGGCTAACAGTGATTGCCTACCCTTTGTTGTATGTACTCGCATTATTTACCTCATTGTCCTTTTTCCTAGGAGCAGACCTTCTAGTGGTTTCCCCCGGCTTCAATCTTGCCACCCCTTATGGCATTTTCAATCATTTCTCCTACCATCACTATTTCCATAAAACTCTTGGTAGTACTTCCTATCATGTGGGTGATGAATGGAGCCTTCAAGGTGTTGATAAAAAGCATTGTAGTCTCCTTTTCTAAGAGCGGTGGCTGAACTTGCATAGAAACCTTCCTCCATCTTTGCGTGTACTGCCTGAAGCTTTCATTCGACTTTTTTTTCCATATTCTGCAACATGATTCTGTTAGGCGTCATGTCTGTGACATGATTGTATTGCTTCATGAAGGCTTGGGCTACGTCTCTCCAGGAGCTAATATTAGCACGACTAAGTTGATTGTACCATCTGGACACTGCCCCCACTAAACTGTCTTGGAAAAAATGAATCAAAAGTTGGTCATTGTTCACGTAGCCAGTCATCCGTCTACAGAACATAGTGATGTGGGCCTCAGGGCAGCTAGTCCTATTGTACTTCTCAAATTCTGGCATCTTAAATTTATGAGGAAGCACCAAATCTGGAACCAAACTCAAGTCTTTTGCGTCAATACCATGGTGATGATCGGCATTTTCAAAAACCTTAAACTTTTCTTCCAACCATCTACAGCGATCCTCTAACCGCCTCGAGGATTCAATTCTTGTCCCGTCCCTTTCTGCTATATCCAAATCAAGAATAACAGGATTAGCTGGGTTATCTCCTAGATTGGATCCTGAGCCAACGTGGAAGTTCATGGGCGATCTAGTATCAGCTTGCCCTTGTTGAGGCCTAATCATGAAAGATGGCCTTTGGGGATACTCATCAGGCTGTGTTTGTGCATGTGGTGGGGTAAAACATGGGGGAATGCCTTCGCTATCTTCTCCAGCCATAGCCATGGGACCTTTTCCTTTGTCCATCGCCCCGTTCAACATCTGGGCCATTTGAGCCATCATGTTCCTTTGAGCTTCCAACATTTGGTCTCTCATTTCTTGTTGGAGCGTTGCCAATTGCTCTTGCATCTGGTCTTGCATGTCCCTCTGGAATTGTTCAAGTCTTCGATCCATTTTCTTTGTTTTGGCACGTGTACCGTAACGGTGTTCAGCTTCCAGATTTTCTTTCTCTTTCTCTGATAATTTCAACTAATTAGGCTCTCTCTATGGTCTTGAATGCATATGATGTGATGTAATGCAAATGAATGAGTGCAAAAAGAAGGCATCGATTCAGATTCAACTTCACTTTAGAAAACTTTATTAGAAAACAAAATCCTTTACATGAAACTGACTACAAATATGCTTTTTCCCTAAGGCCCAAAGTTTTGATTTTCCCAAACAAAGAGGTTAGCTCTTGACTACGATCCGATTGTAGCTCATACTTCATGCTCAATATATCAGCCTGTGCTACCAAAGTCTGTAGGTGATCAGCTACCTCTCGAATCTGAACTATTGCTTCACCCATGAGGTAATCCCGATTTCTAACTTGATCATGAGAATGGTGAAGCTCTTCCTTCCAACGCCCTTCTCTTGTTTCAAGAAGCTCAATCCAAAGTTCACAACTGTGCAATGCTGATTCTAATTCTTTAATCTTACCCTTCATTTTCTCGATCTTGTTCAGACTTGATTTTAGTTCGATTTCAGAATTACGACTTCGATGGTGATGAAGAGACTGCCCAAGTTCAGCCATTCTAGCTTTTAATCCACTTTTCTCTTTTTGGCTATCTGCCAAATTCTTCTCTAAGGCCTCGTTTCACTCTTGCATTCCTTCAAACTTCCTCTCCCAATAGTTAGCTTTGGCCTTTTCCTCTTGAATCTCCCGTTGCCACTATTCTGAAGTCTTTCCCAATCTAGTGTTCTTCATCGTCAGACGTATCTTCTTATATTCTATCTTCAAACTATCTCGATCTTCCTCTATCTTCCACTTTTCTTTTCTTAATTTCTCGGCCTCCAGTTTCTGAACATCCGCATCTAATCTTAGGTGCATTTTTCTTCTTCCAACTTCTCTATCCTCTTTTCGAGCTCTAAACTTTGCCTCTCGAAGTCTTGCTTTATAATCTCTAACTCTGATGGGACCATTTGTAAATACTCTTTCATCGATCGAGTGCCCTCCACGCTTGTCCCAGGGATGTTATCATTGATCCTTTTGCTCGACCACTCCTTGTATTCCAGGGTTCTCATCGGTCCTCCACTCAATATCTTCATACAGCGAGCCCACTTCCAAGCCTCAGAAATCTCTCGAATCTTCTTCTTATAATTATCCCCCTTATATGAGAATTCACTTTGAGCTAACCCATATGTCGCGGTATGAACTGTCTTGCTTTGTATTACCTTAGTACAAGCAACGGTGCATATCCAACAGCTCCCCAGATTCTAGGCAGAGGTACCCAATCAAAATTTCCACACCGGTAAAGGACTTCGTCGGGTACCATTCAAGGGGCTTTCCACTCAACATCTTCCTCTGGGAGGTTTTGAAGAATTTCCATCCACCTTTGCTCTGATATACCATCCCTCCTTGTCGTAACCGTTGCCTTCTTTAAAGGCGAATAACTTTCAAAGAGCACTCGGTAAGGAACCTTGTCGACCCTCCAAAAATGACTGTGGAACCAAACCAATAATAACTGTGCGCATTCAATGAATCTACCTTCACCAGCTCTCCCACATGCGTTCAAAGATCTGAACGTCTCGGCTAAGATCGTAGGTACGGGTGTGACCCTCTTGTTAAGTCGGTTGAATAAATCAGTAACTGCTTCATCTATATGTCTTAGAGCTTTAGGGAAAATTACCAAACCATAAATACATAAGGCAAAGATTGTAACACCCCAAACCCGGTCAATACACCACGACCGAATCTGGCATGTTACGGGGAAAATCGCGTTTGAAGGGTTAGGTTACTGGTTAAAGATTCGATGAGAAACTCCTTGTCATATTTTATACTTTTCAAATCTTGGCATGATTGCTTTGTCATATTTTAATGTTTTAGAGTGATACCCGATGGTAAAGTTTAAAACACATTGCGTTATAGTTTTGAGAGAAACCGTTGACCTTCCAAGTTTTTAGCAATTTTGACTCAATTAATTTGTTAAAGCATATTAGAAAGCTACTTTAAGCATAAACATAGTAAAACCTAATTTAAAGGCCATTTACAACCCAAAATAAAACCAAATAGTAATAAATAAGCTAAAGTACCAAATTTTGTAAAGTCTGAGCAAATCTTTATTAAAGCATGGCATGAGCACCTCGAGTCCATCCCGGCTCCATGTCCGCGTCTAAGTGTCACTGAAATGTCAAAGGAGAGGGTGAGTCGCAAGACTCGATGCATAAATCCACTCCCGATAAAACAACATGCTAACACACATCATATCATAGCAACATTATCAATGCACCCCGATCCTAACCATCCATATCACCTTTCTACCCGTGTGTGTACCAAACCACCGGTGGTGCCAAACCATCGGTGACCCAAAGTCACGATATCCATAATTGTGGTGCCAAACCACTTGGTGACCCAAAGTCACGAATAATCCAATGATGGGGCCAACCCATCGTGTGATACCAAATCACTAGCGACAATCCCGTATCTCATAAGTGGGGCCAACCCCGCGGTGGTGTTAACCACGAGGACGAGTCGCAATGAGGTGCCAAACCTCTGGTGTCCCAAAGACACAGTGTGATACCAAATCACTGGTGACCGCAGTCACAAATCCGATGATGGGGCCAACCCATCGTGTGATACCAAATCACTGGCGTCAATCCCAGTATAATCAATCGTGGGGCCAACCCACCGTGGTGCTAAGCCACTGGGACGAGACGCTATGAGGTGCCAAACCTCTGGTGTCCCAAAGACACAAATGTGATACCAAATCACTGGTGACCGAAGTCACAAAATCAACTGTGGTACCAAACCACTGGAGGTGCCAAACCTCTGGTGTCCCAAAGACACGGGTCCCAAAGACACGGATATCATATTCCCCTCCTCTCATATCACCCACACATGTCATACTAATGCAAATGATATAAAACATGCAATCATGCTAACATGCTCAAATGACATCTCATGGTATTTACATCATAAAACATGTTATCACATATATCACTACAGATCTCGTAATGAAACGGACTTACCCGTATCCGTGCTTATACCCCATCGGGTACCAAATCCATCGATCATATTGTTTCACTTTAATAAGTAATTAGGTTATTAATCATATTACTAAATAGAAGTGTGTTAGTTTACACACCTGAAATAGCGAAGGTTTTAATCCTAAGAACCGGTCTAAGACCCTCGATCCTTTTGCTCCTAAAAACAATCGACCAACCATGGGTTAATCACTTAAACCATTCGGCCATAACCATATAAACCAAAGGGTATATCGATTAACCCTTACCTTGCAAACGTTTGGTTTCCTACCAAACCCGAACCAACAATGGTTCCTCTTTTAACAATCGGCACACCTATTAAAAAGAACAGTTAATCCCTTGTCACCCTTGACTTAATCGAAACCAAAAGATTGAACTAATAAAATAATACCAATCACTTACCCCTTACTTACCAATCGATTAACAAAGGGAAAAGGCTCCAATCCGATCGCTTTGAAATCTCTGATTGCCCTAACATGAGATGTTTAAGCGAATGGTTAACCCTCTTCCATAAACCAAAATCGACATAACACTTGAGAGAAAGAGGAATGGCCATTCGGCCAAGAGCTTACCAACACCCAATATTCGGCCAAAATAGGACTTCTAGGAGAGAACCACAAGAGATTCGGCCAAGGCTTGCACCAAAAGAAGAACAAAATATTCGGCCAAGGGAGACTCTTGGGAGAAGGGAAATATTCGGCTAAGTTGAAAGCAATAGAAAGAAGAAATCGGCACTAGGTGTTTAACACCTCTATTTTCGGTTTTGAGAAGAAAAGAAATGGAAGGGATGAATGGAGATTCGGTTTAGGCAAGGTAAATTTCGCTTTAGCGTTTCAAAAGAGAAGAAAATGAGGTATGAGAAGAGGGAATACTAGTTTCGGTTTACACACTGAAGAAAGGGAGAGATAGGTATTCGGCTACCAAGATGTTTGAGAAAAACAACACAGAGAAAATTCGGCAAAGGCCGCTTGTGCTTTTCGGTTCGAGAAGAAAGTGTGAAGAAGCTTTGTTGAAGAAATTCGACTCACAAAAGACTAGAAGGAACTTTCTCTTTTACCAAGTGTGACCGAAAACAACCAAAAAGAATGCCAAAAATGCAAAAATGCATTTCGGCTACCAACTCCCCACACCAAGCCGTCCACTCCCCACTCCAAACTCCCTCAAATTCGGCCATAATCCCCCCAATAGCTCCCAACCACACATTTCAAATGTGTTTACCAAGTCTTACTCCTACAATTACTCTCTACCCAACATTTGAACTTTTGACTTGGTCCAAAGTGGAATTTGAACTACATCCAACTCTTCCCTCCTATGCCGTCCAAAATGAAGCCAAAATGTGAGCTCTTTGCGGCTTGAACACAAGACCTCCACCTCATGCGGTTGACGCCACACCTAGCTCCCAAGTAGCGCATGCCTTGCCACTTTGCCCGACTCCTCACTTGTGCAACAAGCACCAAATAAAATACATATCCCTCGGCTCCATCGGCTCCCTACACCTAAAGCTCAAAAACTAAATTTTTCCCATTCCCTTAGGCATACTCCTAGCCTACAACTAAGCCCCTAAAACATAGAAATAGCAACATAGCACACCAACACATGCAATATCATGCAACAACAAAATAGCCCCCAACCCGGGATATTACAGTTGTACCCCCCCTTAAAATAATTTCGGCCTCAAAATTACGATCAAAAGAGTTGCGAGTGCTATCTTTGTCTCATCATATCCTCGGGTTCCGACGTGGCTTCTTCCACGCCATGATTCCGCCAAAGAACCTTAACCAAAGGCACAGACTTTCTACGCAGAACCTTCACATCCCGATCAAGAATCTGCACAGGTTCTTCTTCCAAAGTCAAATCTGGATTTACCTCGATCTCTTCCACTGCTACCACATGCGACGGATCCGAGCGTTAACGTCGAAGCATCGAAAGCGTGAAATCGTCGTGAATCGACTAAGCTCTGCTTGGCAACTCCGGTTGATACGCCACTTTGGTCCCACTCGTCTCAAAACCTTATACAGACCCAATAAACCTCGGACTTAGCTTGCCTTTCTTTCCGAACCTCAAAACCTTCTTCCATGGCGAGACCTTCGAAAAACTTGATCCCCACAGAAAACTCTATGTCTCTCCGCTTAAGATCGGCATAAGACTTGCGCGGTCCAAGCTTCCTTCAACCGATCTGAATCAACTTAACCTTGTCTTCGGTCTCGACAACCAACTCGGGTCCCAACAAGCGGCGTTCACCTAATTCCGTCCAACACGTAGGTGATCGACACTTCCTACCATACAATGCCTCATATGGTGCCATCTTGATGCTCGCTTGGTAAATCGTTGTTGTAGGAAAACTCGGCTAATGGTAGAAACTCCTCCCAACTACCTCTGAAATCCGAACACAACCCCTCAAAGATATCCTCCAAGATCTGAATAACCGCTTTCCGATTATCCGTCGATTTGCGGGGTGAAAAGCCGTCTTTGAAATCAATCGCGTGCCGAGCCGATGCAACGCTTTCTAGAACCTTGACGTAAATCGGGATCCCTATCCGTGATGATCGATCTTGGCACACCGTGCAACCTCACTATCTCTCGAAACATACGACTTCGCCAACCTCTGGAAGTGAGTAGTCAACCCTCACGAGGAATGAAATGAGTGATTTAGTCGGTCGATCCACAATTACCCAAATGAATCCTTCTTGCTTGGCGTGGCGGTAACCTTGACGAAATCCATGGTTATCCTTTCCCACTTCCACCGAGGAATCTTCACAGTGAAGCAACCACGACGGCAAGCGATGTTCACCTTAACTGCTTGACATGTCGGACACTTCCCAACAAACTCTGTCACTTCTTTCTTGGACCGGGCCACCAAAATCGCTCTCTGAGATCCCTATACATCTTACTACCTCCGGGATGCATAGCATAAGAGGCTGCTATGTGCGTCTGAAGAATCCTCTCGCCTCGACTCAACATCCTTGGGCATACAAGCTTTACCTTGAAAACCACAAAGACCCCATCACTAGACAAGTTGTAACCTTCCAAACCACCACTGCACTGCAACCTCCGCGCTTTCGAACCTCATCCTCTAATTTGTTTCTCTCACGATCTGCTCAACCCAAGTAGGCTTAATCGCAACTCTGCGAGAATACTCCGTCGTCATACAAACTAAAATGGGCAAACATCGCTCTTAAGTCAGAAACAACCTTGCGGCTCAACGCGTGCGCCACCCGCGTTAGCCTTGCCGGATGATACTCAATCGAGCGATCGTAATCCTTAAGCAACTCAACCCATCTGCTGCCTCAAATTCAAATCCTTACGAGTCAAGAGGTACTTGAGACTCTTATGATCGGTGTAGACTATTGATCTCTCTCCGTACAAGTAGTGCCTCCAAATCTTCAACGCCAAAGACTACGACCGCTAACTCCGGATCGTGCGTCGGATAGTTGACCTCATGTGGCCTCACCGCCGAGATCGTAAGCCACAACCTTACCTTCCTCTATCGGCACACAACCCAACCCGTATGTGTGATGCATCGCGATGGACAGTGAATTCCTTACTGCCTCGGGTTGAATCAAAGCGGAGCTTACATTAGAATCTTCTTAAGCTTGTTGAAACTCTCCTGCTTTGTTTCTCGGTCCGGACAAACGGAACCTCTTTCCTTAACAACTTGGTCATTGGTGCGCAATCAATGAGAAACCCTCTACAAACCTTCGGTAGTATCTGCCAAACCAAAACTCGAATCTCGACCACCGACTTAGGCGGTTTCCAATCCAAAAGCGCCTCAATTTTCCGAGGATCCACTCTAATCCCCTCACCGACACTACATGTCCCAAGAAAGTCACTTCTCTAAGCGAACTTCGCACTTCATCGAACTTAGCGTAAAGTCGCTTCTCCTCAAAATCTGCGAGTACCACCGCCGCCGTCGCATCATGCTCTTCTTACGTTCTTGAATACACCGGGATGTCGTCAATAAAAACTACCACGAATGGTCCAGAGATCTTCTTTGAAACACCCTATTCATCATATCCATGAATCTTTGCCGTAGCGCGTTAATCAACGACGGCATTACGAGAAATTCGTAGTGCCCATACCGAGAGTCAAAGCGGCCGTCTTGTGAATATCAAGCTTCTTTCACCTTTAGCGGTGATACCTGGACCTCGAGTCAATCTTAGAAAATACCGGCTGCACCCCTTGGTGATCAAACAAGTCATCTATCCGTGGCAGCGGATACTTGTTTTTGATCGTCGACTTATTCGGTGGCGATAATCTATGCACATCCGCATTGTACCATCTTTCTTCTTAACAAAGAGTACCAGGCGCACCCTACGGTGAAACACTTGGCACGATAAAACCTCGGTCCAACAACTCTTGGATCGAGCCTTAAGCTCCACCAATTCCTTTGGCACCATCCTATACGGAGCAATAGACAACGCGCGCGATTCAGGGTATGCAGATCTATCCCAAACTCTACCTCACGATCCGGCAAACACCGGAAGTTCTTACGAAACACATCAGCAAATTCCTTAAGCTGTTCGGACTTTTTCTCTGAAAGAGACTCTTTAGCCTCCAAGGCATACACATGAACCACATACGCTTCGTAGCCCTTTCTCACCATCTTCTGCGCCTTTAGAGCGGACACCACATTAGATAAGTAATCTCTCCTATTACCTATCATAGCCACTTCATCACCCTCGATCGTCCTTAGAACCATGCGCTTAGCGCGCAATCCAACCGCACGGTACTTAACCAACCAGTCCATCCCAAGAATCAAATCGAACTCCCCAAATGGCGGTTCCATCGGATCGGCGACAAACACTACCCCTTGGAGTTCTAGGGGTACATCTCTAAACAACTTATCTACTACCACGAGTGACCTAAAGGGCTAATTACGGTCATCCGCCTAGAAGATATCTCGAAATCTAAGTCCATGGTCTCTACTATACTCATCGGCCATGTAAGAATGCGTCGAACCCACATCAATCAAAGCGATAAAAGGAGAACCAAAGATCAAGAACGTCACGGTTATGGCGTCAGGTGCGTCGCCCTCCTCTCGGCGCCTTGCTGCGCATACACTAACCAGGCTTTACGGCATCATAACTACCGCACCTGCGGTGCTCCACGGCCCGACGATCCATTACTACCTGCGCCATTACCACGGCCCCTCTGCGATGGCGGTACATTATTCTGAGCCGAAGTGCGGCCACGACTCTCGGGATCGAATCTGGCCAACTTACGCGGACGGTCCCTCACGCGATGATCCGAGAACCACACTCAAAACAACCTTTTCCACCGGTCCAGCGGCCTCCCCAATGATATCTCCCACAATGGTTACACCGCGGCGGTCCACCCGAGTAGCGACAACAACCCTACGGGCCCGATTCGGCCCACTCTGTCTAGCCCTTTTACGAGGATTACCCGGCGATCCGAGAAGACCCAAAGCTCCTCTTATGCTGCTCCTGTCCATGCCTGCCTCACGGACTCCTTAACACCCTCGGCTACCTTAGCCTTCTCAACCGGGACAGCAAACTCACGCTCTGTTGAGGAGCAATCAGGCGACCTCAACTCGTCTCTCGGACCATCCTCGAAAGCGAACACACCTCTCGTGTTCGGTAGCCACAATACCCCTAGCATACACCGCTCGACTTCAAGAACTTCGACCTCATACTCGGAAGCGGACTTACTCCCTTGGACTAGCCTCAAAAATGCTTTTATTTGCGGCGTCGATGTAGCTAGCTCCAATGTACTTTTACGAAATGCGACCACGAAATAATCCCATGTCGGATCCTCTGCTTTGCCACAACGTCCCGAACGGTGAGCCACCACCGGTATGACTCATCCCGAAGAAGCGATACTATGCCCTTGACTTCTCCTCGGCGATCAAGTCCGGATCATCCATGATCCGCTCCGTTGCCTCCAGCCAATACTCGATCTTTGGCTGAGCAACACCGAAACACCTCGAAAGAATTCACCCCATTTGCGAAAGTCGCTCGGTACGCGATTTCTAGCTCTGCACCACCACCTACTCCAACTACCCTTTCCAACACTCGCGGCATCGCACAGACACTGTGTCATCGGTCGATCTTGAAACTCACCACCTCCGGTGGTGGCGATGCCGGTATCTCATTTTCCGACCACGACCCGACCCTACGGGTTCGAAACCGTCATCCTACCACGACCTGCGTCCACGACCACGTCCACCTCTAGCGCTCATGACTAAATTCTCGTATGCTCGATTTAGGAGTTTTATGCATCGATATTTATTCCACTTTTTTTAAAGCAAAGTCTTATGAATAGTAAAGAAGCTTTGTTTTGCGAGTTCCACGAGAATCCTATCGATTTGGTTTCTAAAGTAATCCACTCTGCAATCATCCAATCACATCAATAAATCACAAAGAAATAGTAAGGGTACTTACAGGCGGATGGTGCGGGAGACTCGGTGTCATGCCTTTCAAACCATTTATTTCAACAAAACACTTAAAACAGGACTTTTGAAAACATTTTGGGCCTCGGGCCCACAGTAAAACCTTTGAACTTGGCTCGATACCTGGTTGTAACACCCCAAACCCGGTCAATACACCACGACCAAGAATCGGCATGTTACGGGAAAATCACGTTTGAAGGGTTAGGTTCTTGGTTAAAGATTCGATGAGAAACTCCTTGTCATATTTTATACTTTTGAAATCTTGGCATGATTGCTTTGTCATATTTTAATGTTTTAGAGTGATACCCGATGGTAAAGTTTAAAACACATTGCGTTATAGTTTTGAAACCGTTGACCTTCCAAGTTTTTAGCAATTTTAACTCAATTAATTTGTTAAAGCATATTAGAAAGCTACTTTAAGCATAAACATAGTAAAACCTAATTTAAAGGCCATTTACAACCCAAAATAAAACCAAATAGTAATAAATAAGCTAAAGTACCATATTTTGTAAAGTCTGAGCAAATCTTTATTAAAGCATGGCATGAGCACCTCGAGTCCATCCAGGCTCCATGTCGCGTCTAAGTGTCACCTGAAATGTCAAAGGAGAGGGTGAGTCACAAGACTCGGTGCATAAATCCCACTCCCGATAAAACAACATGCTAACACACATCATATCATAGCAACATTATCAATGCACCAGATCCTAACCATCCATATCACCTTTCTACCCGTGTGGTACCAAACCACCGGTGGTGCCAAACCACTGGTGACCCAAAGTCACGATATCCATAATTGTGGTGCCAAACCACTTTGGTGACCCAAAGTCACGAATAATCCAATGATGGGGCCAACCCATCGTGTGATACCAAATCACTAGCGACAATCCCGTATCTCATAAGTGGGGCCAACCCACGGTGGTGTTAACCACGGGGGCGAGTCGCAATGAGGTGCCAAACCTCGGTGTCCCAAAGACACGCGATGTGATACCAAATCACTGGTGACCGCGATCACAAATCCGATGATGGGGCCAACCCATCGTGTGATACCAAATCACTTTGGCGTCAATCCCGTATAATCAATCGTGGGGCCAACCCACTTGTGGTGCTAAGCCAGGGGGGCGAGGCGCCTATGAGGTGCCAAACCTCTGGTGTCCCAAAGACACAAATGTGATACCAAATCACTTTGGTGACCAAAGTCACAAAATCAATCATGGTACCAAACCACTTTGGAGGTGCCAAACCTCACGGTGTCCCAAAGACCACGGTGTCCCAAAGACACGGATATCATATTCCCCCTCCTCTCATATCACCCACACATGTCATACTAATGCAAATGATATAAAACATGCAATCATGCTAACATGCTCAAATGACATCTCATGGTATTTACATCATAAAACATGTTATCACATATATCACTACGAGATCTCGTAATGAAACGGACTTACCCAGATCCGTGCTTATACCCCATCGGTACCAAATCCATCGATCATATTGTTTCACTTTAATAAGTAATTAGGTTATTAATCATATTACTAAGCGAAGTGTGTTAGTTTACACACCTGAAATAGCGAAGGTTTTAATCCTAAGAACCAGGTCTAAGACCCTCGATCCTTTTGCTCCTAAAATAATCGACCAACCATGGGTTAATCACTTAAACCATTCGGCCATAACCATATAAACCAAAGGGTATATCGATTAACCCTTACCTTGCAAGCGTTTGGTTTCCTACCAAACCCGAACCAACAATGGTTCCTCTTTTAACAATCGGCACACCTATTAAAAAGAACAGTTAATCCCTTGTCACCCTTGACTTAATCGAAACCAAAAGATTGAACTAATAAAATAATACCAATCACTTACCCTTTACTTACCAATCGATTAACAAAGGGAAAAAGGCTCCAATGGCGCTTTGAAATCTCTGATTGCCCTAACATGAGATGTTTAAAGCGAATGGTTAACCCTCTTCTATAAACCAAAATCGACATAACACTTGAGAGAAAAGAGGAATGGCCATTCGGCCAAGAGCTTACCAACACCCAATATTCGGCCAAAATAGGACTTCTAGGAGAGAACCACAAGAGATTCGCCAAGGCTTGCACCAAAAGAAGAACAAAATATTCGGCCAAGGGAGACTACTTTGGGAGAAGGGAAATATTCGGCTAAGTTGAAAGCAATAGAAAGAAGAAATCGGCACTAGGTGTTTAACACCTCTATTTTCGGTTTTGAGAAGAAAAGAAATGGAAGGGATGAATGGAGATTCGGTTTAGGCAAGGTAAATTTCGGCTTTAGCGTTTCAAAAGAAAGAAAATGAGGTATGAGAAGAGGGAATACTAGTTTCGGTTACACACCAAGAAAGGGAGAGATAGGTATTCGGCTACCAAGATGTTTGAGAAAAACAACACAGAGAAAATTCGGCAAAAAGTTGCTTGTGCTTTTAGGTTCCGAGAAGAAAGTGTGAAGAAGCTTTGTTGAAGAAATTCGACTCTAAAAGACTAGAAGGGAACTTTCTCTTTTACCAAGTGTGACCGAAAACAACCAAAAGAATGCCAAAAATGCAAAAATGCATTTCGGCTACCAACTCCCCACACCAAGCCGTCCACTCCCCACTCCAAACTCCCTCAAATTCGGCCATAATCCCCCAATAGCTCCCAACCACACATTTCAAATGTGTTTACCAAGTCTTACTCCTACAATTACTCTCCACCCAACATTTGAACTTTTGACTTGGTCCAAAGTGGAATTTGAACTACATCCAACTCTTCCCTCCTATGCCGTCCAAAATGAAGCCAAAATGTGAGGTCTTTGCGGCTTGAACACAAGACCTCCACCTCATGCGATTGACGCCACACCTAGCTCCCAAGTAGCGCATGCCTTGCCACTTTGCCGGCTCCTCACTTGTGCAACAAGCACCAAATAAAATACATATCCTCACTCCATCAGCTCCCTACACCTAAAGCTCAAAAACTAAATTTTTCCCATTCCCTCAGGCATACTCCTAGCCTACAACTAAGCCCCTAAAACATAGAAATAGCAACATAGCTCACCAACACATGCAATATCATGCAACAACAAAATAGCCCCCCAACCCGGGATATTACAAAGATGTCGATCTTCTTCTTTACATCTGGGTGTGCTAGGATCAAGTCCCTCAAACTCACCCAGGGTATGCACTTACCCTCACCTTTCTCTTAGATTCTGGCTGCAACCCACTGTTCACTCATCCTCGTGATACTCATTAACTTCTTCACAAAAGTGGGGACATTGGCAGCCCTAAAATAAGCTTTGTCAACTTGGACCCTTGAACAGCGAAGCAAGGTTGTATATTCCTCCACTGTGGGCACTAAATCTACTTTCCCGAAAGTGAAATAACTATAAGCAGAGTTCCAAAATTGAGTCATAGCCCAGAAAAGATGCTTATCTACCTTGATGTCAAGCAAGTAGGGTAAATCGCCATAACTATGATAGAACAGCTACTTTGCCTCCTCGTCCCACTGGTTCCATATTTCTTTCAACTCACAGAACTCATTTCGCGTGATACTAATACGAGTAAAATCTTATAGTTCAAATACATACCCATCGGCTAAGCTATTCCCTTTCTCAAATTGTGTTCGCTCTGACCATGTGCGGGCGACCGCATTGTCTTCCACTTTATCAAGGAACTCGTTCTCCATAACCAGCTTTCTAACTGAGAAACTGACCGTGAATCGATACCTCTCTAAAATATGAAATGGCATGCACCAGAAAAATAAAGCACAACAAGTTAGTATTATGAAATAAAATATAAAGCAAATAAAATAACAAACACCTATTTGGGTGACGACTAAGGCTTGGTATAGTTCTACTTAGGGTGAGCCCTTAGGTTTTCTATATGTGGTTCAGATCTAAAGTTGAGGTACCCGAACCAGCAGATTCCTCGATCCTCACCCATTATAGGCTCATACGGACCGAGTTCGGTTCAAGGGAATACATTTCCCTATGGCCATGCGGAAGTGAAAAATTCACGGAGACATAGGTACAGATGTATCTCGGAAGCAATCCACTAGCCCATACGGAGGTGAAAACCTCAGAGAGGCATAGCTTCTCGCTCCCACTTAAGGGTGTGACCACAACGGTCATGTAATGCCATGCAGAGACATTTTATAAATTAGAACCACATGCAATAAAAAGGATCATAGTTTTTCAAATCATATTTTAAAATTTGAACAAAAGGACATGAAATAATCAATTTTACGGCTTGACTCTCTTATTGTCCCCAGTGGAGTCGCCAAGCTGTCGAAACCAATTTTTTATGATTTTTAGAAAATGGGGTCGACTTAAAAAAACAAAAATGGAGTCGCCACCAATCCTTTTTGCTAAGGTGTGATCGGATCACCCTATAAAATGTTTTATTTCAAAACATTAATTTTGGCCTACGAAATCCAAGAAAACATGTTCGGGAGTCGGTTACGTAAGAGGAAGGATTAGCACCCTCATAATGCCCAAATTTGGTACCTAATTGATAATTTCATGTCTTAATGTCGAAAAGTCGAAAAGATTTGAAAACATGATTTCTTTAAAAACTTGAACAATTTGAGTTAAAATTTGAGATTTCTTTGTTCCGAAATAATAAAAACATCACATCCAGCACGTTAGGACATGACATTTTAAACCCTCGTAATCAAAATCATCTCATGATATACGAAATTTATTAAAAGGATATTTAGTTATTTAGCCAAACGGAAAATCGAAACCCAGCATGTTAGTGCACTACTTTCCGAATTTCTAAAATACAAAATGACGATTATTTTAAAACTTGATGTATCGGGTAAAAATTAATGTAACACAAGTTTGTAAAAAATAAAAAGAAATAAATCATGATATAAATAAGCATAATGGAATGATAATAAACGAGTAGTACGAACGACAAAAATAAAATAAATAAAATAAATAAGCTATGTAACTTAAAAGAAAAATAATAAGTATAAGTAATAAAAGAGATAAATAATGAAAATAAATAAGAATAATAAGAATAAATAAAAAGGAAACTTAATAGTAAACCGATAAATAAATAAGTAATATATAAAATAGTAAATAATAATAATAATAATAATAACAATAATAATAATAATATGGTTACAAAAACAAGAATAGAAATGATAATAATAATAAATGATCGTGTGTCAGAGTTTTAAAATTTTAAATAATGAGAATGATCGAACCTGGAAACTAACTATGACAATGATTGAGGCAAGTGCACCTATCGAATAGTAGTATAGCTTCGGCAAGACCGGATTGTCGAACCCAAAGGAACTAAAAGTACTAATACTAACTGTCTTTTTATTATTTAGCCTAAAATAAAGGGAATTTGTTGTTTTAAATCTAAATTAATTAACTACTAAATTAAAGACTCTAAGGCAAAGAAGAATGAATTTGGGAAAATAACTTGAGGGAAAACCAATTGATTAAGACGACACCAAAGGAAGAATCCACCTAGACTTCACTTGTTATCTAACTCTGAACCAGACGATTTATTCACTTGACTTGATCCGTAAGATTCCCTAATGTATATTAAACCCTCTTTTGAGGCGAACAACTTCTAACCCTAGGTTGATTAATTGAAATCTCTTTCCAATTAAAACCCCTAGAATCGCATTAACTCGATCTATGGAATCCCATATTAGGTTTCACCCTAATTTGGCAAAATCTCGTCACCCTATCTCTAGGCGTGCGATCAACTCCGCTTAACTATGCTAGATCTACTCTTAGGCAGGGACTTTTGCTCCTCCACCTAAGCACATCAAACTTGAATTAATATCCGCGAAATATCAACACAAGAATTCAGAACACATAATTAAGAACAAGTCAAATATTTATCATATAGTTCAGTAAACGATAACAAGATTCATCTAAGTTTCATCCCCCTCAGGTATCTGAGGGATTAGTTCATAAAAATAAAAGAAAACATCTCAGAAGATATGTAACACCCCAAACCTGGTCAAAACGTTACGACCAGATCCGGCATGTCACATAAAAGGGTTGTTTAAAAATTGCGCGTTTGTTAAAAATTTCGAGTTTAATTATGTATTCGCTTGTTATCCTTTTGTTAACATTTTGAAAAACGGTTATTAAGGGTTTAGGAAAATCCCGCATTAAACATTTGAGAATAATAGGCAGTATCATATTAAAAGCTAAACCAAACAAAATACAAAATTTAAAGTTAAAGCGGCCTTATTACAAAATATTAACCCAAGTTAAAAATAAGTAAAATACTAAAGTCCAAAACTGCTCGTAGTGTGGCCACCTCCGAGTCCTCCAGCATGTCGAACCAACTACTTAGGATTACCTAAGAAAAATTAAAAAGAGGGGGTGAGTTTAGTGTGTAATTCCCCTTACGAACAAAATCTGTAAGAACATGCATCAAAACAATTCGGGCCCAAGCCCATTAAAGTAACGGTGGCAATTGGGCATTAGCCCAAAATAGCCTCGGTGTGGCCTTAACCCAAGTCAAATGTCACATGTCATACATATAAATCGGGGCCTAAGCCCATCTCAGTAATATAATCCAGATATGCAATGCGTTAATGTCCATACCAACCACGCACTCCGTCTCTGTCCAACCCTACACTCCTCGTGGGATTTAATTGACCCACCCATCCCTACACTCCTTATGTAGCACCGCCATGGCACTAACTTATCGGTGCAACATAGATAGCCGCTTTCGGTGGCTAAAAAGCCTTCATGGCGGTATTACAATTGGCACAAATCCATCAGTAACTGTATTATATTTGGCACATAGCCATCAGCGACGGTAATATAATCGGCACACAGGCTTGGGTAAATATGATCAACACAGAGTCATCAATATATAAGTTAGGCACATAGCCACGGTAAATACGATTGGCACAAAGCCATAATATCGGCACAAAGCCTTCGGTATTGGCACAAAGCCCATAATTACGGCACGAAGCCCATATTAATGGCACACAGCCCTCGGTAACATTATCGGTGCAGCATGGTTGCTCGGTGGCTAAAAATCCTGCGGTGGCTATAAAGCCTTCGGTGGATCCACAATCGTCAAGCGACCATGTGATCCTATTAGCACTTCATCCGTATTAATAATCCCAACCCCATGCAATATGTCGTGTATGTCATGCTCAATCATTACACGTGTATGCAAAATGGCCATGCTCAGTAACAATTATTTAAACATGTAATAAAAGCATATCAGTCATACAAGGACATCCAAATTAGTCCACTCATTGCACAAGTCGATCATTTACCTACAAGGGCAAATCAGTTATTTTACCCTACAAGGGTGTTTCAGTAATTCTACCCTACAGGGGTAGTTCGGTAATTCTACTCATAACCAATCCATGTATGCAACGCATCTCAAACATAATCAATCATACAATTAACACATACAACGCTAGTACTACCACGAGGGTACAACGGTCATTTTGTCGTTTAGGGGTAAAACGGTAATTTCACCCATTGGAGGTATTTTGGTAATTTACCCATCGAGGGTGTTTCGGTAATTTCGCAAACTGGGGTATTTTGGTAATTTCACAAACTGGGGGTATTTCCATAATTTCACAAACTGAGGGTATTTCGGTAATTTTACAAATTAGGGGTATTTCAGTAATTTCACAAACTGGGGGTATTTCAATAATTTTGTAAACCGAGGGTATTTTAGTAATTTTGCACCTGCAATGGCCTTTCCAAAGGCCTAATGTCGCCTCGAGCGACTTAACTACCATTTCCGGTCGTACTGAACTATTGGGCCTAAAACTCGATTTCGACCCATTCGGGCCCACACGCTCGTGTGGCCCACCTAACACAAATCTAGCCACGTATATAAGATTCACCTAGCCTAGTTCACTATATACTACACCATCATACATTTTATTCATTTGGGCCCACGGGCCCATTGGGCCCAAGCAGCCTCAACCCACAAGAATACTACTGATGGCCTCAACTATTGCGTCGAAGCCCCACACGTACGTTCGCACGCTCGTGTGGCTACTATTGCCGTGACCGTCACTTCGGCATTTGCCGCTCTACAACTAGAGTAGAGAGAGTTACACACCTGATAGGAATTTGGTGCTAATCCACGCTCCGACCACTCCTGTGCCAAAACGCCCTCCGAGGTATCCTTCCTCCTATCATAGAATGCTCTATATATAGCTAGCTTCTCACCTTCCTTCTTTGTATCTTTTTGATGTGGAATCCCTTCGTCAGTAGAGTTTAAATCCAACTCAAACTCTTGCCGTCTAATTCGCAAAATAAATACTCCCTTGCTTTTCATGAGATTCGAACCCAGGCTCCCTTCAATAGTTCAACACGCCACTTGCCACCAAGCCACAAGCTCCTCTTGTGTCTTAAACCATGTGCAACTAAATATAAATCTATAGCCAAATTCTAAAGTCCATTTAAAAAGAAAACCAAAATGCAAGAGCCAAGACTTGAACCTTGGACCTTCTTCCTTCCCTGTGGCGTCACCCCCTTGTCTCTTATGTGGCATCACTTTGCCACTACACCACACACTCCAGTTGTGTCATTTTTCTCCACATTTTATTCTTAAAGCCTACCTACCAACTCCCAGGGTTTTTTCACCTAAAACCAAAATTTTCCTAAAGCTCAAGTTTAATCCCGGGACTTCATAGAAGCCCCCTAACTTTCCAAAATCACTCACCTAATAGGACAAACAAGCCGTTCTCTTGTTCTCAAAAATTTTAAACGCTACTACGCCCAAGGCCCATTGGGCCCAAACCTATTAGGCCCAACTTTGGGATGTTACAAATCTACCCTCCTTAAAGAAATTTCGTCCTCGAAATTTCCAGTTATAGAAATAGTCGCACATCCTAACCTACAACACTACACTCACACTGCGCACTCTGATTCTAAAACAGTAATACACTTTCTAACTTAAGCTTGCAACCTCTTCACACAACCAAATATCTAATATAGAAGCAAACAGATATTTAACACTCATACATAAAAATTTTTCATTCAAACATCATATCCAAAACATACACAGAATAAATACAGTCATTATAGCATATAATAAGTAAGGGGACTTACGGATTTGGTGTCGGAGACTCGTGTGCCATACTTCCAATAAAGATACTTTTTTTAAACCAAATTTCCAATAACTCTAAAAAAAATTTTTTGAACCCATTCCACAGTCGAGTTTTGCAACCTGGCTCTGATACCATAATTGTAACACTCCAAACCCGGTCAAAATGTTACGACCAGATCCGGCATGTCACATAAAAGGGTTGTTTAAAAATTGCGCGTTTGTTAAAAATTTCGAGTTTAATTATGTATTCGCTTGTTATCATTTTGTTAACATTTTGGAAACGGTTATTAAGGGTTTAGGAAAATCTCGTATTAAACATTTGAGAATAATAGGCAGTATCATATTAAAAGCTAAACCAAATAAA
This sequence comes from Gossypium sturtianum, assembly GCA_025698515.1. Lineage (NCBI taxonomy): Eukaryota > Viridiplantae > Streptophyta > Magnoliopsida > Malvales > Malvaceae > Gossypium > Gossypium sturtianum. The sequence continues at coordinate 128,970,835 of CM046950.1, forward strand.
ATACCAAATTTAAAGTTAAAGCGGCCTTATTACAAAATATTAACCCAAGTTAAAAATAAGTAAAATACTAAAGTCCAAAACTGCTCATAGTGTGGCCACCTCTGAGTCCTCCAGTAAGTCGAACCGCCTACTGAGGATTACCTAAGAAAAATTAAAAAGAGGGGGTGAGTTTAGTGTGTAATTCCCCTTACGAACAAAATCTGTAAGAACATGCATCAAAATAATTTGGGCCCAACCCCATTAAAGTAACGGTGGCAATTGGGCATTAGCCCAAAATAGCCTCGGTGTGGCCTTAACCCAAGTCAAATATCACATGTCATACATATAAATCGGGGACTAAGCCCATCTCAGTAATATAATCCAGATATGCAATGCGTTAATGCCCATACCAACCCTGCACTCCGTCTCCTGTCCAACCCTACACTCCTGTGGGGATTTAATCGACCCACCCATCCCTACACTCCTTATGTAGCACCGATTGCGGCACTAACTTATCGGTGCAAAGATAGCCGCTTTCGGTGGCTAAAAAGCCTTCAATGGCGGTATTACAATTGGCACAAAGCCATCGATGATCAGATTATATTTGGCACATAGCCATCAATGACGGTAATATAATCGGCACACACGACCTTGGGTAAATATGATCAACACAGAGTCATTAATATATAAGTTAGGCACATAGCCACGGTAAAAATACGATTGGCACAAAACTATAATATCGGCACAAAGCCTTCTGTATTGGCACAAAGCCCATAATTACGACACGAAGCCCATATTAATGGCACACATACCCTCGGTAACATTATCGCCAAGGCATGGTTGCTCGGTGGCTAAAAACCATGCGGTGGCTATAAAGCCTTCTGGATCCACAATCGTCAGCGACCATGTGATCCTATTAGCACTTCATCCGTATTAATAATCCCAACCCCATGCAATATGTCGTGTATGTCATGCTCAATCATTACACGTGTATGCAAAATGGCCATGCTCAATTAACAATTATTTAAACATGTAATAAAAGCATATCACCATACAACCACAGCCAAATTAGTCCACTCATTGCACAAGTCGATCATTTACCTACAAGGGCAATCACCATTTTACCCTATAAGGGTATTTCGGTAATTCTACCCTACGGGGGTAGTTCTTAATTCTACTCATAACCAATCCATGTATGCAACGCATCTCAAACATAATCAATCATACAATTAACACATACAACGCTAGTACTACCACGACGGTACAACGGTCATTTTGTCATTTAGGACTAAAACGGTAATTTCACCCCTTGGGGGTATTATGGTAATTTACCCATCAAGGGTGTTTCGGTAATTTCGCAAATTAGGGTATTTTGGTAATTTCACAAACTGGGGGTATTTCTGTAATTTCACAAACCGAGGGTATTTTGATAATTTTGCAAATCGGGGGTATTTCAGTAATTTCACAAATCGGGGGTATTTCGGTAATTTTGTAAACTAAGGGTATTTTAGTAATTTCGCACCTACAATGGCCTTTCCAAAGGCCTAATGTCGCCTCGAGCGACTCAACTACCATTTCCGGTCGTACCGGACTATTGGGCCTAAAACTCGATTTTGGCCCATTCGGGCCCACACGCTCGTGTGGCCCACCTAACACAAATCTAGCCATGTATATGAGATTCACCTAGTCTAGTTCACTATATACTACACCATCATACATTTTATTCAATTGGGCCCATAGGCCCATTGGGCCCAAGCAGCCTCGACCCACAAGAATACTACTGATGGCCTCAACTATCGCGTCGAAGCCCCACACGTGCGTTCGCACGCTCGTGTGGCTACTATTGCCGTGACCGGCACTTCGGCATTTGCCGCTCTACAACTAGAGTAGAGAGAGTTACACACCTGATAGGAATCTGGTGCTAATCCGCGCTCCGACCACTCCTGTGCCCAAACGCCCTCCAAGGTATCTTTCCTCCTATAATAGAATGCTATATATATAGCTAGCTTCTCTCCTTCCTTCTTTGTATCTTTCAGATGTGGGATCCCTTCGTCAGTAGAGTTTAAATCCAACTCAAACCCTTGCCGTCCAATTCGAAAAATAAACACTCCCTTGCTTTTCATGAGATTCGAACCCAGGCTCCCTTCAATAGTTCAACACGCCACTTGCCACCAAGCCACAAGCTCCTCTTGTGTCTTAAACCATGCGCAACTAAATATAAATCTATAGCCAAATTCTAAAGTCCATTTAAAAAGAAAACCAAAATACAAGAGCCAAGACTTGAACCTTGGACCTCCTTCCTTCCCTGTGGCGTCACCCCCTTGTCTTTTATGTGGCGTCACTTTGCCACTACACCACACACTCCACTTGTGTCATTTTTCTCCACATTTTATTCTTAAAGCCTACCTACCAACTCCCGGGGTTTTTTTCACTTAAAACCAAAATTTTCCTAAAGCTCAAGTTTAATCTCGGGACTTCATAGAAGCCCCCTAACCTTCCAAAATCACTCACCTAATAGGTCCAACAAGCCGTTCTCTTGTTCTCAAAAATTTTAAACGCTACTACGCCCAAGGCCCATTGGGCCCAAACCTACTAGGCCCAACTTTAGGATGTTACAAGATAAGATAAAAAAAACATAAGAAATCCCTAAAACTCCCTGAAGGAAATTAAAGAGATATCCTCCGTCTTGAGTATAATTCCTTCTTTTAGAGATGAATCAACTGGCTATCCTCGAGCGAATCCCCACAAATCTGCCTTCTCTTGCCTAGCAAGACGCCCTTAGACGATAGCCTTGGGCTCCCCTCTTTAGGTCATACTTAGGGGGTATATATAGGCTTTTGGAATGTGTTTCATTGCCTCTAAGTATCCCAATCCGAATGAAACTTCTCTTTGCCACGACAGGGGCACGGCCATGGCACACGCCCGTGTGAATCGTGGCACTGTCGTGTTGGGTCGACTAATGAGGCACGGCCGTGTGGTCTTGGGCTCAGGCCGTGTTCGAGATTATTAAGGAGGCACGGGCGTGTGGTCTTGGGTCCAGGCCGTGTTGATTTCGTGATGTGGCCCATTTGGCCCGTTTTAAGCCTGTTTCTTGTTCTTTTCATCCTCCGGTGCTTTCCTGAGTATAAAACATGAAAATAAAGGATTAAGAGCACCAAATTACATAAAATAAGGGATAATTCATCCAAAAGCATGCTAAATGTGGGAGTAAAATATGTTACTTTTACGGTTTATCAAATACCCCCACACTTAAGCTTTTGCTTGTCCTCAAGCAAAATTCTCAATTTATAATTAAAACAAACTTCCCTCAATTCATAATAGTCATTGATAGTGTTTCATCATAATTCAAGGATAATTTATACATGGATAATTCAACTCAAAGGGTCCTAAGGATTCAAACAATCTAAGTCATACATTTGTAGCATAAAACATAGGTGTTTCCCCTCATCTAAATAATTACCTCTGATTCAAAATTGACAAGAATTGACATCCTCGCTAAAGATTCACTCAAATCACTCGAAGTGTTTAAGGTTCAAAATTAAGCACTCAAAAGTCAAACATGAAGAGTTAATCCCATAGGCTTGCATGAAAATCAAATCTCCATCACTATAATATGAGATGATACACAAATCAAAAGGTCTTTAATAGGGTTGTAACGGGGCTTGGGTTAAAGGTGTGGATAAAGGCTGAATTAGAGGGTTAGAATCGAGATTGAATTGACAAAATACCTAACTAGAAAAAATAAACTGATAAATAATTACATCAATTGAAAACTTGTACTAATAATACTCTAATACGAGCTTCTTCTTCAATAATTGGAATTTAAACGTATAAGCTCACTTAATCACAAAACTAATAATGAATACACTTCGATATTTTTTTAAAAAAAAACAAGTCACAAATAATAATAAAGAACTTTAACAACTGAAATATAGAACATAGTTAGGTAACTGCTCAAAATCAAATCTCGACAAAAAGGGTAGTCAAGAGGAATGGTGATAACAAATACAGACTGGGTTTTGGGTTAATATTAGTGGGTGAGTCAATAAATAGGGTTGTTAGGATTAAAAGGGGTTCACTAAGGGTTAATTATGGAGGTAGGTTTTTTTTAGTGGAGTGAGTGGGTTAAATCATAGGTGCCTTCATCATCTCTGTATATCAAATCAAAGGTGTGGTCTCGACATCTATAACCGATGCAAGTTCTAGAATAACTAATCAATGTTGACACACTCATAATCAAAAAGTGAGCAAGAAAAAGAATATATGCTCTATAAGGCTCAAAATCTCACGAAAATTATGGGTTTTTGATGTCAGCCTCGTAAATTTCAAACTTCAAAGTAATATTTAAATTCAGGTAGACAACCTAGAAAATTTTTAATTTCTGAAAAATAGACTTATCATGCTTGATTCTCTAGTATCTTAGAATTTAATTATCAATGCACAATTATCAATGACTTAATCTAAAACATATCGGTAAAAATCATAAATCATTGAAATTTCATTCAAATCATAATATGAGAAACTTACTTTAAGACAAGGCATAATTCAGGGATTTTCAAATGATACTATAGTTAACCCCCCCACACTTAAGATGTACATTGTCCTTAATGTACAAAGATAGATAATAGCAAAATAAAATCATAAGATAGGGAGAGAAGTGAAACTTCCTAAATTTTTAATGAAAAAAACCGGATAGGATTGGTAGAGGTGAACGTGGGGGGCATCTTGAACCATTTGAAATTGAATCCTCGAAGTAGCCGGCCTGGTTTTATTGTATCCTAAGCGAAATCAAAATGGTATAAAGAATAAGAAGAAAATAATAAAGAAAATAAAAATAAAAATAAAAGTAAATAATGGATAATAAAAAAAAAATAAAAGTAAATAATGGAAAATGAAAGAAGAAAGACAACTGAAAAAGAAAAAGGAAGAAAGGGGGGGTCTAAAAAGAGATTATAGATCTGGTGGTTGCCCCCGCCCTTGTACCTTCCTGTGGTGGCCACACGGCCACGGCCATGGCCGTGTGTAAGGCCGTGTGGTCTGGAAATCTGCACTTTGGTTAGTTTATAGTTAGGTGCTAAAAAGAAAGAGTAAAAGTAAAAGAAGAATTAAAAATGTAAAAATTTATGGGGTTAGTGCTCGGGTTGCCTCCCGAGAAGTGCTCGTTTATAGTCTTAAGCTAGACTTTACCTCTCATTCATATTGTCATGGTGGTTTGAGGAGGTGAAAATCCTTTCTCATGCGATCAATTTGGTTGTGGATATAAAGTTTAAGTCGAGTAGTGTTTACCTTAGAAGTGCTAAATTTAGGATTAGTTACCTCGACTGTTCCATCTGGGAAGATTTTGAGTACCTGATCTCCTATCTTAAGCTGGGTTGTCCTATCGTCAAGTTTTTCGTGGAGTTGCCTCATTTTTGCTTCATGTATTTTTAATTTCTCTTTGAAGTGTGTCTTCCACTCGTCTAGTCGTTCGGTCCGAAGCCTTCGTTCCTTATGCATTTCTTCTTTATTGACACGAGGTCTAGGATCTGGCATCTGCGAAAGAGCTTCAAGAAACGACAAGTTAATAAGAAACTTCTTTGAAGGTTTAAGAAATTTACCGAATTGTTCCTCTGTGTGGTCTTTCTTTATCACATTGGGGTATGGCAGATGAGCTTGGTACTCTGTAATTACCGGGTTTGGTAAATCATGGCTTACCTCAACCTTACCTTCACTTACTACAGGCTCTTGCCTTGGGTCAGATTCCACTAACCTTTCACTGTCATGAGTTGTTACGGCTTGAATTTGCTCTTTTGGGTTAGTTTCAGTGTTGCTTGGTAGACGCCCTTTCGATCGTTCGGAAATTAACTTTGCAAGTTGTCCAACTGACTTAGTAAGTTCCCCAACTTGGTTCTCGATCCCTTTGATCGATGCTTGTTGATTATTAATCGTTGTCTCAGGTTTTTGGAGACGGGCATTTGTGGCTGCCATGAATTTTGTTAGCATCTCCTCGAGGTTCGACTCCTCTTCCTGTTGGTAAGGTGGTTGTTGAAAATTTGGAGGAAGTTCCGGTCCTTGGCTACTTTGATCATCCCACGAGAAATTAGGATGGTAACTCCATCCTGCATTATAAGTGTCACTATAAAAATTATTTTGAGGTCTAGAATAGTTACCCATATAGTGGACTTGTTCGTTCTCTATGCCATATCCGTAGGGTGGGTACTCAAGATTCGCCACGCCTCCGCTTGTTTCATACTGCATAACTGGATGTATCTGTGAAGAACACAAATCATCAAACTTTTTATTTAACATCTTTAACTGGTTTGATAGCCTGGTTATTGGGTCAAGGTTGTAGATATCGACTGCTTTTGTTGGCTTTATCCTCATAACTTGCCACTGATAGTTATTCAGTGCCATCTCCTCTATCTGGAAAAATCAAAAAAAAAATTAGCAAAGTAAAATAAAAAATAATAATAATAATAATAATGGCTAAAGTAATAAAAATTGAGCTTTCTTAATATTTTAGTTCCCCGGCAACAGCGTCAAAAACTTGATCGTATGTTAGAGTTTTAAAAATTTAAATAACGAGAATGATCGAACCTGGAAACTAACTATGACAACGATTGAGGCAAGTGCACCTATCGAATAGTAGTACAGCTTAGGCAAGACCGGATTGTCGAACCCAAAGGAACTAAAAGTACTAATAGTAACTTTCTTTTTATTATTTAGCCAAAAATAAAAGGAATTTGTTGTTTTAAATCTAAATTAATTTACTACTAAATTAAAGACTCTAAGACAAAGAAGAATGAATTTGGGAAAATAACTTGAGGGAAAACCAATAGATTAAGACAACACCCAAGGAAGAATCCACCTAGACTTCACTTGTTATCTAACTCAAACTGCATTTATTTATTCACTTGACTTGATCCGTAAGATTCCCTAATGTATATTAAACCTTCTCTCGAGGCGAATAACGTCTAACCCAAGGTTGATTAATTGAAATCGCTTTCTAATTAAAACCACTAGAATCGCATTAACTCGATCTATAGAATCCCATATTAGGTTTCACCCTAATCCGCAAAAAAAATCGCACCCTATCTCTAGGCGCGCGATCAACTCTCGCTTAACTATGCTAGATCTACTCTTAGGCAGGGACTTTTGCTCCTCCACCTAAGCATATCAAACTTGAATTAATATCCGAGAAATATCAACAAAAGAATTAAGAACACATAATTAAGAACAAGTCAAATATTTATCATATAGCTCAGTAAACGATAACAAGATTCATCTAAGTTTCATCCCCCTTAGGTATCTGAGGGTTTAGTTCATAAAAATAAAAGAAAACATCTCAGAAGATAAGATAAAACAAAACATAAGAAATCCCTAAAACTCCATGAAGCAAATTAAAGAGAAATCCTCCGTCTTGAGTATAATTCCGGCTTCTAGAGATGAATCAACTGGCTATCCTCGAGCGAATCCCCACAAATCTGCCTTCTCTGGCCTAGCAAGACGCCCCTAGACGATAGCCTTGGGCTCCCCTCTTTAGGTCATACTTAGGGTGTATATATAGGCTCTTGGAATGTGTTTCTTTGCCCCTAAGTATCCCAATCCTAAGTATCCCAATCCGAATGAAACTTCTCTTTGCCACGGCAGGGGCACGGCCATGGCACACGCCCATGTGAATCGTGGCCAGGCCGTGTTGGGTCGACAAATGAGGCACGGTCGTGTGGTCTTGGGCTCAGGCCGTGTTCGAGATTATTAAGGAGGCACAGCCGTGTGGTCTTGGGTCCAGGCCGTGTCAATTTCGTGATGTGGCCCATTTGGCCCGCTTTAAGCCCGCTTTCTTGTTCATTTCATCCTCCTGCTTTCACGAGTATAAAACATGAAAATAAAGGATTAAGAGCACCAAATTACATAAAATAAGGGATAATTCATCCAAAAACATGCTAAATGTGGGATTAAAATATGTTACTTTTACGATTTATTAATAAATATAATAATAAGCAAAATAATAGTAAAAACAAAAATATAAAATAAGTAAATAAATAAATAAACAAAAGTGATCGTGATAATAAAATAATGATAATAATAATGATAAATAGTGATAATAATAAATAAAATAGTAATAATAATTTAATGGCAAAATTTGAATAATAATAAAATAGAGAAAATAAGAAAAAAAGGCTAAATTGAAATAAAACTAAAATTTCGGGGCAAATATAAAATAATAAAAAGAGGAAAGGGACCCTAATGCAATACGCGAAGAAAAGAGAGGGACCAGAAGGGAAATAATCCCATCCCCCTAAAACGCAGCGTCTGAGTAGGGACCAAATTAAAATAAATATGAAACCTTTGGGCCAGATTTGAAAATTAAAAGGATCTGATTAAAAAAATCTGAAAAAGCGGAAGGATTAAAACAGAAAATAAACCATTGGTCTTAAAACATGCGGATCCTGAGGCGGGTCGGGTCAACACGCGGATCTTGAGGGCAAAACGACGTCGTTTTGGGGCTTATGGGCACCAGCCAAAACGACGTCGTTTTATCCGGCTATAAAAGCCACTTTCCTTTGAAAAAAATTCATTTTTAGCGTTTGTAAGAAAAAAAGGGAAGGGAGGGCTTTTCTCTCTGGACGGGGTCCAGACTCTGGCCATGGGGCTATGCCGCGCTCCGTCGCTGGCGACCGCCGTGCATGGCGGACGGACGATCAAAAAAGGTTAAAAAAATTATTTTTTTTTGTTATATATATATATATATATGCTATTTTTAGTGAACAAAGAAAAGGGAAAAAGTTCATGCATGTATGTATTCGGAAAAAAATAAAACGAAAAAGTATGAACCTTCCGATTGTATTAATATATTCTACCTCTTATTTTCGGTGTTTAAATGTTTGAATCTCGTTGTGTTTTTGTATTTGCGAATCTATTGCTCAGTATTGATAATTCTGTTTTTGTATTGAAAGAGGAAAAAGAACCCCGTTTACAATGGTTCAAATTGGCTTATATAGCCATTTTTTAAGCTTTCTGTCACTTCCATTTTTAATGCTGCAGGTGCTCTTAGGGCGGTGCTGAGCACTGTGTGGTGGACAAGACTTGCAGCGCAGAGGGAAAGTGGAGGGCAGGGTCAAAAGGCCCTAGGTGCGGCACACCTAAGGTTTGTTTTTTTTTTCTGATTAGGTTTAGTCTTTTTTTGTTGTTGGGCTGATAATGGGGTTTGGGTTATGTCTGGCTTGGGTAATTTAGGGTTATTGATGTTTGTTTGGGCCTTAGTGGTTTAATTTAATTTGTTTAGCTTTATTTTGTAAGAATGGACTGTTAATTGTTTTGGGCCCAGGCAAAATTTGGGTTTTACACTACCCTACAAAGGTATTTCAGTAATTCTATCCTACAGGGTATTTCGGTAATTCTACCCTACAAGGGTATTTCGGTAATTCTACCCTTCAGGGGTATGTCGGTAATTCTACCCTACAGGGGTATTTCACAAATCTGGGGTATTTCGATAATTTTACAAATCAAAGGTATTTCGATAATTTTGTAAATTGAGGGTATTTCGATAATTTCATTAATCGGGGGTATTTCGGTAATTTTACAAATCGAGGGTGTTCCGGTAATTTTGAAAATCAAGGGTCCTTTGGTAATTTTGCAAACTGAGGGTATTTTGGTAATTTTGCAAATCGAGGGTATTTAGGTAATTTTGCAAATCAGGCGTATGTCAGTAATTTTCCAAACTGAGGGTATTTCGATAATTTTGCAAATTAGGGGTACTTTGGTAATTTCGTAAACCGAGGGTATTTCGGTAATTTTACAAATCGGGGGTACTTCGGTAATTTTACGAGTCGAGGGTGTTTCAGTAATTTTGTAAACCAATGGTATTTCAGTAATTTTGTAAACCAAGGTATTCTAAACAAAGATAACGATGCGAATGGGCCTAGGGCCTATTCTCAGCCCAAATGGGCCCACACGCTCGTGTGGCCCATTTAGCCCAAATCTAGCCATAAATATGAGATTCACATAGTCCAGTCCAATATCTACTACACAATCATACAACTTATCCGATTGGGCCCACGGGCCCATTGGCCCCACATGGCCCCTTTCGGCCCATCGTGGCCCAAACAGCCTAAACCCACAAGAACACTCATGATGGCCTCAACTATTACTTTGAAGCTCCCACACGTGCGCTCGCACGCTCGTGTGGCTACAATCGCCGTGTGACCGGCATTTCGGCATTTGCCGCTCTACAGCTAGAGTAGTGTGAAATACACACCTGATAGGAATCTGGAGTTAATCCGCGCTCCGAACACTCTTATGCCCAAACGCCAACAAAGGTATGCTTACTCTCCTCATAGATCGCTCTATTTAAAGCCAGCTTCTCGCCTACTCTCATGCTAGCTTCCCGATGTGGGATCCCTCCATCAATCCTCCAAATCCGCTCCAAATTAGCAAAATAGTCACATTTCGCATGCAAGGGGTTTCGAACTCAGGCTCCCCTGCAATTTAATCCACGCCGCTAGCCACCTTACCAACTAGCTCCTTGTGTAAAAAAAAAAAACGCACAACTAAATATAAGCCTATGGGCCAAAGTCTAAGTTCATTTAAAAGGAAATAAAAAAGAATTGCAAGCGCCAAAACTTGAACCCATGGTTCCTTGCAACCTTAATGACGCCTTGACACTAGACCACTCACTTCCTTGTGTCATATTTTAACCAAACAAATTTATAAGGCCTTCTAGCTAACGCCAACTCCCCTTTAAGGAAAAACTTTTTTCTTGCTAGAGCTCTGGTTTGAACCCAGGACTTCTCTAACACTTCCAACTCTTCCCAAATCACTTAGCCACTAGACTAAACATGCAATTAGTGAAATTTCCTCGCAGAACTAAAATCCAATTGCTCCGATACTCAAAGCCCATTTCTCCTAGCCCAAAATTCGGGCCGTTACAATTCTACCCCCTTAAAAAAATTTCGTCCTCGAAATTTCCAACTATATAATAGCTGCACAACACAGGTTACACCGCTACGCTACCGCTGCGCACTCTGATTCTAATGTCCCTATCATATTTTAACTAGAACTTGGAACTCCCTACACATACTCAAAACACCTAACCATTGAAGCAGACAAATATCTCACACGCAACCAATTTCTATATCCAACGCCACATCCAAACATTTCCAAACATACACAGAATAAAAAATCTAAATTCAAATGTCTCAGTTTTAAACAGATAACAATATCAAGGAAACTTACAGATTCGATGCCAGAGACTCGGTGTGCCACACTTTTCAGAAAAATACCTCAAAACACTTCACATATTTGAAACCATATTTGAAACCAACCTCTTGTGATACAAAATTTTGATAACCCATTCCACAGTCGAGTTTTGCAACTCGGGCTCTGATACCACTAAATGTAACACCCCAAACCCGGCCTAGAAGTTAGGCTCGAATCTGGCGTGTCACATGGAAGTGTTTTTTAAAACCATATTTCTTGTTGTTAAAACTTGTTTGAGAGTTAAAGCCTCTTTGTTAAAACACAAAACACTTAAGCAATTGTTATCCACTTGAAAACGTAATTACTTTTAAAACCTTAGCTGTTGCAGAAGCATAATTAAAATAAACAATTTACGAAAATGTGATGTTTAAAAATTGAGTTGCAGAAGCATTTTGAAAACGTTGCGGAAACGTAGTGTTTTGAAGACATTTATCGTTTTGGAAATCGTATTCCACTTTTAGCAGTTATAAAACATTATAAATAAATATCACAAATAATAAGTTAAAAATAGAGAGGCCTTATTACAACCTAAATCAAAACACTTGAATGTAACTAATAAAAACGGAAAACACAAGAAGTGTGTGGCCTTCTCCGAGTCCCTCGCAGCTTCGATCTGTCTAAGGCTGGGGATTACCTGCACAGTTAAAAACGGGGTGAGTTTACGAAAACTCAGTGTGTAATCCCCTCCGAACTAAAACAGTTAGTAAAACAGACATAATTCAGAGTTAGTCTGGGACAGAGCCCAATACAGTAACAGAACAACGTGTGTGGGTCTAAGCCCAGTACAATTTCAATTGGGTCTCAGCCCTTATCAGAACCAAATGGGCCTAGCCCATTCTCCATATCAGTAACAATCGGGCCTAGCCCATATCAAAATCAATTCCATATGCATAATGTGTGATGCATGCTAACCCATCCCATCCAACCATGCACTTGCCTCCGTCCAACCCTGCACTACCTGCGGGGAATAAATCACCCACGCCATCCCTACACTCCCAACGTTAGCACCGGTTGTGGCACTAACCAAAATCGCAGCATAGCTGCTAGTATTTTTGCGGCTTTAAGCCTTCAGTAACGGTCTCATAATTGGCTCGTAGGCATCGATAACTGTAATAAGATCGGCACATAGCCATTAGCTACGGTAATATAACTGGCACACAGCCACGGGTAAATATGATCGACACGAATTCATCGGTATATATGTTAGGCACATAGCCACGGGTAAATACGATTGGCACAAAGCCATAATCAAGATGGCACAGAGCCATGTTTAGGTTGGCACAGAGCCATAATCGACATTACGCGCTTTAAGCCGTCCGTCGATCCACGATCATCTCATGCGATCCGTGCGACCTTAACGGTCATCAATACCGATCCACGATGCCTCTCATGCGTTCCGTGCGACCCTATCGATCAAAATCGATCCACGATGCGTCTCATGCGACCCGTGCGACCTATCGGATCAATATCGATCCACAAATGCCTCATGCGACCCGTGCGACCCTATCGTAACTTTCTCCGTATCAATGTCCCAACCCCATGCGAAGATGTCATGTATGCGAAATGTTATGCCCATAAACAATCATGCATACACAAATACAATCATTCACCATACCACAAATTAGTCCAATCGTACCTCAAGTGAGTCAATTACCCTCGAGGGCCAAAACGGTCATTTTACCCTTACAAGGGTATTACGGTAGTCCTATCCTACAGAGGTATTTCGGTAATTCTACCCGACGGGGGTATTTCGGTAATTCTACCATGCAGGGGTATTTCAGTAATTCTACCCTACAGGGGTATTCCACAAATCAGGGGTATTTCGGTAATTTTACAAATCAAGGGTATGTCGGTAATTTTGTAAATTGAGGGTATTTTGATAATTTCATTAATCGGGGGTATTTTGGTAATTTTACAAATCGAGGGTGTTCCGATAATTTTGCAACCTGAGGGTATTTTGGTAATTTTGCAAATCGGGGGTATTTCAGTAATTTTGCAAATCGGGGGTATTTCGGTAATTTTGCAAACTGGGGGTATTTCGGTAATTTTGTAAATTAGGGGTACTTTGGTAATTTCGCAAATCGAGGGTATTTCGATAATTTTACAAACTGGGGGTACTTCGGTAATTTTAAAAGTCAAAGGTGTTTCAGTAATTTTGTAAATCAAGGGTATTTCAGTAATTTTGTAAACCAAGGTATTCTAAACAGAGATAACGATACGAATGGGCCTAAGGCCAATTCTCAGCCCAAGTGGGCCCACACGCTCGTGTGGCCCATTTAGCCCAAATCTAGCCACAAATATTAGATTCACATAGTCCAGTCCAATATTTACTACACAATCATACAACTTATCTGATTGGGCCCACGGGCCCATTGGCCCCACATGGCCCATTTCAGCCCATCGTGGCCCAAACAGCCTAAACCCACAAGAACACTCATGATGGCCTCAACTATCGCGTCGAAGCTCCCACACGTGCGCTCGCACGCTCGTGTGGCTACAATCGCTGTGTGACCGGCATTTCGGCATTTGCCGCTCTACAGCTAGAGTAGTGGGAAATACACACATGATAGGAATCTGGAGTTAATTCGCGCTCCAAACACTCCTATGCCCAATAGCCAACCAAGGTATGCTTACTCTCCTCATAGATCGCTCTATTTAAAGCTAGCTTCTCGCCTACTCTAATGCTAGCTTCCCGACGATCCCCGAGCCTTCCGTAGCTTAAACAATCCATAAAACAATTCAAACACCAGAGAGTAAGCTTTCAAAAGCGTAGTAAGCCATATACAAATAAACTTAACATAATAAACATTTATAACCATTTCAAATACAAGAACTTTAACACATCTCAATAGCTTATTCATATTTCTCCATTCTAGCTCAATGGTATCTAACCATTTGCTCATCAACATATCTCATCTCTATATATTTCTTTGGATCATATCACAATCATCTATATATCACATTATGTCTCAACATTTCTATGCACATATTTTTATTAGCAAATTCACATATACTTACCTTTCATACTCAAACATAGAGTACATCTCAAACGTACCTGAAACGAATACGCATTTCACATAGTATTTCATTTCTCAGAATTGCCCGTTGAACCATTTGGAATCAAATAGGACACTCGGATAACTCGGAATACTCGTACAATGCCACCGTCCCAGACATGGTCTTACATGTAACCAAATGTCGATGCCATTGTCCCAGACAGGGTCTTACACGAATCAAATACGATGCCAATGTCCCGGACATGGTCTTACATGTAAATCTCATATCGATGCCAACGTCCCAGACGTGGTCTTACACGATATAACATATCATAAACCTATGTCATGACATATGAAATCCTACTTATTCCTAGGTTCGTACGGGACTTTTCAGATATTGACACTTTGTCGATGCTTTCTCAAATTTCATGTACATAACATCTCGTACACATTCATCACAATTAAATTTCATAGGTACATAATTATACCAATTCAAATACATTTATTTGTATATAGACTTACCTCGATTCTAATAAATGATTTGATTCAAATACTAAATCACCTTCGATTTCCCTCGGTCTAAATCCGTTTTCTTAGGTTCTTGATCTAAACATATTCAAATTTAATCCATTTATTCACCAAATCATTCAATTCAATCTAAAAACACACATTTAGGGCAATTTACAAATTAGCCCTCATATTTTTCACATTTTGACATTTTAGTCCCTATTTCATAAAATCACAAAATACACAAAATTTCATGTTGCCCATGGCTAGCCAAATTTTCACAAGTTTCATACAAGTCCATACATTTCCTTTATTTCACAATTTAGTCCTTCAAAAAATTATTTTCTCAATTTTGTCCAAATTACTCAAATTCATCAAAAGTCCAAAGACAAACTATGTTAATCTATCACATATCTTTCATATTTCATCTTCAAACAACACAAAACTCATGAATTCATCAATGGCACATTTCAAAATCATCATCAATTCACAAAATTAAGACATGGGTTTTGAAGTATTCGAAGCAACAATTACAAAAATGTAGAAATTATCAAAAACCGAACAAAAACTAACCTTGAATCAAAGAACTTTATGGCCGGATATTTGAAGAGCTTAAAACCTTATTTTCTTTTGTATTTTTGGTGGTGGATGGATGAACAATCCACTATCATCTTTCATTTGTTTTATTATAATACAAATTAATATACAAATCACAAATTTATCCTTTATAAATTAATCATAAAACCATATACTATAAGCCTATGACCGTCCATCCCTTTATATAATGGACAAATTTCACTTTAAGGCGTTCACATTTAATAGCCAACTCAATTAAGCACATTAACATATAGAATTTCACTTTCATCTTTTATGCGATTTAATCCTTTTCTCATATTAAACACACAAATAGCAAAATTAATACACGAAACTTTCACACATGCTTAATCACATTTACAAGGCCAAATTGCCACCCGTTTTGAGTCATACCTACAAGCATCAAACAAGCATCAATTCATGCTCCAAAGGTAGCCAAAACATACTAAATTATGCACAATTTGACCCATAACAACATCATTCATTTCTATAAACAAAATCCAACTCAATCATACCAATTTCAAATACCAACTTCACATCAAAAACATGTGATTCATACATCATATAAATCCTTTTCAATTCATATCATTTCTCACCATTTCAATTTCCCAAAATTAACCAAGAAACCCACAAAATTAACCATTCATGAGCACATCAAAACATACCAACTTTTGCATCACATAGCATGGACTAAACTCACCCATAATCACATTCATTATCAAGCCATATCACATGGCTATATATATACATGTCTCAAAACATATCTTAACCTATCTAGCCTATACATGCCATACTTCAATATTTACATTTTCAGAAGGTACCAAAATAGAGTTCGATAGTGTGGTGATGATCCTCGACGATCCCCGAGCTCCCAGTAGCTTCGATAATCTATAAAACAATACAAACACACACAAAGTAAGCTTTCAAAAGCTTAGTAAGCCATATACAAATAAACTTATCTCAAAAGAAAACCATTATAAACCATTTTATACATATGGTTCATGGCATAACACAATCACAAGTCATATTTCCCTTATATCTCAATTGATCATATTCACTTACTCATAATCACATATCATGTAATATAGCTCACATATCAAATAGTCATATAGAAACATACCTTTCATTGCAAAATTTCATATACTCATTCTTTTCTCGGAATGCCCGTTGAACCGTTTGGAACCAATAAGGATACTCGGGTAGCTCGAAAAGCTCGTACAGTGCCAACGTCCCAGACGTGGTCTTACATGTAATTAAACATCGATGCCTCTGCCCCAGACAGGGTCTTACACGAAATCATATACGATGCCGATGTCCCAGACATGGTCTTACACGTAAATCACAAATCGATGCCAACTTCCCCAGACATGGTCTTACACGATAATTCATATCGGAATCCTATGTCATGACATACGTATCCTAACTATTTTCTAAGGTTCATACGGGACTTTTCAGACGTCGTCACATTATCAGAATTTTTTTCTGGATTTCACATTTTCAGCTCAATATCCATATATCACAATTCACTCACATATAAGCATTAATAATTCAATTGAAACACATTTATTTGTATATTGACTTACCTCGTACAGAAAAGAACGGCTACTCAACTACTTTCGATTTCCCCCGATCTAATTCCGTTTTCTTTGGTTCTTGATCTATACACATTCAAATTTAGCTCTTTTATTCACCAAATCGTTCAATTCAATCCATATACACATATTTAGGGCATTTTACAAATTAGCCCACATTTTTATATTTTGACATTTTAATCCCTATTTCATAAAATCACAAAATATACAAAATTTCATTACACTATAGCTTGGCCGAATATTCCATTTGTCCATGTAAACCCATATATTTCATTTATTACACATTTCAACCTCATATTTTACACGTTTCACAAATTAGTCCAAAATTAAAATTTTCACTCAAAATCACTTTATTAAACATGAAAATCTATTAACACATATTTATTTTTCATCATCAAACACAAAAATCATCAAGCTTTCAACAATGGTAAAACACAAAATCATCATCAAATCCAAAAATTAAGGTATGGACTAGCAACATGAAGCAACGATTTCAAATACATAAAAATCATCAAAAACCGAGCTCAAAAACTTACCTAATTGAACTCAACAATGGCCGAACCCTAAAACTCATCCATGGCTTCTCCTTTCTCTTTATTTTCGGCAAAACAAGATGATAATGGCCATGTTTTAATGTTTGTTTTATTTTAATCATAGTGTATACATCATTTACCAATTTACCCTTTCTTTAAAACATTTAATATCCACCATCCCATGAACATATATGTCCATTCATAAATTCAATGGTAAAATTGTATTATAAGGACTTCCCATATAATAAACCATATCAATTCGGCACACATATCAAGTAGCACACAACTTTTACATTTTCTACAATTTAGTCCTTTTATCAAAATCGAGCATTCAAATGATTAAATTAAATCATAGAAATTTCACATATACCAATTCACATGCTGTAGACTTAGAAAATAATATTAAAATATTTTTCTGACTCAGATTTGTGGTCCCGAATCCACTATTTTGATTAAGGTCTAAATCGGGCTGTTACATAGAAAATGAAAGGTTGTTGATAGATAAACAACTTTTACAAAGTGATTTTTGATGAAAACATGATTTAGGGACTAAAATGTAAAGTTGTGAAATTTGATGAAAATTCTGAATTTTTATGAATACATGTGCTGTAAATTTTGTAATGGGATTTTGGTTAGCTTGGAATAGGGAGTAAATTGCACAAGTTTCATTTTTCGAGCCT